>SWDC01000153.1:19515778-20210856 GCA_004919715.1 Linderniella brevidens
TGTCAGGTCTGTGTTGTGCAAGCTTACGCAGATATTTAGGGGATAACTCTAGCCAGAACTGGGGATACCTTGTTGTAAATGTGGGCAGTAAAATGATATTGGAAATGACTGTAAAGGTAAAAGAACACCGAAATTTACGTGGAAAACCCCAAACAGATCGGGGTAAAAAACCACGGGCAAGGTAGAAATATTTTATTGTGGGTAAAATATAGGGGTTACAACCTCTCAATCTATAAAGGAGAAAAAACACTCAATATCTCTCTTTATAATCGGAGAAGATACCTCACAAACCCTCTATCTCACTTATTACACAATATATATTGGTTTGCTTTCTATTGCTCTGGGATAATATTTCCTTCGACGTCTGATGCCTATTTATAGGAAAACTCTACATCTAATACAAATAAATTATTAATATGAGTAGGTGGAACTACCAATTTGTGCACAACATGATGAGTAGGTGCAACTACCAATTTGTGCAATTAATAATATGACAATCTCCCACTTGAAGATTTGATTGAAGCTCAATCAGATCTTCACACTTTTCTTTCGACCTTAATCAATCCACAGGAGGAACGACACCACATAAACTTGTCCACGTTGATTGACTTCGTCATGAAGTCTGCCTGATTATCCGTAGTGTGAACCTTTTGCATGTCCACTGTTCCCTCTTCCACTTGTTCACGAACAAAGTGGTATTGGACCCGAATGTGTTTGGTTCTTGAATGAAATGCTGGATTCCTTGCAAGATGCAATGCACTCTGGCTATCACATAAGAGAACAATGTTCTCTTGTTTGTGGCCGAGTTCTTCCAGCAACATCTTCAACCATATTGCCTCTTTACTGGCGTGCGTAGCTGCTACATATTCTGCTTCTGTCGTAGACGTTACGACAATCGACTGCAGTTTTGAAACCCAGCTTACGGCTCCGCCAGCAAGATTAAACACATATCCGGTTGTGGATCTGCTTTTATCAAGTTCACCTGCATAATCAGCATCAACATAACCATGGACAGTAAAATATTTACCTCCGTAGCATAATGCAAGATCAGATGTTCCCTTTATATATCTGAGAATCCTCTTAACAGCACTCCAGTGCTCCCTACCAGGGTTTGACATGTATCGGCTTAATACTCCCACTGCGTGAGCAATGTCTGGTCTGGTGCACACCATGGCGAACATCAGACTTCCAATAGCAGATGCATATGGCACTCGAGACATCTCGATCCTCTCGTCTTCATTGGTTGGACACATATCAGAGGATAACTTGAAGTTAGCAGCAAGAGGGATAGATATTGGCTTACTGTCTTGCATGTTGAACCTTCGCAGGACTTTCTTCAAATAATTCTTTTGAGAGAGCCAAATCTTCCGATTGCTTCTGTCTCGAGAGATTTGCACACCAAGGATTTTGCTTGCTGGTCCCAAGTCCTTCATCTCAAATTCACCAGCTAGTTGCGCCTTTAGATTATCGATACGATCTTTATTCGGTCCTGCTACCAGCATGTCATCGACGTACAACAGCAACATGATGTAATCGTCATCACCAAATCTCTTGAAGTACGCACAAGGATCTGAATATAGCCTGTTGTAGCCAAGACTCAATATGAAAGAATCAAATCTCTTGTACCAGCATCGTGGTGCTTGTTTGAGCCCGTAAAGAGATTTGATCAGCCTGCAAACCATATCTTCTTTGCCTTTTTCTTGAAAGCCTTCTGGTTGAATCATATAGATTTCTTCCTTCAGGTCGCCATGAAGAAAGGCCGTCTTTACATCGAGCTGCTCAAGATGCAAGTCAAATGTAGCACACAATGACAAGACTACCCTGACTGTTGTAAGTCGAACCACCGGTGAGAATATTTCGTTGAAGTCGATCCCTTCTTTCTGAGCATATCCCTTTACAACCAGTCTTGCACGGTATCGCTCTACCTGGTCATCACCATTCCGCTTGATTTTGAACACCCATTTGTTTCCAATAGGTTTCCTTCCTTGCGGCAATGGCACCAACTCCCATGTCTTATTTTTAATGAGAGCTTCCATTTCTTCTTGCATTGCTGAAATCCACTAACTCGCATCTGAACTCGCCAGTGCTTCATGGAAAGTGGTTGGCTCTCCATCTTCAGTTAGAAAACAGTATGCAATATTGCTCTCAGTTTCATAATCTGAGTACCAACTTGGCGGATTGCGCATGCGCTTTGATCGCCAGAGGTCCGATACTTCAGTTTCGACTGGGTCGAGCTCTTCGTGCGCCGGTTCAGCTTCAGAAGAATCATCTTGCTTCAATTTTCTCTTTACTGGTGTTGATGTAGTCTTTGTCAAATTGCCATCATCATTGACTTGCTCCTGGTTGTTATCCTCCATGAAAATAACATCTCTGCTGATAACCATTTTGTGGTCAGTAAGATCCCACAAGCGGTACCCCTTTACTCCTTCGGCGTACCCCAGGAATAGACACCTTCTGGACTTTGGATCCAACTTCGTCGTTTCTTGATTGTGGTACATCACATATGCAGGACTGCCAAATATATGGAGGTTTGAGTAGTCCGCATGTTTACCAGTCCACATCTCCATCGGTGTCCTCATCTCTATAGCAGTAGATGGGGCCCGATTCACCACGTAACAGGCAGTACCGACCGCTTCTGCCCAGAACTCCTTGTTCAGGCCTGCAGTTCTCAACATAGCCCTTGTTCTTTCCAACAGGGTCCTATTCAACCGCTCTGCCACCCCATTTTGTTGTGGAGTGTAAGCCGTGGTGAACTGTCTTCTGATACCCGCATCTTTGCAGAATTCAATGAATTCTTTTCCAGTATACTCTCCTCCATTATCTGACCGCAAACACTTGATCTTCTTGCCTGATTCAAGTTCAACTCGTGCTTTGTAAGTTTTGAAGACAGAAAATACTTCGTCCTTCTTCTTGATTGGATACACCCAGCACCTCCTGGAATAGTCGTCTATGAATGACACGAAATAATTGGCTCCTCCCAGGGATGTATTAGGTGCTTGCCAAACATCAGAGTGAACCAACTCCAGAATCTCTTTACTTCTGAAATTTGAGGAGTTGAACTTCAGGCGATGCTGCTTGCTGACGATGCAATTCTCACAAAATGGTAGAGACACCGTTGTGAGACCAGGAAGTAGATTCTTCTGAACAAGAATCTTCATGCCCTGTTCAGACATGTGACCAAGCTTCTTGTGCCAAGTTATTGAAGACTTTTCGATTGAATTTGTCGTGGCCACAGAAGCTTGCCCTTCTTGCAGAGTCTCCCCCTTTAGCATGTATAAATTTGCAGCGATCTTTTCTCCTTTCATAATAACCACCGCTCCGTGAAAAATTTTCATGATCTTGTTCTCCAGTTCGATTTTAAGACCAAGATCGTCCAGCTGCCCCACTGACAGTAGATTTTTCTTCAAGCCCTCCACATGTCGCACAGCTTGAATGATACGCACAGTGCCACCATACGTCTTCAGTTTAATGGTACCAATTCCTACGATCTTCAGAGGTTGATCGTTACAGCTGTACACATATCCTTCAGAGGTTGGTTTGTATTGATGAAACCATTCCCTTCGAGCGGTCATGTGAAAAGTAGCTGCCGAGTCGAGAAGCCATATATCGTCAAATCTTCCCTTTTCTCCGACGGTGGTTGCAGCTTCACATACCATCACAAATCCATCGTTTGGAGCATCGGCAACATTTCCTTGGGCATTGAAGTTTTTGTTTAGAGCCCAACAATCTTTCTTCATATGACCCTTTTTGCCACAATGGTAACACTTTATAGCCTTCTTATTTTTCTGGACCTGCCTTTGACTCCCACTTGGACCAGGTTCTCCAGATCTGGCCCGCTTTCGGCTTCCACTTGGACCACGCTCTCCTGACTTTGCCCTAGTCACTGTCAGCGCCTCTGCTTGATGGGGCGGAATCACCCTGTCCTTTTTGTCATTGCGCCGACTTTCTTCTTCCACAACTGCAGCTGCAATATCATCGTAGATGAGTTCCCCCGCAGTTTGGTTGTTGGTTAGGCTGATGACGAGTTGATCATAGGAATCTGGCAGACTTTGGAGTAGAATCTCAGCACGTTCATTTGACTCTATGTTACAGTCCATGTCCTTGAGTTGACTAAATAGAGTGATCAATTTGTTGATGTGCTCCGTCACTGAAGAAGACTCTTCCATTCTTAGGGAATATAAATTTTTCTTCAAGAAAATTCTTCTGTGGAGTGACTTGACTTGATACATCTTCTCCAGGTGATCCCAAATTTCTTTTGCACTAGTTTTCTCTATGATACTTGATAATATATCATCTGCTACTGCCAGCTGAATATTGGCGATGGCCTTCATGTCTATCTTTCTCCATTTGGCATCGTTGGTAATTCTTTCAGGCCTACCGGTGATCGCCTCCAGACAATTTTCTTTTAGTAAAATTGCCTTGACCTTTACCTTCCATAGCAAGAAATTTTCCACGTAAATTTCGGTGTTCTTTTACCTTTACAGTCATTTCCAATATCATTTTACTGCCCACATTTACAACAGTTGGTATCAGAGCTTTGGCTGGGTGTCTATAATATCTACTTACCGTATGCTCTGTGGTTGCCAATAATATTGGATCCTCCACATCAGAAAGTTTGTTAGATTATTATTATTCACTCATTCTTATTATTATTATTATATGCTTCATGTTGCACGCGAGTGTATATATTATATTTCAGTTGAAAACCCCACATGACAATCATGAGTGGTAATATTTAATTTTTACCACCTACGATCCATTTTTGTTATTGATTCAATAATTCTAGTCTATATATTGATATATTTATTTTTGAAAAAAAAACGCATAAATAATACTTGTGTGTGTGGTAATATTTAATTTTGCATGTCTATTTAACCACTTAAGAGGTGTTATAAGATAAATAGAAACAAAAAAGTAAATTTTCCTCCAATTTACGGCCACGGAACAAATATATTTCCCGTACACGTAACCAAATAATAATTTATATTTCTGAAATAATTAGAGGACGATAATTCTCTACCAGAAAGCCAATATATTTTATTTATTTATTTATAAATCATTTTTCATGGACACAACTTCGCCATAGATAAATTGCGCGCACGAGAACCTGAGCCTCCATAACATACACATTTCCTGCTAACCTGCGCAGCGTCAGTCGTCAGTCTTCAGTCATGGCGATTCCTCTTCAGTTCTCTCGTATTTCCACTCGCTCGGACTTCTCCTTACCTGATATCAGAGTATTCCGGCACCGGAGGGTCGCTCCGGCTGTCCGATGCTCAGCCGCCGGGGAAACCACCGCCACGTCTTCATCGGCTGCGGAAGCGTCGGAGTTCGACGCGAAGAAATTCCGCCACAACTTAACCAGGAGCGCGAATTACAATCGCAAGGGCTTTGGACATAAGGAGGCGATTGCGGAGCAGATGAGCCAGGAGTATACAAGTATGTGCGATTCGTGATTTTAACGTGTCGTCGTTTGATAGCTCGATTTGTTTGTTTGATTTTAGATCTACTGCTTTCCTGCTACTTCGTTATACTACTGAATTGTAAAATACTTGGCGTATTACTTCAGGTGACATTATAAAGAAACTGAAGGAGAATGGATATGAGTATACATGGGGGAATGTGACCGTGAAGCTAGCTGAAGCTTTTGGATTTTGCTGGGGAGTCGAACGTGCTGTGCAGATCGCGTATGAAGCTCGAAAGCAGTTTCCCTCTGAGAAGATTTGGATCACTAACGAAATAATCCACAACCCCACCGTGAATAAGGTTCGTTGTTGTCCCCTGCAGTGAAATCATCAACAGTTACAAAATTAAGGAAATCTCATTGTACAATTCGAACTCTTTTTATGCTCAGAGGCTTGAAGAGATGGAAGTAATAACGATACCACTTGAAGATGGAAAGAAAAGATTTGATGTGGTCGACGGGGACGATGTGGTTGTGCTTCCTGCTTTTGGAGCTGCTGTGGATGAGATGTTAACTTTGAACGAGAAGAAAGTACAGATAGTTGATACCACTTGCCCGTGGGTATCTAAGGTACTCTTTAGCTTCTCTAAATTTGAAAGTTATTGTTCTCCTTTTATGGTGACTTCACTGAGCCAAGTTTTTGCCATAAAAAGGTGTGGAATGTTGTTGATAAGCACAAGAGAGGGGAGTACACTTCGATAATCCATGGTAAAGCAGGGCACGAAGAGACCGTGGCTACTTCATCTTTTGCAGGGAAGTATATCATTGTGAAGAACATGAAAGAGGTAGGCTGAAATTATAATCCGGGCTTGCTTCTCTATATGTCATCACCAAGCGGCTAAATATCTATCTTTAACATGAATAATGAAACCCTTTTTCTGCAGGCAACTTACGTCTGTGATTACATCTTGGGTGGCGGGCTCGATGGATCAAGCTCAACCAAAGAGGCATTTATGGAAGTATGATGAAGTTTTAACTTGCTCCAGCCTTTTTTTTTTTGATTAACTTGGTAGTTGTATTCATCGATCTTCCACGTGCAGAAATTCAAGAACGCAGTTTCACAAGGGTTCGATCCCGATAAAGACCTGGTAAAACTCGGTATTGCAAATCAGACTACAATGTTGAAGAGCGAAACAGAGGAGATTGGTGAGTTACAAAGTTGCAATACAATCAACTTTCCTCCACAACCATGCAGTGATTTTCTGACTTGTGATGACACTTGTGTTCATTTTTATCTAATCAGGAAAGTTAATCGAGAAAACCATGATGCGAAAGTACGGAGTAGAAAACGTCAACAGCCATTTCATGAGTTTCAACACTATTTGTGATGCCACCCAAGTAAATATTAATCCAACCCCATTTATTTTGAAAATTTTAACACCTAATCATAGTTTAAATCTTAATTACACCATTCTTTTTTCTTGCATAGGAGCGGCAAGATGCCATGCTTAAACTGGTGGATGAAAACATGGATCTCATGCTAGTTGTTGGCGGTTGGAACTCGAGCAACACCTCTCACTTGCTTGAAATCGCAGAGGAACGTGGCGTTCCTTCGTATTGGATCGACAGTGACAAAAGAATTGGCCCCGGGAACAAAATAAGTTTTAAGCTATTGGTATGTGTTCACCTATCATTTCTACGGTCTATTATATCTTCGGTGGGGTTCCACTCTAAAACCAATTGGCAATTGAGAGAGTAGCCCACAAACTTATAGCCATAATTGTTTCATCTACCCGATGTGAGCTTGGGAGTGACACCTCAGCATCTTTAGATGCAAAACTTTGGCAATAAAACACTCTTTTTACGATATTGCATTTTTTCCAGCACGGAGAATTGGTCGAGAAAGAGAATTTCCTTCCGGAAGGGCCTATCACTATCGGTGTAACATCTGGTGCATCCACTCCCGACAAGGTAAGTTTTCTCTATATTTACCGTCCCTCAGTTCTAATTTCTTTACTGTCATGATGGATAATGTTCGGTAAAATTATGGCATGCCTTGATTTTTTCGATCTTGTTTAAGGTTGTGGAAGATGCACTTCTCAAGGTTTTTGAAATAAAGCGTGAGGAAGCATTGCAAATGGCGTAAGCGTACTTAACGTCCCTCTGTTTCTAATCTTATGTAGTTTTGTGTGTATAAGTTGTATCATACGTGCACTGCTTGGGTAGTTATTATCCAGATCTTAACAATCGCAGGTGAGCAAAAAACTATAGTATTTCACAAAATCCGAAATACCTTTGACACTAATTCGGCCCATTTTATTGGCAAAAATAAATGAAAAAAAATGCCTTTAGATCAAGGATTAACAAGGATCAAGGATTCATTATTCCTTTCGTTCACTAAATTCGGGTGGCACGTTCAGCATATCCGACATAACTTTCAAAATTGAAGTATTAAAGACATAAGGCATAATCTAATTTTTTTGTCCGGGACTTCGGCCCGTGAAGATGACAAATAGCTTGGAGAAAAGATCACGCATAGATGTTTCTGCAAAACAAAACAAAAAATCCACATTTTATCCCTGGTCAATTGACAATGAGTTTTAAAATTAAAATAATTTGAAGATTAATTAATGTTGAAAATTTAATTTCAATCTCAAAATTTACACACCGTGAACTACACTTCACAATTAATTTTGGTGAATTTCAACGTGGCCTTGTGAACGTCCTAAATTAACATTTCCGACGAATTGAAGTAAATTCAGGCAATTAACGACGAAAACTTAATATCAATCTGAAATTAACACGCATGAGGTATACGTGACAATTAATTTGGAGGAAAAACATACTAGTCGTCTAAAAAAATTCGATTCAAATCAAACATGTCCGATGCCACTTATAATGTTTCCTCAATTTAATTGTTAATTACGCGTTTCCACACTTAATTGTCCTTAAACTGTTTTCCTAAAATTGCCTCACCTAAAAAGGTCACTAACCAAAAAAAATCACCAACCATAATTCACAACATCAAGACTCAATGCATGGCATAATTTCGGAGAAATATTTAAACATAGCTACCTTGCAGCTGTCTTTCTGTCATGACAAGCGCAGACCAAAATTAGGGCAAATCTCGCATCTCTTCCCTTAAATCAAAACTCTTCTTAACCCCCAATATCGGGGCAAAAATACTGAAAATAATCAAGCTACGCTACAGCAATTGGCTGCTGCTTAGGTGGATTCTTCTTATAATCCTGAAAATCTTCGGCGTTGTAAACGACGGTGATGTACAGCGAGCAGCCGGGGCAACGCGCGATTTCTTCGCCGATTCGAAGGTCTTCTTTGGTGATCTGAAAGAGGTCGCCGCAGGGACAAGGGTAAGTGTACGCTTGGAGCTCCTCGTTCCACTCCATGTCTTCGATTTCTACGTCGTCGTACGACATCGCTTTACGTTAGGGTTTTTGCGTCCCCCTTGTTCAATTCACGGGATTCCTCCCTTTCAATGGATTCTGGGATTTTCTTTCTCGAGCTTTACCATTTATGGATTATATAGGTTTGTATTGTTGCAAGTATAATAATGGGCCTCAACTAATTGGCCCACAAATGTAGGACTAATAAGTGGGCCTAAATTAAAGCCAAACCCCAAATTCGAACAGTTTTTCGATTAAAATATTTATTTAATTTTTTCCGGCAGAAATTAACTAGCAGCATTTTCAGCCATTCTAGCAATTTACTCGGCACAATTTGTTTACCGAAATATTACATGTGAGTTGTTGTAACCCAACATTTCTGGTAGCAAACCACTTTCTTTTTTTAATCTCCTGTTGACTTCATCAAATGGACGCAAGTCAGAAATAAAGGTAAAACCCATTAATTTTTTTGACCGCTTCGCATGCCATAATTAATTATTTTCTTAATGACCAACGATTCTGCCTCTCATTTGACTTTCTGCGTTTAATGTAATAATAATGATTTTAATCTTCGGTGGATGACTTACTGGGCTGCTGCTTCTTCTTCTTCTAATGCTAACTTAACTACCAACCGACTCCGTTCCTCATTTCACATGGCGCTGATCTTCCACTATAAAAGCCCATAACAATCTCCTTCTTCTTACCAACACCGCAATCAAGCAAAATTAATCCTATCTATTCATTTTTTCTCCGAGTAATTAAGAGAAAAATTTGATCATGGCTTTGAAAGGCCAAACTTTACTAGCCATTGCTCTGGTGGCGGCAGCATCGTGCATGTTGGCTGCTGCCGTAGCAATGCCTGCTAACAAGAACTTGGCCAACAAAGCAGCCAACTGGAACCACACCGCGGCTAATAACAACTACTACTGGGGACCTCACGGGCACGGCAAAAACGTAACCAAGGGTCCCAAAACCTTCGTCGTCGGCGGGTCCGATCAAAACTGGCGTTTCGGGTTCAACTACACCGATTGGGCCATCAAGAACGGACCCTTCTACCTAAATGACAAGCTAGGTAAAACACAAATAATACTATTCACCAAGTGTTAGAAATACAATATATTGAAATAAAATATGACACACTGCCTTCAACCTTAAGCTTTTAGTTAAAGTGACCATTCAACATGTTATCAGAGGTCACGGGCCAAGGAGGTCCTGGTTACGAATCCTCACGAACATCCATTTAAAAACATTAAACGTCTAACGCTATAATACAGAAATCAGCTTACACGTGTGGTCTGGGGGAGGGGGTGGTTTAGAAATATAATATAAAATAAAAAAAAAATGAAACACTTCCTTCAATCTTAAGCTTTTAGGTGAGGTGGTCGTTCAACACTGAGTCATAAATTTCTGATATGCAATAATAAAGTTTTGCAAAGGGGAAATTCGGCGATTTTATTCGTTACTCATTAATTTACGGTGCAGTGTTCAAGTACGATCCTCCGAGCAACGGTACGTTCCCCCACAGCGTTTATCTGCTGCCCAATTACTGGAGCTTTGCCAACTGCGATCTGAGGACGGCGAGGAAGGTCGGGGACGTGAATCAAGGCGGCGGCGAGGGCTTCGAGTTCATGCTGAGGAGATGGCAGCCTTATTACTTTGCGTGCGGTGAACGCGGCGGCGTTCACTGCAGAGATGGGATGATGAAGTTTGCTGTGTGGCCTTTGATCCGCTGGAATTACTAAGTTTTTTTTTTTCTTTCAACGTGTAATGGAGAGACTTAAAAGTGTGTTGTTTGTGTTTGTTTTTTTTTTTTTTTTTGTTGTTTGCGATATTTGTGTTTTAAATTTCCACCATCTGTGTGTTGACGAGCTTATTTAATTTCGTGCTATTTTTTATTGTACGAGATGTATTTGTTGGATCCTACTATAAAAGGTCGAGTTTTTAACGGATGCTTAGTTATTGTCTTTTTTTTAGTCAAATGGTATTTGTTGGGACATTAAACGAAGGGGTGATCAATTGGGAACAATTTTTTTTTTCGAAATTGAAGCAATTTAAGAACAAGTATCGCTGAAAGCATAAATTAGGTCTGAACTTATCACACGTTAGCCACGCGTGGAAATTAATATGATAAAATTCACTATTCAATTCGGTTCAATATGTTCGATGAATTGAAACAATTTGAAATCAATTTACGATGAAAACATAATTTTATCTCGAAATTAACACGCATGAGACGCACGTATATTAACCTGGGGATTTTGCAATCAATTTAAATACTAAGCACGGCGTACGCATGCTCATTTATAAACTAATGATTTTCACTATTAGTTGTCCTCAAATTGCTTAAATTTAAAAATTTGTTATCCTAAAATTGTCTCCTATAATTTATGTGCCATTTAAATGCCACTCCCAAATTTAAATTCAGGAGGCTAAAAAAAAAACCTCCAAGGAATTGGAGAGAGAGGGGTTAATAAATAATAGCAATACTTTGTCTAAGTAAGCTGATAAAATCCCAGCTACAAAGCTTTTAACCAAGTTTTCGATTCCTCGATCGACAAAGCTTTTTAATAAATAATAATTTCAGACATTGGCTCGCTAACGGCTACTCATCATTGCTTACATGCCCATTTGAAGTATCAGCAGCATCTCCATTAACCTGCCCAGATTCAGCCATAGCCAAAGGTCATAATCTCTCGAGGACACAGAGTTTTCTCATACAAGAGATTTTCGACTTGCCCAAAAAAAATAAGTACTTATTAGCTTTTCACCTGTTGTCTGTTTCCGAGGTTTCTCCCCCAGGAGAGACGAACTGTTTGAGTCCCTATGAACGTGCCGTTTAATTTTTCGATAGCTTCTTCTGCGTTGTTTCTGTGGAGAAGAAAAGTTAAGAGTAAGGAACATATTATTTCAATTTATTAAGGAAGTAGTAGTGCAGAAAACTTCTATGGACGCTTTGGCACGAAACATAAAGGTTTAAAGGGAACAACAAGACATCATTTGACTTAAGGTGCTGAAGCTTTAATGTTAGGATATTGTTACCTGTTTGCAAATTGTACGAACCCGCATCGTTTTCCATTAGGGATCTTCACGGAAACAACCTCGCCGAAAGGAGAAAAAGACTCCTTGAGTTTGTCCTCGGTGACCTCAGCATCAAGTCCACCCACAAATATCTGAAATATTTACAACGAGAAGATGGGTGTGTCACTCCCGATAAAAATTTTAGATATAGCTATACTCACAGTGGAAAAAAAAAAGACTCACAGTTGTGTTAGATGAACCATTAGCTGATTGACCAATGGCAATGCCCGCAATTTGATTTAAAAAACACACAAATTAGTCAAATTTGTCAAGAAAAATAAGGATCAAAACCATAAGGGACTCGAAGATTCACCCAACCTTACGTATTCAAAATCTTAGAGGGCAAGAAAGAGTTGAAAAAAATCATAAGACCATATCATTATCATTATCATTATCATACCATGAGACGCAGTTATGAACTTCTTGGGTGTGGCAACACTGATCCTCATGGGTCTACCGGAGCAGTTCTCACCGTTCATTTCAGACAAGGCTCTGTTTTTCTCATTTTCATCATTGAACCTCACGAACCCGTAACCCTTCGAATAACCAGTGTTTGGATCGACAACTACTTTAGCACCTTTAACCGATGGATACCTACTGGCAAAGGTATCGTGCAGCATCGCATCGGTGACTTCAGCAGCCAAATCTCCTACGAATATCGAAAAATCGGAGCTGGCTTCTGGGGCCCGCCTGTCACCGGAGCTAAAGGTAGCCCAGTTCAACCGAAAGGTTTGATCGGTATCAGGCATCTTGGTCCCGTTAAAGCTTTGAAGGACATTTTCTGCCGTTGAATGTGAATTGAACTCAACGAATCCGTATCTCTCAGATTGACCCGTCTGCTTATTGCGGATTATCTTAACAGCAATTACCTGCATAAGAGGAAGAGAGGATAAACATATCACATAGAAATATAGGTACATAGATGATAGAACAAATGGAAACTGTTATTTGCTTATGGGGTGTTTTTTAAGGTTAATTACACAGTTAAATTTGAATAGAAAAAACGATACAATTTTGTTGGAGAAAATAAAAGCTCCAATTTCTTTCAATAACTACATATCATAACAAGTCATAGTCACCATTCTTGATCATGTGCCCATCCTTGCCTCTTCCAACCATAATACTATATCGTGTGTGGGGTTATTATGGCCATTCTCTTACGCATATTCTACTTCTTAAGAAGAACAAAATGGAAGACAATTTTTTGCCTGCTTTCGAAACAAAAGTTGCAGTATAGATGAATAATCCAACATGAAGTGAGGAAAAATGATGCATTTAAACAACTCTCTGTGGAGATGAAAATGATTGTATACAGGGTCTATCACAATTATTAGCCGGATTCCAAATAATTTTTAAAGCTACACCGTAGATTTCGTACACAAACAAAACCACATCACATTATCAAATCCGAGTTTCAGCCAAAACAAAAGCCACAACCATAAAAAATCAATCTTCTACCAGCACAGATTATTCTAGCACACCAAACGCCGATAAGCAGATAATTAAACAGTCAATTCTAACGTTACCTCTCCGGTTTGAGCAAAACAAGACTGCAAGTAGCTCTCGTTCATCCAGGGCTGAAGATCGCCGATCCAAAGCGTCCCATTCTCCTCAGCAGAGCTCTGAATCTGGTTTAGTCGCTGCGGCAGCGCACCGTACGGTTGCTGCACGCCGTGATAGTACGGAACGTATCGCAGAGCAGCACCGCCGTAAACCATCGGGTGCTGATACTGCATCCCAATCCACTGCTGTTGCTGCTGCTGCATCGCGTACCACCGATGCATCATCATCATCTGCTGATGATTCAAATCGCCGCCGTTCATTATTTTACAGTGCCAAAAATAACCCCCGACGACTCTTGTATCACAGCCGCCGCGAGCTCGCGGGGGTAATTTTGGTCGAGAGAGAAGGAAAGCAAAAAATTTGGGGAGTGGCGGCTTATAAGGAGTGTGCTGCGCGTATCCAATTCTAGGGTGAGCTAAGATGAATCTGACACCGTTGGATGGGATGTAATATACCTGATCGGGTCCGTTGGATTAGATACGTGGTAAGTCGATCCCGCCTCTTGTTCTTGATTTAGATCTGGTCGTTGGATTCGTACATTGTTTTTTTCCAGTTGTTTATTTTGATTTGAATCCCCAATATGGGCCGCACCTAAAAAAAAAGTATTTGCTAATGAGTTACCCTACGATTTATATTATTTTCTTGGCTCAATAATTTTATTAGTGATGTATTGCACCCGGTGGGGAGTGATAATTTTAACGACACATAAATGAATTAATGACAATATTAAGAGAAATAAGTTCTCAATTTGAATTTTTAAAAGTTAATGTTGCAAAGCCTAATTTCAATCAGAGCTGATTTGAATCGGATTTCTTCCCAACGCCACGAACGATTAATCGGCATATACACCTCACGTGATTTAGTTCCGGATTGAAATTAGATTTTCACTATTAGTAATCCCCAAATTGATTAAATTCGTCAAAAATAATGATTTGGACTGGATTTCTCCAAACGGTCACTGTCATATAAAATTTTCGCTCGAATTAATTTTCATTTGCAGCTCATGTGTTTTAATTTCGGGCTGGAATTAGATTTTCAGCGTTAATTGTCATCGCATTCGCTTCAATTTCGAAACTAAACTAAACTAAGCCAATATGGTATATTTAGCTTTATGTTACTTCTTTATGAATGAATGGTCACATGCTTCTTTACGTGATTGGAGTTTGGATGCTTTATTTCTGATAAACAGAGATATGCGTGGTTGGGGGATGATGAAACAAAGGTTTGTAGTAATACTAAGTAAATACAAACATAATTTTTTTATACACTACTACTTCAGGCATCGGCAGCCAAACACCAGAAACTCTAAAGAAGAAAGACACAAAATTTGATACCAAAAGCTGCAAACCTCATGAGGAAGGGAGCATGTAAACCCGACTAGTCTTCATCTTCGGAATCTGTTCAAGGATTAGGAATTTTAAGTGCTACATAATCCATGAAAGCTTCTAGTTCTACTTTTAAAAACAAGAAATTATTTCGTATTTGATTTGTAAGAACGAAAAAGATGCAAAAACCTGAACGTATATCTTCCCCGACTTTCCCTTTATTTCCAAGCTGCCTTTTGATCATGTTGAATATCAGGATCCACCAGTAAATGTGAAAGACGAGCAGGATCAAAAGCATCGTGTTGAAGAAATAATAATATCCCACGTGGCGAAGATCGGGCAAGTTCAAGACTTGGATCAAGTAATAGCTGAGGCCAAAAAAAAAAAAAACGGAAGTCCAATAAAATATCTGATAATGTTTGTCTATAAATCTTTGGAAATAAAGAAAGATTACCTCGAGGATCTTATGATCCAAAACGGGAAGAACACGAGCCTAAGAACGAGCCACGAGAGGGCAAACAAGCCAAAGCACGCGCTGGCTCCGAGTTCTTTTCCTGAATATTTAAAAATTTTGGCTGCTTCGAGGAACACGTCGCTGGCGTCGTGAAGTGCAAGAATGACCGTTCCTATCCGAAAGAAACTATATCACAGAAAAATCCCGAGTAGTCCGTCAATAATAAAACAATTAAGGTGGGTAAATAAAAGAGAATGCAAAGATGCTACTCACCTCTTGAATATGATACTATAATTAAAGGTGGTAATTTTCGGTTTTGAAACTCTCATTTATGTTCAAAATCAACATAATAGTGGCGATTCACTGGATGTGTACCTTGTCATGTATGAGTAAGAAATTAGGAGCACGGTCACTATATGATGGGCCATCATGACAAAGAAGTCCTTCCTCCGTGTTTCCCATATAAGGAGTGCTGCTATGCTGTAGAGATAAAATCCACACTGGCACATGTAGACGAGTTTAATGGGAAGCCTGTAAACAAGCAACACAGGGCACGGTTTAGATAAAACAAAGGCAATAGAGTCAAAACACAAATGAAACTGAAACATAGTGACACATGATCCATGATTTTAAGAAACGTGATTATTGGTGAAGCTTACTTCAGTTCTTGATCGGGCCAACCTGCAAAGTATGCTTTTATGTCTTTGAACCATGGCTCATTAAACGTGGTTGCCAAAAGGAAAGCCTCGATACTAGCATAGTAGGAAAGCTTCCACAAGGACTCGGAGCACTTGAACATTTTTGCCTTTGTCTCCTCGTTAAGTTTAACGGGTGTTGTGCCTCTTCTGATCAACCAGATGGACAAACTCTGCATTTTCGTAAAGAAAGAAAGAACAGTGGCATTACAATTTAGTAACCGTGTTCTCTAATATTACTACTTCCTTTAACAAAAATTCAGAAAGGCAAAACTGGCTGTGCTGTGCCTATAAGTTTAGTGTACCTAAGTTTGCACAAAGGTACCGTGCTCTACTATTTCACATAGGTTAACAGCTGGAAAATTAAAGTTAGTTCACTAGCCAAATTTTACATTCTACAAATGAACAGAGTACTACACCATTAAGCTTGGAACTAAGGAAGAAAGAAGCACTGTGATTGAAACCCCTAACTTCCTTTTTTTTTCCTAGGCTCGAACGAAGAGTATCTCCCTTCGTAGAAAATCCAGATTACGATTGATTCGATACTCACATTAACGTGTGGTTAGTAATTTCTAATATCGACAAGTAAACTAACATCAATAATTAAATTTAGTGTCATCTCAGATGTCCTGCATCTCTCGTCTGTGTTACTTTGCCTTATACACCACCCAAAACATGCAGAAACGAAATTGAGAAGCAATAATTTCACTAATCAATTGTTGACCGAAATGCCATGCGGCTCTATTCTGTCTCCATAATCTAATATCATAAATTGAGCATACATTTTAAAGGTACGGTGATATGAAGCTGAATCCATTGCAACCAACAATTAATAAATTCATCAGAGGAAAATCAGTAAGAACAACGACAATGACAGGTTTTCCAAAGACATCGAAAAGGAAAAAGTAATTGAGACACTTACGCGGAAAACGAATCTGTCGAGGATAAACCTCGCAGCATAGAACGCCACCGCGAAGCTCAAAGCCACGAAGAAATGCAACGCAGCTGGGGCGCCATTTTGCGCCCAAAACGTTTCCATTGTAGAGCGGCGACGAATCAATCAAACGACCATGGCAGAGATAGAGCAGCGTAGTTCATGCGATTGAATCGGGGAAAGGATAGAGACAGTGGAGGAGAGAGATTGAGAGAGAGAGGAAAAAAAAGATAAATAGAAACTCTGAAAAACAGCGTAAGACATAAAAAAAAAAACTATATAAAGGAATATAAAAAAGTTGTGTGTGACGAAAAGAAAGTAATTTTGTGGAAACGGCAATAAATATTTATTCTAAAATAATGAATATATAGTTATATATTTAGTTCTGTCATGCGCGAGACATCCCATCCGATTATTATATATTTAATCCATCTACAAATAGGCTTCGAAATAAGTTTAATTATAGACCCTATAAATATGAAAACATGCCCGGACACAATTATTTGGAGTAATTTTACATTGTTGGTCCCTTATGTTTGGCCTATGGGCATTTTTGCTCTCTCATTTTCTCGAGTTACAGTTTCAATCCTCCATATTATCGATTTGAGTGGTTTTTGTCCCCTGATTAATTTAATCGTATGTTTGGAATGAATTTAACACGTTACACGCACCTAATTTCACTCTTTCGAACTTAAAGCATTCCATTTCATTACAATCCAAAAAAGGTGCTCACATCGACTTAAACGCTCAGAAAAACTCATTGTTATAATTGAATCGTTAATTCGAATTTATGCCATAACCCTCCCTCAAGTCTTTCATTCCATGTTGAAGAATATGCTTTTTGAGCATTTAAGTCGATTAAAATTCCTTCAAAACATACGATTAAATTAACTGAGGGACCAAAAATGCCCAAAATCGATAACATTGGGGATTGAAACTGTAGCTCGAAAACATGTGGGACCAAAACGCCCATAGACCAAACATCGGGACAAAAAATATAAAAATCCCATTAATTGGACTTGCAGAATATTCAAGACTAATCAATTCATATACTTTCAAGTTTCAATTTGAGAGTGAAGCTGATTTTCTCAGTCCCCACACTATATATTCTTACATCTCTCCTTATTTCATAGAAGCTTTTATTATATTTGAATGAGAAGGCCTCAATACTATTTCTTTTTTATTCCGAGTATTCCCACTAGACTAGCCATACGTTTGTGTCACACCACACACTTCTGCATATGGACAAGGCCTCTTATACTATACCTACCACAAAATATACCGAAACATATATTCTTACAAGCTTTGACTAGCACGATTTCCTAAATCTCTCCCCTTGTATTAATTACTTTATAAATTAAATATTAAAGTACTTGACTAAGAAAAATACTAATGAGTCCATTACAAAATTTGGTAAAAGAGTGTGACCTCGTAATGGGTCGGCACTCGGCACTCAACAACCCTGTGTGGGCTCCACCATTAAAAGCAAACCCACGACTCTAGGTGTGATTCACCAACCCCCGACCCGGTTCACATATCCAACCACCGCGCTAAGTAAAAAAACCGGTTCAATCATTTCTCTCTATATATATATCCCCACATCGTCGTCTTCTCTAAGTGAACTCTAAAAGCAACTAAGATTTGGTCGGACAAGATGGAAAACAATGGAGAATCAAAGGATGCTCAGGTGGCGAGGCATCAAGAGGTTGGCCACAAGAGTCTTCTGCAGAGCGATGCCCTTTACCAGGTATTTAATAAACAAAATCTTGGTTATATATATATATATATATATATGTTATTTTTATTTTTATTGCAGTATATACTTGAAACGAGCGTGTATCCAAGAGAGCCCGAGCCCATGAAGGAGCTCAGAGAAATCACAGCCAAGCATCCATGGTAGATATCATCGTTTTTTGTTTTTAACGTTATTTATTTATTTTTATATATACATATCTATTTGATTTATATGTCACGTCGAGAAATAAATGTGGGAAATAGGAATCTGATGACTACGTCAGCCGATGAAGGGCAGTTCTTGAATATGCTCCTGAAGCTGATAAATGCGAAGAACACCATGGAGATCGGCGTCTACACCGGCTACTCTCTCTTGGCCACCGCTCTTGCAATTCCCGACGATGGAAAGGTACGATTTTTATTTTATTATTAAGAGACCGCATTAGTGAAACTACAAAAAATACCTTTTTATATAAAAAAATATCAATTCAGTTTCATGTCATGTAAATTTTATATGAATGTATATAGTAAGAAAAAGTTTTTACACGTATGTACTCATTTGGCTGAGAGTACCTTTTTTCACTCCTTTATGTACCACATCACGCGTTTGTATGGTATCAAAATGCGTTTCTTATAGTACATAAGGTTCTTATATGATGTACATTTGGTTTGCTTTAGTATATACATTTTTTCACTCTATTATGTACCATACTACGTTTCTTTATGGTACATAAATGTCTTATATGTTGTACATTCGGCAAATGAGTACCTATGTGTAAAAACTTTATTCTACTAGGTACCTACATATAAAAAAATTCTGACAAGGGACTGAATTGATATTTTTTATTCTAATAGTTATTTAAGCGTAAGTTTCTCATATATATATATATATATATTTAAATATCAATTTGTTTGCAGATATTAGCCATGGACATCAACAGGGACAACTACGATCTTGGTTTGCCTGTAATAAAGAAGGCCGGCGTTGAACACAAGATTGACTTCAGGGAAGGCCCAGCTCTTCCCGTCCTTGATCAGATGATTGCTGACGTAAGCCCTACCAAATCAAAGATTTCATTCAATTTTTATATTTTTTAATATAAGTTAATGTAATAATTAAGCTTATGTTTTATTTAGGGAAATCATCACGGGACGTTTGATTTCGTATTCGTGGACGCGGACAAGGACAACTACATAAACTACCACAAGAGGCTCGTCGACTTGGTCAGAGTCGGCGGCGTGATCGCCTACGACAACACGCTGTGGAACGGGTCGGTGGCGGCACCGCCGGAGGCTCCGATGAGGAAGTACGTGAGGTATTACAGGGACTTCGTGTTGGAGCTCAACAAGGCCCTCGCCGCCGATCAGAGGATCGAGATCTGCCAGCTTCCGGTGGGAGACGGCGTAACCCTGTGCCGCCGCATCAGCTGATTTGGAGCCCGCTTGCGAATTATTTTTCGGGAAAGTAATAGAATAAAATTAATATCACCGAACGTAATTTCCTCTGTTTTGTTTTTTACCTTTGCTATTGTATTAAACGTGAACATGGGCTTTATAGTAAACTGGTTTGGGCCCGTACATTAAGCCCATCGGCCCACATTGTGTGAGCTGGTTTATGTAATTAAGAAAAAATTGTCATATCGTAGTCCCTATACTTCAACAAAATTATGTCCGAAATGAATCCAAATCTCCACTTCGATTACGGGACGAACCTGTCTCCCGTGTCCCGTCCGGACTAATCCACATGTCATGTGTGAATCATATCAAACTCACACACAGCTCAAGTGGAATCGAATCCATGACTTCCATGTGGAGATACCATGTGACCGACCATTTGACCTATCTCTTAAAGCCATTTCCTGATTTTTTTTTCATGTGATGTAATAATATTTCCACAAAAGGTCAACGTGGTCCTCGCATTTCGACTCGGTTCAATTTGAGCTCACTCTCACAAGCTTTCTTTTTAAATATTTTTTTCTATTTCTTTTAATAGAAAGCTCCAACGACAATAATGCAATGTACTTCAGCTCTCTACTAAATTATTTACTATCTTTCCAACGTGAAATTAAGCATACAAATAGCAACATCAGAGGAAATAAATAAAGCAAATGCAATCAGTACTTCATGTTGCACATGCAATTAATTTATATCCCTGCGGGGAATTGCGATCTCCATTCTTGGCTCTATATATTATCATTTAACAGTCTTAATTTCTTAGTACATCCGACATGTTTAGAGTAACATCACCGTATAAACAACGTTTTCCTCACTCTTCTTTATCCGCAACTTGTTTCATCTCGAGCAACGCATCCTCGAAACACCTTGCAAGAACTCTCGGCTCCGGCACAATCTCCTTAGCAACCAGAATCTGCATATCAGCGAAACCCGCATAGCTCATCATGTGCATCGTTATCGCCTGCATAATAATCCCGAGAGAGAGAGAGACTCAACTTCGAACGAATTCTTGAAAGAAGACCGAAAAAACAAAAGTACACAACATGTGTTGAGATTATTTGTATCATATCTGAAATTAACTTCACCCGATTTAATATATAAATCAAAAAGGTCTCTCCACCTAACACCAATTGGTTTTAGGAAGGAACCCTTAATTTAGCATGGTTACAGAGCGGGTTTGATTTGCGTGTTATCACGCTTGTTTGACTCACCGCCACCCGATTTGATATGTTCACATGTTATGCTTTGAATTGTGTCACACGTGAGGAGCTTGTTGAGATTATTTGTCCTAAATCGAGAAATTAACAACATGATTCCTTCATAAAACCAACATGATTTTGCTTACGTGTGGAAGGCTCGAGACGGTAACTCGGATGTACTTTATGGGATTTCCCGTCAGCGTGATTCCTTCTTGTGGGCCGAGCATGTTCGATATCGTAAAAGTCGTGTTGCAGATGATTCTGTAGTTGAGAATACTTGCAAACTGCAAAGGGATGGGAACTCGGGTTCGATTTTATTCAGACGATGCTGATATTAAGTAAATTAGTTGACTAATACATTTGGAAATAAAATATATAAATATAAAATATGATATGCTCCCTTCAAGATTAAGCTTTTTAGGTGGAGCGATCATTCAGCAGTAACCGTCACCTTTGCTCCCAAGAGAGACATGGCAACGTCTCCGATTTTGTAGGAGAGGAATGCTTCGAGGGAGAGCTTTTTCCTGTCGATCATTTCCTTTGCTCTCCTCACGAACCGCAACGGGTTCGAGCCGCCGGCTCTCTTGTAGTACACGGGTAAGAGGATCATCCCGAATCTATTGCCCCATCGGGTCTTCGACTCGTCGTTCATAAGCTTAGACATTTCCTGATTCGAAGAAACTGTTGGAAATAAATATATATGTACATATATATTTAAAACATGATACACTACTCCTTCAAGTTTGAGCTTTTAGGTAAAGTGGTCGTTCAGTTTGGTATCAAAGTTCATAGGCCAAAGAGGTCATGAGTACGAATCCCTACGACCACCCATTTAAGGAAATTACCCTAAACGTGAGGGACGTGTTGGAAATATATATGTAAATTTAAAATGTGATACCACACTGCCTTCCACTACAAAATTAAAAAAAAACGGCTCCTACAGACTACAAATTGCAGTCGCTACAAACAAACTTATGTTTTAGGTGAAGTGATCATTCAACATAAACTCATGATTAACAACAGCCTTTTTGGGCTTATGAAGTAAAAAAAATAAAATTCTTATACTAAAACCTGTGGTCCTCCTTGAGGTCTCAAGTTCACCATCGCTAGACCCGTCATGCGAAGCCCGTCGCGTATACCGCTCGGCGGCGACTGAATCTCCAAGTATTTCGAAAGCCCGCTCGAGATTATCCCGAAAAGAACGTCGTTAATCGTCTGCATTAATTTTAAAGGCCCATCATTAATTACCATTAATCACAAGTTAGTTATTGCCTGAAGTTCGGTGAATGCCGGCAAATGTTTGATCTAATCAAGAGGAAAAAAATGAAAACTTTATGAGGCCCTACTGATGATAAAAGACATTTGGAATTTATATATGGTAAGAATAGTAATCTGCAATATTCTCATAACTAAAATTCTTGCCCAAATGCGAACGGTCACTTGTGCTCATGTTCTCTCTCGCGGTACCACCGAAAACGTGAATGCAATAAATATATCAAGTACTCCAAGATTTTTCCTCCATATAGTGAGTGATAAAAAAAAAAGAACGATAATATATTTTTTTATTTATAATTATCTACCGTACATATTATAAAATTGGATCAGTACGTATACTAGTTTTCGTTTTTGGATCACGATGTTTGCTAATTGCAAAAATAAGTCACTAACTTTTTTATCTCTCAACCAAATTGAGTCATCGGTCAATTTTTCGGCCAAATTCGCCGAAAATGTGACGTGGCTGTTGACATGTCATTCGCCACGTCAGATTTCCGACGGTTTTGGCTGAAAAATTAACCGATAATTTAATTTTGTTGAGACATACGAAGTTAGTTAGTGGTATATTTGCCATTATCAAATATAGTCTCAAATAATATATGTTACATGAAATAATAAAAGAAAGGGGACAAAGAGAAAAGCATGTCCATCATGCTTAAGGCAAAGACAAATCATTAAATGAGTGTCGTTATCCATCAACTACCCACGTTGGGAAGAAACTAACAAAACTCAGTCAAACGGCGAAGTTAAAGAGAAGAAAAGTATACAAAAAAAACTCACAGATCCATTAACGGCTCTTTTAACGGCCTTCATGTCCTCCAGCCGAAACCTCGCCGTGACGAGCCTCCTAGGCCAGAGCTCGACCCCGGCTCCGCCGCTGAGGACGGTGGTGCGATCGCTCAGCCACAGCGATCTGAGGACGAACTCAAGCATGTACACCAACGTGTACCACACCATCTTAACAAACCTCCACAGTATTGTTTTATTACTGCTCCTCACGTCGCTCGAGCCCACGCCGCCGAGGCTCGGCGCCCTCGTCGGATCTTCTCTTAGCCTGCAATAAACTCGGAATTCTTATTATATTATTATTATTATTATTATTATTATTATTATTATTATTGACTTTACCTGCAAGAGGAGAGCAACATGGACATGAGGGAGACGCCGTCGCCGAGCGCGTGGTGCACACGGAACACGGCGGTGTTGTGGGCCATGAGGAGGTGGAGCTCCCACAGAGGCTTGTCGGCGGAGAGAGGGTTCGACACGGTCAGCTCCGCCACGTAGTCGTTGGCCGCGTCGTCGTCGCTCCTGTCGTCGCCGCCGCCGTCGTCCGGCGCCACGGGCTCGAGCCGCACGAGGACGTGGCGGTCGAGGTCGACGCGGGTCCTCCGCCAGTGCTCGCGGCCGCGCGAGTCGCGGACCAAGAGGCTGCAGAAGCGCGGTTGCCGGAGCATGACGGATCTCTCGATCTCTTGCTTGACGGCGTCGACGTCGATGGGGTTCTCCGCCGCCATTATGCAGTGGATGACTTGCTCCGTCTGCGGCTGGAGGAAGAGGCGGCCCGCCGGCGTCAGCGGCTCGTCGTTTGATGTTCCCATTGGCTGCCGCCGTGGTGTGTGTGTTTTTGTGTGTATGAATATAATATGGTTTTTTTATGTGGTCGATGAAAGGTTGAATGTGTCATTAATATATATATATATATATATACATATATATATATATATACGGTGGAGAAACTCAGCTCAGCTCAGCTCAGCTCAGCTCTTTACTAGTTTGAAAATTTATTGTTATGTTACAGATACGTCGCTGTTAACAACTGAGACGAGACATAAGGACGTGTCACGTCCGTCCATGGAAAAATATGCTCCGGGAAATTATTATTATATAAGCAAGCAGCCACCAAAATTAATGAAAGAAGAAACAGTAGAATATTTGATTGTGATCTATATATGGGCCTTTAGTTTATCATCAAGCCCAAAAGAGCACTTAGAAATTGAAAGAAATTCTTCCAAAACTAACTATATTAGGATTTGGTAGCACGGTGAGGCCCATTTTGAGCCCAAATGGCAAAAGTCAATTTTTTTTAACTGTATCTCTAAACAATGTCACCATAGTGTTCACAATTCGATTAAATTCAGTGACAGTAATCCACACAAGGGAGAACAATGAATATATATGGTTTAGTTACCAACTCGCGACGACGCTTAATAATGGAACGATGTGATGTTCTTTTCTCCTTTTCGTTTCCTCTAATCGTTTTGTACGAATTTATCGATCAGCGAGATGAAGTTTGCATACACATGTGACTCAGATTATCAGATCCAAGAGCTTCGAATTGTTCAATGTTTCACAATGATTTTTAATAATACAATATACACATATCAATAAAATGGTCATTTCCTACCCTATAAAAAATAAATTGTAACGTCTCCAATCGATATACCAACTGGTCTTTGTTGTTAGAGTTCATGACTTCGAAGTTCGAAGTCTATGTGATTTACTTGATTATCATGGTCCGTGAAGACTTGAAACGGGATGTCCAAGGAATCAATTTTGTTGGAAGTCGTGTTCGTTTCATAATCGACGGAAAAGTTTACAATTTTTTCACTTGAAAGGATACACATATGCTAACGAATTAGTTCTGCTGGAAGCTGCATTCGTTCGCCCATGAAGAAGTAAAAAATAGGGAAAATTATAAGATTAGGTCACTAAGTATACATGTTTTCGTATTTGGGTCATTATGTTTGATAATTGCAAAAGAAGGTCACTAACTTTATATGTCAAAACAATTTTGAGTCATGTTTTCAATTTTAGGTCACTAAGTATATATATTTTTCGATTTTGGTGCACTAAGTATACAATTTTCAATTTTGGGTCACTCATTTGGTAAAAAACTTTGTAAACATAGTGACAAAAAATTGACACATGTATACTTAGTGACCCAAAATTGAGAAATATATACTTAGTGAACTAAAATTGAAAACATGACCCAAAATTATTTTGACATACAAAGATAATGACCTATTTTTGCAATTATCAAACACATTGACCCAAAAACGAAACATGTATACTTAGTGACGTAATCTTATAATTTTGCCCTAAAAAATAAATAAAGAAATAAGAAATAAATAAATTGTAACTCAAACATTAATATCGAATAAATTATCAATTAAGCCTGAGCTATTCAGCTCATCATCGACCGTCCCCTAATAAGCTTGTCGATTATTTTGTTAATTTTCTAACATTGTCGTTTTCTTTCTCATTAAAAAATATATGAGAGTAATCTATGGAGTTTGAGTCACGTTAATTCAAAAAACCTAAGATTGAATATAAAATAAATACATTTAAGCTCGCAACTCACCACGAATCCGTTGACCCAGTGTCCAAAAGTCAACTATCGCGCCAGTTAAAATCCGCTGAATAAGCTCAGCCAATTGAATCTCCATCTCCAATACGATACCAATTACCATGTCGATTCATGGTGTTCAAGGTCAACTCCTCGAGGTTACCGGTAAGTACTTCGCTATGCTTACGCGGCTTTTTCCTTTCTCCCTCTAAGATCCGAGGATGTAATGTAATTGAAAAGCTCTGTTTTTTTTTTCTTTTTCGAATCGCCAGTGGTGGGCTGTAATAAACTGAAAGACACCGAATGGATCTCAAGGCAGGATCCGTACGTGTGCATCGAGTACGCCAGCACCAAACACCGCACGCGGACCTGCACAGGTACGGCGCCGTTTTGGCGAAATGTTGTCCACCGAACTCCATCGTCGAACGAATGAATTGGAGCTGATCTGCTTGAATTGCGCTGAAACTTTTATCTGCAGATGGAGGGAAAAACCCTAGCTTTCAGGAGAAGTTCGTGTTGACTCTGATAGAGGGGCTGCGGGAGTTAAACGTCGTCGTTTGGAACAGCAACACCATCACCTATGACGATTTCATCGGCAGAGGAAAGTAATTGCTCCTTCAGTTCATGCATTTTTCTTCCTCGATTTCGAATTGTTTCCTTTTCATTGCATTAATATGGTCTTTATTTCTGGTAATGTTGGTCTTAAGGGTTCAATTAGGGAAGGTCCTCTCTCAGGGCTATGACGACAGTTCTTGGCCTTTGCAGGACAAAAAGGGCAGGTAAGGTGTTCGTAAAAATTACAATGACATGCAATAACAGAGAAATGCATCATCTTTATGTTGGTTACATCTCTCAGAGCCCTCGAATCGAGATCTATCAAGCTTTCAACATTTATTTACTTCGATCGATGAATTTGCTCCTAACCTTTACGTGTTTTCATTTATAGGCATTCAGGGGAAGTACGGTTGATAATGCACTATGCGAATGCCAATGCCAATGTAAGCTTGCTCTACTTCTTTCTTCTTCTTTTCTTTCTGATTATTACCAGAGCTTTCAGTTTCAAGTGACCGTCTTAAATACGAAAATTGATCTTATTTGGACCTTTTAATGAAAATGTGTTCTGTTTATTTCTTGGCCAGAAACCAGCAAAAAGTCACGAACCATCGGCTCCACCGTACGTAGAAGCACAAAACCATCCTCAGGTGCCTCACTACTCAGGGCCACCACCGCCACCGCCGCCACCGCACGTAGCTTCTTATCCTCCACAACCACCTCTTTTCCCAGGGTTAAGCTATCCCCAAGCTTATCCTCCGCCACCGTACGCACAGCCCAGTGCTTATCACCCTCCTCCTTATCCACCGGTGTCAGCCTATGCTCCTCCTCCTCCACCACCACACGACCCTCACTATTATCCTCCTCCTGGTAAGTGTTGTTTGTGATCTAACTCTCTCTTCTTTTAATTAAATCTTCTTTTTTTTAAAAAAAAAGTGACTTGATTTTCATTTTATATTTTATCAGGAGCATACCCCTCTTTGTATCCTCGTCCCCCGTACTGAGAAAAAGATCGGTCATCAAGCAAGCCCACGATAATGTGCGTATCACACTTTCTGATTCTAATTTCCAAGTGTATCATATGCTTAAGGAGTTATCGTTCCTTCGTTGTTTCTCTGCTATCACATGATCTGTTACAGCTTGCACTTTTCGAATTTGATGTGAAATAAAAGTCTTATCTTTACCTTCTCCTAATAAAATTGTGTATATCTAAAGAAACTCGTTTCACTATATATACATGAAGATATGACAACAGATGGTTTCTTTACAAAGTTTAAACAGAGCATGAAAATGAACAATTTGAGTGCTAGCATTCTTGACTAAACATAAACTGGTGGAGGCTTCACCAGATGAAACTACATAAAAAAAATTGGACATAAAGACATATATATTACACGAGTTAATATCGAACTTTATCGTTTTAAGACAGGTTATGAATCTTCAGTTAGCTTGTAATCTCCTTCCATGGCTCTGATCTTCCTCAGCCACTGTTAACATACACACACTATCATCGCACTTCACACGCATATACGTGCATCGTGTGTGCGTGTGCGTACGTATCTAATATGACTAAGAATGATTTTACTTACCTTCTTGTGCATTCGAAGAATAAGCATTTCTCGAAGCAGCACGGTTCTGCAGAGAAGGGCCCGAATCTTTCCAAGAAACGGTATTTGAAGATGACGAATTTACAGATTTAGGGCTCGAATTAGTGGGCTCCTCGTGCCAGAAAAAGGAGGTAACAGCCTCTTTCACTTTCTCCACCACCCCAATTTCTCCATTGTTGTTAACATTGCTTGCCTTCCTCGGGCTCATTGCCTCCGTTATAGCCTGTGAAAGGGCTTTTTCGTCCTCTCCGGGCTCGAGCTTGTTCATGAAGTACTCTTTCACCGAAACCCCTTTGTCCCATTTCTGATTCGGATTGTGCTGCCTGAGCCCGTCGGGGCTAATCTCATCCGTCGATGATGATTTCCTGTTCTTGCATTGATTGTCGAGATCTTGGGGAGATGTAGTAACCGCGAGGCCCGTGAACTTTGAGGCGATGCTGTGCGTGGCACCGGAAACGGCTGCGTAGGCCGGTGCTAGCTTTTCGGACACGGATTCGGTTATGGTCTTATTAGGGCTAACGCATTTGTCAGAAATGGTTTCGGGTGTCATTCTCGGGCACGTGTGCTTCTCGGACACCACGGGATTGGCCCTCGGGTGCTGCCTCGCGGTTTCCTTGAGGTTCTCCGGCGCTGCCTCGGACTCGTACACTATAAAATTTCGAAAAAGTTCGTAAAAATAATTTATAGATATACTTTAGGCTTAATTATTTTTTTTCTCGTCCAAGAAGTTAATAGGAGCTGCACTTTCAGGACATCCAACTTAAAGGGGTAATAATAGAACTATAACTTTCACAATCAGAACAATATTTAAGGACAACAAAAGCGCCGGCTGAAAGCATGTCCCCTCTTCTGATGACGTGGCGATCCAATCGGAGGTGGACGAAAAGTTAATGATGTCATAAAATTGATTTATTTTTTAACGTCAATGACTTACAATTGTAAGCCCTTAAGTTATATGTATTCTGAAAGTGCCTCCCCCTCTAAACTTAGCGGACGGAAAAAATAATTAAGCATATACTTTAATATTCGTGATATATATGCATAAACAATCAATGAATCTAAAAAAGGGTAACTAACTTGGAGCTCCGAGATATTCGGGGTCGACCTCAGCTTCGTCGCGTTCGTATTCTTCGTAATTTTCGGGTGATAAGTTGGTGGAGTCCCATGAATGGCTACTCGTGTTATTGTTTGGATCATTGAGATCAAACCTCTTCCTACCACTCAAGGAGTTCTTTAGCTTCTTTGCCCTCTCTTTCACTTTCGTGAGGACCGATTTCTTGCTGTTCGGGCTGTAGACAAGCTCTTCTCGGTCACCGTGGGCCCGAGGGGAAGAGGTTGTAGGGGACGTGCTTGTTGTTGATGATCTACGGTCCTCGTCGACTAGTCGAATAAACGAACGTTCACCTAATAATCGAATCATAATAAACCCACATTATACATTATCCTATTGATTATTACAGCGAATCATAAATCGGTTTTGTAAGGACAGAACATGTACCTTTCAAGATTTGCTCGATTGTTTGTGCGGAAGCGTGAGATTTCGGAGTTTTAGGACTCTCCGAGGATCCTTTAATCGTTCTTTCAAGTTGAGCCATAGTTTGTCTAACGTTGTTTGAAGCACTTAATCTTCCACATGGAGAATATCAGATTTTATTAGATTATCTATTTTGTTTGTGGAAAGAGAGTGAGATATATAAAGAGAGGATTCGCCGTCTTACAAGGCATGGATTTAGGGTTTCCTCTAGTGGATTACGTACGGAAAATCGCTCATATTCTTTCCACAATTAGCTTTTCCAGTAGCGAATTAGCGACATAGAGAACACAGCCTTGAAAAGACGGAGATTTTTTTTTTTTCCCGAAAAAAGACAGAGATTTCAATCGACTATTTTTATGCTTCGGCATACGTATATGCATGTCCGTGATTCTTTGGAAGATATCTGATTATTCATAACAGCAACGTACATTATTCCGTACTAAATGTCTTAATATCATCACCAAGCTCGGTACATTTTATGTAGTAAGGAAACATGCAAAAACCCTAACACACACACACACACACATATATATATATATAAACAACTTATTGCAATTATAATAATCTTATAATATCAACGACGGTGTTTATCCCCAAGACGACCATGACCATCTCCAGGGCTCGGGCTCGAGTGTTTCAACGAGAAGAGGGTACTTTTCACTCTATTTCCGGCACCTGGGGGACTCGGGCCCGAGTGTTTCAACGAGAAGAGGGTACTTCTCATGACTCTATTTCCGGCACCCGGGGGACTCGGCCCGGAGTTAGAAGGATTCGTGTCTATAATCTTCGTTGGAGGCAATTGATTATCCTTCAATGACAACAATCGAGCTTCGATGGTGTATTCATAGTGAGGCATCAATACGAATGTAAGAAGAAAAAAACAGATTATAACATGTGTTTGTGGCTTAGGCATTGTGTGCGTGTTTTTTTTTTTTTTCCTAATATTTATTGGATTAAAGTGATATCGATACAGGTGAATTTATAGGATGGTTTAAGGTTTGTTCGAGATGGGGATTTGGTTGACTAATAGCCAATTGCAATATCGTCGATGATTGGACATTAACGCTATTTGCAAAAATACGAAAGCCGATGTAACCGATAAGCGCATTTCAAAATCACTTCTTGATTTTTTTTTTCTTTATTTAGACAAAAATATGCAAGGGAGTGTCTATGTTTCTAAGGAAAGAAAGATATAATACAAATCAGTCTAGGAATAGATGAATAATATGTATGATAGACTCCAAGGAGAGAGTTCTAAACAATGAGAAGACAAAACCAAGCAAAGTAATATAACATACGTACGATGTGCGTATATATGTATATACGTGTTATAACTTGATTTAATATGAAATTCTAACAAGTAACATTTGAATAATTAAAGTAACACGTGGCGGGCAATATTGGAACCTAAGAGGAAGTTTGTGAAATTGGCCGCCCCACAATATAAGGTTGTCTTTGGGGGAACAATAATTCTAATTCATTTGAGCAAGTAAAAGATTTGGGTAGTAATAGATGGATTCATACAAGTCAAGAATATGACATTCTTAGAAAAAGGGACCAACTCAAATTAAATAAACATGTCTGCATGCATGCATGTAGAGACTCTTGGGAAATTTTATTTCAGCCGTCGATTAAAAAATCCATTACAATTCGTAACATTCTAGGGTTCTTCTGCCTAATATTAAATAGTACATGATGTGTAGTAAGATCGAAAAATAACTATATGAGTTCTTTCATACATGATGTGTGGTTGCATAAACATGCATGTTGGAGTATCAAACACAATATAAAAATTGGTTAAATAAAAAGCTTGTGACCTGATATAAGCTTACTGATAGTGAGTCACTCCATCTACTGCTCAATTTGTTTTAAAATGAAACTTCACTTGGAATTATATATTGACCTTCTCGTTAAGGAGATTTTTAATTTCCAACAATTAGCATGAGAGAAGCAAGGCATCTAAACTCATCCTCTCAACCAAATTAATACCTGGGCATTCATGCATCCAATCAATATTAGATTAAATAGATAATTGACGTCTCTTGAAAATGGCGGGAGAAGGCAAAATTTCTGTTCGGCAACCTTCGGATAACATAATACTAACATTAAGCAAGCAACTTTTTTAAATTTTATTTTTCTCCAACGACGCCCTTTATATTGGAATGTGACAACTAGATAAATGGACGGTGACCAACTAACGGAGATTGAGTAGAAGAAAGTAATTATGATGTGCGATGGACTTTTAAAACCAAACCCACTCGTCTTGTTACTATTTAATGTCAATGCAATGCAATAAAAGTATACACTTTATAAGCACACAAGATTATATTTGTTTGGCAAGCTTTCTTAATCAAATATAATCTTATTCCTCCTCAACAAAGTCTTCCATTGCTAGATTCTATGTATGCTTCAACTGGCCAATGTAGTAAAATGGTCAACGAGGAAATGACCAATTGAGACTCAACAGCTTCAAATATCGAGTCATTCTATTATATAAGTCTAGAGCTGTGATAAAAAACTGTAAATTGCACCAATAATAAGCAATATATAACCCATTCAGAACCATATACTATATACATAATTGACATTTATACGAATGAACCCCATCCTCATAATTGTCTTCCTCATCTAATGTCTGAAATTTTTATCATATATTATGTGTCGTATATTGCTTCAATTTTGAAACTTACTATTCTACCCTTGACTTCAGTGTTCAATAACGCCACCCTTCTTAATAATATACCGGACTAAAAAAACGTAATTAACCAATAAATAAAAATAAAGAAATACATAAAACAAAAATAATTTCCCACGCTTTAGATGGGCCAGAATAAGCCCAATAGCTAGCCTATTTTTATACTGGCGGATATCACCGGCCCACATAGCCCATCAACGAGTAATGAAGTAAAAGCGAATTTAATTTTAATTTAATCTCAGATGTAACGTGTAATAAATAGTAAGCTCTCAAGATCCCAAAACAAAGGAGATTATTATGCAGAGTACACAGAGTTTCATCCTAAATCATGCTCATATGTACGAGTAACACACATCACTGACTCATATATCTTTGATGAAGAACCTATTTCCAGCAAAATCCATAAGTAATTCGACTGAAAAAATTCACCCGAACATACTAATACATGATTTCTCATGGATCCCATGAATAAAGGGCTTTCGAAAAATTACCACGAGGATTCGAGAATCTTCTCACCTCGGCTCATGCGTGCTCGTTGTTCGTGTGATTTGGGACCTCGTTTTGACTGTCCAAAGGCATGTATTGAGCCATGATGGCCCTTATCTCCGAGTCCATATACGACTGCAAAAGAAGATTCAAAACCGTAAGATTAAGTCGAAGCAAAAATCAACAAATTCTTGAAATGAGAAGATATCTGTTGAATCTTTTGATTCTTATCTATCCGTCTTTTATTTTGGCTTAATTATTTCTTTTGTCCTATTGCAATGACATTTTAAGGACACCTAAACTAGGGAGTGACAAGTCTGGGAGAACAAGTTTCGAAATTGAAGCAATTTGAGCACAGGTGAATTAAATGTTGCGATTTATTTTAGGACAATAATTTTTCAAAATCGAAGCAATTTGAGGACATTAAGTTTCAAAAAATTATGGCGTTAATTGTCCTCAAATTGTTTCAAGTAAAACTTATTGTCCTAAGATTGCTTAATTCAGTTGTCCCCATGCTTCGATAAGAAAACTTGGTCCTAATACTGCAACCCTTTAATTTAGGAGTTTTTGTAACGCCACCACCCCTAATATACATTACCAAAAAAATAACTAGACCTTTTTTCCCACTTCATGAACGGGGAGTGCCCATAATAATCGAGCATAACGCGCGGGAAAAAAAAAATTACTTACCCTTATCCTATGCCTGTAGATAAGGTAGGCCCCACCACCCGCGACGGCTAACCCGAGGAGAATAACCCAAATCGCTGTCCAAGCAGACTTCACGTCAGCAGCACTCTTACCTGCAAAAACAGCAGTAGAAATAAAAAAAAGACTAAATAGCATATAACCCACCTGTGGTTTGAAAAATAAGCATCAAAACCCCTATGGTTCGGAAATAGCATAAAATCTCTTCCTTGTCATTTTCACATAATAATTGGGGGGTTACAATGCTATGTTTTAAAAAACACAGGGAGTACGATGCTAAGTTTTCGAAAACACAGGGGGTACTGTACTAAGTTTCAAACAACACTTGGGATACAATGCTAAATTTTAAATAGCACAAGGGAGTTTCGCGCAATAAAAAAAGCATAAGATAGTTATGTGCATTTCAGTATAACCACATGGGGTATTGCATAATTTACCCATAAAAAAATTGAGTTGTAGAAAATTCACGAAAAAATAGATAAAATTTGCAAGGGGAAACTCACTTATGCAAGTATCGTGCTCCCTGATATACAACAAGTCGTTGCTGCAAGTGCACTCGTAGCTCCCCCACGTGTTCTTGCAGTTACATTCCGGGCACTGACAAGCTTTCTTCTCCTTACATTCATCGATATCTGCCATAGAAATTCGATTTGAGACGAGAAAAATAGGAAGGAAGATCTTTGTTACAGTTCTTACCCGTGCAGCTTTTGACGCCGTCTCCTTTGAATCCCTGAGGACACTTACATTTTCCGTCCTGATCGTCCTGTTTTGACGAAAATGCCCTTTTACTTTGATCGGATTCGGTTTTGTACTCATAAAATTTTTAAAAATTAGAATTTGTAAAACTACCGACCACGCAAGCGGAGAATGCGATTCCATTTTTGTTTTCGTTCCAGCAGCCTCCGTGGCTTATTTTGCATCTCCCGGGACCACTCGCTGCGTACGAAGAACGAAAAAGATTAAAAAAAAAGTTAAAATATTCACGTGTGGACAAATTTCAGAATTTGGATTACAAGGTCGAAGACAAACAAGATATAAATGATCAAGATACAAGTCATAATAGATACTTTTCACACACACACACACACATAGTGTGTATAGTATATACCTACATAATTACATATATATACTAGTTTTTTTTCTTCGTGCAATGCACGGTCATTATTATGTATAATTAATGCAAGCTAATAATAAGATAACTTAATTAGTAAGTGAAAAGCTAGGATACAGAGTGCGCAGAAGAAATGATGAAACTGTAAATATGGCGCGGGTAGGCGAGCGAGTGAGTGAGTGATTATGATAAATTAACCAATTAATATATATTTTAAAAATAACTCAAAATACTTTTTTTATAAAAAAAAAATTAAATTGGACACGTAAGCATCCTACATTTCCATTTATATATAAGATGTGCTTAAAAAAAAAAAGATTTGAAGCATTGACTTACCTTCGCAAGAAGTATAACCATCTCCCTTAAACTTCACCCCGTTAACCAAAGGGCATTCGCAAACTCTTCCTCGAAACGTATCCTTGCAAGCCGTAATATTAGATGTCTTGTCTTGCCAACAGCCGCCGTTATTATCCAAACACTCGTTCGTTTCAATGTCTGTAATTATTAAGAAAGACAAAATTACCCTTTCGGAAAAATATTCTTTTGCCTCAACCGATTCGACATGAGAAAATGTATTATTGTGAATAACTTACCATCACTCAAACAAACAGAGGGCTCCGTTGTTTCCTCGAAACCCGAACATATCGCCTTCAAGACGGCACCTTTTTCCAACTTCCCTAATAGCGGGATAAATTACACGTTTATGATAAGATTGTCGATGATTATTTAAAAAAATATGTAATAAGATTGCAACGGGAAGTGGTAATAAAAACCTCGATATTGACGGTTATTCACTACGAGGGTGGGCAATATGGTCACATCACCACGAGATCCCTTTCCAATCTACAATGTTCGTGTTTACAACTAATCATATACCAATAGATAGAAAGGGATTGTATGAATGAAAATTTGATTTGCAGTAGAGATACTTACTTGAGCATCTTGCTCTTCCTTCAGAACTGGATTTTCCGAATCGGCCTCGGGATCGCCCATACATTTTTCAATTTTTTTAAGATCGAGACCTGGTATGCAAGCAAAGGTGACGAACGTTAACTCCTCAGTGAAAGGAATACATTTTATGAAGTACTGATTGCAATTTTAGGACAATAAGTTTCGAAATTGAAGCACTTTGAGGACACTTAAATTAAAATGTTGCAATCTTAGGACATTAAGTTTCAAGGTTGAAGCAACTTGAGGACAGTAAGTTTCAAAACGAATCAATTTGAGGACAGTAAGTTACAAAATTTTGCCTTTAATTACCCTTAAATTGCTTCAATTTCGAAACTTATTGTTCTAAAATTGCAACATTTAACTTAGACATCCTCAAATTGCTTCAAATTTTGAAACTTATTGTCCTAAAACTGCAACCAGTTAATTTATGTATCCTTATAACGCCGCCACCAAAAAAATAATCAACCCATAATTTACTTCCTCTGTCAACGAAAATATACTCAAGGAGGCATCATAACATTTACCTAAAGACTTGATAACGGCCTCCGCACACTCCTTATTATACTTCTTCTCCTTCATGGGGCACCTTATCTGAAAATCTGTGACATAATCCCACCAAACCCACGCCTTGTTCGTCTCATTCGCCACCTTAAACACGCAAAGTTGCCTCAAATTCTCCACAACCACATCTTTCCCCTCATACCCAGTGCTAAAATCTTGCTCGGGGTCGGGGGCACAATATCTCCCGTGGTTAATGCACTGAGACTTACATTGTTTGCTCACGGTGAACGAGTGGGGACAATACCAAGTAATATAATGAGGAGTAAATTGCGTGTAGCTCCCCTTCTCGAGAATTTGCGCCGCCCCCTTAAAATCCTTGACGAAATTCATCAGCATATCGCACTTAACACCGCACTCGTCGTTGCTATTGGTCCACAGTTCGTACTCCACGCGGTCGTCGGGGTGAGGCACCGATTCCCTCCAATCGAGGTTCACGTTCACCATTTCCCCCGAATTTATCGATTTCTTTAATTTTTCCCCGAAATTCTTATCGATTAAAGCGGAGGGTATTGTTATGTTGACGATGTAATCTGCGTTGGCACCGTCTTCTTCGGGTGAATCCATGGTGATGAGTGGCTCATTGTGGTCGTCGGCCACGAGCACGGCGGCTGCACCGGCCTTCTGTGCGTTCCATACTTTTAAAGCAAAGAAACAATCTGCAAAAAAAAGTATGTGTGTATATATATATATTACAAGAACAATCCAAGTTATTAAGCCTGAGAATTAGACAGAAAGGCCAAAAAATGCCCAAAAAGAGAAATTTTTAGAGCACAAAGAAGAAACGTTGTACGATTGCATCAAAAGAGGAATCTTTAGAGCACATGAGAAGTAGCGGGTTTAATTTAACCTAATCCCACAGAGAATTTCAGCCAAATATCGATAAATTGAGGTCACCAGCAATCAATTTCACCAAAATGAAGCACATGCAATAAAATACGAAACTCAAGCAGCGTAAATTAAGCAAAAATCAACTTAAAAAGATCTCAATCGTGAGCATCGCACACCTCCGCGATCAAGAACCACGAAATTAGGCATAGCACCAGCTTGAGCCTTGAAGGAAATCGCAAAATCATCGAAACCTTTGCACCCTTTTCGATTATCCTTAGGGTACACAACAGTCCCCGACATGCTTCCGCCGTACTGCGGAATCCCAAAATTTCCGATCGCACTGTCGTAGGTGCCTTTTATGCTGTCGGGTGACGTCACTCGCAAGTTGTTCTTTTCCACCACGAAGCGGCCGAACGCGGAATCTCCGATGATTAGTAGAAAAAGGCTGAAAAAGATTGCAGCTTTGGGTGGCCCTAGTGAACCCATGTTGGATTTTTCCGGAATAAGCAAGAGATTTCGAGATTTTGGTTAAGTATTAACTTCTCTCTCAGCTGCTCCTTTTTTTCAGGTTTGGTTGCTTACGGTGTATTGTGTTTGATGGGATTCTCTCGGACTTTGATTGACTACTAAGTAATACATATGAAATATATGATTCGTGAATCGTGTGTACTGTGTACGTGTCGTGGGGAGTAATCTCACTGCGATATATGATTATACTAATTGATAAGTTTTCATACAATAAAACGCATTATCTTTGACTCAATAAATTGTGGAGTAGAACAAATTATATTGGTAACCTTCATTTCGTATCACCCGCAATTACATCCTTCCTAGTTTAAAAATAAATTAATGGGATTTTAGGGACTAACTTATAGCCATGTCGAATGATACTTCGGGACAGATATTTTCTTTTAAAAAAAAATAATGGGATTCTTTTTTTCCTTGTTCTTTTTTAAAATGGACAATCTTGATAAAAGCTTTGAAGGTACCGAAAAATGTAAAGGCAGAAAAGGCCGTTGAAAACCGAGTAAAAATAAAATGCCTTCATTTTTAAAGAATTTCATATTGATCCTCCTAAACTACATGGAACTATGTAATAATGTGTTTTGAGATAATAATGTTGCCAAGGTTTCAAACTTCTTTGGTGGGATAGATGTTGTTGGTTGGTTCAAGTGCAACTATGGAGGTTGCGTACTATAAGCTGTTAGAGATTATATGTCTCACATTGGAAAATTAATTTCACATGACTGAGTATATAAATCAAAGAAATCTTCTCTTTCTATCATCAATTGGTTTTAAAAAGGAACTCTTAATTTAACATACGCACGTCTGAGTACGAGAAATTGTACTCAACTGCAAAAAAACCATCAAGACCAAAGGAAATTAAAGTCAACTCGAGGCCCGAATCCTCATCCAATCAAAATAGACATCGTTGCAATTTTTTTTGCCAGTTCATATTAGATCTCCATGAAAGAATTCTGTATTTCTTGATTTTCAAGTTGCCAATTAACTTTGTTTTTAGTCATTTAATTAACACAATGTGGCGCTACTTTTGCAAGAAGAAGAAGAAAACTCGCGAAGTAGAGAACAAGGCAATAATATATGGCACAAGAAGTCCACCCAAAAGCAGAAAGATTCCAATTAAGTTTCAATGACATTGTTCGAGAAAAAAAAGGAAAACCAAAGATAGCAATTCAAAGATAACTGTTTTTTTACTTCATGCCAAATAAAAATCAGACTTTTGCTTCTTCCGCCGCCATTTGATTCCGATTTGTCTTGTTTCTAGAAGCACGCCTCGAGCAGGCAGCAACAGCACAACGCAGCCAAACTGCACAAATTTAGAGAGAGAAAAAAAGGAATGTAATTAAAAAAAATAGGCCAAGTTACTAAATTTTGTCACCAAATATGGCTCTAGTAGTTTTTGGATCACCAAGTTTCATAATTACAAAGTTAGATCATTAATTAACGCTTTTGATTTCTTTTGGATCGTCGGTGAATTTTGCGGGAAAATCGCGGAATATCCAACGTGGAAGTTGACGTGGCTGCTATCATATCATCGCCCACATCGAATTTTCGGCAATTTTCGCCGGAAAATTCATCGGTGATCTAAATAGTTCAAATACGTTACTTAGTGGCCTAAGTTTGAATTATGAAATTTAGTGACCCAAAAACAAAATTCAATACAATTAGTGACCTAATCTGGAAAAAAAATATATCATTCACGACTGATCATATCTATACTATTTTATTAATGGTCAAGCCAAGTTAAAAACTGCCAATTTTGTGTATCCAATAACCAATCAAATTTTTTCTTTAATTAATTATTAATAAAAAATGAATACTCATTTGCTAACTAATAAAATAAAAATTAACGTGTCAATCTTTACTTATTATTTTTCTATTAAAAATTAGTTTTAATTATTTAACTACGTATGAATTTGTTGAAATACTAGTGGAGATAAAAAGAGCCATCTTTGACGTTTAAAGATCATTACATCCCCAAAAATAACCCATCCAAGTCTCGAGGAACTATATAGACAGAAAAAGTCAACTGAATCTAAATCAATATTGGACAGAAGAACAAAAGTAAAGGGAGGGATGGAGGGATGAATCCAGTGTAAATTTCATTTGATCCCTCAAGGGCATTTTCGGCATTTCATAAAAGCCATCGTGAAAGAAAAAGATCTATCAAGTGGGGCTGGGCCCACCCAACACCCCGTGTCGGGCGCCGTTCGACCCGCTCACAGGAAACCCGACCCAGGTCGCCACCACCTCAGATCCCAAATCCCACCAATCAAAATCAACAAAAAAAACAGTAAATAAACTCGGTAAATCAAATAATTAGAAAAATTACCATCCTTCCATGAAACCGCCGCTGCTGTTCTGCTGCTGAGGCGGCGGCTGCTGACCGTACGGCGCGTACTGCGGCGGGTAGCCCTGAGGAGGGTAGCCTTGGGGTGGGTACCCCTGCGGCGGGTATGCGTCCTTCGGGTATCCCTCCGGCGGATAACCTACAAATCGATTCAAAAATGGCCACACAATTTTAAAAAAAAAAAATCGAATTTTTTGAGAAAAAAAAGGATACATTCGATGGATCGTGATCGCACCTTGTGGTGGGGGTACGCCGACGGGGGGTTGCTGCTGGTTGTAGTAGCTCATGATTCGAAGATTAGCTTTAATTTTTCTCCTTCGAAAAAGATCTTTCCCTTCTTCAATGGGCGTGGGGTTTTATGGGAAAGATAAAGAGAGTCGAAACTTGCAAGTGTGTTCTTTTCTTTCCTCTCTCTCTCAATATATGAAGTGAACGTGTGGGGGCCAATTATTTTAGTTTTTTTAATAGTTTAATGGAGTATTTTTTTATTGGAAAGGTTCTAATGAAACTCACCCGATTTGTTAGTTAGAATTTGGGATTGGGATTTTTTTTTTAATGAAGCATACGCGTTTTGGATGGCTTAATCAATAAGGAAAATAATATCAATATATCTTTAAACACAACTATAATATTCAAAAGATATATTAAAAAGAATTTTCATTAGAAAACTACCCTATATGTACCTATTCGTTTAGTTATATTTGGGAAACCACCTTGAGATTTGATTTTTAAATGAGATGATACCTCGTAAACATCGAGCAGTGTGAGAAAATATCGGTTCAACGGATAATTTTTTGGAAATATTTGTGTATGGGCCTTTAACTAATTTCAAGCCCAAACAATTAGATTTTTTTTTACTTTATAGTATATATTTACGGAAATTAAATTAAATTTTGTGTCATAATTGCACGCGTCATTATTTTTCTACTACAATTGCCCGTATGCCATTTAATGATATTCATGAATCAGGACCAAAAGCCATTAATTGGAATATTACTCGAAGGCTGACATTTGGTTTTGGCCAAGGAATTTATGAAGAATTAAGACTATAGAATAGTATATAGTATTGTATATGTAATTGGAAAATTACTCGAAGGCTGACATTTCGTTTTTGCCAAGGAATTTTGAAGAATTAAGACTAGGGAATAGTTAAGCAGCACAATATGTTTAAGGAGTTAATCGTCTCATTTTTAATATATTATTTGTTTTCCAACTTTAAATCACAAAATAGATAAACAAGAATATTACCAAATTCATTAATTTTTGTACTAATAAAAAGGGGAAAGTATAAGATTAGGTCATTAAGTATACATGTTTTCGTTTTTGGGTCACTATGTTTGATAATTGCAAAGCTAGGTCACTAACTTTGTATGTCAAAATAATTTTTGGTCATGTTTTCAATTTTAGGTCACTGAGGATATATTTTTCGATTTTGGGTCACTAAGTATACATTTTTTTTTTTCAAATTTGGGTCACTCATTTGGTAATAAACTTGAAAAATGTATACTTAGTGACTCAAAATCGAAAAATATATGCTTAGTGACCTAAAATTGAAAACATGGCATAAAATTATTTTGAAATACAAAACTAGTGACATACTTTTGCAATTATCAGACATAATGATCTAAAAACAAAAATATATATTCTTAGTGACGTATCTCATAATTTTGCTTAATAAAAATTGAGATGGTATTATCCATGTATTGTATATGGCGATGCCACATAAATTGAGGACTTATCCCAAACGCCTTCAATATATATGAAAAGAAAAGATAAAAATAACAATAATAATTCAAAAGACAAGATTGGGGTCTAATCCATTATTCAATGTATGCACTTCATAACAATTGAAATCATAAACCCCAAACGAAACCTTACAAAATCAACATCATCAGAAAAAAAAAATAGAGAACATAGCTATAATTTATCTATATCACGAGGAGATACAAGCCTTACTAGGCTGATCCGCAGCTTTGAGGGTCTTATCGATGAGCTTTCGAGCTTTTCTGCTACGAATCTCAACCCTAACGCTCGCACTCTTATCCATCTTCACGTAACGCTTCTTCGATTTCTTATTCAAAAATCCCACCTTTGATTTTATCGATTCCACCAAGCCTTCCAAGTGAATCATCGCCATATATATCGTCACTGATGAATTAACTCTTGATTGAATATATATGAAACCATGTATTAATGGGTTTTTTTTCACTTTATTAAGGGTGAAGGGAGAAGAGTCTCCTTATATATTAATAAAGTTGGGTGTGTGATTCAGTTAATCTTATTGCATAAATATAGTGGAATTCATTGTCAACATGAGATATAATCTAGTATTAATTTTTATTGGGGACAATCATTTAATGCTGTTAGAATAGTTGGGCGTATGCTAGGATTCCGAGTATGTATAAGTGTGGACTTGCATTTTTAAGGAATTGGGTGTTGCTATTCACAATTCCATATTATTAATAAAAAATATTAACTGATTAAAACCGATTAAAATTAATTTACGCTATAGTAAATATTATTAACGAATATCGAGAGAGAGATTAACGTATCTAACAATTGAACGTCAACCGTCGGTGGCCCATATCCAATACGTTTTCGGCCCATTAACGTCGACGGACGTTAGCCCATTATTATCATGCTAGTTTATCTCTCGTGAGAAAAAAAAAACCCGACTATTTTGTGATGTATATAATTTGATAAATGAAAAAAACTAGGAAATATCATGACCCAATAAAATGGAAGCTCCTCAAACACTTCTATTAAGTTTATTGATTATAAGATCACAATGATTATCGTTTACTATAGTTTTGTGAATGGTATTGGGATCTTAGACCCAATCCCTCGTCGAACTAAAAAATTTGCATCGATCGTCAATTGGAACCATAGTTTTTAATTCGGACCATACCAGCTGGTTCCAATCGGCAAACCACGAATCGGTAGAAAATTCGATTTTGGTTTCGGTTCGGTTCCTCTACATTGAATTCTTGATCAATTCCTTAGTAGTACATATTAAATTTTATTTTAAATTAACTTTTCACACTTTAATTTTCGATTAATTTTCCCACCACATTTACTTTTATTTAGTTTTTTGACCCTCAATTGTAAATTTAAGTTTTAACACTCCATTTTACAATTAATTTTTTATTCAACGCATTTTATTATATCTATAGTCACCTATTTTACTCCACAGTAATTTCGATTTTATTTAATCAAACCACTAATTCTTAAATTACATTTCCGGTCCCAGAATCCGGTTTCAAAACCTGGATTGGAACTCGCCATGTGACTATTGATTGATGAGATACTATTTTTAATTAAATGGCTTTTTATGCTACTCTAATAGCAGCAGATAGCTTGTCCTGCTTTTTCCTTATAGGGAAACAAGGTATAACGTCATCAACAATTAATTCAAATATAGCTTTGAAAGCTCCGAAGTATATATATCCACCCTATTTGGTTCATTTATTCGTATTGAAAATTAATCAATTTAAGGCATGGAAAAAATAAAATGAAATTCAAGAATATAAGCATTTATGTGACACATGCCTATATATATAGTTGTGTATAATTTTAACATCTATAGATCATCTGCCGAATCGAATAATAATTTATCTATAACGTCTAACGCTCTAAGATACAACCCCAACAAAACAAAATCACATCTTGGTGTATCTTTGGACAAATACAAAGCACAATTCTTTATTCCTTCGATTCATACAAACACTTTGTTACATAAGAGATTGTCCGATTCTTCCTTGGAAAAACTGTCACGGTGTTTCACTATGCGAATATTACCAAAATATTCCATACATATATACACATTTTTCATTTTGCACGGAATGATTAGAGCTTAACCGTCACATATTGGTACTAAATTTATTTTAATTCAATAAAAAATAGTGTTAGGCAATCGATTGAAATTTCACGTACGCTATCAATATAGGATAATTAGTTGCAATGAAAGCCCATTAACGCCGTATCAAATTACGTAACGATAGATCCTTCCAGGTCTATGAGATATTTCGTACTAAACTAGCATTACCATCTTCTAAATTCTAAATAAATAATTTCTTATATTTTTAACTATATTATATATATATATATATTATCATTTATAATTTATTCTCTTAATGACTATCCACTCATGTCTACGCCGAGCCAAGTCACAGTCCACGAACTCACAGTTTCAGCGTCACCGACGGGTGAGATAAAGATAAGAACTGCATGGAGCCGAACCGCACCGGTCATCAGCTTACATCATTGAAGCGACACGTCACCACTTCCCTGAACGATAAATAAATTAGCCCATATGTCGCAATATATCTTAAAGCGTCGTCACTATAGGAGAAACACTTTATTTCTTTCCATCCAAGGCGGCGGCACTGCACTACTTTCTTCTCTTTAGATATTCTAATAAAGATTTCTCGTGCCAACATACAAATAAATGGCGGTGGAGTACAAATGTTGCGTGGCTGAGTTTTTTGTTCACATTGCGATTGTTTTCTTCCTCGTGGTGTTCGCTGGCTTGATGTCGGGGCTCACTTTGGGTCTCATGTCGCTGAGCCTCGTCGACCTTGAAGTCATCGCCAAGTCCGGTCGTAGGAATAAGGACAAGGAGCATTGGGTCTCATTGTCGATAAGCCTCAGTGTTTACAAGTTTGAGGGTTTTATGTTTAATATTATTTTCTCAAGTTTAATGCAATTCCGAGAGCTGTAAATTAGGTTTTCTTGCTTAAACTCTTATGGTCCCATTAAAGAAAAGGGTCCCTTTTCACGTAAAAAAAAAGCTGGGCTTGAGTGATCAGTGGTGTTTCTGTAGGGGTGGGTGTTTTCAATGTATGGAGGATTCTATTTTTAACTTCTTTTAATGGCTCCACCATTTCCATAAATGCGTAGACCTTTGAGAACCCCGACCGATATTTTCTTTCTTTTGTTTTTCCCTTTTCCTCGAGCTAGTGCGATCTATTTTGTGGCTTTGATGTAATAATTCTTGCTCTGGAGAAACATTTACCAATTGTCAATTTCAATTTTTGCAGCTAAAATATTGCCGGTTGTCAAGAATCATCATTTGCTGCTTGTCACCCTGCTCATTTGCAATGCAGCTGCTATGGAGGTATATATATATATATATATATATATATATTATATATATATATATATATACACACACACACACACACACACTTCGTGCTAGAAAATGTTTGCCTTTGATGGTATGCAAGGCCAACTTTTAGTACTTCGTATATCTTTGATTTTCAGACACTTCCAAATTTTCTCGACAATATAGTAACGGCGTGGGGAGCAATTTTGATATCCGTCACCTTGATCCTTCTCTTTGGTGAGGTCAGAACTTTGCTTTCCTTTATTGCAACATAGGAACACAAACACAAACACAAACATCAAGATAATATGCAAGTAATTGAGTGTAATTAATTCTTCATCTTTAGATCATCCCTCAATCGATTTGCTCAAGATACAGACTCGCGATCGTGTGGATCTGTTTCCCTATTGCATATCCAATAAGCAAGGTAACATCTTTATTGATCCTTATTTTTTTTTTTGAATAATTGACTTTTTAATAACCAAGTAAAACCCGAGGCTGATGCAGTAGCCTGCAGATTAAGCCAACCAGGTAAATCACACTATAACACGTCCATGCGTGGCATGATCCTCAAGAAATTAGGGACGTGAATATGTGACCTTACCAGTATCTTTGAAACCTCATCATTGACTGGCAGTGTCAGGCAAAGACCTCACGTACGTTTTCTTTGATTTTTTTTCAGTTGTTGGATCTCATGCTTGGCCACGAGCATAGAACTCTATTTCGTCGTGCTGAGCTTAAAACGCTTGTCGACTTACACGGCAACGAGGTATCACCAGAAAACCGGTTCTTATGCTACGAGGAAAATCTTACAGTTTATTTAATTGTTGAGCCAAAATCTAGGGCTTCTAGCGTAGAATGTCTCAAAATTGCTTAATTTTGAAAGTTATTTCCGTATAACGCCACCCCCTAAATTATTTATCCCTATAACGCCACACTCCCTAACTCAGAGGATTTAAAAAAATAATTAACCCTTAATTTTATTGATTACTTAACGTTTTATTGTAGGCTGGTAAAGGAGGAGAGCTCACGCACGACGAGACAACGATCATCGCGGGAGCACTTGAGCTCAGCGAAAAGACCGCCGGTGACGCGATGACGCCGATATCGGAGACTTTTGCCATCGATATTAATGCAATCCTCGATAGGTTGTGATGAGTTATTTATTACGTCATTGATATTTTTTTGTCTTCCTCGTAACAGCTTAGCGTTGACTTTCGATTTGTCTTTATTGCATTATAGGATTTTGATGAATCTAATTTTAGAGAAAGGACACAGTAGAGTGCCCGTCTACTACGAGCAGCCGACGAACATCATCGCTCTCGTTTTGGTAATTTGTCTCATTAGCTTAACGATGCCACGTGTATGCCATTATGAGATGATCATCAAGGCACATGGTGGGGCCTAACATTTTAATTATTTTTCTTTTGGCTTAACCAATTTTTTGGTCAGGGTCCAAGATACGAGTTACGTTTTAAGGACACTGACTTTATAAATTAAAGCAATTCAAGGACGCGATGAGTCTGAAACCTAATTGTGTCGTTAAATTTATAACAGTTAGTATCCTTAAAGTGTAACCCGTAAGTTACGTATTCTTAAACAACCAAGTGGGATTTATCCCCAAATAAGCAACTTTGACGCCACGTACGATTCAATTCCAAATTATTTGGCATGTCTAGTTCACGTGTGGAATTTCTGGGTAAAAATTTCACTGTCATTATGCTCTAAATTGCTTCAATTTTAAAATAAAAAGAAATAATGTCATCTTTGCATACTAGATGAGCCCATCATGATTTCTTGATTTTATCTAATTAAATGTAGGTGAAAAACCTCTTAACAGTTCATCCCGACGACAACAATCCGGTGAAGAGTGTCACCGTTCGAAGAATTCCAAAGTACGTTAGTCCTCTAAAACTATCAAATTTTCGATTTTAGGCATTTTTCAAGCACTGTGTAACGCCTTTTTAACCCGTTAGGGTTCCGGAAACTATGCCGCTTTACGACATCCTAAACGAATTCCAGAAAGGACACAGCCACATGGCTGTCGTGGTGAGACATTGTCGTAAGAAAGAGATGTATTCGTCTTCTGTCACCAACGGAGTTATAGAAAGTAAGTCCTTTTTTCTTTTTTTTTTTTCCTTGCATGCGATTACCTTTTTCTTTTCTTTTTTTGAAATAAAACCACTGCTCTAACGGTCATAATTTCTTGTATGGGTGCCAAGATTCAGACAAAGAAGTGAAAATACTCATCGAGGAAACAAAAAAGCGTTCTAACAAATGGGGCAATCCCAAAAGACCTCTTAAGAAATGGAAGAGTTCTCCAAATAGGGGAAACAATTCTTTCAAAGGCAAGAAATGGATCAAAAACATGTACGCGGAAATCCTAGAGATCCACGGGAATTTACTGCCAAAGCTTCCCGAAGAAGAAGAAGCCGTAGGAGTTATTACAATGGAAGACGTCATCGAGGAGCTTCTGCAGGTAAAATAAATAGCCCGCAATCGTACGTAAATTTTCGAACGTAAAGGCGCGAAAAATCGTCATCATCACTGTTTCTATTAAATTGAGGGTTCCTTCCTAAAACCAATTGGCATTAGGAGGAGAGACCTCTTTAATTTATATATTGAGTCCGGTGAAGTTAATTTCCCGATGTGAGACAATAATCTCAACAGTTTCTTTGCAGGAAGAGATTTTCGATGAGACCGATCATCATTTTGAAGATTCATAGGGCACGTTTGGTTATAAAAATCAATATAGAGGTCGATATAATTTTAAATCGAAGAAGGCCGTTAAAATTGATCTTACCATTTTCGATCAGACTAATAATGCCCTATCTCGTAATATTAGAGTGGACTTTTTATTAATATTGAACTTGGATAATCAAAATCAAACACAATATTAAGGCTACTATCTATGTTATCTGACTTTATGTTGGATACAAACGGAGCCCTAGTATACATTATCCTATAAACATACAGGTTAGGTGCAAGAAATTTACTCCTCTACTACCTTATCTTTTGTATTTTTTATTAGAAAAAAAAAATTGGAAGATATAACACACATAATATATATATATATACAAATTTAATTAACAGTTGGAGGAGGAGGAGGAGCTCTGTAGTAAGCAGGAACAGTCGCAGGAAAGAACATTTGCCTCGCTCCCTCGGCTTTTATTATCGGAAATATAATCCCAGAAGCACCCTGTAATAAACATCACCTTTTACATACAAGTTACATAAATATAAGGCCAAATTATTAAATTAGGTCACTAACTATGACTTTCGTATTTTTTGGGTCACTAAGTTTCATAATTGCAAATATAGGTCACTAAGTAACGTATCTGATTTCTTTTGGGTCACTTGTGAATTTTCCGGCAAAAATCGCCGGAAATCCGACGTGGACGATGACGTGGCTGCTGACATGTCATCGGCCACGTCAAATTTCCAGCGATTTTTGCCGGAAAATTCACAAGTGACCCAAATGAAATCAGATACGTTACTTAGTGACCTATATTTGCAATTATGAAACTTAGTGACCCAAAAAACACGAGAGACATAGTTAGTGACATAATTTAATAATTTGGCCTAAATATAATTACAAGAAAAATAAAAAATAAATTAAAATATTAGGCTCACCGAAAGCAGCCTAGCCCCCAACCATATCTTTTGTGGAGAAGGAAAAGGGATGAGCAATCGGCCGACTCCGTACACGGCGACGGCGAAAAAATGGAGGAAAAGGCTTAGAGGCCTCGGGTTTAGCCCCGAGAGCAAGCTCACCGGCCCCTCGGAGAAAATCCCGCCGAGGCTCAGGTAATCGAAACAAGCTTCTCTCATCTCTTTCCTCGCCGGATCCGGCGAAGCACATAACACTTTGTAAAGGGCTCCCGCCAACGTATTAATCGTCGATGCCACGGGCTGGCAAAAAAAAAAAATATATAAAATCGATCATTGTTTTTAAATAAAAATCGAAAGGGTCAAGTAGACGGCTTAAAAATACTTACTATATTTATATGTAGAGAAATTTTATTGTTGAGCACATGTTACATGGCAATGATTGGTGCCACCGCATTTGACATAAGATATGTCAATCAATGATACGTATAATGTGCCAATCAATGCCACATTCCCTTTTATGTTGATGTGTCATGTTAATATGGCACCAATCAGTGCCACATAAAAGGTGCTTACATAAGTTGAACACTATTAAATTTCTACATATATATATATATATATATATATATATATATATATATATATATATATATATATATATACCTTTCTCAGAGTATAGAATGATTCGAGATAGCTGCTAAGCGTAGACGCGGCGCTTAAGTCGCGAATGGGCCTTAGAAGATCGCGTAATAAAATGGCGTCCGATAAAGCGACGGTCATTCCTCCACCGGTCAGAGGATGGCGCATGTTGAACGCGTCACCCATTAAGAGTGCGCCAGGTGTCGGCTGGGGATTGGCCGGCATGCTCCGGTTCGGCATCGTCCTTACGTTTCCCTTGTCCACCGCGGCTACGAACGAATCGTATAGCTGAGGAGTAATCTGAAAAGAATAACAAAAAAGAAAGATATCTCATTATTCGTACAAAAAGTTACGACGTAGAAAAAATATTATTTATTACCTGCGGAGCCACGACGGTCTTTAGATAACGCGCCATGTCGCCGTTTGCGATCGAGGGAACCTTTTGTCCCGGGACGTCGACCAAGCATCGTACCTCGGTGCTGCTTATCGGATAGAACAAAATCGGCGAAGGGTCTCCGAGGACGACGTGCCCGTGATTCGCGTGCGGGAGATTGCAATTTTCGAGGACCAAACCGACGAAATGAGACGGATTTTCCACCTATAGTAGATCAAAAAAATTGATTAAAAAGAATTTATACAAAAATAAATAAAATCTGCGTAAATTTTTTTTTTTTTTACCTCGGGAGTACAAAGCGAGCGTCTCAAGTTAGAGAAGCACCCGTCGCAGACGACGGTTAGAGGGGCGTAAGCCGTCACCTCGTCGCCGTCCTTCGTCTTGTACTGCACGCCTTTGATAGTTCCGTTCTCTTCGAGCAGAGATGTTACGGTTCCTTGAACAAGCCTTACGCTGCACCGCAGAGTCGATTACATTCCATTGCGTTGAAAAATAAAATATATAAAATTAGAATATGAACACTGTTTATGCCTCGGGTACGATTCCTCGTGACCACCAATTAAATGAAAATTTCACATCTAAGGCTGTGTATAAGAATATACATGAATTTTGAAATATTCAGTGACGGTTCTTTAAAGTTTAAGCTTTCAGGTGAAGTGGTCAGTTAACAGCACTAACGATATTGAAAAGCTTGTCAGTGCGTGTGTATACCTTGAAAGCGTCGAAGCCTTTTCCCTCATTCTCTGAATAAACCGGCCGTTGTGGAAGCTTCTTCCCGAAACGTCGGAGTCGAATCCCTCGAGGGGATAAGACAACTTAGTATCTTTACCGTCCTTGTAAAGCGCGTATCCGAAGACCCGTTGAGCGTCGATACATCTCAAACAATCTGCGCAATAAAATTTCCCGTCTGAATATAAAGTAGACGATCGTTTACGCTATTTCCGACATTATTTATTTATTTAATTAATTATTTATTTGTTTTTAAGCCTATGAGCTAACCTTCGAGGCCTAACTCGATCAATTTCAGGTAACCGCCGGGCTGCAAGAGTTCACCGACGATCCGGTCCGGTTCGGTCAAGTCCCTTTCGATCACACGAACGTGTCGCCCATCCTAAAAAAACGTGTTCGGCAAAATCAGAAATTCATTAAATCTTTGCCCAACTATCGAAATTCTATACGTAACTTTGAATTATGGATCGAAGTAATAATCGATATATAGGACTTATAAGTGAGCTGCGCGAAAGAATTATCAAAAGTTCCATTAATTGAATATAGGCAAAATTATAAGATTAGGTCATTAAGTATACAAGTTTTCGTTTTTGGGTCACTATGTTTGATAATTGCTAAAGTAGAAGTATATATGTTTTCGATTTTGGGTCACTAAGTATACATGTTTCATTTTTAGATCACTATATTGACAAGGTTAATTACCAAATGAGTAACCTGAAATTGAAAAATATGTATACTTAGTTACCCAAAATTAAAAACATGACCCAAAATTATTTTGACATACAAAGTTAGCGACCAACTTTTGCAATTATCAAACATAGTGACCCAAAAACGAAAAATGTGTATACTTAGTGAGCTAAGCTAATCTTATAATTTTTCCTTGAATATATGGTAAGACAACCGATTCTTGAATGAAATTTCAACGGTCACTTTCAGATGAGGAAATGAACGAAGGAAACGAAAAAAGATTTCAAAATTCTTGCAATGGACAAGCGAGATAGATACCTGTAAAATTGTTGACATTTTTTTGGTACGAGAAACTCCAATATATTAATATATATATATATATATATATATATTCCCTGTAATACTGTTGACTTTATTATTTAAAGATATATGTATATATATTAAATTAAGAACGTGATACGCGATCCAGTTATTATTATTTAACTAATTAAATGGAAGAAATGATAAATATTAATGTAGAAAGGCAGTGACGTGTGTAAATACGAACTAACAAGCTTTCTTCCACGTTTAAGCCGGCTTTTCATTTCATAGTACTCTATGCCCATGGGAGAGGAACTCGTTGAGTTAATATTATTTTATTTATAGTTATTATTATTACGGTGAATATACGGGATTTGAGTGTTTTTGGAATACGATTCAAGTGAATAACGCAAGAAAGGTTTTAAAATAATTCAATAAAAGAAAACGAAGAGACGCAATTTAATCAATTACCTTGCCGAGAGTATAAGCAAGAGCAGCTCCGGCGACGCCGGCACCGACGATGATGACGTCAGCATCTCCTCCTTTACTCCTCCGTTCGCCGCCGGAAGTGGTGGCAACGCATTCGTCTCGAGTAAAATTCTTGAACGGCGGCGGCGACCACGATTCCTTCGTTCTCTTGACGCTGCCTCGAAGCCTGTAAAGCAAAATAAACCCCAGAAGAGAAGCGAAGAAACCTCCTAAAATATACTGATCAATCACCGCCACCATTTTCGCAATTTTTTATTTTTTTTTTGCAGTAACGGCGATTACTTCTTTGGTTAATTAGTTCTTCTTTAATGGGTCTGTGTTAATATTATTCGAAAGAATGAATGGCTATGGAGTTCGACAACAAGGTGAATGTTGGGTTCTATATATACTACCCCAAACGCCACATGCATATTTTTTTTCTATTTATTTATTTTCTTTCCCAGTGGAATACATCCGAGAAAATCCTACTTCATAATTTTTTTTCTTGGGGAATGTTTTTTTTTTCGGGAACCTACTTCACAAAATTACGAAAGGACCCCAGCAGTTCGGTATAAAGCAGTTGAAACTTGAAGGGCATTCCTCTTAAATTATTTCTTGTTGGCAAGAGTGGTTATATGTAATATTTTGAATTTCGTGGGGTGCATTTGTATATTACCCATGCGAACCTCATGGGATATTTAATTATTAAAATGTGGTACATAGATTAGTACTATTTCATTGTGTGGGTAATATGGTAAAATCGTGAATGGTTGGCCTCATTTATTGGCATGTTTAAATATAGACGACATACTTGCTGCGAGTACGTCTTGTAACATTTAATATTATTTTTTTCAGTTAGTAGGTTAGGTATGGGTTTCCAATTATTGAACATCGGACTTATATGTAGATATAATTTTTATCCACAAGTTCTTTTCTAGAGAAATTACTCTATTTTTAGTTTACATATTAATTCCAATTCAACATCAGTATTGTTGAGCTTGATTGTTTATAGGCACACATATTATTTAGTTTAGAAACTTAATTCGATTAATTAGTCGAAGTAACATTTTGCACATTTCATTTAGTGGGCAAACGTGTAATTTACTTCGAACCTATTCAATATAGTTTTTTTATATTGATTGATTTATTTCTTCATTAGCATATTTCCTCACAGTATTAATCCATATTTCCATCTGATAAACGTGTGTAAACCTATATATGCATCCCATGAAGTTCCTTGACTTTGATTTAAGTGGTCAACGAACCGAAATGGTTAGTCAAAAGTACATGCGATCAACTTCCACTAATACAAAGTATATAAAACCTACGAATCAACGGTCAAAAAATGTTCCACACTATAAAATACGCGGATTTAACTATATGCTATCTCACCAATAACAAAACAAAATTATAAGATTTATCAACACACCTCAGTCAAAACCAGATTTTTAAAATTGAAGTCAATATTTATAGTAGTGGAAGTTGATATCCCCTCCTTTTGACTTTCTTGGTTAGAAATTTTTTCCATGCAAAGCCGCGTAGAACATATTTGACCTTTTAGTGTGTTGTGTGTTGTCGGGGAAAGAACTCGCTGCCTTTATATTATGAACGTTCAAGAGTTACCAACATTTTTCATTTTAAGATTTTTTTTTTTTGGCATGCTAATATAAGCCTCGCTGGAAAAGCTAAATTTTTCGTTTATAGCTATATATAGCAAATGTCTTTGGATATATATCAAGATATTAATTAAGTCGAGATTAGATATATTAGATAATTTCCGAGTGTTGCGAGCTGAAAAGCAAGAGAGGAATGAACGAATCATGTGATTGTTGTCTACCGTAAGAAAAGAAATCACGAAGATTTCGTGCTGGCAGATAACTATCATCGTCTCAATTGTATATTTTCAGGCTTGAAACAACCTAAAATGGAACTATCATATACAACATGAGGAAGTATATAATGTATGTATATTTATTTATTTATATTAGATTAAGTATAGTCTTTTATTCAAGATTTAGGATAAATAATGTTTTTATTATCATTTCCCATGCTAAACGGAATACATGGTTAATCTGAAATGAAACAAATAATTATAATCATTTAAAGAAACGGTTGTAGCCCTCATCAACTTTTTTCACTCCCCTTTTCAACTTCCATGTCTTCGTTTTTTATATTTTGTTTTAAAAACTTATTTTCTCGTATGTGAATAATTCTCACTTGAAGAATTTATAATAATCCTAGAATAAATATGTGAGATAGGCGTCGCGCTAGCATTGGTAATTCAATTAATGAAGATATCAAAGCGTTTGAAGAATGATACTATTTGAAGAATGGATTGCGATCGATGTTTCTGTTGTTTCTTCATATTCTTCATTTTTGCTTAATGATTACATATTTTATCTTATTGATAATATGGAGTAACATTATCGCTCCCATAAAAAATAATTGGTTGTCAATTTTATTTTTCTTTCTTTTTTCTTTGTGAAAAAATTCTCCTATTCTGGGCTTGTTATTGCAAATACTTATTCTTCATCAGTTTTGGCTTCATGCCTCTCCTTCCATCCAAAAAATGTCAATAGTTTTAGTAACATTAATAATAATAATAATAATGCCCTTTTTTGTTACCGAATATGGACGTTTTTTGTCCTTGTGTTCCAAGATGACACATTTGGTCCCGAATTTTACAAGTTTTCGGCGATTTTAGTTCTCCTATCAATTTAACAATTAAGTTGGACGGAATTATGGCTGGTGTCAGCCCGAATTTAGTGGTCAAAGAATGATGGATCTAGTCCGACCCTTATATTCATGCTGACCCAGCCCCCCTAATCCTGCCGACTTAATCGTAAAATTACCCGAAGGACCAAAATCGTCATAATCGATAATTTTAGGGACTAAATGCGACATCACTCAATATGGGGATGAAAAACCCTCATATCCCAAACATTATTGTGACGAAAAAATGGCGTTCGTCCTAATAATATTAATAATTTCGCACAGCCCAAAAATTTTACCAGGTTCTCCTCCGATCCCGGCGAACGAAACACAACTCATGTCGCCGTCGATAGTCAACGTCGCACCAACACTTCACCTTCTCCGAGGGCTCATCCCACAAAACGCCTTCTCTAACCTCACAAGCCCTCGAAACAAAACCCCTTTCCACGTCATAAATCCACCACGCGCTCCCCCGTGCGCGTAGTAAACGCAGTTCCTCTTGCCTCCACCGACATACAACACTCGTCCTCAAGAAACAGCGCCACGTCACCAACACCATCCACCTTCGCCCACGAGAGCTCGTCCCTCTCGAGCCTGAAAACCTCGACATCGTCCACAAATTCGATCGATCTCCTCGAGACGAGAAAAACCAGGAAAATCTCGCCGTCGGATTCCATCAAATACTCCCTAAACTGCCTCGAGATCTTCTCCGGCACCGCTCGGTTTACACCCACGCGCGTGATTTCGAAGCAAGAACCAACGTATTCGATCTCCGCGATGGTCCCTTGCAAGCTCAAAGCGTAGAGCTTCCCACGAAACCCTAAACAGTTGGTGAACCGCATGTTCTCTTTGGGGGCAAAAGGGTCCTTAACCTTGCAGTCCCGTAAGATCCACGAGAAGCCCGAATCTTCCCCGGGACTATAGAATGCAAATGCCGGAGAATCGATGCCCGTAATAACCATCACCTTAGCGTTGAAGCTCGGGTACTCGAAGAAAGACGATACCGAACCGTTCTTGAAGGGTATTTTACAATCCCATGTTGGCAAGCTTAAGCTCATTGCATTTGGTTTCCACAGGTGAAGAGTGGGCTCTTTGTCACCGTCTCCCATAAGCATGACGTGTCCTTGCGAGAAGGCCTTGAAGTGTTTCCCGGGACCGCAGCAATCGTTGTTGTACGTGTAGGATCTCCTCCGATAGGGAAAGGGATGCTCTTCGTGGAACGGGATATCGATCTTGTGAGGAATATGCTGTTTTTCGAGGGTTTTTTGGATTTCCACTAGCCGTGGAAGAAGACCAGAAGATAAAGAGCAGTGTAATGAAGGAGATGATGATCTCCACGACTTTATGACGCAGCCGAATGAAGTGATGTTGTGTAGTAGATTTGTCTGTTTTGCGATTGAGTTCCTCAGCTGTTTTGGGAGGTTGGGCCATGAGTGCTCGTGAGGTGCGGTGGTGGTGGCGGTGGTTGCTGTTTTATTAGGGGCTTTATTTGATCTTTTCTTGGCCATTCTTTTCTTTATTTGGGAGAGCTTGCTTGTGGTGAATTAATTCCTGCAAGACTGTCATATATATATATATATATATATATATATATATATTATATACCACAGCCGTGGCCTCCAAGCTCAGCATCGGGTTCTTTTAATTTTTTATTTGTTGAAAAACAGTCTACACTATTAATCTTCTTGGGATGTTAGTACTACATTAATAATTATTATAATTTATTACCACTAATAAGTTGGGAAATTCTATTGGCACCTCTCATATTACTATATACACCCCCTATTTATTAGTTAAAAATAAATATATTGACTTGTTCAAGACCATTTCTTTTACATTTCTCTAGACGTCTTTATTATTTTTTATTGAAAAATAAATTTTAATATTTAACATGCAATAAAGGTTGCAAATAAACATGCAATAAAACGTAATTTTCCATAAAATTTTAACACGAATTAAAATTTTTAAAATGTCTTAGCGTCAGAATATTTGTTTCTTTCTATTTATATCTGTTTTATCTTTGATAAATATGTTACATTATTATTTAATTGTTGTTTGAGTAAATCGTATCTAAATATTTGACTATTTATATTTCTTATTTCAATTGTTAATAAGAAATATATTTATATGAATATTTTTATTAACATAAGTTAAATATTAATATTATTAAATTAGAAAATATTAATTTTGCATGTAAAGTTTAAAGTTGTAAATATAAAAATTTTAAAAACGATTAATAAATTAAAAATATTTGGTGCAAATGAGGTACTAAATATTGCTGAATTCGATGCTTAATGAAAACATAAAATAATAAATTACTACATGGAATTATTGTTAATCATCGTTGAGATATTGTATTTAGCAAAATTACAAAAAATTTCAAGGTTTTTTTCACCCCATGGCCTGAATAGCAACACCCATCTAGTTGACTTTGTTTCCCATGTAACATGTTCCCGCCCAATAGGACAAACGTGAACTATGTGTCCTTACTCCTTGCAACGATTCTTGCAATGAGGCCCCACATGTGATCTTGTGTTTGACGGGAGGTCTATTGCTGCAAGTGGGTCATCATCTATTCGGTTAAATTAACAAGTTGTGACATGCATATAAGCTTTTGCATCTACCGCCAATTTGAACGGCTATTAAGATGATTTTATTTGGCAACAAATCCCAATGAGATGAGTGTCCGTGTGAGTAACTATTTAGTATTATTACAGGAAGAACTCATCAAAGAATGTAATAAATTTGAAAAAAAAAATGGAGAGATTCAACTTATAGGGTAAGGTGCCAAAAAAAAAAAAAAAACACAAAGTTGTAATGAGGAGCGGAGCCTATTATTGTTCAGGGCCAGCACTCGCTGCACTCAAATCCACCGACAGATCAAGAACCTGAACAAGAAGCATCAAATGTTAGAACTCGGCTTTTCCCTTTTTTTTTTTTTTTTTCCGAAATGATAGTTTAATATATGAACAAAGATACGTAGCTAAAGATTTGATCTAACAAAAAAGTTTTTGTGTTCTAACATTTGATCTCATTCGACAATAACTTACCTTCCCAGTTATCTTAGTGTACATCGCCAAGACATCTTTCACAGTGGACTCGAAGTGCGTCGTTGCGTCGTAGCTCTGCAAAATACGATAACACACGCCAAATATATATTGAGGCCGTCGGAAATCAAATGTATAAAATTAAAATATGATATACTCCTTGAAGCTTAAACTTTTAGTCAGAGTTATCATTCAACATAATATGAGAACTCATGTCAAGTATTCATAGGTACAGATCCCCACGACCATCCATTTAAGAAAAAAGTCCATTTTATGGCTAGATAAAAAATATAATATGCCTAGGTATACGAGGACATGCCAAAGACAGATGTATAAAAATAAAATTATAATACGCTTCCTTGAAGCTAGAGACATTTAATAGTTTGATATGATAAAATAAAACCAGAATATGTAGAATAGCATACCGTAGAAATGTAACAATGGTCGGCCTCTATGTCGTTCTTAGGAGTAAATCTGTCGTAAGTGTCATAAAATATCTCGTCGACCGGCCCGAGGAGGTTCACTCCGGGCTTAAGCTCGGCCTCGGGATTGTCGGTCTCGGCTTCCGTAAGAACGAACGCTATGTATTTCCCATTCGGCGCCACATTGTGAGCATACGAGCAACAAAACAAATACCTGAGAACATAAAAAAAGACATCATTAAGCTGAGAAACATTCATTACATCAAAATTTTATTCCGAAAATCAAACTTTTTTATTACATATCGGATTTACGGCCGAGCTGCTTCTGGGGAAGAATAACTTGGGCCGAGTGAGAGTTGTTGGTGTCGGGAATTGGGTGGCTCATTATACATATCGCACGGGCAACTTTTCCGACCTTCTCAACCTGCAATAATATAACAGTCATAAACTTTTTTTTTTTTGTAAATTATGTTATACCCCTGTGTAGATATATAGAAATGCACGTTACAATTCCATGTCTTTTTATCGCGCGAAACTCTCATGTGTTGTCCTAAACTTAGCATCGTACCCCACATAAGTGGATGTAAATAAATGGATAGGAGCGCGTGATTAAATAAGGTCACGATGGTGTTTTTACGCTATTTACAAATCAGGCGGGCTTTGGTGCTTAATTTGTAAATCACAGGTGAATTATATGAAATTAAAATTTTTTTTTAACGACAACATAACCTTGTCGGGTAAATACGATGGATCGCATACGACTTTCTTGCACTTAGCGGTTTCCCCCTCGGACGATACGCCGATTGCTTTTCCACTTTCGTCGAACTCCACCTGAAATCGGTAAATGATAAGCTTCAGAACTCTGCATGCATTATTCGATTGAAGGAAATGCGATAATCTTTTCGAAGAGATTACTTTACAATCCGGCTTGTTGAGCATGTAAGTCCCGCCGTAAACTGCGCTCAGGCGCGCAAACGCCTGATAAATTAACGAGGCGGATTCGTCAGACGGCGTTATTACGATATTTTTCGATGATGTACGAATGAGATAAAAACCTGAGGCAATTCTCCTAATCCATACAACGGGTATATGTAAGGCGATCCCGCTTGAAACCGAGCCAAAGATTCCGCATAAAGCTGTTTCGTAAAAGAAAAACGTCGATTTTACGTCGTATCGTTATTGGCTTCTTTTTCGGAAATAAAATATAAAAATACTAACATTCACTTCAAAATTAAAGATTAACTGGCGGCCGTTTAGTATGGTTTCAGAGCGTGGATGACGATGTAATGGGTACGAGTCCTTACGACCACTCATTAAAAAAAATAAAAATACGTAGACTGAATAAGAAAGAAATCAGCCTAGACGTAATCTGGTGTGCTGAAAATAAAATATATAAATTTAAAATATGATTCTCTCTTCAAGCTTAAAACTTTCAGACGAAATGTTCATTTAACATGGTATTCCGTCTCATGCCAAGTACGCCATGGGTAAGAATCCTCACGATCATCCATTAAAATTCAGATCTAAGACTATGTAAGAAAGAAATTAGGCTAAATGCGATCATGACTTGTTGGAAATAAAATATATAAAATCAAAATATGATACGCTCCCTTCAAGCTTAAACTTTTAGCTGAAGTGATCATTCGAAGTGTTTTAAACTCCGGAGAACCTCTCTCTACCTACCTTCATTCTCTTGACGAAGTCGGTAGCGGGCTGGTCCAAGTACGAGTCGCAGGTGTGCAGGGCGAGCGCATGGCCGATGAAGTCCACAGTGTCCTCCTCGAGCTCGTACTTGGAGATGAGCTCTCGGGCCGTGATCGAGTTCACGTCCGTCCCGTCGTGGCTCTTGGGATTGCCCTCGTCGAACTCCTGCACAAAGACGAAGAACTTCCTCGCTCGCCGCTTCTCGAATAACCCGAAAAGCGATGACGTCAGCGCCTCCACGTCGGTCGCGGGGACCTTGTAGACCTGCGGATTGCAAAACGTGTCATAAGAAAGAAGATGAGTAAATTCGACTGCAGTAAGATTGCGGGAAGTGATTTTTCGGGCCGGGCCGGGCCGGGCTTACTTTTCTTTTGTTGTAAACGAAGCTGCCGTCGACCGCCTTGAAGTTGAGGTACTTGGTGACGTTTGCGTGTATGAGCACGCGCACCAATGTCCCGTTTGCCATCATGAACTATATATATATATATATATATATAGAATTCAAGATTTAAATTTTTTTGGATATTATCGAAAGATATAATACATATATGTGTATATTTATGTAACATTCGTATATAATTAACCTTGGGAATCATATCGACGTTGTACTCTCTGCTTGCGCCTAACTGCTCCGGCACCTGATCGTCTCCTCTAAAACGCTTCCACAGCTGCAACAAAAGAAGAGAGAATAAGAGATTATAAGAAACAAAATATATAAAATTAAAATACGATATAATTCTTGGTAAAGTGGCCTCATTTAAGATAATATTAGAGACGTGGATACGAATCCTAAGACCGCTAATGGTAGATAAATAAAATATATTAAATTAATATAATATATGGAAAATTATAAGATTATGTCACTTGGTTTCGTTTTTGGGTCACTGTGTTTGATAATTGCAAAAGTAGGTCACTAAGTATTCATGTTTTCGTTTTTGGGTCACTATGTTTGATAATTGCAAAAGTAGGTCACTAACTTTGTATGTCAAAACAATTTTGAGTCATGTTTCAGTTTTAGATCACTAACTATATATTTTTTCGATTTTGGGTCACTAAGTATACGTGTTTCATTTTTTGGTCACTATGTTTACGAAGTTATTTACCAAATGAGTAACCCAAAATTGAAAATTTGTATACTTAGTAACCCAAAATTGAAAAACATATACTTAGTGGCCTAAAATTGAAAATATGATCCAAAATTGTTTTGACATATAAAGTTAATGACCTATTTTTGCAATTATCAAATATAACGACCAAAAAACGAAAATATGTATACTTAGTGATTTAATTTTATAATTTTCGCTATAATATATATGAAGCTTTCAACAAATATCATGAATTATGAGTACCTGATTCAAATTTAGGGAGCTCGATTCTCCTCCGTAATAGTCATTCTTGTCCATGTGAAGAACCTGTTTATTACATGGCAAACTCAAATCATTAAAGCCCATGAGCACTCTACACACGAAATGATCTGTTCAAATGCATCATAGCAATGAAACTATAAAAAGAAAAGAATAAAGGGAAAATTTGATTCTTTTTCATTTTTTAATTTTTCTTTTTTACTTTGAGGCCATCGACGGAGAGGACGCCACTGAGGATGCATTCCTTGAGGCCGGTGCCAAGAACGATGACGTCATACTCTTCATCCATTATTGTTGGATCTGTGTAGATACGTCTACGTACTTCTTTCTATGTATGTTAAGATCTATTTATTACATTCAGCACGATTCAATGTAATGAAAGAATTTAGTGTAATAATTTTTAAGAGTGACGACGTTTAATAGCAGCGGAGCGGGTCTTCAGCACCAGGTGGTGGATTGGAAATGTAGGGGTAGATGTGTGGCTTTCCAATTTTTTAGAAAATAATATATTATTCAACTTTTTTTTTTTTTTGCTTCGAGTAAATTAATAACTTCTTCGGTATGGATAACAATATCATAATCACAACTTGTAAGCTGAAGCTCATCTCAAGCTCATTGCATTCGAAGTCAAGTTCCCGATGTCGAACTCGAATTCAGTATTGTAGGACTAATTTTTTTTCTTTAAAAAAGAATAGTTTACTCTAGATTTAAAATTTCGAGCTTGAGCTCGAGCTTTAGGTTGTTTGATCGTCGTTCGATAGAGATTTTGTTCCTAGTTGATGCATTTATATCCAGATGACTTCTTGAATTATTTAATGTGTATTTGTTCATATATATTAAATTATCGCGAACATATTTTTTGTCCCACAAGATGTTTCAATGTATCAACACTGCAGATCTTGATATAGGTTAATAACATCATATGGTTTATATTTATTTATTATTTTTTATCATATATTTTCACAAAATCATAAAATCTTCTTTATCTCTTGTAATTTATATGATAAAAATAAATAAACACATATGATTTATTCATTTTCTCATGACAATCAATTTGATATTCATGTCTTATATTTTTCGATATTCATAAGAATATTTTTTTTAGATTTAACAATATTGGTACATGCATTTGGACACCGTTCTTGGGATAAAGTATTTCGTTCGAAATAAAAAAAAAATATTAAATTAGGTACGCGACCTAATTGGGCCGAAACTTAGCCCAGTGAATTGGACTCATAAGAAAGGAAGTTTTAAATGCCGGCCCAATACGCATAAGAATCACGTGCTCTGAAGAATGGAACTATGGGGATAAAATCTCTCTTCACTCCTACAGTAGCATAGAATTCGCCTAAATCAAAAGCAGAACCAAACCCTAAGAAAAAGGGGAAGCTGTTGTATGTTTACGAACCGAATCAGGGCGATGGGTGTGCATAAGGAGCTCTTGCGGTCCGGATCGGGCCCGAAGCCGGTTCCGGGCCAGAACGTCACCGTTCACTGCACCGGATTCGGCAAAAACGGAGATCTCTCGCAGAAGTTCTGGAGGTAAGTGATTTTTTTTTTTCTATCGTAGTTCAGTATGCCAACATAATCGAGAAACGACGATGAATTAGTTTGTGATTTTGGAACTGTATGTAGTACTAAGGATCCTGGACAAACGCCCTTCTCTTTCAAAATAGGGCAAGGAAAGGTTATTAAAGGTACTTTTTTTTTAATTATATTCGTAATTGTTTTTTCTCCTTGTTAAATTGTGGATTACTGAACTGCCTCCTCCAATTGCAGGATGGGATGAAGGTGTTCTAGGTATGCAACTTGGAGAAGTTGCTCGATTGAAGGTAAGATACTTGCCTTCATTTCTGCTTTCCAATTCTCTTTTTTTTTTAGGTTTTTTTTTGTTCATTCTACTTCAGAAAAATGGATTCAGTAGCTGAAACTCTGACTTTAAACCTCCTTTAACATCGTCTATGACTCAACCCAAAATTAGATCACTGTGTTGTGATTTGAGAAATGATATATTGATCAAGCGTATCTTTGAAAGATACAATATTTGGGATTTATATTTGTGTGTGTGTGTGATTGGTATCATTGTTTGGTATAAGCTTACTTTACCTCTACTACTCAATATGGAGTCAGTGACAAATCGATGTTTGACCTTTTACCCCACTTCATAGTTTGTTTCATCTTACAAGTTCGATTACCCCGTCATGTTCTCTCTGATCCTTCGATTAATTTTATCCCACAAATCGTGATTATCAATCATGCCAAATCTTTTTCCTTTTTTTAATTTTGTCTCACCGAAAACGTGGTTGGCCTATTATGAGCTAAAAATCATAATTTTATTCCCCTTTGTATCTTTTCTTGCAGTGTTCTCCGGACTATGCTTACGGGCCGGGAGGTTTTCCTGCGTGGGGTATTCAGCCCAACTCGGAGCTCGTCTTCGAGATTGAAGTCCTAAAGGTTGAGTGATCAATGATCATCCCCCACACCTTTTATCAGAATAATATTTGATCTATGTTATCATCTTCATCTTTGTCTACTTGGTCTTGTATTTCTGAATTTTCTGTGTGAATCATGGACATCGAATAAATTTGTTTCCATGGATTCGTGTTCGTTGTTCCAGTTGAATCCATTCAATAATCTTTGAAGGACCTGTCGTCTTCTTTGGTTCTATTTAATTATATCTTAGATGATGCCATTGTTACTATTCTCTATTGTTAAATGTTAATCAAGCAACTACTGTTTGTTTCTCAATTAAATGAACTGAAGTTTTGTACCATTAAGAATTAAATAAGATAAAAGATGAATATATGCAAACTTAATTGATGTAATCGAATTTATTAGATATTATTACCTAGATTACCTTATTTGGTGACTAGATCCCTTCTCTCACTTTTTCCGTCACTTTACAAAAATATTATTATATTCCATCTCGACCAGTGTTAAAACACCCGTAAATAGTATTACGCCATAAATATGATTATACCGAGTGTTTAAACACAAAAAAAATATAACATTGGTCGGAACACGAAAAAATATGTATAACAAAAAATATATATCCTTACAAATGTTATATATATATATATATATATATATTTCTTTATGTGTTTAAGCACTCAATATAATAATATTTATGATATAATGTTATTTACGGGTGTTTTAACACTAATTGGGCGCGAGATATAATGATATTTTTGTAAAGTGGCACACGAAAGTGAGAGAGATGGTCTGAACCCTTATTAGGTATACTAATCTGACTGTAAGTGGGCCACCTCAGCATATTATTTACCATATCAAGGTCGACAAAAAACAATTTTTTGTAACATATTTACTTCACATCACAAAAGGAACAATTGAAAGAAAAAAGAAACAAATCTCTACAAATCTCAAACAGCAGAAGTAATCCACCCCCTAACGCCTTCTTCCCCGACCATCCCTAGTTCGTCTCCTCGAATTCCCCGAAGAGGACGACGACTGATTCGATCCCACAGCCAAAACCGCCCCTCCTCTGATGCCCTCGGGATCCGTCTCGCTAAGCATTCTTTGGGTTTCAACAAAAACTTTCAAATCCCTTATCTGTAAAAAAAAACGCTCACCATCAATATTCGAAATCGAAAATGTCTGCATATTTAAGTAGAAACGTGTGTGTGTGTGTATTCGAAACCTGTTCTTCTAAGTCGAGTTTTGTGTTGTCTTTGGACTTGCAAAGTGATCTCTCCCTGATGATACGAAGAGCCAATACAAATCATTAACGAAATATATCAGCTAAACATAGGAAGACCTAGAGTGGATGATGATGATGACTACCTTTCTACTACTTCCTTGTATTTACTCTCTAGGACTTCTTGTTTCTTCGTGAGCTCCCGATTTCTCTGAAATAAACGCGAGATATCGTATGTTTGAGCGGTGAATCTAAATTTACAAAGAAAAGAAGCAAACGGTAAAAGGTAAGAGCAGGAAAATTTTACAGATGCAACGGCCTTCATCTCCTCTGAATATTTTTTCAGTTTGTCTTGCTGATCATGTGTTGTAGAAAATACAGCCTTTTCGGTTGCTCTTTTAATCGATGCTTCTCTACTACTCCTCGCCTCGGAAAGCAATGATTCGTAATGCTGTACGTGATGAATCCAAAATATATATATATATATATATATATATATATATATATATATAATCAGTGCAAAATTACAACAGTCCCCTGTCTCGGGACCTTTATTGCAGCATCGAAAGTAACACGCGAAGATATAGTCTTTAAATTTAAGCAATGTGAGATGTACTCACTTGTCTCTGAGTGTCCAACTGACTTGCAAGAAGACGGTTGTACTCATCAAAAACCTATCGCACGAAAAAAATTAGAGATACATATAGAGTAATCAAGTTCAATTATGAAATAAATGGGGACTAGTATAGGGAATTTTTAGGGAAATGGATATAGAATAACAAACCACAAATATGAATTTGACAAGTCTATGGAATTTTTAGGGAAATGGTCTCGGTCCAAATTGGTTTTAAAAAAATAGTATCCAAATGTGTAAAATTATTATACCCTTACTAATCGGACTCATTGTAACGGGATTGTTAAAGCTTTTAAGGGTGGGTGGGTGCTGTAGAACAATGGTTGTGTAGTCAATCATCAAAGTGATAGGTCATAGGCTCAAATCCCTACTATAGCAATTATTTTACAAAGGTACTCAGCTGAGAATCTATGACAATGTAGGGTCTGCGGTCACAATGGGTACTCAGCAATAATACGAGTACTTATGCGGGTTCTCAGACTGTAAAATGACTAAATACCCTTAAAATTAAGGGCATTGACTAAAGAGAGGGCGAGCCTTTTTTTTTTTAATCTCCCAGTATATGTTGTGCTTTAGTCATCTTCCTAAAACTGACAAGCTTTGTTCTATCTCTAATAAAATGAAGGAAACAAATACATACCCCTTCGATTTTGCTGCTAAAGAGAGCACCGTGCAATCCTTCATCTTCTTCACATCCACATGCCTCACACTCTTCAATCGGAGTACACCGAGAATTTATTACAATGTTGGATTTTCCGTTAGCTTTCGATTGGTTCAAGCGATGGACATATTTGTCACTGACGTAATCCCAAATCTGCTGGTTTTCCAGCTCGAGCGAGAACTGATGTTGCCAGTCTCTCCAATGTCCCCTTGCGTGGCCTTTCTCGTACCTAATCGATTACGGAGATTGTAAGAAAAAGTAGGCACGATTGAGCTGTACACAAACAAGAAAGCAGCATCTAAGGGGATGAAATAAAACCTGTTTTACAATACCTTCCACATCCTACGAACCCACAAAGCAAGATCCACAGGTTCTTTTTACTTCCACAAAAGGCAACATCTAAAGAGGATAAAATAAAACCTATTTTACTATACCTTCCACAACCTACGAAGCCACAAAGCAGACAGATCCAAAGATTCTTTTTACTTCCACAAACTGCACATACGGGTTTCTCTTCTTGTTGCTGCTGGCAAAGCCTGCAAACCTATGAAAGAAAGAGTGGACATATTATCGAGCAAAGAAATACACCAGTGAGCAATAAGCATAACCATAATGATGCTAGAATGTGGGCAATTACAAGCATAGATACAACAGACAAATAACACAAGAGCATAAAACTAACCGGGCAAGACAAGGTCCAATTTGAGATGCAAGAACATTGAAAAGAATGATCGCAAATAGTGCTGCGTATCCCACTTGTATCGGGATCTAATCTTTCTGAAAGTTTCATTACAGGAGAACCTTATAACTACAGGATATGAAATCTTCTTGCAATTAAAGTGAAGCATGTTAGAGAAGAAACAGGGACTGACCGAGACAAATGGGACATGAAGGAAGTGCGGTGTAATCAGCGGGAACCATACTAGCGATCTCTGAAGAGTCACTGTACTCTACTGATTGAACAAAAAATATAGTGCATACCTCAACCTGTAAAACGAATCACTACCCCAAATAAGAACATACAAAAGGGTTTTTCTACAGCCGATGATAAGCACAATTGAAACGTTTAGTGTACGAAACTATATTCATAGTTACCTCTGCCTGCTTAAATCTTTTGCCATTGAAGCTGCAATAGAATCCATCAGCCGCTAGTTGATTTTCCAACCTTATCAAAACGCTATATCTATCCTCCACGCAGTCATTTCTGGTAGAGATACAAATACCCAACAAGCCAAATCAGGGCTAAATCAATCAAACTACATTGATTTTAATAACAAGAATTCATTGGCGTTGGATTCAAAAATCGAGACACCATTGCGTTACCTCAGGAAAAGAACCTCCAGAAAGTGAGGAACGTCGTTCCCGCAAAATACCATAAAATCTTCCTCCGTCATGTAGTTGGGGACGGCGACGACGAACAAGAGGGTCGTCCGAGCGGTGATGTCGGCCACGGTGGCGACCACGGGTGTCGCCGCGGACGGTAGCTGACGAAAGAGGTGTGCGACGCCCATCAACTGCGAAGGCTTCAGGCGCTCGTTTTCCTTATGCGTTTTCCCGGCGGCGATCGCGACGGCGTGCAGGGGTTGAGGGAAATCCACGGTGTGGATTTTCAGACTGAACATTTTTGGGAAATTTGTTTTTTCCAACAGCGAATAGTGCACTAATAAATCGTCGATTTCGATTTTGAAATCGGTAGAACTGTGTAACCGAACCAATTTTCGCCGATTTCAATTTTGAAATTTGTCGAACCGTAGCCAAACCGATTCTTTGCTTTTAAAATCGGTCGAACCGAACCGATTCCGGTTTGGAATCGAGGGTTCAATTTTTGGTTCGAAATCCCGACTCATATTTCACAATTGAATATTGCACTAACTTATGGTATTAAATTCCAGTAGTGGTGCGTTTTATATGCGGAATTCGTGTGCGAAAAGTACAACGGAAAACTAAATCAGCGCATCAAACAATTGTACATCACGCTTTGACGTTTGTACTTCTATACTTTTCTTTTCTTTTCCTTAGTGAATTCCACAAACCAAACCCTAAAAGTATTACCCGTGCAAAAAGATGAGATCTTTATACAGTCGGCGTTAAGATTCTGAATCGCCTTAAATTAAATTTAGTCGGCATATAGAAACTAAGGTGAAAAAAAAAATGAGCGTTGAAAATCGAGACGACGAGTAGAGATTATAATAAGAAAGAATAAGAAGAAGAAAAAAATCAAAATATAACTTAAAACCAAGAAGAAAAACACACAACAACATAGAAAAACAAAAGCATGGACACTTATCATCACCACCAAATACTCAACAAGCTAGAGGACTACTACAAAGGGCGGGCTCAAATTTCTCCAGGACGAATTTACACTATATATCGTTCCTTTTATACAACGACGAATCTCCTCTCTCTCTCTCTCTCTCTCTCTCTCTCACACACACACACACACACACACACACTATACACACGCCTAGAAGCGGACAACTATACAGGAGATGTCGTCCTTGCTCTGCCTGTTCAAAGCTTCCTCAACCAAATGCTTAGCCGCCTTCTGAGGATCTCTGATCTTCTTGATGGTATCCACAGCTTCCTGATTATTCATCACCTATTTTGCAAAAAAAAAAAAAAAGAAAATGGTTTTTTTTTTTCCTTCTTCTTCTTACGATATTGTAATAAGAAACATTTGAATAATGTATATTACCTTCCACAAACCGTCGCTCGCGAGAATCAGAAACTCCGTCTCCGAGTCGATATCGGCGTGCGTAATATCGGGGTCGGACCTCAGGTGGGTCTTCAGATTCTTGTCCCCGAAAGCCCGAGACACCGCCAACTGCCCGTCCACACGAGCAACGTCTCCTAAGAATACGAAGAATGCGAAAATTATAGTGTTGCAATAAAGATCGAAAATCACGGGTTTCATATTACGCTATTTTTTCCCTTTTTTTTTTAACTCAATAAACCCCGGTCTTTGAACTAAGTAAACCCCGGGAGCTGGCGTAACAGCCTGTAAAGTGCCACGGATTTCATTACACAATTTTTTTTTCTTTTTTTTTTGTTTTGTTTTGTTTAATCCAGTAAAACCTAGTCTTTGGACCAAATAAACCCCGAGAGCTGACGTAATAGCATGTACGCTGGCAACAAGTAGGGATGACAACGGGTCTTAATCGGGTCGTTAACGGGCCTTGATTTAAGCCTTAAACGCAATGGGTCCGAATGGGCCTAGCTCAAATCTACGCCCATTAAAGGCCCAATTAGGACTTAAGCCACGCTAGGGCATGCCTCCTATGATATTACACGAATTTTTTACCCGGCATGTTGGAGACGAACCCGCCGCGGTCCTCGATGCTGCCTCTTTCGGCCTTGGGATCGTGGTCCACGGTCATCTGTACGGCCCGTCCCCTCCTAGAGAGCACTCCCCTCGAGTCCCCCACGTTGGCCACCCACAGTTGTCGACCGTCGATAAGGATGGCGGTCACGGCGGTGGACCCGCCCCGACCCAGGTCGGAGCTGCGGGATAGGACGGCTTGGTCGGTTCTCTCGTAGGCTTTCGCGATGGACCTTCCCGGGTCGGTCCAAAATTCCTCCTTGTAAAAAAAGAATATGATTGTTGAATGGCCATTTAGTCAGAGAGGTTAACTTTGAAAGCAGTGCATTATATATTTTTATGTCCAAAATACCCCTAACATTTAGGAGGTACTGTATTCTTTTGTCATATAACCTTAAAAATAATAATTTTTCGTAAATGAGTGATCGTGAGGATTATACACACGACATCATGGCATGAGCTCCTATACCATTTTGAATGACCACTTCACCTAAAAGTAATCCAACATGATAATGAAATCACGGCTTTATTATAGGTTTGAGTTTTGTCAGGGTTGTATTATTTCTTATCTAGCCTGAAACACGGGAGTGAAATATATTTCAATTTTATATATTTTTATGTCCGACCCCGAACGTTTAGGCTGATGTCTTTCTTATCTAGCCTTAGACGTATAATTTTCTTAAAAGACTGATCATGAGGATTCACAACCATGACCTCACTGCCTGAACTCTGATATCATCATGTTGAATGCCCACTTCACCTAAAAATCATTCTAACAATCAACGAATATATGATTTATTATTGGTTTAATTTTGTCGGTATCCGGCGACCAATATTTGTTCGGTATACGATCTCAAGCTACGTCACTAACGACCAGACAACATTAAATTCATGTCCCGAAATCGTCATCCCTCCTTACGAAACCCCAGATACTCAACTAAAAATCTCCTCACTCCATTGGCCGCGGGTTTTCTTACGAGAAAAATGGACCAATGAAAGCTCGGGAAATCGAAAATCTCAAACGAACATAAACACATACCTCTTTGAGGATGTTGGAGAAGAGATGCTTCTGCAAATAAGCCGGCACGCTGTCGCCCAAGTGGCCATCGAATATGGCGAAAAGCCCGAGCTCGTGGCCTTCGAGCTGTAAGAACTTTGCCACGTGGTAATCCTCCATTGGATGATTCGCTTTCCCCTTCATAAGACTGAACCCGTACTTCACCGGGTTTTGGTGGCTCTTTCCCTTTCCCGAGTCCTTCGAGGTTCGTCCCCTCGAAGACTAAATTAATAAAGCACAGACCAAAATAAGTGCAAGCAACTGGGATCTAACTTAAATACAGTGATTATGATCACAGAGGCACACAAAGGAACATCAAATCAAACTTTACAGCCAAGATTTGTACAAAATCTCGAAGCAGAAGTGTTAAAAAAGCAATCTTTTGTAAGAAAATTACCTGGAAACAGCACAAACTATCCATTGATTTCAGACAACGTTAGCCTCCTCGGCTCAAAATCAGCATCGACCTCCTAATCAGAAGTGAAATTACAAGATTAACAGAAGAACGAGGTAAGAAATACGGATATATAGAAGCAGTTTCAAGAATCAAAAGAAGGGTACCCACAAAAAAAGAAAAGAAACAGAAACTGATGCCACCGATTTTGAAGAATCTGAGTAAAATATGGGAAAGGGGTCGGATCACGTTGCTATTTTTAACCTGGTGTGGGGGAAAGTTTTATTACAGCAGCGGCTTTTTATTTTAATTTCCTATTTAATTTTTATAGAATAGGAAAAGAAATAAATGAGGGATATCTGCAATTATTATGACGGAGAGGAAACTGCTTTGCTTTGTTCTCATTTAGTCAAGCGGTGGCTGTGGCCCATCTCTGAGGTCAGCGCTTTGTCCTCTTTTTCTTCAATTATGGGATTCTCCCATCTAATTATGAAGAAAAATTAAATGATTTTGTATTGTTGTTCATCAATATTAATTTTATTTATAATATTTTGTCAATCCCTTTTTCAATTATTTTTACCTCCGATTTTTTCGTGATCTTATATCGATAGAATGTTTATAGAAAGTACATGGAACGAAAGTACGTCACTTGGCTAGTAATAAATAGTTTTATATCATGATGAAATATTTCGATTGAGAATAACTCAACTCCCAACTAATACCAAATTCAGAAATATCTAAGGTAATAAATCAGAAGATATTCAAAGTCATATCTGATAGATCATTATTTAAGTTAAAGAGATAGCAATTTTAAGACAATAAATTTTAAAGTAGTATGCTTAGTTTCATTCTTGAATTTGTTTTTTCTTTTCCCGAGTTTAAGTACCACCTTATATGTGAAAAAAAATACATAAACAATAAGAAATTTCTATATACGAACATGTCCTTTTTTTTTAAAACAATAGTTTAATATAAGAATAAGGATACATATTGTCCATCAAATTTTTTTATACAATCGAAAGTCCAGAACGGACAAAATTTCTATCAAGAGAGAAACGGTCGTACAAGAACTAAAAAGAAAAAAAAAAACGAGACAAATAAAAAAAAAAACTAAAATTAAGATAGTAGAAACCTGCACTCGGAGAATTTGGCTACGTAATCTTACCCATTTTACCATTAATAATGAATTTTTTCTTCTCCCGAAAAAAAAAATGATTTTTTTCTTACAAATTACATTGTAACATTCTTAAATTCAGAAAAAGGTGTTGTAAAATTAGTAGAAACCTACTACGATAATTTGAGGTCCATAATTTTTTAGTGCAAACTTCTCAAATATTATTACTCGGGTTTTCAATTAATAAAAAGAAGATGATTCAACCTACTTACCTAGTAAATATCGCCAATCTTGGTATACCATTTATTACACACCGAAATCAGTACATGTTCATTAGCTCAACGGCTAAAAGGTTTCAACTTTCGACATTCAACCTACTTACCTAGTAAATATCGCCATCTTGGTATACCATTTATTACACACCGAAATCAGTACATGTTCATTAGCTCAACGGCTAAAAGGTTTCAACTTTCGACACACCAACGAAGCAAACACACACACATCGGTAGCAATGGCCTCAGCTGTTCTCTCACAGTCCCCGTTCTCCGCCGTCGCTGTTTCCTCGCGGAAGAAGCGAACCGTAGAAAACCCATCTCGCGTTTCGATTTCCGTCAAACAACCGCTAGGTTTCTCCGGATCCACACGTTGCCCCCGACCCGTTTCAGGAATCCCGGAAGAGCTTCGTTGCGAATTCGGGTTCGGACGCCGACGGCTCAGCAGCTGAAACGCCCATCGAATTGAGTACGAAATCGTGTTTTTTTTTTCTTTCTTGAATTCGATTCGATTCGTTTAGCCTACCCCTTTTTTTCCCTTTTTTTTTTCTGAATGTTTTCCCTAAATCGCGTCTCTCCAGGGTTCCCTGCATTTCCTACGGTGATGGATATTAATCAGATTCGTGAGATTTTGCCTCATCGGTATGTTCACAAAATTGCATTTTTGCCTCAATGTGGTAAGAAATTATTATCATGTTGATTGTCCTTTCGTTGTGCTGTAGATTTCCCTTCCTGCTTGTGGATAGAGTTGTTGAGTACAACCCCGGGGTTTCGGCAGTGGCCATAAAAAACGTGACTATAAACGATAATTTCTTTCCCGGGCATTTTCCCGAGAGACCGATAATGCCCGGGGTGCTCATGGTTGAGGTAAAAAAAAAAAACTTTGATATCTTCTTAGTATGTTGAAGTTCAAGAACACACACACGCATTGAAGATTTTGCTGCTATTAGTAGTCTAAATAGATCTCTCTGTTGAAACTTCTTGAAGAAATATGTTATGAGCTTCCTATATTCAAGGAACCGGGATTTATCGCTTATTGAAATTGCAATTATGCGTCCGTTGATCGCCAATTATTACACAAAAGGACTCCATTTTCGGTGCCCATTCTCAAACATTTGCATTTTGCTCCAACACATCTACATATTAGCATCTCGCGCTCATGCCCTTTCCCTTCGGGCACCTTTGTGTTGTGTAATCCTTTCATTTATTTCTTCCCATCTTTTTCTTTCATTTGCCTTTCCAATAAATCGACAAAATCCTCTTCTTGCATTGAGGTGTAGTTTGAAAGAAGCATTCTTAACTTTATTGCAATGTACTAGAAACTTAAACTTGGTACTGTTTTTGAATATATCAGGCAATGGCTCAAGTAGGTGGCATCGTTATGCTACAACCCGAAGTCGGAGGCTCTCGGGAAAATTTCTTCTTCGCGGGGATCGACAAAGTGAGGTTCCGCAAGCCAGTGATCGCCGGGGACACCTTAGTCATGAGGATGAACCTCGTCAAGCTTCAGAAACGATTCGGGATCGCAAAAATGGAAGGCAAAGCTTACGTGGGCGGCGAAGTTGTCTGCGAGGGCGAGTTCTTGATGGCCATGGGAAGCGGTTGAAGACAATCCCGGGTTCCATTTTTTTTTTTTTTCCGGTTAAATCATAAAATTTATCTTTTTCGTATTTGTGCTCGTCGGAGTAGATTTGGCATTTGCTTTCGGTTATTGAGTACATTAATGAGAGTTTTGTTGAATGATCGCTTCACCTAAAAAATCCTTGAAGGAGTGTATCTTTTCTTTTCTTGTCTAATTTTATGTATTTTATTTTTAGCACGCCCCTTTCACGTCTAGGTTAAAATCTTTAAAATATTCTTGTATAATCTTATCAAGCCTTTACACGTGGAATTTTTTTCTTTTCATCTGTGCTCATGACTTCTCTTGGCCTGAGTTTTGATACCATGTCAAAGACCCCTTCTTCACCTAAAAGCTTGAGCTCGAAGGGAGTCTGTCATGTTTTTGTATAGATTTATTTCCAAATGAATTTATCTCCAGAAAACCTTAGAATGTTACCATTATAACCTCTCTACAATGGAATGTCACTACGATACATCATCTCCACCAACAAAGAAAGATTTTTACAGGCCAAGGGCTCCGAGGGGCGTTTTCCCCTGCCCGGCCTCGAAGTAGAAGACGAGCATCGCCAACATGGCGATCCTCGCGTGCTTGATCTCGGCCACCTTCAGCCTCTCGAGCTTCTCCGCGTCGGGAACGTAGACCCCGTCCCTGAGCTCGCCGGCGAACCCCAGCGGGTCGAAGAACTTTCCCCCGGGGTAGCCCTGGTCCCCCGTGGCGTTGGCGAAGTTCTCGGCGGTCCTCGACCACGGGGTGGCCCACTCGATCGATTGGGACTCCGGGTTGAAGAAGTCGACCCACCGCTTGCTCTCGACCCAGCCCATGAGAGGAGCTGGGTCCCCATAGGGACCCGAAGGAACGGGATGGCGCCCGGTCCGCGCCGGCCTCGAACCACGGATCCCGCTCCACGCCTGGCCCCGACAAGATCCCGAGCACGGCGGCCATGGCCCACCTTCCATGGATGAGCTCGGCCTCTCTGTACCACTTGAGGAACGCCGGGTCCTTCCCGAGGCCCAACGGGTCGAACCCGTAGTCACCGGGGAGCCTGAAAATCGTCGCGTTAGTTTTATACAAGCGTTATCATCTAAAAGATATGAAGCAAACCCGAGGAGAACGTCATTTTTGGTTCATAATGTTTGGGAAACGAGCGTTTTTTATTCATCATGTCACATTTAGTCCCCCCAATATTTTTTATTTTAGGCAATTTTAGTCCCTAGTTAATTTTACCGTTAAATTGGATGGAACTACGGGTTGGGCCAGATCCCCCATTCTTTGGCCAGCCAAATTTGGGCCGCCCGGCCCATAATTCCGTCCATAATTCCGTACCGTTAAATTGGATGGAACTACGGGTTGGGCCAGATCCCCCATTCTTTGGCCAGCCAAATTTGGGCCGCCCGGCCCATAATTCCGTCCAATGTAAAGGTTGAATTAACTGGCGGATCAAAATCGCCTAAAATCGATAACATAGAGGACTGAATGTGACATTTTAGAACACGGAGTACAAAAAACGTGCATACCACAAACATTGGGGGGACAAAAAACGGCGTTCTCCAAGCAAACCCGATAAGAGACTTCATAGTTACTTACGATCCGTCGAGCCACTCGGGGTCGATGAAGTTTCCGCCGCCCTTAACGGCCGGAATCCAAGATTTCTTCGGGGCGGCGGCCACCGCGACGACGATCCTCTTGGAGGCGGCGCCACCGCCGGTTCGGGCGGAGACGGGGGCTAAGAGGAGGGCGTGGCTCTTGTTGCCGCCGTTCAAGAAGGCGGATCCCAGGCCATTTACCAACGCAGCTGCTGACGTGGACGCCATGTTATGTGTCTATCTTTTCTTTTTTTATTGATGTGCTGTGGATTGAGAGGGCTTTGAGTTTAGAAGGCCAAATTGTGTCGGATATGTAGTAAGAAGAGAATCTAAGATGATGGCTTTGTATGGAGCCATGTAAGATTAGTGAAATCTATTGGTGAGATATTTGACCAATGGGATGAGAGAATCAATCTGCATCTCAAACGACAATATCCACGTGGAGTAGGTTTGGTCCTCTAGTTGTGATTTTTTATAGGGATAAAATCACTTTTGGTCCCCCAATGTTTGTCCGTTGGACAATTTTGATCCCCGGTGTTCTCATTTGCCACATTTGGCCTTTGATTTATGATTCGGGACAATTGGTTCCAGGAATATACCAATTTTGGGTAACAAAATTGTCCAATAGATTAACATTGGCGACCAAAAGTGGTTTTATCCAAAAAAAAATTAAATAAGAAGTCCACGGAAAATTAATCGTGGGACCAAAATTATCCTAAATCAGACAACATCGGGGACTAAATGTGGCAAGCGAAAACATTGAGGGACCAAATTGTCCAACGAACAAACATCGTGGACCAAAAGTGGCGTTATCCTTTTTTTTTGTGTGTCCATGTGCATTCACAACGCCATTTTAGTAATGATTAACTCCAGTTCGAGTTTATAAGAACCATTGATTATGAGACGATCTTGACTTCCAGCGGACTAATACTCTTCAATTTCCCAAAGATGGGAATGAAAATTTGCATTTTCGAATTTAAATTAATTACCTTGTTTTTCGTTGCCTAAAGTGAAGGGTCAAATTAATTCCGGATATAAAATACATCAAAGTACTCAATCCTCTTCAAAGCAAAGTTCTTTTCGTTGCCTAAAGTGAAAGTGTGTTTCTTCGAACCGAGCTCGCACAAACAAGACTTAACAAAAGAAATCAAGCCAATTAAGGACTCAGTTTATACTTGTTGTCATCCCTATATACTATATACAATGTTGTTGAAAATATGGCCCAGCCCAAATCAGAGCCCAATTATTAGGCCCGACTCGGATAGACCCGGCCCGGTCCAAGCCTAATTATAACGCCTGTTGACCGTCATTATCATTTGCCGACAACAGTCATAGATAGGAATTAGGAACACGTTTAACAAAACGAATGACACAAGTTTGGATTCCTTATCCTTTAGTGCGAGCGAATGCGCATACAGTCGACGCGTGCTGGGAAATTAATGCAGCTCCGTAAAGCCGAAATTCGAGGCCCTTGAAAGTAGAAAAAGATCGATAACGATGTTTACGATATATATATGATGATTGGAGTTTAGAGCCTTGGGACGAAGAAGAAGCATAGCAAAGAATGGAGGCGAAGATGTTGGTAGTGATGGCGATGGTGCTTCTCGTAGTATCGGCTAACGTTGACGGCGTTGAATCAGACGCCACCGACTGCTTGGATGCTTGCACCACGGGGTGTGTCAACCGTGATCGTAAGTTTCCTTTTATTTCTTTGATTGGATTTTGTGTGGGTTTTTTTTATGCTGATGATTGTGAATGGATTGTTTTTATTATCTATCAGCGAGGCTCGAAGCTCGCTGCAATCGAAAGTGCGAAATCAGGTGCAGCCCACCAGGTGCTTGATATATTTCCTAAACTACATCTTGTATGCTAATCCTCGTTCGTTGGTTGATTATATATGACAAAAGCAGTCTCCGATTGATTGATTGATTGATTGATTGATTGGTTGAATGAAGTTTGCATCTATTGATGAGTAGATTTTTAGCTGGCTAAATCATTTAGGATGCTAATCTTGAGTTATTTTTGGCTTAATCAACTTTGGCCATCTTCGAAGCGAAGCTTCGTGATCTTGAGTTATTTTTCGCTATCAGCTGAGAAAGTTTCTGATTCAGAGCAATTAGTTCCTTTAATGATATAATTTGGGAGCAAAGGGAAACACATTCTTGATCTTACAACAGATGTCTCTCGTCTCGTATCATCCCCAGAAATGAAGATGCATGTTAGAGTAGAATCTGAAACAAATTTTGCCAGAAACTGCTGCTAATGTTTATTATTATTATTATTATTATTATTATTATTATTTCTGCAATGTCTTTCAAGCTTTTGTACAGTGGAGGTACATTTTTATCTGCATCTTCATTAATTCTTTCGCCAGCGAAATACATTTGTTATGTTCCACAGCTTGTTTATTTCTGTACCTCATCGAACTATGATCGTCTTCGAACAGTTGCAGGAGGTGATGAAGCTTTTGGGCATTTCAAATGAAGCTTTTGGTTGTAATGATTTACTTACAAAGTAGCAGGAAAGTGCCGTTGGGGTTTGTATGAATGAAGAAAGCCTATAATGCTGAATATTGAGAGAATAAAACAGTGGTTTTACACTCTACGATTATTGTGTGTTGTGATCAGTTCTTACATTGAACCGGCTAGCTACTGAATGTCAACTTTCATAATATTTTCTTGTAAACAAAAAATAATTCAGCAGTGTGATTTCTTCTAAATTAATTATTTACCGCATTACTAATTGCCATCTGGTCGAGCACGTGATATCTCCGTATTGTACTAAATGACCCTCATTGTCGGCGTGCACTTCGAACATAAAGCACACTCCATTAGGATTAGTTCTGTTGAAAACCCGAATCGTCTACTTAATGTCAAATTTTAACTGAACATAGACGGATAAGAGTGAAGAGTATTATAGATCTGAGTTTAATAGCCATAATCATGCAGTTTTAGACTCGATTTGTTTTCATTTTTCGAACTTTCATTCAAATTTCTTTTGAGTTTTTCTTTCTTTTTCGTTCTTGTACGGTGTTTCTCTCCAGATAGAGATTTCGTCCCTACCGAATGTCCAATAGTATCCACAAGGTTTGTTGCTATTTAGCTATGTATATTTTGTTAAATTAAGTCACTAACTATACTTGTTTTCGTTTTCGGGTCACAAAGTTTCATAATTGCAAATTTAGGTCACTAAGTAACGTATCTGATTTTTTTTTGGGTCATCGTCCACGTCGTATTTCCGGCGATTTTTGCCGGAAAATTCACAAGTGACCCAAAAGAAATCACATACGTTACTTAGTGACCTAAATTTGCAATTATGAAACTTAGTGACCCGAAAAATACGAGAGTCATAGTTAGTGACCTAATTTAATAATTTGGCAATTTGTTAATATATTAAACCATCGTTTTGAAAAAAAGCTTACTCGAACTATGACGACTTCAGTTATGGATAGGGATCTCATGACATGAAAGAAGGCTACGAATCTCACCCAAAGGTCCAATGCAGATGGATATGGCCCAACTTGAACTCGGCCCATATAAGATGAGCCCATCCCGTGGTGTGCATGAGCCCACGATGTAAACGAAGAAAAATCTCCAACACAACTCTTTATAATGAGCTTATTATAAAATAAATTCAAGGCTGTAAAGCATTATTGGTAAGAAGAGAACGGAGACATGCGAAGTGCACAAGTGTCTCCCTAAAGCACCGCTTCCATTAAGGCACTTGCATTAATTATACAATAAAACAAATTATCAGCATTTGACTTCGGCGTTGATCATCTGTTTTTCCTTCTAAGTCTTACGTTGGAAATTCGCAAGAGACCCTCGTTTTCTTACCTCCCATTAAATCCCATGCACCAAAAACACACGATATATGGAATAATATTGGGAAAGTGTATTATATATATATATATATATATATATATATATATATATATATATATATAGTTTTGTTCATATCTCCAAGGCAAGAAGTTCATACGAAGTTGTCTTTGTCTTCCATAGTTTTGATAAGATTATTGCGTAAGCCCGATTTCTGTCTCCTTATTAATAGACGCACGCTAAAGAAAATAAAACGAAGCGAGCGCTCAAATAAAACCCATATAATCTCTGGAAATAAAATTTAGAGAAAATGGGAAAGCTTTGCGATGTCATGCATGGGTTGAAGCCTTTAATGATGATGGTGACTGCTCAAGTAGCATTAGCAGGAGTCACTTTGCTCTATAAAATTGCGGGAAATAATGGGATGAGCTTTCAAGTCTTGATTGCTTATCGCTTTATGTTTGCTGCTGCTACTGTTGTTCCTCTTGCCCTTATCATCGAGAGGTATAATATATATATATATATATATATATATATATATGTGTGTGTGTGTGTATAATTTGTTAAATGTAATATGTTCTTGATGGTTTTTTGTTTCATCTTCAGGAATAGCAGGCCAAGATTGACGTGGAAGATCATGCTTCAGGCTTTTGTTTCGGCATTATTTGGGTAAATTTAAATTTCGGAAAATTATAATTTTAGGTCACTAAATATACATGTTTTTTGGTCACTATGTTTGATTATTGCAAAAGTTGGTCAATAACTTTGTATAATTTGTCAAAACAAATTTGGGTCACTCTTTCAATTTGGGTCACTATGTATACATGTTTTCGATTTTGAGTCGCTATGTTTTTACGAATGCAAAAAATGTGTCAATAACCTTGTAAAAATTGCTACACAAAAAACTTAAATTATGTATATTAGTGACCTAAAATTGAAAATACATATTTATACTAGTGACCAAAATTGAAAGGATATCCAAATTTGTTTTGACATACAAAGTAAGTAGCCTGCTTTTGCAATTATCGAACATAATGACACAAAAACGAAAAAATGTATACTTAGTGACCTAAAAATATAACTTTGCCTTTCATTACGTGCATCAATTTATGAAAATAGCCCTTATGCATGAATATGATCAAGCGTAATTATTTATTTAATTTTATAAATTCAGGGGATCGATGGCCCAAAACTTATACGCAGAAAGCTTAGTATTAACTTCTGCAACATTTGCGGCAGCCGTAGTCAACCTCACTCCTGCCTTGACTTTCGTCCTCGCTGTTGTTTTCAGGTCACATAATCCACGTGGAATTATGGTTTTTTCTAGTCATATACTTAAATAAGTAATTATATATATATATATATATATATATATATATATATATTTAAGGATGGAGAGGGTGGGGCTGAAGACAATGCCAGGCAAGGCAAAGCTTACGGGAACATTCGTATGCATATTAGGAGCAATGGTTCTAACATTTTACAGAGGCTGCGAGGTCAACGTATGGTCAACGGACTTCGACCTCCTGCGCATGACACGTCATCACTCCGGCGGACACGTGTCGACAGCCCACCACCACCACAAGTCGGCCCTCGATAAAATCTTGGGGCTTTTGCTGGCGCTCGCTGCTTGTTTGGGTGCTTCCATCTCATTGATTGTTCAGGTAATAAATTATTAATTACACCCGCAACCTATATTATATATTATATATAGGTGGATAAAATTATAAAATTAAGTCACTGAGTAAACATATTTTTTTTGAGTCATTATTTTTTATAATTGCAAACTTAGGTCACTAAGTAATATATCTGATTTTTTTGGGTCACCGGTGAATTTTTCCGACGTGGCCGATGACATATCAGCAGCCACGTCATCGGCCACGTCGGATTTCCGGCGATTTTTGCCGGAAAATTCACCAGTGACCCAAAAAAAATCAAATACGTTACTTAGCGACCTAAGTTTGCAATTATGAAACTTAGTGACCCAAAAAACACGAGAGGCATAGTTAGTGACCTAATTTAGTAATTTGACATGTATTAATATTAGTAATTAATATTTATTATATAATTATAAGTGCAGGCAAAGATGAGCGAGATATATCCGTGCCATTACTCAAGCACGGCTCTGGTGACAGTGATGGGCTCTTTCCAGGCGATTCTCATCGCACTCTGCGTCGAGAGGGATTGGAGACAGTGGAAGTTGGGATGGAACCTCACTCTTCTCTCCGCTGCTTATATGGTAATAAATAAATATATCTAAATAATTATAATGTTTTATTACACACGTGTAATATTGTATTGCATGCATGTATATAAAGGGGATTGTTGCATCGGGGATCGTATGGGTTTTCATGATGATGTGTGTAAGAATGAGAGGGCCATTGTACGTGTCGGTTTTCAGTCCGTTGATGCTCGTGCTTGTCGGGCTTTTGGGGTCATTGCTTGTCAACGAGAAGCTACACTTGGGAAGGTATATAAATTATAGATATAGGGTAAAATTAAATTACATAATCCTTTATTGTTATTCAACATCGTAATTAATTGTTAAGACAGTGTTTTAGGGGCTGCAATAATAATATGCGGTCTATACTCCGTTTTGTGGGGAAAGAGCAAAGAGATGAAGAAGATGACTCAACTCGTGCCGTCCACGAGCCTTGCAAATGAGCTACGAGGAAATACCGAAACTACCCCTCAAAGCTCGACGGGTAATAATAACAACAATAATAATTACTATACTAATTGTACGATTAATAACATGGCCGTGAACCCAAGTTTCTTACCGGAATCAGAAATGTTAGAGACAGATTTAGAGATACCCAAACCATGAACCAAGAATATATTTATAAATGCAATTACTTCTTGTTGTAGAGTATGTTTTATGTTCATGTAAAGGTGGCATTTTTAAGCCTTTTTTGATCAGAGTATATGATTTTGTTCACAAAGCCAAAAACAAACTATATATCTTCAAAATATAAAACCTCTTCGAAGCCGAAAGAAATACTAACAATTTGGGCAGTGAGTGATGTTATAGAACCAACGGTAACAAACTTATTCCTAATTTCGCTTCCTCTTAACATCATCAAGATTCAATCTTACTTGTCAAGAACTCGAGGATCATACGGGATTTCCAGCTTTAAATCTTGCAGTGCTTTGAGGGTCATTTTCGAATCCACATACTGCACGAAAATTATCACACGTTATAACGCAACGAAAGCTCAATCGAAGAGGGAAAAAAAAAGACAAGCTTCAGGTACCTTAGAAGCAGCATCTCTAAAGAAAGCACTGATTTCTTCTTCGGTGAGGCCCCCCTCATCGGAATCTTCTTCCCAGCCCAAAGAACGTAGAAATGCAGCCTCTGCCTCATCGGGCACGCTCAAATCTGGGATAGATTTTTCGTTTCCATTACTGAGGTGCTCGTTCGAATTTCCATTATTGGGGGAAGAATATGTATTTTCAGGCAAAGATGGTGGTGACTCACCAGCAATGTTAACAGTCTCCAAAGCAAACGGGGAAAAATCCGTGGTGCTGTTTCCCATGGATTTCTTCCTCACGGTGTTGAAGAAATCGTTTCTGCTCCGTGCTTGAGAGGTGGGGCGTTTCTCCAATACAGTCCCGATGGTTTTAGGGTCTGCAATTGAAGAACGAGGGGACAACGGTTTGTTGCTGCCCGTGGGGCTTAGTAGCTTCTCCTTCAGTGTAGTAGGAGAAGCACTGTTGCTCTCTCGTGCTGGCTTGAGAATGTGAAGCTTCGGTTTTGGGGCTTCCCCCTTCGCGGGCCCACCACCGCGTGGGGAGTTGGTGGGCTGAGATTGCACGGGGTGCGGGCCCGGTTTAGCCTGCAACAAAGTTCAGCCCCATCGGGATTCGTTTACAACCATATACTATCGCATCTCATGCAATAATGTAATAAAACGCAGAAAACGTAAGGGGACGAAATGCAGAAAAAGGCATTTTATTTCGGAGTGGTAACCATTTGCTTTAGTGATCACATCAAGCCTCACTTTTTATTGCAGGGAGAAGTTGCTACGATGAAAAACTTCTAACATGAACCATGCAGTATTTGTAGAAGCCAATCAATTTCTAACCCGATTATGCATTTTAACATAAACAATGTAGATCTTGTTCGCAATATTACAAACATACAACATGTGCACTTATGCAGATGAGGAAAATAATGTCACAATAAAGTCGGTAGCTTACTAAGGATTTTTGCAAGGACGGCGTCACGGGAATCAGTTGCTTAGATTGTTTCAGAGACAATTCACCACATCTCTGAGTTCCAACTGATAACTGCAAGAAAAAAGACATTAGATAATGGGGCACACATACATTAACCAATAGATCAAACACAACGGGACAAAGACTATTCAGACAAACCTGAGGAGAAGCCTGAGCATCGATAGGTCCATGAGCAACAGCTTCCGCCATGTTGAGACCCGTAGTATTATTCCCCGAAGCCACGTGCTGCGAAGATGAAGAAGAGCTCATCATCCCGTTGCTACCAACCAAACCAGGAACCTCAGCCAAAGCAGACTTCCATTTTTCACCACCAACATTCGGTGAGATACCGATTGGTAAGCTTTGAATGGACGAACTACTAAATACAGGAGAAGGGACCCTTGTAATAACATCCGAAGAAGAAGTTCTTTCTTCTGATCCAAGTGAGGGGAAATCTCTTGCAAAATTCATTTTAGGCCCACCAGTGGGACTATTCTTGGCAATTGGGCCATTTTTATTTCTCCCACCGTAATAATCAGAATCATTTGTGTCTTTCCTATGCCATGTGTCCCCACGTTTCGCTGATGTCATAGATTGGGAACGCCTTAAAACGTCCCTATCGAAGTTGAAAGAAGAGGCGGTTTTGAGTGAATCGGGAGATTCTCGACGCCAACGCTCGCCCAAAAATGGCTTCTCCTTGCTACTCCACTCTCTGTCATGATGATTTCTACCACGAGAACTGCTTTGAGACCTCAGATTCCCAGAACCGTTACTACCAGAGCTTCTGAGGAAGTAAGAAGAGGTCGTTCTGTCTGAGCTAAAAGACCTCCCCAATTCACGACCATTATTATTGCCAATATTATAATTAATATTAGTATTAGTATTCACAGAGCGATTCCTTGTAAGCCTTGGCGGGGCACGATCATCTGTAGGAGAAAAAAGCATGGGTTTGTTAGTGAAATGTGAGCCTTTTAATGAGCGTGCTCAAGGGGTAATGAATCTACCTGAACGTGCTGAGGAGTTCCCAGTGCTTCCAGCGTTTTTCAACCATTCGGGTATTAATGAAGGTTCATTTTTTTCCATAACTAATCATTATACAATAGAGGAGAACATATGGACTGGAATAATCCCAAGTCTTGTTAAGATAATTTCGTGACAACACACTGCCACTAGGTGCCAATATACCAATATTCAGCACTAAGTTTGCACCCGGAAGATAAAACTGTGACGTATTCAATAAAAAGTATGTCCCGCGTCACACAAATGCAAGAATTCTCTACTTTGATCTTCACTCCACTATCCAAAAGATCCACGAAACGCTCAACGCTATGGTCCGGAAATCGAAAATTATGTTGTCTGAAATGATGACTATGATTTATCCTTTATCATCCAATCCTAAGTTTCGTAGACCGTGTCCGTTAGAAAAACAATAAGAACTCCATTAATTTCCCAAGAAAAAGATTCCAAGATTTAGACAATATTTCACTGCCCAGGTTGAGCCTTTCCAACAGAATCCCAATGCCTCAGTGCCCAGCAAGACTAAGTCTATAAAACTATCATATCAGCAAAAACCTAATCAAATTCAATAGGAGCCCACAAAAAACTCCACCACAACATGCACTGAAAACCCCAAACAGCGTAAAGCCTTCAATCACGAACGCATAAATAACCAAAGCCGTATACCCAGAAGAAATCTATCAATAGTGGAAAAAAGGAACAATTCCTAGGGTTTTGAGGGGTCTGCCTGCGCATAAATCCAACATAGAAATATCAGACACAGCCTTTACGCAGTAAAATATATAAATTGACTAATAGAATACACTGAATTCGATTATTCCCTTTGGATTAAAACAATAAAAATCCACACACGTACCGTTCAAAATTCCTCTATTTCAGGCCCAAGAAAACACAAAAACCTAGTAATCTCACACTCGCCGCCTCTGATGTTCGCACTCCAAGTCTCAAATTTCTCAAATTTATAGATGTATCTATATAACCTCCCGCAGTACTTCCCCGCGTTGCCGAGTTTCTAGAAATAGACGCCGGCAGTCGAATAATTTCTCCAGTCTCTGTTCTCGCAAAAAACGCTAGGTCGTGTGGGCTTTCGAGATATGGAGGAGAGGTTTTTATATATAAAGAAAGGAGATTACAGATAGAGATTTCGTACGTAAACGTCTTCTCTGTATCTTGAAAACGAGACTCGTGTTTGTGTGCGCGCGTATTATGCTGTGAAGATTGGTCGATTTTTATTACCTTTTTTCCTCCAATATATATTTATATTTTAATCCTAATATTTTCCTTCCCTACTGGTCGTGGGCGGGCCCCACTACTTAGCAAACCCCTAACCTCTTTTCTTCATCTCGTTTTCTAAGTATATTTATGGCCAACCTAAATTTAGTCATGTTAAACGATAATTTTAGGAAAATAACTTTTAAAATTGAATCAATTTGATGACATCTAAATTTAAAATTAAAATTTAGGATAGTAATTTAAAAATTAAAGCAATCAAAATTATGCCGTTAATTATTCTACTTCAATTTTGAAAGTTACTGATCTAAAATTGCAATAGATCCTTGAGTTATTAACTTGTTCCAATTTTGAATGTCATAATTTGCAGCCATTTAACTCCGGCTTCCCTATAATGCCACCCTTAAATATACTTGAAAAAATTATGTATATTAGTATCCACATTAATCTATTACAAGCTTCCTTTTATCATGTACAACGGCTTCCTAATATAAAGTACAATAACGGTAAGGCAATCTTTTCCAAAATCTGTAGAAAGATCTTATTGGGCTTCGTTGGGAGCCCAATACATATTGGGCTTCAATGAGAAAGCCCATTTATTATATTTCCCTAACACACTCGGGAAAAACTCTTCGTTCCCTCCATTGTATTCTCTTTTTCCCCCTTCCCTCGCAATCGAAGCACAGCAAAAATGGGGAGAGACGAGGACGAGATGAGGGATGAGATAGAGGAGCGGCTGATCAACGAGGAGTACAAGATATGGAAGAAGAACACGCCGTTTCTGTACGACCTCGTGATTACCCACGCGCTCGAGTGGCCTTCGCTGACCGTGGAGTGGCTGCCCGACAGATCAGAGCCGCCGGGCAAGGGATATTCATCGCAGAAGATGATTTTGGGCACCCACACCTCCGAAAACGAGCCCAATTATCTGATGGTGGCTCAGGTTCAGCTTCCGCTTGAGGACGCTGAGAACGACGCGAGGAATTACGACGACGAGAGCTCGGAGTTTGGTGGGTTTGGGTCCGCTAATGGCAAGGTTTGAAGCTTCTTTTTTTCGGTTTTTCTTCTCTGAGCTGTAGAAATTTTCTTGAGCAAACAGTTTTTGTTTAGATCTATGGTGCCTGTAGCGCAAATTTTGGGAGAAATCCCAAAATGGTCTTCAATGTTCCGCCTTAACCAATTTAGTGTTCGATGTTGTCGATTTTGGACCAATTTGGGCCTTCCATCGCAATTAACGTCGATTTTAATGGGAATCCCGCACGTGCCCCGCTCGTGGCAACGATAAATTGAAAGTGTTTCTGAAATTAGGTCACAGAATTGCAAATTTATACTCCAAATTTCAAACATGAGCTCTAGAGCGTTTACTTCGTCGAGCTCCGTTAGCAATAGAAGAATACGAATCCTCAATTCTTGCTAATGTTTCAACAAACCAACCCCCTATTTTGCAATTGTGAATTCTTGCTTCCTTTGCCAGTGAGTCGCACGTGCTAGATTTCTGTTAATGTTGACACTAAGCGTGAAGCACCAAATTGGTCCAAAATCGCTAAATTGGGGAGTAAATTGGTTCAGGCAAACATCGGGCACTAAATTGACCCAAAGGGTAAACATTGTGGACCATTTTGGGTTTTCTCCTGAAAATTTTTAAAGTCGACCCTCGGGGTATTATGCAGAGGTATTATAGTCTCAGTTTCATGTTTTTCCTAAGCTTTGCCCGTGGTTAAAAATGATTCACCACATGCTCGACGAATCGCCGACTATTTACTTAAATCAAGATTCTGTTTTCAGGCCCTAATGCTTTTAATGATTTCTCTACAGGTCCAGATTATCCAGCAGATAAATCACGACGGAGAGGTCAACAGGGCCCGCTACATGCCCCAAAACCAGTTCATCATCGCTACTAAAACGGTTACCTCCGAAGTTTTTCTTTTCGATTACAGCAAGCACCCATCGAAGCCCCCTCTCGATGGCACGTGCAACCCCGATCTTCGGCTCAGGGGGCACAGCTCCGAAGGCTACGGTTTATCGTGGAGCCACTTCAAGCACGGACATCTACTGAGTGGCTCTGATGATGCACAGATATGTCTGTGGGACGTAAATGCGACACCGAAGAATAAGACACTGGATGCGTTTCAAGTAATTAAGGTAAAAAAAATGTATTTTTCTACCATAAAGTTTTGATTTTTTTATTCGTGTCACGTCATATGTATCGTGATTTGGATGATTTCACAGTAATAGTCTTAATGATTTGAAAATTTTTTAGATTCATGAAGGTGTGGTTGAAGATGTCGCGTGGCATCTCAGGCACGAGTACTTGTTTGGTTCCGTTGGAGACGATCAATACATGCATTTGTGGGACTTACGTTCTCCAACGATGAGCAAGCCTATACAATCCGTAGTTGCTCATCAAAGTGAGGTTAGTTTTATGATTTTTGCTATGATTAAGCCCGGTTATTAATTAGGGTCAATTGTTAACTAAGCTCATGAAAGATTGCTACTTTATAACAGGTCAATTGCTTAGCGTTCAACCCGTTCAACGAGTGGGTTATTGCAACGGGATCCACAGACAAAACGGTTAAATTATGGGACATGCGGAAGATTTCAAATTGTCTCCACACCTTCGATTCCCACAAGTGAGCTTTCTTTCTTAGTCTTTATATCTTGAAAGTACTATATATTCCCAAAATTTGCCATGGTTTCCTAGGCAAATTTAATCCCGTAATGTAATCCTTCTTTACTGCTCAACAGGGAAGAGGTTTTCCAAGTCGGTTGGAGTCCGAAGAACGAAACAATCTTAGCTTCTTGCTGTCTCGGTCGGAGGCTAATGGTCTGGGATCTTAGCAGGTAATGATTTCTTGAGAAAAAAAATGCAACTTTACACTCGCTTTTCCCGAGATAAACCCACATTTGATCCCATATGTTTGGCCACTGGGCAATTTTGGTCCCCGTATGTCGATTTGCCACATTTAGTCTCAGATGTTGTCTGATTTGGGACAGTTTTAATCCCTCGATTAATTTTCCGTTAATTTGGATGGAATTGATCTAGAAGTGCCAAATTTCGCCAAGTGAATGAGCTTATTTATCAACTTATTTTGGGGTAAAACCACTTTTGATCCTCGATGTTTGCCCGTTTGACAGTTTTGGTCCCCAGAAATTGGTATATTCCGTCTAAATTGACGGAAATCTAACCGAGGGACCAAAATCGTCCCAGATAAGAGAACACCGGGGACAAAATGTGGCAAATCGACATATCGGGACCAAAGTTGCCCAACGGGTAAACATCGGGGAACCAAACATGGCTTTATCCCCTTTTTTCTCCCAATGTTATTTACACTACCCTCTGGCTCGGGATGAGCTTTTTGGTGAGAAGATTCTAATATTTCTTCATCCGAATCTCATATTCTTTTTCACAGGATCGGTGACGAACAGACACCGGAAGATTCCGAGGACGGGCCCCCGGAGCTCCTGTTCATCCACGGAGGGCACACGAGCAAGATCTCTGATTTCTCGTGGAATCCGTGCGAAGATTGGGTCGTTGCCAGCGTGGCGGAGGACAACATACTGCAGATATGGCAGATGGCTGAGAACATCTACCATGATGACGATGATCTCCCCGGAGGAGATGGGCCCGCAGAAGGCTCGTAATAGGTAAGTAAAGCTCTCAACTTTAATGCAGCAGCCAATGAATGTATCATTTAATTATATTGAAAGAAACCAATTACATGGTAGAGTTTCTGTTTGTTGTGCTGTTTAACTTATGTAAACTGGTGGTGCACTTTGAGAGGCTTTAGCCCCCCCCCCCAAATGGTGGATGTTTGTTGTGCTTTTTTTTTTTTGGGTTTCTGTGTTGAGTTTCTTTGCATCCCCTGAGATCCTCAGTGTAACACAATCCTAAGAGGGAAGGGTATTATTACATTAAATAGAATGTTATAGGGATAAACCTATTTTGGTCCTCCAATGTTTGACTTATGAACCAATTTAGTCCCGATGTTTCAATTGGACCAATTTAATCCCTCATGTTTCGGAAATGAACCAATTTTATCCCAACTTGACGGAAATCGTCAATTTCAACATAAAATCGACATGTGGCATCATCACAGCGTGCTACGTATCTCACATTTAACGATTTTCCGTCTAAATTGACTGGCTTCTGTCACGTTAGGTCCAAATTGGTTCATTTCCAAAACATGGGGGACTAAATTGGTCCAATTGAAACATCTTTGACCAAAATAGATATTATCCTGAATGTTATATTACAAACACACGCTCTTACAAGTCAAATGGAAGCTTTCTATACAGAAACAAAACGGGTCGTTTTATGTATAGCTGAAGCAAGTCAAAACGGGGTCCCTTTTACCTTCCTCTGATTCTTCTTCGCCTCTGCATAGAGATTCATTTCCTCATCATTCGCATCTTCTTCCTAGTCTGAATAAATATACAGAGCAACGAGCATTGCTTGTCAGGTTTTCGATTGAGTTCTTATCGCTTCCAAATCTGTGTAATTAGAATGAATCAGTAGAGTTACGAAAGTGGAAAAGCGCGAATGATTTGGCTATCAAGTTCATCAGAGATTTGGAAATTGAAATTCTAATCGATCAATTTGGTAACAATTCAGTGCTTGATTCTTCTACTGAATCATTCATAGTTAGTTCTACGTAGATCTCGCAACATCATTGGAATCAAAACCGAGCGATTATCAACTTTCAGCAAGTAAATGGCAACGAAAATAATCGAAATGCAGCAGAGTCGATATGAACAGTAAAACGAAATTCAGCTCAATTTCAACTTTATTATTTTATTTTTATTTTTTGAGAAAAAAGCGCCTACCGAATGAAAGAGCGACCGTGGTTGCCGGTGGAGGCGTAGATGCCATCGCCTCCGCCGGAGAGAAGATACGCATTGCCAGCTTCTCGGAGCGGATCTCGGCCGTAGATGTGAAATTGAGGCTTCTGCGGGTCCAACGGCTAAGATTACAGTCAGTAAAATTGAGCAAGGTTTGAGAGTGACGTGGCAGACATTGGAGAAAGTCATACCGGTACCGGAGATCATGGGAGAGAGAGAGAGAGAGAGAGAGAGAGAGAGAGAGAGAGAGAGAGCCGTAGGAGAGAGAGTTACGAAGCGCCTCTGAGCGAGGAGGCGCGTTTTGGTATTTTCTGTCAACACCGAACGGCTCTACACCTTTTTCTGTTTTTCCTTTTTCTTTTTAGTTTTTTTGTTAGATATTTTACCGACACGCTTCATTGAGAAAATAAATAAATAACTTTTCTTTTGAAAAAAAAAATTGAAACTATACAAATTCTCTAAATCTCTCTCTCTCTCCCTCTCTTTTATCAAATCTTTCGTCTCCGTTTTCAAATTTCGAAAAGCCCTCTCATATGCGCCGCGCCTTCGCTGTCTTTTTTACTCGCATTCACATATAATACAGCACAAAACATCTGCTTTCCCTTACGTCTCTCCGTTTCTCGATCTGGGCTCTGGTGGAAAACTCCATTTTCTTTGCAAGTCGGCTTGTTTTTGGTATACTTCGAATATCACTTTGAACATATGGGTAGTTTTGCGATGCGAAATATTTGATACCTCTGATGCCTGAAACTTCTTATATTCAAGAAATTTCAACGGAGTCTTTGAATTGATGGGTTGTGTTACTTTGTTCATTAGGCGGATTTGGTCTGATAATGTTGCCACTATGATTTAAATATCAGCTTCAGATTTTTTTTTTGGGTTTTTGATTATATGTTTAATGCCCGATTCGTGATATGTGCTGTAGATTGACTATAATAGGAAGTATCATTGATAAAATTTCTTTTCCACCGTAACTGAGAATCCCTGAATTTGTTTGTTCCTAGATTGAGGCCAAGGTGTTCGATCATTTTCCTCCAGGCAAGTAAGAAGCAATGGAGGCACTGCCCGATGCTATAGTCCAACACATCCTGTCCCTAATCAACAATGCCAAAGACGTAGCATCTTGCAATTGTGTCTCCAAGACGTGGAAAGACTCGATGCCTTACTTGAAAAGCCTTCACTTTCCCCGAAACCTCTTCGAAACCGCCCTCAAAAATGGAGAAACCCCAGATGCTGTAGTGACTCGGATCATTTCAATTGTCAACAAGCTCGAAGACCTCGTGGTTTACTGCCCGTTTACGAGCAGTAGCCTCTCTTTGTGGCTGTCTAAGGCAAGACCCACATTGAGGAACCTCGAGCTCCGATTGGAAAATGCAAACCAGGAGGGCTCGTTTGAGGAGCCCTCAAAGCTGGATTGCCTCAGCACGGCCTGTAACTTAGAGTCCCTCAAGCTGTGGGCTGTTTTTATGGTCAACGAACCGAAGTGGGACGTTTTCCACAGGCTGATGAATCTTGAAATAGTGGGTGCAAGAACTGAGGAACACGCACTTCACGAGGCTCTCCGTGCTTGTCCTAACCTGAAACGTCTCCTGCTTCTTGGGTGCGACGGCCCGAGGCATGTTGCTATAGCCAATCCTCAGCTTGAAGAGTGTGTGCTTAGCTTCATTGCATTCAATGATACTTATCTAATAATCGATTCCCCGAAACTCGAATTGCTTGATGTACAAGGTTGCGGGTTCATAAGAGTACCCGAATCTCAGTTCTTGAAAACACTTTCCATTGCCAACAGTTCAGGTACTTGTTCATTACAATGTCTATAGTATTGTTGCCTTTGAGTATCTTACTCTTTTTCTTGGTAAAGATTTCAATTTGTTTGGCATAATTAGGACGGGTTTATCATGTGGATTTTGGGAAACTTTTATCACTGGAGACATTGACTGTAAGAGGGGTGCAATGGTGTTGGAATGCTCTAAGCAACATGCTTCGAATGGCAGGAGAAGTTAAGCACCTATACATGAAAGTTGAATTCACCGGCGATTTCATCGAGTCCCTTCTCCCGTTTCCAGAGATCGATTTGGTTGACTTCTTCAACAGCCACCCAAAGCTTCAGACGTTTGAAATTCACGGTGCCATGTTTGCTGCTCTGTGTCAAAAGAACAGCCTAAAACATGTGAGCCCGCGTGACAATTTATATATAACTATACAAGATCTTGTTTCTTTTTTCGAAAATTGTTCTTGAAAACTGGGCTCGTGTTTCTTCAGGTGGGTTCTTGTTTTGCGATCCCGTCCCTCGAGAAAGTTGTGATCACTGTTAGGTCGCCGCTTAATGCTGAACAGAAGATGAGTACATTGCATTCGCTGGTGAAGTACGCGAATAATTTGAAGTCCATGAGGATAAATATACTTCAGATGAAGAGCAGCCACAGCAGTTCAGATGATTTCTTTGACGATGTTTGCAGGTTTAGATACATGAATCACAAGATTGTTTCCATCCATTAATTAGTCTAATAATCAATTCTTGTATTTTGACAATTGAAGTACTTTCTTTTTGTCGTTTTCATAAATGATTTCTTGTAACAGACAGTTAGTGTTTTAACTCCATTTTTAAAGATAATATTTCACCGCAGATTTACCAGCAGTTTGCTATAGCCTTATCTGTTGAAGATGAAGAATCATTACATGATTTACAAATCAATGTAGATTATGATGGCTTCCAACTTTAACCACCAAAACCCAATTGAAGAATGAACTTTCTGTATAAATAATCCTTCTGAATTATAGAAAAAAATTGATGGCACGACATATATTTTCATTACAACAAAGAGGTTGAGACTAACTGATTACCTTCATGTTTGCTAGCAAAAGAAAGGAAACTGAACAGCACATAAAACCCCCATCATCATTTAATCAAAGAACAAAATATAAACACGCGATGGTTAATTATAATTCGGATCCCGGCATTGCAAATTGAGACGCGAAGCTTTCGACCCGTGCCCGCAGCTCAAGAATGTCTGAATTACTCTCGAGCCCTTTCAGAAAGAGTTTTGTTGATTTCGGCTGTTTACCGTGTTCCCTCTGAATGGAGCTCGTGATCTGTGCAGCTCTGAGGAGAAAGTCAGCAATAATCTCGAAATCGGTCTCAACACAGCCTCTCGATGTCATTGCAGGGGTACCTACAGTGATGTGGAAACTATGGCTAAAAAGAGACACAAAATAAAGTGCACAAAAGCTGAAGCTTCACATAGATTGTATGGAGCTTACCAATCCTTACACCTCCTGGGATGATGTTGCCGTTGTCGTCAAAGGTTGTCACTTTATTGAGAGTAATGTGACAGAATTCGCAGACCTTTTCAAAGTTCTTACCTGCAAAAAAAGGAAAATAATTACAATAGCATTCAAATTATCTAAAAAATCAATTAGACAGATGGGAATATAACAGCTAAAATTGCATGCCTGTCAACCCGAAATTCCTTAGGTCCCAAAGCAACAGATGGTTATCGGTGCCCCCGGTGACCAGTTTACATTTCCTCCTCAGCAAAGCGGCTGCAAAGGCCTGTGCGTTTTTCTTCACTTGCTGCATGTAGGTCTTGTACTCTGGAGTAGCCACTTGTTTCAATGCTATAGCGAGGGCTGCAATGTGATTGTTGTGGGGCCCACCTTGCAATGCTGGGAAAACAGCAAAGTTGATTTTCTCCTCGAAATCGTATTTATCGGTGTCGATTCCTTGATTCAAAAGCAAGCCCCTTTTCCTTGGTTTAGATCCCTTCCTGTAGAAAATAATCCCTCCTCTTGGACCTCGAAGACTTTTGTGGGTAGTGGAGGTGACTATGTCGCAATGCTCGAACGGACTTGCGCACTCCTGTGTGCAGAAAAGAAGGGTCAATGAACACACAAAGCAATGCACACAATGCGAATCTTAAAATATGAGTTATCAGACTGACATGGGAATAATTGAACAGCTGCCACAAATCCTAGCCAGATTTGGGAAACAAAAATAATCTACTTCATCAAATGAACATGCATCAAACAGCACAAAGGCACTCAGCAGAAAAGAGTCGCATCACAACATTTCAAACATAAAGAAATCAATCACAAGAAACAAAGGAACGGTATTTTCACCTTAGCAGCAATAAGCCCACTTATTTGAGCCATATCACACAATAAAACTGCACCACATTTATCTGCTATCTGCCTAAACCTCGCGTAATCCCACTCCCTTGGATACGAACTCCCACCACAAATCAATATCTTGGGTCTAAAATCCAACGCCCTCTCCTCGAGTTTATCATAATCGATATACCCTGTCTGCATGTTCACCTTATATGACAGGCTTTCAAAGAATATCGATGCACCCGAGACTTTCCTCCCATTGGGTAGATAGTACCCGTGGCTCGTATTCCCACCAGATGGCGTGTCCAAGCCCATAATCCTGTCACCAGGCAACAAAAGCCCAGTGTACACCGCAAAATTAGCAGATGTACACGAGTATGGCTGCACATTTACACCCCAACTCTCGGGATCAAGCCCAAAAGCAGTGAGGGCACGCTCCTGACACAAAGTTTCGATCTCATCTATGTACTGATTTCCACCGTAGTATCGGGCACCGGGCATCCCCTCTGAATACTTATTCGTCAAATGGCTTCCTAAAGCCTCCATCACCGCTCTACACACGAAATTTTCAGATGCAATCAATTCGATTCCCTTGAATTGCCTATCTTTCTCCTTCTCCATGATACTAAACAAGTCGGGATCAGCTTCTTTCAACCTCTGATTCCCCCAACATCTCAGGCTACCCATACGCGACTCAGGGTCGCTGCCCAAACCCGTACCCGTACCCAGACCCGTACCATTCTCAACGTCACGTTTTCGCTTCAATGTCAACGAGTGACCTAGAATACGAAACTCCTCCACATCTTTCTCCTCATCGGATTCGACAGCTATGCTCCCCTCGGCATCTTCAACGCCCAATCGACCGTGATTCTGCGATCGGTGGTCCATCAACTGAAGCGGACTGGAGGGCGCGGGATTGTTGAGGTTACAGATCCTCGTTTCAATCTGGAACGAAACTGAATCGCCGTCCTCGTCCTCTTCCTCGGCGATTCTCTTAGGGCTCCGGTTAGTCCCCGAAGCGTGAGATAGAAAACCTAGCGAAAACCCGCTGTTCCCCGCCGACGCTGGATGAGTAAGGTCCATTGCTAATCCAATGTAATTCACTTCCCAAAAAACGGAACGATTGCGAACGCGAAGATATCAAAGCTCAAAAGCCCTAACGATGGAGAACGAAATTGGGTCAAAGGTAAGTATAACTCAATTTTAAACAAGAAAGATTAAATTAAAAGCTTGAACGGTTGAGATTCGATATGAGGCAAGGGCCAGCGATGTACGTCGGATTGGGGAGTGCGTAGGGGGGATGAACATAGACGGTTTAGGAGTGGACCGTCGTATTTATTATATTATGCTCATTTGCTTACTTATTATGATTTTTGTTTTCTTTATAAATATATTCATCCTTTTCCGCTTATGTTATGTAAATCGATTTTCATGTCAAAGTAAATAATGAGAAGCTTCTTTACGTCAACTATTCTCCAAGGTATAAATAAATAAAAACGATTAAAATCTTCTAGAAGAACACTAGCACTATACTTCACAATTTATATTCCCATCGCAAGCTACCAAATTATAATTTTTTAATTATTATTATTATAATTATTATTTTTTAAATTAGTAAACAAGATTCGTCCTTTGCCAATCATTTATCAACGTCAGCCATCACCAATGAGAAACTATGTTTGTGTTTCATATAACGTCGAATTAACTTTAATTAAATCCTCATCTTATAAGAGTTTTATTAAAGAGTTACGTGCAACTAAAGCTCCACCTTGTCAAGAATCTTGCACGATGAACCACGACATTAGATTGAAATCTTGGAATATATCATTTATAATAAATTATATCTCCCACATATATATTTATATATTGATTTTTTAATAAAATTATATAGTGGCCACGAACTTTATGTTCACGGCAAAAGCCTTTACATGGTTGAAGTTTCACCTCCGGTCACTGTAGACATGGAGCCGTGATTCGCTGCGCCGCGGAGTACCATTACTGCGGTGCGAACCGGCGAGTGTCCACTAATTTTGTACTCGCGACAAGTGGCGTGTATGTCTGCGTTTATGCGAGGGTTCTTTTTGGCGGGTTTCGGTGCAATTTACGATTTTACCCTTTCGTATACTCTTGCTTTATTTACCCAAAACCATCACGCGCACGCGCGGTTTCGTTACCGTTCGGGCTAACACTTGATGACGTGGCTCGTCGACCTCATTCACACCACGCGTTCCCTCAACGAGGAAGATAAATGACATTTCGCTACCGATCGTCGCTACTTTTTTCTTGAAACTCCACGCCATCTCTCTCCCTCTCAAGCAATACAAAACGCACACGCAAGCGAGTCTTTGTAAATATAGTTGCCGATCATCATCAGTTTTAATCGCGGTGAAGCGGTTCGTTTCCGTCTTCGAGCTTTCGAATTGTGAAGTGTGAGACATAACTTGTTTATTTGATGGAATCACCTGAGAGAAGTGTTTCTCTGGAAATCCCGGCGAACGACAGCGTTTTGTCGTGCTCGCCGCCGACGGTTCCTTCGTGGCTTAAGAGGAGGCTCTCCGAACCAAAAACTCCGTCTTCGTTGACCGTTGAAGAAATTGAAGCTAAGCTTCGTGACGCTGAGCTTCGACGTCAGGTAATTCCAAGTTTCTGGAATTTTATTACTTGTGATTTTTTTAGGGTGAAACTTTTAAAGTTAATCGATGCGCTTTACTTCTTTTACATCAATTTTCGAAATTTCAAAGTAATTAGTAGCCTTTTAATGAGGGACGTTTTTTTTCCTTCGTTGTTAGGTGAAAGTTGTGTATGTCGCAAGTATCTTCGAATTTTTTTTTCAAAGTAGAAAAAGCATCGTGCTTCAACTATTCTTTCATTTTTCTGAGTGTATTTCTTCCTTTCCATTGTTTTCAAAAGTAACAGGAGCGTTATTATTTGAAGAATTTTTCACGAGTGGAAGTAGTTGCAGCATAACTATGCTTAGCTTTAGGCGAAAATGTTCATATTTTACTGTTCCTTGCATCATTACTTGTGTTTAGAAGTATTTGCCTCTTGGAAAGTCTTGGTTTTTCTGCAAATGTTGACGCCTGTTGCTGCCTCGATTATTGTTGATTTCATAGTTTTTGTGGTCGAGCATTCATGTGTAGTTCCTTTTGCATTAAAATTTGCACTGGCATGAATTATTTTTTGTTTGTCCAGAAATTCTATGAACAATTATCAGAGAAGGCTAGGCCAAAACCACGAAGTCCTTCACGATCATCGTCCAACGAAGATGATTCTGTGCAGCGCCTCAAGGCTAAGCTTCTAGCTGCTGAAGAGAAAAGGTGAACTTTATCATAGAAGAGTCTAATCTCTTTTAGTACTTTTATATTTCATGTTAATCATTCTGAGGATGAAACTAGTTGATAGTATATATTTGGTCAGCAAGTTTTCTTGGTCTTTTCTTTTTTCATCGCGATAATTTCCCTTCTAAGAATGTCTCTTTTTTCCCTCTTTCGCTCTCAATTTAAATTTGTAAGGAAATATTATATTCTGATTGTACGGTTTGACCTCACAGGTTGAGCATCCTTGCTAGTGCTCAAATGCGTCTGGCTAAGCTTCACGAATCGCGGCTAGCTGCAAAGACAAAGACGGAAATTCGTTTCCAACAGAAACGAGCTGAGATTGGTTCAAAAGTGGAACTGAAGGTCCAGCAAGCGGAGGCTAACAGATTACTAATTCTTCGGGATTATCGACAGAAGAGGGCTGCATTAAAGGAGAGGACATCTCAGTCCTTACTGCAAAGAATTGCTCATGACAGCAAGTATAAAGAAAGAGTGAGGGCTGCAATGTATCAGAAGCGTGCAAATGCTGAGAAGAAAAGACTCGGTCTGTTGGAAGAGGAGAAGCGGCGGGCACGGGCTAGGTTTCTGAAAGTGCAGAAAGTAGCCAATTCTGTTTCTCATGAGAGAGAGATTAAGAGAAGTGAAATGAAAACCAGACTTGAAGATAAAATTCAAAGGGTACGCGATCTTGTTTTGCCCATAACTTGACGCTACTCGATGAATTGTTTTACTGTTAGGGACCTTAAGTTTTTACTTTTGTTCACGTGGGCAGGCTAGGAGAAAGAGAGCTGAATATTTAAGGCATAGAGGAGGGCTAAATAACGTTCTCCATGATAGCTTAGATGAGGCAGACATGCTTTCCAGAAAACTAGCCAGGTAAATGCCCCTTTGCACGGGCTTATCTTTAAAGATTTCAATGATACTTAATCTTTTTTATCTTGTGCATATTATTCTGTGTTTCAAACTTTACAATTTTGAAGTCATCGAATATGTTAGGGCCTGGAGAATGTTCAAAACCACGAGAAGAACGACTGCTTATCTTGGAAAAGCATTCCATGAACTGAATATTACGGAGAGTTCTGTTAAGTCACTGGCTTTTGAACAGTTTGCATTTCTTATCCAGTCAGCTTCCACACTTCAAACAACCAAAGCTTTGTTAGATAGGCTCGAAACTCGTTATAAGTTATCTAGAGCTGTTGGACACGCCACAACTACTCCGGGTTCAGATGACATTGATCACCTCCTCAAGCGGGTGGCTTCCCCTAAAAAGAGGAGTTCACCCACGAAATCCTCCCCTCGCGGAGACGACAGAAACTCACCATCAAGCAACGAAGATATCAAGTCCTCTTTGCTGCTGCCAAGATACCAAGTGAGAGTTGTTTTGTGTGCTTACATGATACTGGGTCACCCAGATGCCGTCATCAGTGGCCAAGGAGATCGCCAAGCTGCTTTGGTAAAATCAGCTGAGAAATTCGTGAAGGAATTCGACCTGCTGATTAAAGTAGCTGTAGATGGGCCCCAGATAATTTCACCGGGGGTATATCGGACTTTTAGGTCTCAGCTTGCTGTGTTTGATTCAGCCTGGTGCTCGTTTTTGAGTAGCTTTGTGGTTTGGAAAGCTAAGGATGCCAAGTCACTTGAGGAGGATCTCGTCAGGGCTGCGTGTCGCCTCGAACTGTCAATGATACAGACTTGCAAGATCACGTCTGAAGGAGATAGAGGAGGCCCTCTCTCACATGATATGAAAGCTGTACAGAAACAGGTTTCTTTTTTTTTTTTTATATCTTACTTCTAAATAGTAAGCACTTAACACAATTGTGAACTATAGTTCTAAGAACATTAGGGAAACCTTGTAATGGATTTTCCATTGTTTTGCTTGGTTCATGAAAAATAGTGTATGCTTAGTTGTTGATGGACTGCTTCTTTCTGAATTGCAGGTACTTGAAGATCAGAAGCTTCTAAGAGAGAAAGTGTCACACCTGAGTGGAGATGCTGGTATTGAACGTATGGAAACTGCCCTTGCTGAAGCTAGAACGAAATTCTTTAATGCACGGGAGAACGGGAGTCCAATTACTCCGTTGACTACATTTATGTTGTCCCCAAGCTTATCTTCGTCTTCTCTAGGGAGTTCAGAGAAAGCAAGTGAACCCGTGGGTTCTGAGAAGCAAAGCTCAGTGGTGAGATCCTTATTTAAGTACGAACCGTTGAAAGAAGCGAGCAGCCCCTCCACATCAGCCAGTAAGCATCGGGTGACTTCGGATATGGAGAATGTGAGGTTTGTCCACGGATACGTTCATGGAGAGCACCTCTCTTTAGATGATGTGTCCACTTCAGCTAGCTCCAGTGAGAACGTTATCATGGTTTGTATTTTACACAGGAGCTTATTTACATATTCTTTTATTACATATTTGCCCTCCTTTTCTTACGTGTATTTTGTCATGATCAGGCACGGATCAAAGAGACAATGGAAAAGGCATTTTGGGATGGAATCATAACGTCTGCGAGACAGAACGAACCTGACTACAGCCGTATTGTGGAATTAATGGAGGAAGTGAGGGATGGAATTTGTGAAATGGCTCCTCTTAGCTGGAGACAGGAAATCACCGAAACAATTGATGTGGAAATACTTACGGAGGTATATTTTAGTCATGTTCACGAACGGTTATGTTAAACATCTCTGGAGTCAAATTAACTGACATGCAAAAAATACTAATTTCTTGTGGTTATCTTTAACGTCTCTAGAGTCCAATTAACTGCCATGCAAAAAATTCTAATTTCTTGTGGTTATCTTTATTTACTCTTAGGTGCTGAACTTTGGCAAGCTAGATATCGGTTACCTCGGAAAGATCCTCGAATACGCGTTATTCACTTTGAGGAAACTCTCTGCTCCTGCCTACGAGGAAGAATTGAAGAAAAAACACCAGACATTTATGAAAGATCTCGCAGAACAAGCACGTGGAAGCCTTCAGAAGTCACAAGTCATTTCTTTAGTTGAAGGCTTGCACTTTGTCCTCGAACAGATGCAGGTGAGATTCTTCTTTAATCATTTTATGGGAGACCTTCAATAGAATGCAAATAAAATTTGTTACAACTATATTTGATTGCTCAATAGTACGATTCTTTTAGATATGAATGCATGTGTAAACCCGAAGCCCACTTCATCTGTTATCAGGATCTCAAGCAAGAAATCAGTAAAGCACGCATCAGGCTACTCGAACCGTTCCTGAAGGGACCCAGTGCTTTACATTTTCTCTGGAAGGCCTTCGTGAGCCGTTATGGCCGTCCTTGTGAGGCTCGAAATGCTCTACCCTTGACCGCCCGATGGCTCTCGTCGGTCCAACCATGTCGAGCCGATGAGTGGAACGAGCACAAAAGCTTGCTCGAGGATTCGAGGAACAAATCGAATAGCTCCCCGAGTTTTCTTACTCCCACTACTCTTCGAACCGGTGGAGGCAAACTGAGCAGTGTAAAGCAATTACATCCATCATCATCTCTCTCCAATGCAACTAGTTATATAGGTCAGTTTTCACTTTCAAGCTCCATTTTCATATTCACCTATATATCTCTATACCATATATAATTGCTCAGCACCACATAGTAACTGACTCTCGAATTACTTGGTATGTCATGTGTAATTACAAGTTTACCCCTCAATAAAAATTTTATTTGTTAAATATTTTAAATTAATAAAAACTATTAAAATGTTAAATTATTATAATGTAGATGCATCAAGTGTGCTTAAAATACTGTTGAGTATCATTACAGTGCGTTGTATTTGTAACGATATCGTTCGATTTCCAGACACGATCGATCCTCACTCCGAATGCAAAGGAGAGGCGATCGATCTCTCAGTGAGGCTCGGGTTGTTGAAGCTGGTTAGGAAGGTAGCCGGCTTAACCGAGGGAGAACTTCCCGAAACCATGAAACTCAACCTCTCGGGGCTCCGAAGGGCACAGTCCCTTCTTCAGAAGATCATCGTGGTGACAACGAGGTAATCAATAACTCAATTTTCATCATCGATTTAACTCCCAATTCACACGAATTAATGATTTGTTTTTAACCTTGATCATCGATCATTTGTACGAAAAAATACAGCCTATTAGTCCTGAGGCAGACTCTCGTGAGCCAGAAAATTGTCACCAACCAAGCCCACATGGACACTCTCATCTCCAACAGCTTCAACCGTCTCTGCAACACTTTGGAGACAACCGAAGACGCGGGAATGAAGGAAATCATCGATTCACTCGTCTCCTCGATAGACGAAGACAACATTGTAAATCTCGAGCCAATCAAGGAAATCATGGCAGGGATGCTAAACAAAAGCCTGCAAGAAGATGATCCCGTTTTCTCCCGAGTTTCCCGAGCCGTGTATTCGGGTCTAAGAGGGGCGGTGCTCAGTGGGACCGGTAAGCAAGGACGGGATTTGGCTGCAGCTGCTTTACACAAGGTAGGTGCTTCTTTGCTCATCGAACGCGTTGTTGAAGTTGGGTCTATTTTAGTTGTGATGGCTAAGGTTTCTGTGATGGTTCATGGCCCTTGGTATTCTTATTTGGTTAAGGTGTGAATAAGAATTTGATTTGCTAGTCTCTGCTGTTTTATTTGGATGTTAGGTGTAAATAAATGTAGGGCTCTTGTGTTTATAAGTTGTGATAAGTTTGGTTCGAAAATGTGTATAAGTGATGTTGCTGATGATGTGAATTAAACATGTACTCTGTGGTCTGCTGTAAATGTAATAATGTTTTTAATGAAGATTTGTCTCTCTGTTGTATGTTGTGATCTTAGAACTGAAGCAGCAATTGTACTGACTAAAGATGAAAGATAAAATGAAAGAATGTTAAACCTAATAGATCTTTCTTTGTAGAGGTAAAAGCAAAATTGGACGAACCACGTTAAATATTGGATTATTATTTTGAAATATGAAATTTGTTTTGTAAATTTGACTTTTATTTACCTATTTTGGCTTAGTTGTTTTTCGTCACGTATAATAGGGGTTGGCATTATGAAGAACCCCTAAATTAAAGTGCAATAATCTTAGGGCAATAAGTTTTAAGATTGGAACAATGAGGCTTGATTTTTTTGTGGAACCTTCATAATACTTCATGTAATAATATGTAAGTATATAATAGATTATTTATTTATATTTTATATGAGTTTATAGAAATCATCGAAAATGTATTATTATCTTATAATTTTAACGAATTATTAATTTAGTCGGGTTATCGGTTATCGCTCAAATAGAGAATTTATTAAATAATATTGATTTCAATTGTATATATATAAGATTCTACGAAATATGTTCGTGATGGCAAAAAATACTTTGGAAGAGAAAAAATAAAAGCAAAAAAGGTAATTGTTCAATTCCTCAACTTTCTAGCCCACGAGGCCCGAAGACTTCTCACAGGTCCCATGGGCTAACTCCTCGCTTGGAACGGGCTTTGCCAGATTTAATCCCATCAGGCCCAACCGCATCTACAAGCCCAACGTTCAATCACCTTAATGCCCTCACTTGAATCACAAGCTAGCGTTACCATGCCCGGCGATGGAACTACTGGCTGTGTTGATATAAGAAGTGCTTTAGTTAGTTTGTACTTGTCGGTGTGGGCTAACAAAACAGATATTGTTGAGAACAATAAATAGATACATATGTATTAGAGTAATTAAATTTCCAACTGGAAAAAGAAAAATCACTCAAAAGTCAAATTAATACCATATATAGATAGCCATGTCTTTCTTTCCGTTCTATGAATTAACAGAAGAGAGTAGTAATTTCGATCTTTTTCACCCATTAAATGAAAAAGATTGCGATAAACCAACTTCGTCTTCAAATATAAATATTTCCATGATATTACTTAATATTTTGAATTATTCGAAGTGCTTGTTTGGTTGGTCGATTTTTATTTAAAAAGATTTAAATTAATAAGATTTATATAAAACTGATTACTTGGTATAAAATAAAATATCGGTTTGATTAGTGGGTTAATAATAACCCATGCTGAGAGATGTGCTTATTTAAACCGTATAAATTGATTTAAACCTATTATATATAAATCCATGTTCTATATAAAACTGAAAGAAACACATTAAATTTTATAAACTCACCTTCAAAACTTTAAACAAATGAACCAATAGAGCATAAATGTTTAATAGATTTCGACAGAAAAATACAAAATACATAAAATAAAACTTCGACACACGAGTTCAAAACCACACACCAAGGAAAGGAAATGATCTTAACACGACCCCACGAAAGCAAATGCAAGAAGAAGCCTCCTTAGAGATTTACAGATCCAAAACTCCAATTTTACGCACAACGAAAGAAAAATAATTTTTCTACACATTCGAAAAATAAATAAAAACCGTCTCACGTAAGAGGAGGAACTTCTCCGCTCGCGTGTGCGGCCTTCACTTGTTTTTCGTACTCATCTTCTTCTTCTTCGGCTTCAGCTTCTCCTTCTTCTTCTTCTTCTTCTTCTTCTTCTTCCTCCTCCTCATTGTCCTCTTCGGTTCCCCACCCGAATCCACCTACGGAACGAGAAGCCTGAGGAGGGATCTTAGCCTCTTCGACGATCTTCGTGATCTCCTCCACGCTCTGTAGGGAATACGTAGGGTTGTCCCTACGAAAATACGAAGCTTGGGCCGTTTCCGTTAGCTCCCTCGGGAGGTTCTTGAGGAACCACGGGTGGGATTTTATCTCCTTGATCGTTATCCTCTGCACGAAATCATAAGAGAATCGTCATATGGTTTCTGCAGTAGAAACACTCTATAAATTAATACCCATGCATCATCAATAGTTAAGAAGGGTTGTTAATTAATTGATTGATTATATATATATATATTAGTTAATTTTTTAGTAATTTATAACGAAATACTCAATTTACAAGCACTTATTATATGCATTGATATAGGTAATTATATCAGATGAAGGTCCCAATTTGAAAAAATCCTTCCAATTGAGCCATTTTTTCAAGAAATCTTCATAAATCGTTCATGTAATAGTATCTCGTGTATAAAGCATTATAAATTTATAGTTACACGGGGTCTATAAGAATTATAAAAACTGAATAATCTTATAATTCTCGCAAATTATTAACTTAGAACCGTATCCCCGGGTCGGAACTGACCAAAAAAAATATCTTAGAGAGTTTATTAAATAATCGAGTATTATTTTATCGAGTTTCAACTGTAAGCACTTTTTATTCTCCATATATGATCAAGGGAGAAGAGTTGCTAACCCTGAGTGGACTGGCAACGAATATGCGGGAGAGAAGGTGCCTGCAGTCCTGAGATATTCGTACGTAGTCGGGGATTTTGTACTGAACCGCCATTATCCTCTGCATCAAAGGGGCAATATATATATATATATATATATATAAAATGATAGTTAAAGGCTGGAGATGAAAGAACAATCAGAGGCTTAGAGTGAAAAAAAGGTGCTAACTTGTATAGTCTTCCTGAAATTTTTGGGATCTTCTTGATCTTCGAAGGGATAAGCTCCAACAAGCATGACATAGAGTGTGACCCCACATGACCACACATCAGCCAACTGGAATTAAACAAATTTTATGAAATTAGAAGCATAGCAAGAAATCATCAAGAATAGTACTTTTTTATTTGTGTTCCGGTGATAAGAGAAAGAGATGAATGCTTACCTTGCCATCGTATTCTCGTCTAGATAGAACCTCGGGAGCAATGTAAGCAGGCGTGCCCACTGTGGATTTGGGCCTCGAATGGAGCAGAGAGGACTTAAACAAAAATAGAAAAATAAAAATTGAACAAATTAAGAGCACACGAAAAGAAAATTATTTAGCCATGAGCTTGAGATTTACCTTCGAATAGCCAAAATCACAGATTTTGAGACGTGGGGCCGGGCTTCCGTCAAGGAGTGTGTTCTCCAGCTTCAAGTCACGGTGGCATATTTGCTGTCGATCGAAAAATGATATTTCGAATTTTTTTTATATATTTTCATAGCAGAAAACGTTGATTTTTCAAGATCCGAACTGTTTCTTCTCTTACCAAAGCATGGCAATAATGAACACCGCAAATAAGCTGCTGAAAGAAGTACCTCGCCTGATGCACAAAACGAAGAACTTAATAGATATGTTAACAACGATTTATTTATTGAAGATATTAACAAAAAATTCCTATAATACCTCATCTTCGCTGAAACGCCCAGCATTGCAAATTCTCTCGAAGAGCTCTCCTCCCGCAGCGTACTCCATGACAATGGCTAAGTGAGTTGGGGTCAAAACCACCTGATTATTACAAACAATAATCAAAGACACGAATTTGAAGAGTTTCTTCGAACTATTAAGGAAGGATTTTTCTGGGTTTATTACCTCCTTGAACCTAATTATATTAGGATGTCGAAGCGATCTGTGGTTTATGATCTCCCGAGCTACGTTCTCATCGATCTACAGCCAAAACCAGATTACAAGAATCAAATTCCATCGAAAAGCCAGTCATAAAAGTACTACAAGCTTGTGGCTTTATTGATTTATTCCAGTGGATTACATGAATAAGATGCTGGGAAATTGAATACAAGCCCAAAGATTCATACCCATAAAAAGTATTTAGCACCCAAAGTTCTACAGAGCCGAGAGCAACAAACCTTATGCCCTCTTTCAATGTATTTCATAGCTACGAGCTCCTTTGTCTCCTTGTTCCTCATGAGCCTCGCGACGCCAAAATTCCCGGAGCCTATATCCTTCACGAGCTCATATTTTTCCATATCTACTCTAAATTTCAGGGAATCTCCGGGAAGAAGACGACCCACGAAAGCTAAATCAAGAAATTATGAGATATTAAAGCGAAACCCAGAGATAAGAAATGACAAAACGTCGGATCTTTCAGATTCGGGTAAATTGGGAAGGTTTCGGTAAAAATCTCCGAGCTTCGAACGTGGGCAATGCTAATTTAAGGTGCGGTACAGTGATTCGTAACCCGAATATGAGATTGCGTTCGTTTATCTACCGATTCCTAGGGCTTGTGTATTGTTTTGCAAGGATCGGCCGAAAAAGGTAGTTGCTTTACGGAATCGAATTGAGCTTTTTGGGGCAAAAAGAGTAAAGTGGAGATTTTATTGCTGGAATTCGAAGAAAAGCATGTAATCTGCAGAAGCTAAGTGAGATGTGAACTGTGGGCGTTAAGAGAGATTCTGGAAAGGGAACAACTTGTAAAGGTAATTAATTAATGCACATAAAAATATTTTTTATATGGAATAATTTCTAATTATTCTTAGGAGGGTTGTTCGTTGAGAAAAGGCTTAAAATAAAGAAGTAGCAATTATGCGCCTTACAACGTGGGATGTTACGATGTCCCCACTAGTCAGTAGTCAGTAATATTAAACTAAATAGGGTACTAAATTGGAAAATGATCGCAAAAATTAGTAAAAACCAGATAATTGAGCCTATCAGTTTTGGGAATATTTATATATATGAAATTCGTTATTGTAATCACGTTGATATTTTTCGATAGCTATATATGGTAAAGAAAAAAAATGGGCCTGGGAAATGAACATTGAGGCCCAATTAAAGTGATGCGCCCATATTTGAAGATGGACTTTACTGGAGGCACAGGCCCAGTTCAAAAGTGCTTTATGGAGTCTTCTTTTCTTTTTTTTTTCCTATTACCATAATAAAAATTGTATTTTCCTAATTTATCCTATATGGTGCCGGTTTAAACTTTTTATGATTAATAAACTTTTTAAGATAACCATTTTAAAATATAGATAAAATTTCAGAAATTTATGGCTAGCAACCATTTTCGAATTTAGATGAATCCCCTCAACGATTTATTCAGGTTATATTTAATACAAAAAATATTAAGTAAAAACTAAAATAACGCCACAAAATTCAAAGACCAACCATATACTCCGCACAGCACAATCCACATATCTCTCACCCAACGGTCGTAATAAAACGATAAACCAAACCACCACAGCCCGCCACGTGGCAGATAAACCTCTACGCATCCCACACTATTTCCACAAGCCCACCATCCCTTTCTTCCCACACTCACCAGACTCTTCTTCTTCTTCTTCTTCTTCATATCATCTCTGTCCCTCTTCAAGACACACACACACACACAGTAATTAACAGACAATCAATGGCTTCCCTCTCAGCAAACACAATGTTCGCAACAGCCTTCATCCCATCGAACCTCAAGCGCCCCACCACGGCCTCGCCGGCGCTCCTCGGCGTCAAGGGTTCGCCGCCGTCGGTGAAATCTTTACGCGGCGGAGTGAAGTGCATGGCGTACAACGTGAAGCTGATAACGCCGGATGGAGAGTTGAGCTTCGAGTGTCCGGAGGACGTGTACATCCTCGACCAGGCGGAGGAGCTTGGGTACGAGCTGCCCTACTCTTGCCGCGCCGGCTCGTGCTCCTCCTGCGGCGGGAAGGTGGTCAGCGGCACCGTCGACCAGTCGGACCAGAGCTTCCTCGACGACGACCAGATCTCCTCCGGATACGTGCTGACGTGTGCGGCGTATCCAACGTCCGACGTGGTCATCGAGACACACAAGGAGGAGGACATTGCTTAATTAATGAGCAAATATTAGAGGGGAAAAAAGAATAATATCAAGTCTTGTCTCTCTCTTTTTTTTTTATGTGTGCGTTGTGTTCTTCGAGCCATTAATTAATGTTATAATTTTCACACGTCTTCGGTACAAAACTGATATTGTTTTGTGTTGTTTTGATTTTATTGCATTAGGGTTTTTGTTCTCGTCGTTAAAGTTGTCCGAATACTAAATGGGAGAACCAAATAAAATAACACCTAAGTTGTCTATAGGAATGGCAACGGGTCGTATTGGGTCATTAACGGGCCTTGATTTAAGTTTTAAACACATCCAATTAGTTCGAATGTCCCTAACTCAAATTTATGCCCATTAAAGATAAAATTATGACTCGTTGCCATCTCTATGAGTCCTGGAATTCGGTGGGGAAAGGAATATGGAGGAAAAGAAACTCAAAATCCAAGAATCAGTATTAAGAAATATATAAAAGGAAACAAGTCTATGTTCTACCTCTGGCAAAGGATATCTACAATTTGAGCCTAATGATTTCAGTGAAATGAAGGGTCTAGAGAAAGATTTCAGTAAATAATATAGGAACAAATTTGGAAAAAAAAAAAAGATTTCAGTAAAATTACAATGAATAAGCGACGAAAGTGATTTCAACTTTTTCGTTGTATTTTGTTTTCCTTTCCAATTTCATTTCTTCTTCATTTTCCTTCCTTTCCCAACACAAAAGATAGTTTTTCATAGCATATTCTCTCCTTTCCACATCAAAATCGAATATCCAAAAAAAAAAAAAAAACATATCATTCAAGATCAGCAAAATCAAAGGATACCCCGATTTCTAATTCAAACACGATAAATCGGAAATGTTGCGTAAATAGACTCGAAAACGAGACATACAATATAAATCCATCCCTCTTCGATGTTTGATAAAGGAGAGAGTTGAGTGAGCCCCCTCATTGCCTATCAAGCGCCACTTAATGGGACTTCACATATTCTTGAACTATATGAAGGCCCTCACTTTCTTCCCCATAGTCCTGTAGACAACAACTTTAAATCAGTATCCGAAGTAGATTTTAATCTTTCACGTTATTACGAAAATAGATAACGAAACCCGAATCTCGTAGATAAGAAAGACAAGATTCATATGCATACCTTCACTACAACACAGGAGCAGCCAACCACCTTCCTCGCCTTTCCTTCAGAATCAATCTTGCAAAGCTGCAATAAAAAATTCGCGAAAACAAAAAAATTACAATGGCACCGATTTAACTCGTGTTACAACCAAGACTATAGAGAGGAAACCCAATGGTAGAAAGTTATTGGGTTAATTATTTTTTTAGCCCTGTAATTTAGGGGGTGCAGCGTTCTAGAGACTAAGTAGGGAGGTGGAATTATACGGACAATAACTTTCAAAATTAAGCAATTTTGAGACGTTATATGCCGAAACCCTATATTTTGGCACTTAATTTTGAAAGTAACGTCCGTATAATGCTATGCTACCCCTCCATAGATCATAAGCAGGAACCCTAAATTTTGGGCAAAAGCTAGGGTTCCGACGTATAATGTCTCAATGTTGCTTAATTTTGAAAGTCATTGTCCGTATAATGCCTGCCAACCCCAACGCCACACTCCCTAAATTACATGACAAAAAAATAATTAAAACCAAAATTCTTCACTTAAACCACCGGAAAATATGTAATCTTTCCCCGCGATATGACTTACACCGGCCCATTCACCGAGGGTTTTTGCACTCGGCACGGTGATCAAGTTGACGTTATGGTCAGCACACAGAGCCTTTACAACCTTAGCATAATCAGCTTGATCACAGTCCTCTGCTAACACACAGAGCTGCGCGGCATGTTTCTCGATGATCTTAGCAGCCTCGTGCAGCCCTCGGGCAAGGCCTCCGTGGGCACGGGACTTCCTGAGTACCAACTGCAAAGCAGTCATGATGTCCATGGGCTCCCCGAGAGCCGGAGCCGGTGTTGGGGTCTCAGCAACAGGAGCATCTTCTCTGTAAATCAAAATCGGTAATTAGGAATAAATGAGAAATGTGATCAAAAGATATGTACAAGCATGAGATTTTTGGACACAAAAGGGAATCAATGATAAGCATTTTCTCATATCGTCCGTCAGATTTTGAAATTGATATTCCTAACAGTGAAATTGGAAAAATTGAAAAAGCACAGCACAGGAAGTTTCAAAACTATTGAAATTACCCTGACATCTTCGCTCTGGACGTATCAAACCTGGAAGCTGCTTCGACTGAATCAGGCAAAATACGAAATCATAAATAAATGTATGAAAAATCGAGGAAATGAAAGAGATAAAGACTTCTAATTCATCAATAAAAAAAAACAGCTGCGGAAATTCCAAGAGCATTCCAATCAAGCTATTCAGAAAATCGCCGATCGCAAGAAAATAATAGAGACAACAAACGATAGCGACATTTCCTTTTTCCTCCGACATGAATCCGAAATCGTTATCACAAACAAACGCTGCGATTCCTACCTTGAAGAGATGCGAACGGCCGCCGATCGGTGTTGGGAAAGCGTTGTTCAGAGCTAGCGACGAAAAATCACGCGGGTTTTTATACCTTGAAGATTTACCATAAGCCCTAACTTCTAATCGGGCCTAGCTAGTTAAATGGGCTGAAGAAATCGCGGCCCATATTTTCTCTACATCAAGTCCATTAATTGACACTGGCAGCGACGATTATTGAACACCTAGTGACGTCGGATGATTAGAAGAGGAAAGAAAAAGAATGGCGGAATCAACATGGAAGTTATCTGACTTAATTGCATAGAATTAATAACACGAGCGGTTGTTTAAAAATATATTTTTTCAAAAAAAAATTACGGAAATTACTTGAAAAGGTAAAAATGTTGAATTAGGTAGGCTTGTACTGTAGTTGCTTTTAATAATTCTGACAGTACTGTAATTGCTAGTGATTCTGAAAAGAAATGTATTGTACTGTTTTTAGGTTTTCATGATTTTAATGTAAATCGGTGAAGATGAAAAGATAAAGAGAGAAAGAAAAGAGTCAGCTTTTCTCTTTTTACATGAGAAACCATACAAAGATGGATAACAGTGAATCTAACGTCACCATCACGTCAGCGTGTCACTGGTGAAGCCACTGTTGATCTTGGAACATGTAGGAAGAAAATGTGTAGATTGAGGTTGTTATTTTTTTATGGAGCTGGTTATTTAGTTTGTTTAAATAATTATAATTAAAATTACCACATGTGTGTGTGTGTGATGAAAGGATATGCTTGATCAAAGTTATCTTATTAGGTGTAATAAGATGTCTTATATGAATTATGATGATCTCGAGCTCAGACAGGTTGTAATAGTTCCATTTCGGGAATAAAAGCCACGTACGTACAAGGAAAAATAATATATTGGTCTTTTCCAAAATTGAAAAAAAAAAATATGCTGCTCCTGATCGAAAATCAAAATTATATATATATATATATATATATATATATATTTAAATATATTATTTTAAAAAATAATGGTTTTCCCTTTTCATGATTAAAGATGAGGTTTGATGTGGTTAAGTATTGTTTCTATTAAATTATTAAATTATGAATACCCGTTCTAATCAGGCAATATGCGTAGGGAAAAGTGGGCTCCGGTGTCTTTCTTTGCATGGCTTATTAAATTGGTGGTGGTTTGAAATTTGAAATATTTTAACATATGATACAATTATTAGAGCCCACCTTCACACGAAAAAAATATTTAAAAAATTTCTAGATTTTGTATTTCTGATGATGACTGGACAACATTGTCCATTCTCCAACTGTTATGATCATTCAAAGCAAACATGTCCTTCACTATTACAAGCACATGAAGGTAATAAATGTGAGCAATTTCTTTTATTTTAATCAATTCAAAATGAATTTCATTATTTAAATAAATATATATGTGTGTATGTATATATATCTATATATTATAACAAGAAAGTGAGGAAATGAGCTGTCCTATACAGCACAAGATGCCTTATATTATATGCTTTTGTCGTCGGTATGAATATGCCAACCTGGTTTTACTCACCCGAATAGCCTCTTCATTATTATTAGCAACTTAATATTAAGTACATGACTAACAACCTGATTTTGTATTTAAAAAAGCAATATATATTATTATACAAGTAGTCATTTATTTTGCAATTCATTATGATCGCCTGTTATCCCATAATAGTATAATTCTTTATCGACACGAGGATTAGCCCATCATGCCAAAAATATATATATAAGATTCACTTATAATAAACGAAATACATAAAGCTACCTATAGTATATTCTAATATATGTGAATGAGACAGTTTTAACAAAATAAGTAAAGGGCCGTTTTCTTTACCGCCGTACGCTGTCAGTAAATATAAATATGTTGTTGCATGTAAATTAGTTTATTATTGTTTTTTAATTAAAATAATTCTATTATAACGTGTGTGTTTGTGTAAGAAAGACAAGAGTCAATATCATAACAACCCCCCGGACAAAACTCAAACTCCCAAGTCTTTAATCCCTTGCAAAATATTTTCAATGTTTTACACTGAGAGAGAGAGAGAGAGAGATGGTAATAAGAATAGTGTGGTAGAAGAAGAAATGACCTAAAGGAATCGTCAATTCAATCATGAGACAGAAAAAAAGAGAGGAGATATTTGAGGAAAATAAAATATAAATGAAATTGATTACAAAAAAAAAAAACTAATACTATTTCATCAATCAAAGGCTGAACCCACACCAAAGAAAAAAATTCTCCACCATACCCCACAAACACATGGAACTCACTGATAATTCTCCTTCTTCCTCACAGCAGCCCAATAAACAGCAGCCCTCCTCCTCCTCCACAAATTTCCACCTCATCCCCCGCCAACCACCGCCCTTCTCCTCCACACCGCCGCGGCAAGCGGCGCCGACAACATCCCTAGCCATCAACACCGCCTCGTCTTCGTCAATCCCCAAGGACAAACCCACACCAGCAGCGCCGTCGCAGCAGCTGGTGACGGTGGTACAGTCGTCGTCGTCGGAGCAGCAGCAGCTCCAGCACCATCAGCCGCCGCCTCCGCCTCCGCCCAAGAAACCCACCAAAGATCGACACACGAAGGTCGACGGACGAGGGCGGCGCATCCGCATGCCGGCGGCCTGCGCCGCCCGGGTCTTCCAGCTCACACGGGAGCTGGGCCACAAGACCGACGGAGAGACGATCGAGTGGCTCCTCCACCAGGCGGAGCCGGCTATCATCGCCGCCACGGGGACGGGAACGATCCCCGCGAACTTCTCAACCCTCAACATCTCCCTGAGGAGCAGCGGCTCGTCGCTGTCCCTTCCGGCGTCTAAAGCCGCCCCTCATTCCTTCCACGGCGCTCTTGGGCTCGCCGCACACCACCACCATCAAGCGGCGGCGGCGTACGAAGAGGCCGCTTTTCCACACATGTTAGGGTTTCATCAGCAGCAGCAGCAGCAACAGTCTTTGCTCTTGAGGCAAAGAGCCGAGCTGCAGATGCTCAACAACCCTCCTCCCGATCACCACCACCATATCACACCGGAGAATTTATCAGCCGGCGGAGGAGACGCCGATGAAAACAATTTCTCGAGAAAAAGGTACAGAGAAGAAGACGCCGATGATTTCTTCAAACAGGCCGAACACAACAACAACAACAACGCTGTAAGAAACTCACAGCAAGAGCAGCCTTCGTCTTCATCCGGTAATAACAAACAACAACTACAGGCATTATTTAGCAAAGACGACGGCAACAATTTAGGATCAACGACAACGATGAGTTCCCAGCCGAGGTCGTTGGTGCCCTCCACCGCCATGTGGGCCGCCGCCGGCAACGCTTTCTGGATGCTTCCGGTGACCACACAACAGCAACAACCCCATCACATTTCTTCGTCTTCCTCCTCCTCCTCATCGTCGGAGGCGGCGTCTTTAGCTCAGATGTGGCCTTTCGGTGGACCAAGCGCCACCGTTCAAGCTCCGTTACAGCTCGTACCGAGGTTTAATTACCCCGGAAATCTCGAGTTTCACCAACAGGGCGGCCTTCATCATCATCATCATCACCTGGGATTGGGCGTCGCCGCCGAGCCTAATCTAGGCGTGTTGGCTGCTCTTGGCGACGCGTACTCGAGGAGTGGTCGCCTTAATGTGAACTCCGATGATATCGATCGTAGACACGAGCAAAACCAGCCGCAGGGCACCGATGGAAGCGGCGGAGATCCCGATGGACAAAATAGTTCTTCGCAGTAAAATGATAGCATATACAATATTTGCTCGTGGCCTTCGTGTTAGTTATCAAATTTTCTTGAGGTTCGTTCATATTAATCATTTCTCGATATTATTTATTATTGTGTTTCGATATTATTTATCATCTGCTGTCACGGGATTCGAGCTGATCAGGGTTTTCTTGGATTCTTGCAGCTATTACATATGTGTGTGTGTGTGTGTGTTGAGATTGATGATCATGAGTGCGTTTCTGCTATTTGGGATTTCAAGAAACGAAGAGGACAGAAGGCATCGGTTCTCGTTTTGGATTATATTACATATATATATATATATATATATATTGTGTGTGTGATTATATTATATTATTTTGCAGAATTTTTTTCTCATCTTTTGATGAAGAATCTTGCTTTGCCCTAGAAATGTTTGTGTTGTTGAGGGAAATTTTATGAATCCTGTAATTTGATAGTTTGGTCCGAAGGGACGGACATTAGAGGTGTTTGCGTATATAGTAAAGGAGATTGCTGATTGTTGTGTAATAGTTTGTTGATTAATCACAATTTTTTTGTGTTTTTTTTTTTTTGCCTTTTTTTTTATATCTTTTTACCAACAAATAAAGAAAAATGAATATTAGTTGATTAGGGAAAAGATTGCTCGTGGTGTCTTATTCTTGGCAAAATCTGTCTTCTGCTACTTCAAGTAAAAAAAGGGTTAACACCCGTGAGAAAATGAGAATGCATGTTAACCGGCACAGAAAATCTTGGTGCCTTATTTTCATATAAATTGCTATTTTTCTTGTCACAAAGAGGAATGGGTTAAGAGTATCTATGATTGGATGTCACGGGTTCGAATTCAATTGGACTATTTTGACGATTGAAGTCTGTATGGACCGGAACAGAAAGGTTGATTAGGCTTACTGGTCGTGCGTGGTTGTTACGTAGCTAGATGACGTTAATGTTCAGATTTACTTCATACTAAACTTAGTCTGAAAAGAAAATTGTTAGTTTTCTTTTATTTTTTATTGATTGATTACTTTAAATCATTATCATCACTAATCATGTCTAAGTTACCGTATTGTTTGCATGTGTCACGTGGTAATCAAGAACATCTTTTAACTAACACGACGGAAATCATATGGAAATTCGCAATAATTGAATTTCACTATTAGCATGTCACGAAGATTAGGATTTGGGAAATATCCAATCCAATGCTAAAGTAATTCGAATAAATTCGTGTGGACCTTATCGACCCTCAAAGGTTCATTAACCTTTGCTCCATCTTGTCATTTGTCACACTGATAGTGCTTGATGAGCCAATTATATCCACCCACGTGGCAGTCTTTTTTTTAAATATATATATATGTGTGTAATTATAGTTACATCACAATTATTTCCGTGTTCCCTTATTTCAAGTATCCCATATACACTAGCCATGACTCCGATTCCGCTTAAACTCAGCTCAATCTTGTTTGTCGGCGTAGATTTGAAACGATAGACATAAACGGATTAGTCTTGCATTGCCGCATAACTGATGGACTGAACTTAGTGAGAGGCTGAATTTTTTTTAATATTTTTACTGTCCCGAAGTATCCCCACTCGACCTGTCTATGTGCTAGCTCCTAAATATCAGTGTGAGTTTTTTTTTGCGCATAGGTGAGACTAATTCCCGGGGCCAGATAGATACGTCCCAAACCCACCTGACAACGATAGTCATGACCCATAAGGCCCATGAGGACAACTCAAGAAATTGTGGGAAGGGAAATTCGATCATACGACCTCCTTTAACCACAGGACCTTAAGATAATAAATCTTACGTCATCGTCCTACCTAAAAAAATCCCATGCAAGAAGTTGTCACCATAGTCATGAAAATTCTTGCACCCACTTGATAATATGTTAATATCACAATTAAAATTGACATGCCAACACATAAATCTAATGTTCTTCAAGGATTCTGACGTGAAGATTGGATTTGCTAAAACAAAAGCTATAATCTACCAAAAAAATATAAAAATGGTTCTTTGAAAACACCACTTACTGTCCGCGATTCCCGCGATGAAATTAGCACTTTGTTCCATGAAATCTAAAACCGGCATTTTTTGACTTCCAAATGGGGACACTTCGTATATAATAATAGAAAAAGTGTAATGATAGCTATTAACCGCATTGTATGTGTCCCACTTCTACATTTATTCATTCAAGTAACGCAATTACAGAAAATGCAGAATCTTTCTATCTCCCTAACATGATTACCGTTAGGTCATATGTTTTATAATTTATTCATTACCGTTACTCATGTCATGTCTTCCTACTAAAAGCAAAAAAATGTCAAATATTTCTACTCAGGCGCTATTTACTTTACCGTTCTTACCTTTCCATTATTACAGTTACATAGTGCTTTGTCTCTGTATGTGGTGAGAGGGAGAGGTTAACAAGGCAATGAGAAACATCTTCGAATCAACCAAATCAATCTTGCTGCAAATGATGCTAAAATCATCTCAAATTTCCTGCCTGAGGTTGAGATGATAAAAAAATAAACAGAGACTGCCATAGGGCACCAGAAAAGGAGGGATACGGTTACCTTGAATGATAGAGCAACACATTAGCCATGAACCTTAAGGGATTCGAAACAAGTCGATCGATGCAGAGGCCAATATCTCGGGATATGTTAGCTGAAAAAAAAAATGTATCATGTCTTGTTGAAGATTGAAGACAATCAAGCCTATCAAGGCAACAATCAAGGGTTATATCAAGTCTATCAAGGCAAAGACCAAGGAGAAAAGCAAATCAAGATCATCCAAGAAAGAAGGAAAATCATTACTATCATGGAATATGATTTAGTCATAAGTGTTAATTTTTTTAGGGTTTATAAATAAGTTGATTTATCATAGAGATCATATCAAGAAATCAACAACTATTCATTTTCACCTCTTGTGTTTGTTATGTAAAAATTCAACGTGGTATCAGAACCCAGGTGCCAAAGAGGGTATTGAGTACGAATCCTCACGACCACTCATTTAAAAAAATTACACACCTAAAGCAAAATAATAAAGAATTCACCGTAGACACGAGGGGCTGGGCATGTTGGAAATATGTTGTACAGATTTAAAATGTGATACACCCCCTTCAAGCTTAAGTTGTAGGTGAAGTGGACATTCAACATATCTGAATTAGGACAACGTGCCAACAATGAACGGTGTGAGAGAAGACCGATAGAGAACTCCATTGTGGGATGCAACGAAATATCAGAACGAAGATTATTGTTGTCACAAACTTAAAAAAGACAGATGAAAAGGGAACAATAATATTGGAATTGGAACACACAACTTAATTACCAGGTGGCTCTGTAGCAAAGGTCCCCCTCAATTATCTCCCGGATTCAATCTCACGTTCTTGTGGAAAGCCATCTGCCAAAGAATAACAGTGTGTTTGTACATGGCACTGCAACACATAAGCAGCAACCATTAGAAGAAGTCAAATGTGTGCACTAGTGTGTCTCGTAGCAGAGTAACTGATGGAATATATGAGATGAAAAGATTGATAATATGAAGCAGAATATGTACTACAGCAGCAATAAATATAACAAACTGAAGAACCACTGAACAAATTACGGAGTAAAGAGAAGGCACATCACACAAACAACAACGGGCAAATTGTGCTGATCAGTCAACTAACGAACAGATGAGTAGAACGCAACGCAATTAAGCAATGGATTCAAGTGCTGAGAAATTCAGCTGCAGATTAGGAAGAAAAACCTTGGCAAGTACTCAGAAATTCAGCTCCACCCCAGTGAGATGTGATTATTAAGTACTCCGAAAATTATTCTATCTCATCAACGAAATCCGACCTCTAACAATTATATTAGATAAACAGATTCTAATATGGAAAGACAAGCAGCCGCAAAACCAGCATAAACATCCAAAATTTTCTAAACAATCAAGCAATTGATGAAGAAGGTCGAAGAACAAAACTGCTCGAGCTGAATCTCTACTCGGCAATTTAGCTCCTATCTTAACAATAATCAAAATCAAGGAAATACCCATAGATTACTTGGGGTTTGGATTGCGATGATGAACGATACTAATTACCTCAAGCAACAATCCCCGCTCACGACTCAGTTTCAGAATTTAAAATAAACAATTATTATTATTAATATCCTTTTTAAATAGTGTTAGTGCTAATTATGGAGCTTGTTTTATAATTTATTCGTCTTAAGAATCACAAATTAAATTAAATCAAATTAAAAAATATATATTTTTATTCGAATATTCACTTGGACACAGACACACACACTCGACGGCTCGTAGTCATCTGGTGGCTGAGCTCGTTTAATCCGAAAAAAAAAATGTCAATAGTCCGTACGATTTTCCTTCAATCAGCGTACACGCGGAAGTCGAATTCGCCTCCATCCACGGCCAATTCAACCGCGGGGTTTTGCTTCACCGTTTCGTGTTGCTCAATCGCGTCTCCAGCGAATAATGTAGTTAACGGGAACGTGTTGGATAAGAAGCTTCTCGAGAGGAATGAAGTGCGCTTGGGGTTGCCGAGCAAGGGAAGAATGGCTTCTGATACTCTGGAAATCCTCAAGGTACTTCTATGACGCGGTTGATTAGCCTTTTTCGGAATTTTTTGTTTAGGCGTGATTACGATTCAGTCTCCAAAATGAATTTCAATGATGTTTCGACACCTTGTGTGCTATGATTAGGGACTGAAATGCAATCCCTTCGTCTGCTTATTCCAAATCAGTTTTCAATTTAATTTTTTTCGCCTGAAATTGATTTTTATTTTTGTGTTGTTTCGTGATTTGATAGGATTGCCAGTTGTCGGTGCGTCAGGTGAATCCGCGCCAGTACGTTGCGGAGATTCCACAGGTTAATTTTTTGCTTGCTGACAGCAAAATGTAGTTGAAACCACAACTGCAGCTGCAAGTGATTGATAAATTATTTAATTATGGGGATATAAAATCATGTTTGAAAACTGATTTTTAAACTCGAACTTATTTGATATTAAGATACAAGTATTTGATTATTTTCCGCATGCTCACTTAAGCTGTACCTATTTACTGTTTAGTTTAAATAGCTAACAACAAGCTATTCTAATTTGGCAGATATCGAATTTAGAAGTATGGTTCCAGCGCCCGAAAGATGTAATCAGGAAATTAGTTGCGGGGGATTTAGACCTTGGTATCGTTGGTTTGGATACGTTGAAAGAATATGGACAGGTAGGAAATAATGTTTTTCAGTTATGCAATTCAAGTTGAAAATTGCTTTTTATTAGCTGAAAAGTTGGTAATATTATTCGTGTATTATGACTTCTTACAGGAAAATGAAGATCTTGTTCTTGTGCATGATGCTCTTCAATATGGGGATTGCCGTTTATCCTTGGCAGTGAGTAATTTGTCCAAAATTGGTTTAGAAACTGATGAAGAAAAGACGTTTCTAATTCCTTGTCCACTTTTTGTAGCATAAAGTTCTTTTTTTTTTATAGATTCCAAAGTATGGTATATTTGAGAACATAAATTCTTTGAGAGAGCTAGCTCAGATGCCACAGTGGACACCTGAGAGACCTCTAAGAGTAGCTACTGGCTTCTCATATGTATGATTACCTCAAGAATTTGTAATTTTTCGTCCCATTTTCCCGTTTTACGGGTTTTTATATGAAAATATTTCGGTCTAACATGTATATTTACATGCAGTTGGGTCCTAAGTTCATGGAAGAAAACGGGCTGAAGCATGTTACTTTCTCAACCGCCGATGGAGCTCTTGAGGCAGCTCCTGCAGTAAGTAGACTAAATATTGCAGTTCAATAACATGCACAACTCACACCCCTGATTAATTTTGATTGATGTTCGTAGGTTTTGTCAAAAGTTGACGTATCTTATCCATTTGAAGTTTATTAATGTTTTTTTCCTTCAAAGTTTATGTTTGGTTACAGCATTCCATTCTTAATTATTGGATTCTGGAAAAGTCACCTAAATGATGCAATATTTATGTCGTTTCACACAAATCGCTGTCCTCTTCTAGATGGGCATAGCCGATGCTATTGTGGACCTCGTCAGCAGCGGAACCACCTTGAGAGAAAACAATCTAAAAGAAATCGAAGGCGGAGTTATCTTGGAAAGTCAGGTATAATCGCTGAAAGTAAAATCACCATCACAACTCTCTGAAAAAATTTCAATTTCAGTGACAAGAAAAAACCCAAAAAAAATAAAAAGAACACTTTTCACTCTCTGTTTCATCAATTTTTCAGGCTGTACTCGTTGCTAGCAGAAGATCATTGATCGATCGAAAGGGCGTCCTCGACATAACCCACGAGATTCTCGAACGATTCGAGGCCCATCTAAAGGCAGCGGGTCAATTCACGGTAAGAGACTCCTTTATTTCTCTGTTTCATTTTCGAAAGCCTCCTTCATATATAATGTATGCTGTATTAAGTAGGTAACAGCCAACATGAGAGGAAGCTCTGCAGAGGAAGTGGCAGAGAGAGTCCTAAGCCAGCCATCTTTAGCTGGATTGCAGGTAAAAGATGATTTATCTGCGAAATTATCGTTCCTATTTCAGTGATTACCTTCTTTTTTTTTTCCGAAACAATAGCTTTCCATAAATTATAAAAAACAGTCAGAAAATGCCTGTTTGGAGAAACAAAAAGCCAAAAGAAAACAAGTTTCTAAAATTACCATCTTGCCCTCCTGATTTTATGTATAGGGGCCCACGGTGAGTCCCGTTTTCTGCAAGCGCGAAGGGAGGGTATCGCCGGATTATTTTGCTATTGTCATTTGTGTCCCGAAGAAAGAACTTTACAAGTCCGTTCGGCAGCTGAGGGCAGTAAGTATTCGGTCCTTTTCGTGATCCTCTTTTTTTTTTTTTAATCTGAATTTTTCTCATAAATCAATCAATCAAATGCAGATTGGAGGCAGCGGAGTGCTGATTTCGCCGCTAACCTACATTTTCGACGAGGAAACTCCGAGATGGCGTCAGCTTCTTTCGAACTTGGGGCTCTAAATACCAAAATATGGTTTTAAATCTGGGATTTGCATTAGCAAAAATTTTCTTGTTAGTTGTTACTCATTTGGATCCCATAATTTTGCTCCTATATATGTATGTATAATAGGTATTCTTACCAAGGCTATTTGCTTTGTGTAATATCATATGATACTTCAGTGAAAACAAACAATAATCTTATGCAGTATTTTATTACAAAGTGTAACAGCAACAGAACATACATACATCAAACCTAGGTAAAAGGTATACATCTGTCTGCACCATTTCAAATTCCCTGAAGCTTCAACATATACACATCACAATATTTGATATGAAGATTTTTATTTTTTTTCTTAAAATCATATACGGTCCCCTACGATAAAAGCTGAACTGCTGCAATGGCGGGAATTTTTTCTCGAAGTTTCTGGGTCACGGCAACTCGAACAGTCATCACGCCGGCTGCGGGGCCCGTGATGCGAACTTTAACTATCGGTTCCTCGATTTCCACCAACTCCAGTTCTCCACCGGCAGCCCCAATTAGGTAAGGTCTTATTTCTTCAAGTACCTAAAAAATGATCAGATATCGATGTAGTACACCGTGTTATCATAAGCTTTCGGGCATACATTTCACGGATTCAAATAAGAAGGAATTTTACGTTTCTTGGAAGGACATTATTCTCAGCTTTTCTTAAAGTTCTGTTTGGATTGAAGAAAGTAGTGTGAACAAGAAAATTGGAGAAAAAATTGATTTTCATAAGTATTTCTTTCGTTTTTCTCACCGTTTCGTGAAGAAATTAGTTTTCCATAGTTTTAAGTATAAACTTAAGCTAGATTTTCTTTTATTTTCTTTTCCTTATCTATTTCGTCAATCAATCAAACACAAAATCTAGTTTTCCTTCTCCAATTTATTTTCCTTTTCCTATTAATTTCCACAAACCAAACACAGTCTTAATGTTCTGTTTGGATTGACGAAAGTAGTGTAGAAAAGAAAATTGAAGAGATTGATTCTAATAAGTTTTTCTTTCGTTTCCTCACCATTCGGTGAATGAATCAACTTCTTTTGTTTTAAGTCTAAACTCAAGCTAAATTTTCTCTCTTTCCTTAGCTATTTCTTCAATCAACCAACACATAAAATCTAACTTCCCTTTTTCATTTCATTTTTCTTTTCCTACTAATTTCCTTAAACCAAACTGGGTGTTTACCTTCTCTATGTTTACCTTCTCTATGTAAGGCTAAAAAATGGTGTTTACCTTCTCTATGTTTTCTTCGTTCATCTCGAGCCCAGTTTCCTCATCGGGAACCGCTTCGACCGCCACTACTTCGGGGAATTTCTCCATCAGACGACGCTCTATGCCCATTTTCATGGTCACCGTAGAGCTCGGGCAGGAGCCACATGCTCCTTGCAGCTTCAATTTCACGACGTTTCCATCGATTTCGTGCAAGGCAACGTTTCCCCGTCCGCTATGAGATAAGGTCGAACCTCGTCCAGCACGGCTGAATCTCGACGTTCATATCGGCTTTTCATCTCGACGAAACATTTAATAAACATTAAAAAACAAAACATTCCGATCGAGAACTACCCATAGAAAGCTCGTTTCTCGTGTTTCGGTTGCCAGAAAATCGTTGCGTTTCGATTGTTTTTATTGTTTATAATAGGAAGGAATCGATAATCTTCACATCTCACAAATAAGAAAAAATATGATCTTTGATCTTCTATCTAGCAAAAAGAGGCTTAATTATTTTCTTAGTCATGTATATTTAGGGAGTAGCAATTTAAGGACACATAAATCAAGGGGGGATAATTTTATGACAATAAGTTTCGAAATTGATGCAACTTGAGGACAATTAACCCTGGAAACTTAATTTCAATCCGGAATTAAAACAGTTGAGCCACACGTGACGATTATTCTGAGAGAAAATCCTACGTGGCGTTGGAAAATCCAGTCCAAATCAGCATCTCCGACGAATTAACGCCAAAAACCTGATTTCAACCAAGAACTAACGCGCGTGAGGTGTACGTGATAATTAATTTAGGGGGGAAATCCCGCGCGGTATGGGGAAGAATCCAGTCCAAATCAATATGTCCAATGACACGTGGTTGGATTCTCTCTCAAATTACGGCTCACGCGATTTAATTCTAGACCGAATTAGGTTTCTAACATTAGCTGCCCTCAAATTGCTTCAATTCGGAAGCTTACTGTCCTAACATATCCAAATATTGATTTAGGTGTATTTAAATTGTAATTGCAGCACCATGACTAAAAAATTATCCGAACAAAAATATGGTCATTGTAAAAGAACAAAGAAAAATTCCTGCAAGCCTCAAATAAGGTACGGAAGGTCCAACCTGGCAGACGCGGCAAACGAGAGCTCCCATTGCGCGACGAGGATTGACGAATTTTGCAAAGCACAATTGGGGATCGCAATACCTGATAGAAAAATCCCGATTGAGCAATCACGCACTGCGTAACAATTGAACCTCGAACACTAAAATCAAAGCACGAAAGAACTGACCCGAGGCCGTGCGAACAGATGAGCGGCAGAACACGAAGACGAACTTTCTAGGGTTTGGTGGAGGCGGTAATTGATGCACGAATTCGAAGCCGTGATTGTGCACATCGCGTATCGAGGTTCCAAAGATCTCTTCGACCACGTTGATGAATGGTTAGGGTTGCCTTCGATTTCTTGTCGAGAACGATTCAATTCCAACTTTGGGTACGCTGAGGTTTTGTCTGGTTTGGATTTATATAGAGAAGCCAATGTCCAATTTGGAATCCTCTGTCTTCCCGTTCTAAGATAGACGACGGAAGACCATATAAATGAAAATAGGAAAAATTAAGGGAGAAAAGTCGTGGAAGTTGTAAAATTGTTAAAATATCAATATAAAACCCCCCACAAGAGGTCAAGCCTCACTTGCGACCTAAATACTGGCGTGGACTTTTTTGCGTCACCCAGACATGACGGAGACTTAATTGCGTCATACACTCCAGAGATGAGACTAATCCCCGAGGCCAGATGGATACGTCCCAACGGAGACTTAATTGCATCACACACTTCAGAGGCGAGACTAATCTCCGAGGCCAGATGGATACGTCCCAAACCCACCTGACAAGAATAGTCATGAGACTATGGCCCATGAGGACTACTCAAGGAATTGTGAGAGGGTGGATTCGATCTCACAACCTCTTTTAACCACAAGACCTTAAGGCCTCCTCCTTGACCACTAGACTAAGGCCTCATTGGCACCAATTTTCTTTTTTAAAAAATGGTTTTTCTAGATATCTTTGATTTGGCAAAGAACACAAGTCACACACCTCGAGAACTGAACTAATTCTCAAGATCAGATGAAATTCGTCTCATATTTATTAATGGATGATAGTAATGGGAACGAAACTAGAGCTGAAAGTTTGGGCCTGAGCCCATGGGCCGGGCCGGCCCGGCCGGAAAAAAATTAGGGTTGGGTCGTAAATTTAGGAGCCCGAAAAGTGACTGGACCGTTTGGCCCGGCCCACAATGACCCGACGGGTTAGTGGGCCAGAAAGCCCGATTGGCCACGGGCCAATTTGGCCCCCTTTTTATGTTTAATATTTTTAAAATTGGATTTATAGAGGAAAAAAAACATTTTTACATACAATATTTTAAAAATTATGTATATATATTATTTTATACAATATTAGGTAAGAATTATATTTTATAATGAATAATTAAAATAGTTTTTAAAAATTAAAATTAATAAATAAATAAAAAAAACGAGACGAATGGGCTAGGGTCGGGCTGGCCCGGTCCATATATAAATGAACTAGGACCAAGATTCTATCGGCCCGTAGATATTGGGGACGGCCCGACCCGGCCCGCCCAAATTTTCAGCTCTAAACAAAACACTAGGGGTTGGAACACACATGCCAAACCCGTTAGGCCAACACACACCACGGGTGTCTTTTGTCACTGAAAAAAATGTATGTTTAAGCATTTTGGTTAATTACCTCAATTTAAAGGTGTTTTTGTCATTTTATGGAGAAATATTATGGGATATCTCCTCAAAAGTGGAGCACAATTGATGCGTCTAGAAAAAATCCAATCATCCTTACATTTCTTCCATCCTTTTACCTCATTTCCTACAAGTAAAATTCATGACGTATTAAATATGATCTGCAGCCAACGTTCATAGTTAGCATATTATGATCTTCTAAGGTTTCAACAATAAAGATAACAATTTGAACTTATGATCTGTAGTAAATGTGAAAGAAAATAAATATTAACGTAAATATGGTCTATTCGTCTCCAACCAAGATTTGTAATGAACAAAAATGATTAGATTTAAAGTTTTTTAACAATAAAGATAAAGAACTTCCGACTTATGATTAGCAAAACCAGAACAATATCTTCTTCCTTCCAACTACACCGCAACCTCTTTGATTTTCTAAGTTAAAGAAATTCACCCCCACAAAAAAATCATAACTACAAAAGATCAGCAAAATTACAAAAAACAGAAACCAAAAGCCTCAAATCAAACCAAAAGATCCTTCCTTTTCTGATTATTAGAAGACGAAGAAGTTTGGTTCTCCGGCGAAGATCTCCTCGGGAACTCCGACAGCATCTGCACGACCTCCCTCATCGTGGGCCGTTCGACGCTGTTCTCTTGGACGCAGAGCATTGCGATGAAGAACAAGTGCATCGCCTCGTCTTTAGGCACCACCGAGAGCCTCGGGTCCAAAATCCGTACAACCTCTTCTCTGCAGCAATTCGTCGAACACTTGGCCCACTGCACTATGTCCACGCCTTCTCCGAACTCGCCCACGGGCTTGCAACCCGTGACGAGCTCGAGGAGCACCACGCCGTAGCTGTACACGTCGCTCTTCTCGTCCACCCGCAGCGTGTATGCGTACTCTGCAAATGTCGTTTGAAAAAATTAAAAAAAGTTACAAATGTAGTGTCCTATTTTGAGAAAAAGTCTAATGTTTGGGGGCAAAATGTCGTTTTTGGATCGATACGTTACTAACTTCGTACGTGTTAACAAAATTGGATTACCGATCAAATTTTCCGGCCGAAAATCCGACGTAGCCGATGACACGAGTATGTGTGTTTTTGGTCCACATGTACACAAATGCTACTTTTAGTCCCAAATATTATTGATTTGAGTCACTTTGATCCACCAGTTAATTTAACTATTAATTTGGACGGTATTATGGGCCGGATCGTTAAATATTATAGACCGGACCAGCTCGAATTTTTGTGGAAGAAAAAAGATTCGATCCGACCCATAATTCCATCCAAACTAGCGGTTAAATTATAACCCATGGACCAACGCGATCAAAACCAATAATATTGAGGATTGAAAGTGGAATTTTGAAAACATTAGTTGGGGAAAAAAATTCAATCGAACCCGTTTTTTACCCGGAGCAATATAACCGTAAGACCCGGTGATGGCCGACATGCACTGCGACGCACCGCCGCCGTCGCCCAAGAACTTAGCCAGCCCGAAATCGGCCACGTGGGCCTCGAAGCTCGCGCTCAGCAAGATATTGTTCGACTTCACGTCCCTGTGAACAATCAGCGGCGAGCAATCGTGGTGCAGATAACACAGCCCTTTCGCCGAATCCGAGGCGATCTTATACCTCGAGCCCCAATTCAAAGACCCTCCTCTCTTACCGTGCAGAGATTCCCCCAAGCTCCCGTTTCTCATGTACTCGTAGATCAGCAAATTCGTGTCGTTATTACTGCAGAAAGCAAGGAGCCTCACGATGTTCCTGTGCCTGATGCTCCCCAGCGTCTGAATCTCAGCTTTAAACCCGCGATCGTGGCCGTCGACGGCGCCAAATCCGTGCAGTTTCTTGACGGCTATTTCCGTACCGTCGGGCATCTTCGCGTAGTAGACGATCCCGGCTCCTCCTCGGCCAATCACGTTGCCGTCTTTAATGCATTGTATTACATCGGAGACCGTGAAACCTAGGTTTTGTTGAAACGACGTCATTTTCCAGGTTTTTGACCCGTTTCTCTTGAATTGTTTAGCTTTGATTGTAGCTGCTGCAGCGAACGCTAAGGAGCACATCAAAAGCCCGAGAGCGATGAACAGCTTAAACGAGCCTCGGGACTTTTCAATTTGCTTCGAATTGAGGGTTTCATTGCAGGGATTTTGCAGCAATGCCCCACAAAGCTGAGGATTTCCAACGAAAGAAGAAGCATTGAAGGCCAAGAACTGGTCCGAATCGGGCACTTTTCCCGAGAGATCGTTGTAAGAAAAATCAACCGTAGTTAGGCTCTTCATCGAGCCGATGGATTCTGGTACAGATTCGTTCAAGTGATTCCTTGACAGATTCAAGTAGTTCAACATTCGAATGTTGGAAATTTCCCGCGGGATCGAACCCGATAGGTCGTTTCTGCTCAAATCTAAGTAATTGTTGCGTACGCAGTTGCCTATTTCTTGCGGGATTTGCCCCGTCAGCGAATTCCCGCTGAGATCGAGCTTTACTATCTGTCGAAGCTCGCCTATCGAAGGTGGGATCGAGCCCGAGAAATTATTTCCACCGAGCAAGAGAACCTGCAATGAAGTTAACCTCGAAAGAGAATGAGGCAACGGTCCCAAGAGTTTATTGTTCGAAAGATTCATCTGCCCTAATTTCGTCCGGTTCGAAGAAGTGTTACTATTTCTTTCGGGCAAAACCCCGTTGAGCATGTTGCTGTGTAATTCAAGAAAGTTGAGCTCGGGGAGGTAAATGAGACCCCTCGGGACACTACCGTTCAAGAAATTCTGACCGAGCCTCACCCTTACGAGGCTCGTGCAAGAGCCCAAATCCTCCGGGATCGAACCGAACAAGAAGTTGATTTGTAGGATAAGACTCGAAAGCTCTCTCGAATCGCACAAGTGCTCGGGGATCGTACCGGTGAGCTTGTTCGAAGACAAATCCACGTTCTTCAGCTTCTGTTTGAGGCCAAGATTTCTCGGTATAATTCCCGTGAAGTTATTCATCCACAAACCGAGGGTTTCGAGCTCGGGGAAATCAGCAAAGAAATCTGGTACCGGCCCGTGTAATCTGTTCATGAAGAGATTCAAGAGTTTGATCTCTTTGAGGCCCGCAAACTCGTAAGGGATCTCTCCGGTTAAGGAATTGAACGAAAGATCGAGATTTTTCAGCCTCGTTAGATTCCCGAGCTCCTTCGGTACCGTCCCCGATATTCGATTAATGTGGAGAAACAACGTATCGAGGGAGCCCAAATTTCCCAGTTCTTGCGGGATTTCACCGTCCAATTCGCAAGAAGAAAGATCCAAATGGACCAAATTCGTTAACTCCCCGAGTTCCTTAGGAATCCCACCTTTGAAAACGTTGTAAGAGCCTAAGTAAAGCTCCCTCAGGTTGGTTAAATTCCCCAACTCCTTCGGGATTTTTCCTGTAAGATCGTTTCCCGATAACGACAAGTACTCTAATTGCACTAAATCCCCGTAACTTTCGGGTATTCGCCCGTAGAAGTAATTCCCTCCCAATTCCAAGTGCTTAAGGTTCTTCAAAGCCGAGACACCGAGTGGAAGAAAAGCAGAGAAATTGTTGTTGTAGGCATCAAGAACCTCTAAACTAGCGAGGCCCGAGTAGTTCAACTCCAAGCCTCCACCGAATTGGTTGTTCGATACGTTGAGAAACCGAAGGGAGCCCATTTTTTCGATCGCGATTTCCCCGGTGAAGTTGTTGCCATCGATCGAGAGATGAGTCAGCATTTCGAGCCTCGAGATCTCCGGGGAAACGGAGCCGTAAAGGGCCATGTTGGAGAGATCGAGGGACGTGACTCGGTTTTGAAGGCACTTTACTCCGCTCCAAGAACAGACCGAGGCGGGATTCGAGGAGTCCCATGTGGCGACTTCGGGGCTCGGGTTTTCGAATCCTCCTCTGAGGGAGATTAATGCGTGGAAATCTGAGATTAGAGACGAAGAAACGGTGTTTAAAGGGAACGATGAGAAGAGGCTTATAGCTAGAAGAACAATGGAGAAAGCCATGTTTTCTAGCAAGAGAGAGAGAGCTACGAACAACACATCAAGGTTTGTGTAAGAAATTAAAGGAACCAAACGTGGTAAGAAAAAAAGGAAGTCTTCAACTTCAAGGTGTAAGCAGCTAAGGGCTTCACTTTATTACTGCTGCTCCAAGCTTTTCCTCCTTTATTCAGGCTCGGAAAAGATGAAGAAAGGATAAAAAACTTGGAGTGTGAAGGAGTTTTAAAACCTGAAGCAAAAGGAAGGATTCAAAAGAACAAAAAGAGAAAGCAGAAAGAAGCAGCCGTTTGTTAACAGAAATATAAGTGTTGAATACGAGATCATGAGATAACAGTAAAGTTGATGCTTCTTTCATTCACTCTCTTTTGTGTTCCCTTCTTTTTTCTTTGTAATGACCGAATTGCTCTCTCTTTAACCAAAGGAGATGTAGATGTGTCTATCTTTTACTTTTACCTTTGAGTGAGGGATGATGAAATTGCACTTTGAGCAATCAAGAATTGCTCAGTGTTGGCTTTCACACACATTTATGTGTATGTAGATGTTACTCTCATTGACCCATAGAGTACTCATAATGACAACAGAAGAGGTGTAGAGAAACACTACAGTGTACAAAATATTTGATGTAATAATATTTTTTTGGCAATAAATTAAGGTAATAGTCATACTATATCAAAAATCCATGAGGGGCCATAACAATTGCACATATCTTGTGTCCCTGCAGCAGCAAGTATAGGCAGTGAAAGAATCTAGTTTAAGTCCAAATTAATATTCATTTAGTTCAAGAAAATGTAATTTTGCAGCAACTTTGGAAGTACATGAGGACACAACACTTGTGTACTTTTGATGTGTGCCTGCAAAAAAACAGTGGAAGTGTAAGAGGAGCAGTGAGGAAGAAAGATGATAATTCACATATCATTACATTGTTTTTTTTTTTTGTCAAGAATGGTCATATATGTACAACGTATGTTTGTAGGTTGCATAGAAGATGATGCCAAAAGAAATTTTTTGATATAATGTATGCGAACGCTTTATTAGAAGATGGACTCCTAAAGATAAGTGCTGCAAAAAGCAAAAGCAGGGCTCAAAGGGGTAGAGGGATCTTTGCTTTTGATCTTCTTTCACTTTAAAAAGAAACATAAATTATAATCACTCTCTTTCTATTTCACATGGAAAAGAGAAGAGAGCTCTTGTAATTACGGCAAAGTAGAGAGAAAAAAGAAAAAGATGGACCCTCATGCATGGGAAACTGTTCTTGTATTACCATGATGTAAGTTACAAAACTGCCTCACAAACACACACCCACACGTGTCTGTGTGTTTGTGGAACATGAGTTGGATATTTGAAAGTGGGCCCCACTAATTCTATCAGGAAACCCTGCAATATAATACGTTCAAATATCATCTGAAAACGAATTATACAAAATACACACAGACACACGCAGACACATATATTTATAATTTAAAAATGCTGGTCGAAGTCTCCCAAGCGTAGCAGAAGTAATACATAACGTAACATATAATATAATCTTGTAACAATCATTGCACACATCATTGACTGACTTGTCCAGATAAAAACGTGGGTGGGAAGAGCGACGACACTGGGGTTTACGTTTTTGGCTGGCCCTCATTAAAATGCGCCTTCTGCAAACACGAGTACGATTTTTCAATTTTCAATCAACAGAGACTGATGCTGCAAAAGCGTCAGAGAGGCGACCGACTCCACTACGCGCCACCGTTGAGGGGTAAATTGGACATTTGCTTGAAGAAAATAATAGGCCGCCATTGGGCTTCCGTTGCGGCTCGATCTTTGTTGGACTTAGGGAGAGCCACGTCATCAAGTATTAAAAAGGGTATAATCGTAATTGAATTAAGCCACGTTCCCTTCTCCGCAGCCTCCAAAAAGATCTTCCTTGAAAAGAAAGGTAGCGAAGAATCAGCCCCAATTGCTGCGTTCATCTCTGTAGGAAAAAAGTTCGAGGAGAACCAATGGCGTCGTTCAACGAAGCACCGCCGGGCGATGAGAAAGCCGGAGAGAAGATCTTCAAGACGAAGTGCGCTCAGTGCCATACCGTCGATAAAGGAGCTGGCCACAAACAAGGTTTCGGTTCATTCGTAGATTCGATTGTATTGTTGCGTTCGTTATCTGTCTATCCGATTTTGCTCCCTCTAGTTGGTAATTTGATGCTCGTTTAGGTTGTTACTTCCTCAAATGCCGATTTCATGTCGATTTGGGTAGCTTCATCTATTTTTTATTCTTTGGGGAATATGATATTCGTCAACTGGGGATTGCAGTGTAATAACGCGCCGGGTTGATTCTGTCGATTTCTTGCATTGTTTCAATAACTCATGCTGGTAATTACAATTTTTCTAATTGGAGGTAAAAATCTGTATGCTCATTGTTTTCGCTGAGTGCCAATGATATTTCCAGCTTATTTTTATGTTATCTTACATATGCTGTTGTTGCTTAGGCCTACTTGCTTCTGGGAAATTTAACTCTTACATGTCTTTGCTCTTACCTGTTGTTATCTTATCTAGTAGAAATTCTCAAGATTGGTAGATGTTTGCCTGTGCATTTCTTTCTTGAATTGGTACATCATGAGTTTGGTCATTTGTTGTCATTTCACTTCATTCTTGTGTTTTTCGAAATCATTAGGTCCTAATTTGAACGGCCTATTCGGTAGGCAATCGGGCACGACACCTGGTTATTCGTACTCTGCTGCCAACAAGAATATGGCGGTCGTATGGGGAGAGAACACGCTCTACGATTACTTGCTTAATCCTAAGAAGGTATGTTTAGTTTCTGTGGAATGCTTTTATTTCGGTTTATGGAGATGTTGTTTGTTAAAATATTTGTGCTGAGATTTGGTCATTTGCTCCTAATCCATTTTCTTACACATCTGAGATTAAACGCAAGACAATCATCTCTGCAGCACTCGTTACTTAGGCTTAATTTTTTTTAGTTCTGTATATTTTCGGATTGACATTTAGGACACATAACTTATAAGTGGCAATTTTAGGACCGCAAGTTTCAAAATTGCAGCAATTTGAGGACAATGAGTTTCAAAATTCGGGCTTTAATTGCACCCAAGTTGCTTCACTTTTGACACTTAAATGTTCTAAAATTGCAACCTTAATTTAGATATCATCAAATTGCTTCAATTTTTGTCCTAAAAAATTGAAACCCTTTAATTTATGTATCCTTATAATATTAGTTAAGCTCATTATTCTCAGAAAAGAAAACCCGTTATGTTAATTAACTCGAACGAACTGGTGCAGTATATACCCGGAACCAAGATGGTCTTCCCCGGTCTGAAGAAGCCCCAAGAACGTGCCAATTTAATTGCCTACCTCAAGAAATCAACAGCTTGAAGATTCTTCAGAGGACAATGTTTTCGTTTCCATCATTTATTTTACGCGAATAAGAGATTCGATTCTTTGCATTGCATCCACTATGGAAATTATGTGTTCCATTCGAGACATCATGAGAGTGTGTGAGTGACACTAACACTTATAGATACGTTCTCGTTCATGTCTGAATCGATACACGATTCTCTTCCCGGGACAGAGATAAATAAACACAATGTGACTTCTATGGGACTGCAGCAAGAAGAGAGAAATAATTCAATCTTCTCCAGCAGCAGAGTCCATGTTTGATCCTTTGAGGTGCAGATGTTTCTCCCTCTTCTGAAACTCGGTCAACCCTTTCCCGCTGCCCGTGACCCCAACCTTCCCGAAAGGATCGTCGGGAGATTTGAATATGCTCTCTCGTTTTCTACCCGAAAAGAAACCAACCTACAAAGAGAAAAAATATCAACAATCACATCAATTGTGATTGTGTGTGTGTGTGTATGTGCAAATGAAAGCAAAAGAATAGCGGGCAAAAAATAACCTTTTTAGCGCGGCCTTTGGTGGTCTGAAATTGCTGCCACGCGTTCTGCCTCTTATTTTGAGTCACCTCTTTGGCTTCCATCCTCATCTTAGACTTAAACGAGTGCAGCTTCTTCCGTTTTGCAGCTTTCTGGAAAAATTATCATTTGAGTAAATCATGGGGTTACATAGATAAGATAATAACTATAAATGAAATTTCAGTAATAATAAGCATACCACATCTTCGGGGTCGTTGGGTTCGATTTTGAGTTTCTGTGGAATCGTCCAGTTCTCAAAGTCTTTGTCTGCGGATTGGGCAATCTTGCGTTTGAGGGCTTCTTTTGTAGCCACCGCTACCTTTTCAGCTTCCAGCAAAGGATCGGGGGCACCTTCTTGAACGGGCCTAACGTTATCGGGATCGACCTGTAATCAACAGTTTTGCACTGGAAATTAAAAAAGAAGATTCACACACACACACACACACACAATCATTGAATATCACAAGTTTTTCACACCTCTTCTTGGTTTCCCCAGCCATCATAGGAGACATAATACCCATTTGGAGTGTGTGCTACAATTGTTGCATCGTACCTAATTAAGTCAAAAAAGTTAATTATCATTATGGAGAAACTGATATACCCTCACGAACAGAATTATATTTAAAATACTTATGTTACCACTCTCCATCTTCGCTCCAGACAGCTTGAACTTTAGTGCCGACGAGATACTTATCACCATTGAAGGCACCGGATGTGGGTTGCTGGGAAGTAGAAAAACAAATTTTAGTCTTAATCACGAGACAGATGGTGAAGAATGCTTAGTGTAGAAATATAATAAGAGGTAAGTGAATATATGTTTACTGAATGAAACCCTCCTCTTATATGGATGGAAGTGAGAGGCTGAACGATACATACAAACAAATATTTGGTACATCTAATAGGCTTAATTTTTGTTTAGTCATGTATATTTGGAGAGTGGCATTTTGAGGAGACATAAATTAAGGGGTGGCAATTTTAGTAAATTAATTTTCGAACTGAAGCACTATGAGGATAGTTAACGCTGGAACCTAACTTCAGTCCAGAATTAACAATAAAATTGGGGAATTTCCTATATGACGTCGGGCATGCTGATTCGAACCGAATTTTTTCCAATGCCACATAAGATTTTTTCCTCAAATTATTGTCACGTGCGCCTCACGTGTGTTAATTTCGGGATGAAATTAGGTCCCATGCGTTAACTGTCCTCAAAGTGCTTCAATTCATAGGAGATGCTGATCTTGACCGAATTTTTCAACACCATGTAGGACTTTCCCCCAAATTAATTGTCATGTCTGGGTCATATGTGTTAATCCCAGGCTGAAATTAGGTTACCAGCGTTAACTGCGCCTGGGTCGGGATGAAATTAGGTCCCATGCGTTAACTGTCCTCAAAGTGCTTCAATTCATAGGAGATGCTGATCTTGACCGAATTTTTCAACACCATGTAGGACTTTCCCCCAAATTAATTGTCAGTCTGGGTCATATGTGTTAATCCCAGGCTGAAATTAGGTTACCAGCGTTAACTGGCCTCAAATTGCTTCAATTTCGAAACTTGATGTCCTATAATTGACACTCCTTAATTTACGTCAATTTAAAACGTCCCTCCCCCAAATATACAGGACTAGGAAAACAACTTAGCCTATAATATTATAGCAATGTCAACTGTATGATCTGCAACATTGAATCACGTAACACATACCGCATGGAAAGAGTTCCCGGGAACATGTAAGCTAGAGGGCGCATCTCTGCTTGTCCCGTCATCAATTCCAGAATTAATTTCATTTTGCCTTGCAGTGGCAAGAAGCTCTTCCGTGAGTTGGATAACCTGAAACAAGAAATATAACAAAGTGTTATATTACATATATTTCATTCCAAAATATTATTTCATAGACAATAACATTAAAAACTTTAAAGCCAGAGGGACATCTGAAAATCACGATGCAGCGGGCTGGTCATCACCGAAACATTTCTTGCACACCTGCAACAGACCAACAACAACCAATTGATGGACACCGTGACAAACTACGACAGTTTCCATGCTTTTCTATACCGGGACCATATTTCCCTGAATGATTTAAACAATCCTCACCTTTACGGACAAAAGAGCAAAAACATCTTTCTGCACTCACATGAACCTCCTTCAGAAGACTGTTCGTTTGGGCAATAATTAATTGTACTTGAGAAACGAAATGATTGATTGTAACGAAGAAACTTTAAAAGCATTCAAGAATGGGTATACTTGAAAAAATCAAAATAGGGAATGATCGAGGACTTCTAATTCTCAAGGCACGAAAACAGGGAAAATGACGAATTTACATATCAAATGATGGCAGGACAAGAAAATAGAGAAACCTGAAACCCCTATGCCAGCAACAGTGTAGAAGGAGGACCTCATGTAGGAGACAATGGCACAAATTAAAAAAGAGAGACTCATTTAAATCACCTCCACAAGTTCCTTCTCCATGTCCAAGTATTCGGAGTTTTTGGGATCATCGCGCAATAGTTCACGGACCTGTTTCAAATTAAATCAGGAAACGCTGATAAGGATCACGACAGAAAGATAAATATATCAAGCTCCTGCACGGTTTTTGAAGCTAAAAGGAAAAGGACGCATTAACATAAACGAGTGGATGGCATTAAAAGAAAGGAAGCAGCAGCTGCTGCAGGGGACATTCACAAATTCATTCAGCACAGAACGAATAGCAATCATAAACAAGGCAGACGCAAGATATACTTTGATGTAATAAATGATTACGCGAATCCTAACGAGAGAAATAAAAGATGACTAAGAGTACCTGTTGCAGCTGTTCTTTATAAGTGGAAAGATTTGATGCGACTTCTTCAATGTTCACCACCTCCTCGCCTTCCTCGCCAGCTTCCATCTTCGACAGAGATTGCAAATTTTGAAGACGACACTCAGCAATAAGCACCTTCTCTGTCTCTCTCGTGAGATTACAGTACGATTGGGTAAAAGAAAATGAACGAATCCCCAAGTTCAAAACCCTGATTTTATTAAAAACACTTCAAATTTCAAATCGACCCACAATGTTCGCATTATTATATTCCGTACCCCAAGATTTGAGACCTTATAATTTGGACCCAAGGTAACCCGAAATTATACGAGGCCCAATTAAATCGGCCGAACAATAACATTGGAAGTTTTGTTACTTTCAAATCGACCCCATGTTGTATTTTAGAATGAGATTCACACATGGGACCTTAGAATTTGGAGCCCCATGGCCCATACCAGGCCCGTTTATTACGAACCAAGATTGAACAAAAACAATAAATGGTAGTGAAAATCAGTTAAGAATTTGTAATTATTCCGTATCCTATCTCATCGGCTCACAGTTGGTTGTTGATCTAATCGTGTTGCGTGATTAATTTAAATGGGACAACCTTAGTTTCTTACATTAGTATGAAAAAGATGATCTCAAAATTTAAAATAATGGTATTTAACTGAAACTATACTAGGAGACCTCAAGAAATTATGTGGGAGAAATCATGAATCGTTTCTCCCTATCAATATTTTCTTTCTAATCTATTGTCACTTCACCATGGACATTTACCTGATCTCTACCCAGATTTCGGGTTAAAAAAGGAATTTAACAAGAAGTCGGTGTTCAGAAAATACCATACATTTTACCCATAAGTTAAAAGGACAAAGGTTGAGATTTGGAATGATATAATAAATTGATAGATTTATGAAGATTGTGGGGAAATAAAGTTCAATTGCATTTTGATTTCGACAACTTTCCGACTCATCAAGTCCCTATCATCACGTGTCCCCCACCACATGACATACCAAGTTGCTCTCTCTCTCTTCTCTCTCTCTCTGCTGTCTATGTGTGGTTCTCTCTCTATTTGCTTGTCCACCTCAACACAGCGGACAAAACAAAGAGGAGGAAAATATAAGTTTACGCATCGCAACAGCGAAAACATCGACTAGAAATTCTCTCTCATAACCTCCGTTGGACTGTTTCCTCTTTCAGCATCGGAATTATTACATCTTTTCCTATATAAGGAGGAGAGGCGTAAGCGGTATCGGACGAAGAAGGCGCATCAATCACATTGTTGTTTTTCGGTGGATTGGAACGATGAAGCTGAAGCACAGCTCCAATTCGGCCTCAAAAACCCTTGCCACGTCGGATGCGAATCTTCTCGTGCGCGAGACGCTTCGGATCAGCGCGAATTTAGCCTCGGCGCCGCCGTTGGCAGCTGAATTGGACGCCGGCGTCGTGCACGTGGCGGAGGATCGGTTCGTTGCCACGAGGCTGATCGGAATCGAGGAAATTGATGGTAGGCGGTGGAAGTTGTTCGCCGAGGATGAGAGATCGAAGAATAGAAGCATGAATTTGAAGAATAGGAAGAGGAAGGGACGTGTTGGTGCGGTTAGCTTGCACTCGCCTCAGGCACCTATTGATGTTAGTATTGCTGTCGCTTCTTCTCTTCCTATTTTATGTGAATTCCTATTTCGTTGAATGTTTTTCCGTTCCTCAATTGTTTACTTATTATATGGATGTCGGTTGCATGTTGTTATGATTTTGGTTGCGTTTTTGTTAGATTATGCTACTGATTTTACAAAAAATGGTTTGGCTTATTGTATTGTGTAGATTAGTACATCACAGAGCTAGTTGCTTAGTCGCTGAGAATGTTTGCTCTTGTACTAGTTGATTGACCTGTGTAGATGCAGAGAGAGAGAATTTAGAATGATATATCTGTAGAAATAGCATTTAGTGTAGTGAGTGGCAACAACTAACAGGTGCCATTATTGTATTAATCAAGTTTATTTACAAGTGTATGAGTGAGCACAAATAACGTCAAAATTGCATTGGCAAGATCCCTCGTGGCAAGCTACCGAACAGAAATGACTAACGGGTTCTATAATCAAAATTCCCTGTTTGTTAGGAAAGCTGCATTGTAATGTAGAAGATAATATTCCATTTGTCCGCTAACTGTTACCTTAACTGATTTATGGTCTTTTTGAGTTCCAGGATATGATGGCATTTATTAGGTCCTATGTGGTACCCGAAGGTTTTCCGGACAGCGTCACTCAATCTTATGTTCCGTACATGACGTGGAGGGCTTTGAAGGTACTGTTCCAATGCATTTAAATGCTTTAGCAATTAGTGAAGCGAAGTTATCACTCCAATCACTTCCCTTGATTGTTTTCGTGTGGTGGCAGTACTTCTTTGGTGGAGCAATGAGTGTTTTCACAACACAGACGTTGCTGAGTTCTGTGGGAGTATCCAGAGCTAGATCTGCCCAAGGTGCTGTAGCTATTAGCTGGATTCTCAAGGTAGGCTTCGTAGATCACAACCTATTTTTCATTGTGACCACTCATCTTATGTTTATTTGCAGTTTTGAAGTTATTAACTTATGCGTTTAAAACATAATGCTTTATAAAGGCCTGACATTATAACAAGCCCAGGATAACTTATATCATGCATTTAACTCAGTTTATTTATACCGGGCCAGAGGTCTAATACCGGGCTTATTTTCTAATTACATGATTTAATTGTTTCTCGTAGGATGGTGCTGGACGGGTTGGGAAGATGGTTTTTGCTCGGCAGGGAAAGAAATTTGATTATGATCTAAAACAGGTACTCTTGATGATTATAAAGAATTACACAGGCAACCGAAATTTGTTGGGATTCTTATAATGTCAATTTAACTCCATTCAGCTGAGGTTTGCTGGTGATCTCATGATGGAGTTGGGAGCTGGGTTAGAGTTGGCTACTGCAGCTTTTCCGCACCTTTTCCTTCCTTTGGCATGTGTGGCCAACGTGGCTAAGGTTTGACACTCATGACCCTGTCAACCTGTCAATTTTCCTAATACTGAAGAATATTGTGACCCAGCTTGATTTTACTTCTAGAACGTTTCTGCTGTGACATCCACCTCAACCCGAACGCCAATTTATAAAGCATTTGCCAAAGGAGAAAATATTGGAGATGTGACTGCAAAGGGAGAATGTGTAGCCAATATCGCTGATCTGGTATGCCCATGTCAAGTCAAGAAACCCATTTTTTACAATTTGTATTTTATGGACATAATATGCAGTGGGCATCGTTATATTGTTTCTCGAGTTGCCCAATTTGTGAAACTCTGCTTCCCAACATAATCCTTAAAAAAGGCTAAATCGAAATTTCCTGTTTGCTTTTGTTTCTTGGCTTTACAATTGTGTTTCTTTTAGTTTTATGAGTTGAACTAATTGCAAATGTTATATCTTGTGAAGCTTGGGACTGGACTGAGCATAATGATTTCTAAGAGAAACCCATCCTTAGTTACCACATTTGCTATGCTTTCATGTGGATATTTGATGAGCTCCTACAGAGAGGTTGGATGTCCATGTGCCCTTTGGCCTTTAAGATCCTTTTCCTCTTGTATTATGTCTCGTTAAAGTTGGATATTGATATATGGTGATTCTATAATTGATTCGTCAGGTGAAATCTCTCGTACTGCATACATTAAATCGTGCGAGATTTACAGTGGCGGTTGAGTCCTTTCTGAAAACAGGTTATATATCTTATCCATTCTTTTTCTCCTTCGTGTCGCTGTTATTCCCATTTAAGATGTTGCATCCTTCCTGAATGAATATCAGTCTGTTACCTTGTTGGCTGAGAAAAATTAGTACATATACAAATAAGTAGTTTGGTTTTGGTCTGCAATTTAAAATTGTTAAAAACTGTGTTTTTCGAAGGAGAAGGAAAGTTTTGTATAACTTGCATTCTTTTGACCCATAATTAATTTTTCAGGAAGAGTTCCAACTTTGCAAGAGGGAAATTCAATGGAAACTATAATTGATCTTCCATGGAGAAACCGAAGACCTATCGTTCTTGGTACGTTGCAACCACTGTCCCTCATCTATGAGGCTAACACATGCTTTTTCATAAACATGCCCCTACTTTATTATTTCTAGGGCCAAGATTTAAAGAGGCGTTCCAAGACCCAAATTCATATTTCGCGGTGGAGCCCATTTTCGAGGTATGCTACTCTCCACGGAGAGAGGGTAGTAATTGTCGTTTTAAAAATGTCCTTCATTCAAGCGTGCAATAGTATGTGCAGAACCTCACTTTCTACAATATTTTACAATTGAATGACTAAGTTCTAATTGGATTTTATATACTACAGAAAGAGCGATACATAGTGACCTATAATCCTTCAAAGGGCAATATATACGCTCTGTTCAAAGGCCAAGCAGAGTCCGACGACATACTGAAAGCAGCTTTCCATGTAAGATCGCAAACCCCCATTTGTATAATACATCTACGACGTCTCTTACATTTTATAAGCTCATTTTAAATTTTATTACAGGCCCACGTGCTTCTTCACATCATCCGTGCGTCCAACAAGGACACCGTGTCCTCTCGAGCAAGAGAGCACGATTACCTATCGATTCAGCCGACATCAGCAGACATCGAATCTCACGTTGCAGAATCTTATAAGCTGGTGTCTGCTTTATACGGTCCTTTCAAGAACAAAGCTAAAGAACAGGTAATTTTGGTCTAATATCTACAAAATTAGAGCAAACATTACTACAGGGACTTAACTGTGACTTTTGGCTCCGTTGCTTCAGGGATGGGTTATGTCTGAGTCTTTACTGAATCCCGGGAAAGCTCGTCTGTGTCAGCTGTCGAACTAATATAGGTAAGTTATATGCACCCTCGTGATTGAGTTATCGTAAATGGTTATGCAATATTTTATGTATATGCTTATGGATATGGTTGCTCTTTATCCTTTTTGGAGTTTGTAGAGTCATGAAGTTAAAATTTTGGTCGTGAAAGTCTTTTCCATGCCAGCAAATCTCTCGATGGCACAAAAATGTCCTTATGCAACTAACTGATTTATCTTTTGGGGGACCAGTTTTTATGGGAGCATTCTTTTCCTTACATTACATTGTCGTGTCTTTGCTTTGGGTGGTGAAAAGAGAGGAAAGAAATTTGTTAGTGAAGGAAAATAATGACAAAAGGAAGCCGTAGCAGCAAATCTAGTATAAACTTAACTAGATTTTCTTTTCTTTTCTTTCCGTATCTATTTATTTAACCAACCAAACATATAAACGAGTTTTCCTTTTCTGTTTTATTTTTCTTTCCATACTAATTTCCGCAAACCAAACACGGCCTAGGAGATTGAGATATTGGCCTTTGATTTCATTTCAAGTCTCATCTCCGCATTGTATTTCATCATAAAAAGCATTCTTCGCATTATCTTTATTTGGCATATCTATATGAATCTACCCGGGCTGGCTTTAGTTGATGGTGTTGGAGATAAAATCAGTTATAACTTCGAATCCATAAATCTCAACATATAGGTCCACGCAGGGTTCCATTGTAAACTCAATCAGTAGATTACCTCATTAAGTTTATATACGGATCACAACCCGTGTATGCATGTCACAATTTTTTTATTTAAGAGATACCTACTAGTTCATGCAGCCATTGTAAAACAAAATTGTCAACAGATAGAGTAACTCACTAAACTTATATACATGTCACAACCCGTGCATGCAGGTCACAATTTTCTTATTCAATGGATACATATAATTCCATGTAGAGTTCCTTTACAGAACCAGTATCTCATTAAGCTTATATATGCATGTCACAACCCACTAACCTTACATGCATGTCACAAATTTCTATATGTGTGGGGACAGTTCCTCGCGAAAAAACACAAACAAGAATTATGCAATACATTATTGTGAGTCTGTCTTGTGATAAACTAGAAAGAAAATCGGCAATTGAGGTCGAAGACGACGACCTCGTAACTAAACATGTCCTTGGAACTCATCAGCGGGTTCATTCTTGGCAAGGCTGCGTTTTTGCTTGTTGTTGTGCATCCACACTTTGAAGACTCTTCTACTAACACCAATCTCCCTGCAAAAGCTCTGCACCAGAGGATCCTCTTGCTTCTGAATCCTCCACCCGATTTCCTGAGCAAACCTACGCATTTTCTCCTTCTGATCTTGCGTGAACTTTGTCCTGAACCTTTTCTTCATACGATGATGGTGATCGTCGTGACGGGTCGTTCTATATAAGCTCCCGATCACATCGTAAGGCACGATGATCGTCGGATTTGGGGCTTCGATTCCTGTGCTATTGTTCCCTGCATGAAAGAAAACTAGTCTTTGACCAAAAAACGTTTTTTTTGAAAATACGGCATCTGGTCTTTCAATCGATGGCCTTTTTTAAGGGTATTTCTTTCAATATTTCACCGTATCGCTCAGAACCTTACATTGTCACAATCACAACGAGCTTTTACTTTTCAACTTTATATAGTGGGAAAAAATAACAAAAACATAATGCACCCATTATATAACTGAGAAACTGTAATGCACGGTGAAATTTAAATTGTCACGGCAGTTTCTGATCTACACGATGGGTTATGAACTCTTGGAACATTTCGTAAAAAGATTTGTTGTAGTAAAGGATTTGAATTCACGACCTATTACTCCGATGACTCACACCTGCCCTTAAACGGTTTGAGTCATAACCACATAGCCATTATGAGCCCCGTTAGTAAGGGTAAATTAGTAATTTACACACACTTGGAGGGAGGTTTTCTTAAATTATCCCATACTAAGCTAACTATATTAACATACCTCGATCTCCAAGCACAACTTTTCTATGGAAGTTTCTATGACAGCCACACGCCGAACAGGTAATAATAGTAAGGTCCCCATCATCTCCCTGCAAGAACTCGCAGCAGCCATCAATGGCATGGCCTCCGATGGAAGCTGCATGGTTTCTGAGGCATTCCTTGTACTTCACTGCTTGAACTTTCTTGGGGGGCTTCGAATATCTTTCACCATTATTATTTATACGATCATCATCAAGAACCATGCGATTGTGATCCATTGCACATGAATTATTATAATCATATGCAGAGCTGTAATTGGTGGTAAGAGGGATCGGCATTTCGGGTTCTTCGCCTATAATAATTTCGGGGAGTTCCATTATAATTTATTAGTAGTTATTACAGTGAAGAGAAAATTGAAGTTTTAGTTGCGTATATGTAAACTTTTGTGGATGTGTACAAAGAAGTACGTAAACGCATATAGTGGGATTTGGCTTTGCTTTGCTTGCAATTCTACTTAAGCCAGACATTGGATTGTAGAGACAAGTGTGGATGTGTCAGAGATTGAAAGGAGTGTGTATGTAGGTAATAAATAATCTACGGAATTGAAATTTTTTTTCCTTAAAAAATAATAAAATAATTTTAAAATTGTAACAAATTTACCAGAAGGGTCCGTGTAATTCAACTGTGTATATTCTTCTTTTTAAAAAGTTTAAATTAATAAGATTTATATAAAATTGATTATTGAGTATAAAATAAAATGTCTGTTTCGTTACTGGATTTCTAATAACCCATTTGAGAGGCATATTTATTAAAATCGTGTACATGTGTTTAAACCTATTATATATAAATTCGTGGTTTATATAAACACATGAACCAAACACATTAAATTTTATAAATCCACTTTTAAAACTATTAAACTCTCGAACCAAACAAGATTTTAGTAAGTTGAAAATGCAGATGGTCCAGGAATTTTGAAGTGTCTACTTTTAGACCCAGTAATTTCAAAGATGCTAAGTGCACTTCTGTTGTAATTACACTACAACCAACAGAGAATAAGTTAGTGTATTCTCTCCAACTCCCATTCTACATGAGAAGAAAAAGCAACGAACACCATCCACATCCCACAAAACCCAATCAAAAGAAAACGCTTCAAGCACAGACGTTTTTTCGCAAGAAACACAACACAGAAACAAGATCCAAAATTCCCACGAACAAATTCTACTCGGAAAAAAAAAGTTAAAAAACACTAGAAAAAAAGGGGAAAAAAAGCTTCAAGCCCTCGCCCTCTTGTTGCTGCAATTGGGGCATTTGTACTGCTTGATGTGCTCTGCCTTCGCGGGGGTTATCTTCACGCACTTCCCGTGGAACCATGTTTCGCATACATCGCAGCAGATCCAAAACTCGTCGGTTGCATAGTTGTCTCCGCACGCACCGCACGTGGCTCCCTGTTCGTCTTCTTCTTCTTCTTCCTCTTCTTCACCGCTCTCATCTTCGTCCTTCGGTGCAGCCATTTTTGCTGCTTTCTGGTGGGATTCAGATTGTCTTGATGCCTGTGATAGATAAAGAAGATTAAGAGGAAGATTAAGAGAAATACTGGCACGGACAGTAATTTAAATGGCCCAGCCCGTAATTACGTCCAACTTAACTGTTAAATTAGCCGGAGGACTGAAATCGCCCAAAATCGACAACATTGGGGACTAAATGTGGCGTCTCAGAACATGAAGGGACCAAACACGCCCATATACCCCAAACATTGAAGACAAAAAACGCCCATATACCCCAAACATTGAAGACCAAAAACGGCGTTTTCCGTACTGCAGCTGAGAAATATTAAGATGCTAGAGTCTAACGAGTAATAAATCACTTACTGTTTTCCCGTTATGTTTGTTCCTGCTACCGTTGTGTTGAGCCTGGTCTCTCGAATGCCTAGCAGATCCCGAGACAACCTCAAACACGGTAGGAAGCTCGTTTATCATCTGGAAAAGCCGTTTCCTGTGCAACTCCACCATCCATAATGTAATAATCGGACAAAGGAGCATGCAAGAAAGAACAGTTGAAAGAATGTAATGAAGCTTCTTCAAAGACTAGTAGTTGTGTTATTACCTCTCGCTCTTCCCGAATCCAAATCGGGCACCAAAGTAGAACGTGACAGAAAGAAGCCACGAGTCGCTGTGAACGGCGACGAGAGCCGACCAGTCCTTTTCTTGCATCCCGTCCCTTGCAAAGTTTATGCCCAATGCGGGTTCGGGCAGCTCGGGCGGCACCTCTTCGACGGGGAGGTTGACTTCCCATGTCTCGTTTGGGAGGCCATAGAGGCAGAGGTTTTCTTTTTCTGCAAGAGAATTATTACATCACACCGATTGGTCAACAAGTTGAAAGGCCACGGGGTAGAAGTTGTACAAAGAGATTTAAAATAAGAAATACTTGAGAAAAAAATGTAACTCACCAGGATCACATTGCTGATAAAATTTCTTAAAATCTGCAAGACGGTGAAAAATAAATAACAATCCAATCCTGAATTGCAACGGATAAGAAAATCTACAGTAATCATTAGCAGCAAAAGCAAACAACCTTCATTTCACAAACCAGCATGTGATTAAGAAACAGAAATAATGTATTTCTCGAAGGATTTAAATTCATCACTTATCTCCCGATTCTTAACATCTGCTGGCCAGTGAAAAAAAAAATTAAATCCTGCATTTCTGCCGAGCAACAAAATCTACAGTTTTCACCAAAAACCAAAAAGGGCCCATAAAATCTAAACCTAAGCGCAGCGGATTATCAAATATATGTATCACGAAACAACGAAACCTAAGAAGAAAACAAATAAAAAAATCTTTCAAAAACAATTCTTCATCTCATAACATTAAAAGTACCGTCTGTGAGGGCTTTGATGATTCCAGCTCGACGGCCCTTGAAATCGTTGAACACTTCCTCCACAGTTCTCGGTATCGGATGCGAAACTCCTTCCATCTGGAAATCTTCTCGGAAACGAATTCTGCAAAACGGCACTCGACTCTCCGGACGAGGACAATGAACGAAATCAGGGTTTTATTTCGAGCTCTAGGGTTTCTTATCTGGCGATTGGTTCTTAGCCATATCTTTTTCCTTGAATCTAAATTTATTTAAGGGCAAGAGGAAAGATTAGGTGTAGGTGAGACTTAAAAAAAAGGAACTAAAATCATTTACATGAACATTTCACGACTGCTTATTTTATTTTATTTCCTTAATTAATTATATTTCGTAGTTATTGGGCTCTACTCGAGAAATAAGGCCCATTTAATGGGCCTAATAGTAAAACATGGGCTTTCATCAAATGGGCCCGGACCATGACGGTGAATGGCGATATATTCATATTAATGCCATGGGTTCGATCCTATTTGAATTCATTGGCTTTTATTGTTCGTGTGGACATTTGTTGTTCCATAGCCGTTGTTGAGTTTTAGATTCGCTTTCGACTGATGGATTTAGTCGCTGTCAAATAGTTGTGATAATACACAGAATGCCATCATGATTAGTTCCACTGAACCACATATGGTTCAATAACCGATTTTGAGGTTCATATTCGTTTTGATTGATGGACTTGAGATGTTACACACAAGGTCATGAGGATTAGTCCCATTGAGCCAAGATCGTTCATTGCCGAATTTTTGGTTCATATTCACTTTTTTCGACTGAACTTTGTTGTTGGTCTGGTATGGACTTGATATGCATGGTACACTCATGTCGGGTTTTTTACATTTTTGGTCCCCAATGTTTGGCCTATGAGCATTTTTTGTCCTCATTTTTTCGAGTTACAGTTTCAGTCCCCGATGTTGTCGATTTTGAGCGTTTTTGGTCCTCCATTTAACTTAACCGTTAAATTGGACGGAAATACGGGCCGAGCCAACTCGAATTTTGAGGGCCAAAGAAAGGGAAACCTGACCCGATCCATAAATCCGGGTTGGTCCGGCCCGTATTTCCGTCCAACTTAACGGTTAAGTTAACTGGAGGACAAAAAACGCTCAAAATCGACTACATTGGGGACTGAAACTGTAACTCGAAAAAATAGAGGACCAAAAATGACCATATGCCAAACATTGGGAACCAAAAATGTAAATATCCCCACTCATGCCACATGGAGATTAGTTAGTCTCCTTGAACCCAGAATTGTTCCGTAGCCGATTGAACTTAATCGTTGTCTGCATGGACTTGAGATAATACACACATTGCCATAAAGAATCAGTGCCGATGAATCGGGATGATCTTTTCATTGCCGAAGCCCAACATTTCTGTTCATATTCACTTTTGACTGTAACTTTATCATCATTGTCCGTGTGAACGTGAGATGTTACCCACGATGTTATTAGATTCATAAAATGTTAGAATCCGATGCCGTTCCATAATAAAAAATGAGGTTCTAATTTGCTTTTCTCTAATGCGTGAAATTAAACTACCCGACAACAGAATTACAAGACACAAACCAACGGATTGGTTAATTAATCACAAGTCGTTGACCTGCCATATTGTACGTATGCGTATGTATGGTCTTTTCTGGTCCCAATTCTTGTCCGTTTCCTTCACTTAATAATAATTCCTACATACTTTTGTCTCTGAGCAGTCGTCTGCAAGTCAAGGCTGAGAGAGAGAGAGAGAGAGACGCGCCATACTTAAAGAAAGCAAATTTAAAACATGAACCATGTATCACTTTCCAGAGATTATAAACATCCACAAATGCTAGCTACAATAAGATACTCGTGAGTTCTGCTAGTAAGTGAGTTGATATATATATATATATATATATATATCAAATAAAACCAGATAAAAGGGTCTTCTTCATTGCAACAAGAACAACACGATATAATCAATAATGGAAGCCTTCGTTACTTATGAATGATCTGATGATTCTCAGTAATAACATTATTCCAATCCCACGTTGCATCGGTGTAGGCCAATGATCCCTGCAAGCCGTTTACCTGAGGCTGAGCCGCCGTCGCCGCCACAGCTTGCAAAGTGGGAAAGTGGGACAGCAGATAATTAGGGTTCACACCAATGTTAGGGTAGTAGACGTGATGATGATGATGATGAGGAGGAGGAAGAGGACCTTGCGATGGTGATGATGATGAGAAACAGCTGATCATGTTATTATTACCACTCATGACCACCTTGTAAAGATCGATGTGGTCATCACCTTCGAGGGCGGCGGCGGTGCTCTGATGAGCAGCAGCAATGTTGTTGTTGTTGTTGTTGTTGTTGTGGTAACAGCTGTAAGAATTGCTGCTGCTGATCGGGCTCGTCTGGTGATTATCGTTCTGTACTGACGTTTTCACATCTTTCGACGGGGATTTATTCGATTCTTGATTAGGGTTTTCTGGGAACTGCGATGAGCGGATGGATCTCGAAGACGAAGATGAACAAGCCCGAGTGGTGATTAGGGAGCGGGGGAGCGATGGGTGGTCTTCGACTCCCGCCCTCTTGTAGACCCGGCAAAGGGAGATTTCAGCCTATAAAAGATCACGAGATTTATAAAAATATATAAATTTAAAAAATATACAATCCACTTCCTTCAAACTTAAGTTTTTAGGTCAAATGTTCATTCATGGTATCGGAGCTCATGCTAAGATTTCACTGATACGGAATCCTCATGACCACACATTTAAGAAAAATTACTATGTAAAAAAAATCAGCTAAACATAAGGCTGTGTATTGAAAAATAAAATACATAAATTTTAAAAAGATACACTACCTTGAAGCACAAGATCTGCTCAAGATATATGGTGAGGTAGTCATTAAAAAGATAGCAATATAATATATTTGAAATCTTGATGCACAGAGCGCTTTATTGATATATTTCACTCATGATCTTCATGTGATATGCATTAATTTCAATTTTTCCTTACACATTTATGTCCTTAAAACCAGTCCCATTATTGCAAGAAACCCATTATTGAAAAAGCAGCAAACAGTAAACGAAAAATCAAACCTTTTGAAGGCGTTCGGTTTCTTGCTGAGGCAGCCTATACTCGTTCATGATCCAACTGGATCTGATTCCTTTAGGAGCTTTCCCCGAATAGAAAACTAGGGTTTTCTTCAGCCCGATTGACCTTGAATTATCCTCACTCTTGATCATTCGATCGGCACCCGTGGCCTTCCAATACCCGGAAGTCGTAACCCGATTGGGCCGATCTCCGTTCCTGTACTTTCGATCCCTCGGGACATAAAAGTACCACTCTTTCTCCCCCATTGCTGCTAAGGCTAATCATCATCGTATACGCATTTACACAGAAGTGAGAAAAAAACCCTAAAAAGTAACGAAAATTGTATTACAATAAACAAGGGAGGTGTACAGTGTTTTATTACCGGGAAGTTCCCAGGGGTCGTAACGGTAAAGATCCAAGAAAGTGATGAGGTCTACATTGAAACGCCTCCCCTCGACCTTACGGCGGAGGTAGAACTCCACGAGCTCTTCTTCGGTGGGGTGGAATCGGAATCCGGGCATGACCATGTCGTCTTCATGGTCATGGTGGTGATGGTGATGGCCATCGCTGTCGTCATCGTGCTTGCTTGCTGCTGTGCTGCTGCTGTTGCTCATGCCTGCTGCTGATTCTTGATTGTTAATGTTCGTATACGTGTGAAAGATTTGCGGGTTTTTATCTGCTGCGTGTGTGTGTAGAAATCTGGAGAAGAAACCCTCGGCTGCTTTGCATATCAGTATATATTGGAAAGAATGTATATACTGTGTCGGAGAGAGTAAGAGCAATCAGTGCAAGTGGAACTTTTTGTATGGAGAGGAGAAGAAGTGATTGTGTGATGAGTGCGTTGCTGTATATAATACAGCCAATCAATTATATGTAAGACTTTGTAGACGTCGTCGTCTTTAGCCATCCTCTCATCTCCTCTCTCTCTCTCTCGTTGAGATTACAGTAATTATAGAATTAATTTGTTTATGTAATTATTTATTGTAATTAATGGACTGAATAAGAATATGTAGGAAGTACGAGGGCCTACTTGAGAAGACGACGATGGGATCTCTCTGGCGTTTAATTTATGAAAGGGACGTCAGCACGGAGAGAGTTCAATTCGTTGGCGGTGGGTTTGGAGGCTTTATTTAATTAATCTTTCAATATCATTTAATTGGTTGTTTTAATATATTTAATTAACTAAATAAATGAAGAAAAGAGTCTTTCCTTTTTTTTTCACTTATGTTTTTTTTTCTCTGGAAGCCGCAAATATCATGTGTTTAACTAATTAATACTCTTACTCCAAAAAAAAAGAACTATTTAATACTCTACTGTCTAGTACTCTTTGATTCTTGAATAGAACATATGGGTAGCGTTCAAAGTTATTTAACAAAGCATTTAAGTTAAGCCGTCAAATTAAATCCTTTGTCTTTCGCTTAATTAGGTTTTAAGCTCTTTAATTATTGAGTTGTTATAATCACTAATTTAATGGCACATTCTTCTAACTTCTCTTCCTTGCATATTCAATGGATTAATAGTTTATAGGTCAAAACAAGTCTAGGTACCGGTACTATATGTGGCATTATTCGATCCCCACTCTTACTAAATTCAGTCTTAAGCAAATATATATCTCCACGTCATTCACGTGCATTCAACGGGACTAATCCTCATGTCATGTTACTGTTCTAAGTCCACGCAGACAGAAAGTCAGACAACGAAATTCACGAGCCTAAATGAGATCGAGTCCATGAGCTCCGAATATTTAATCCGTTTCTTTTATTAAACTATGAAAAGTAGCATAGGGTACACATGCACATAACCTACGAAAATAGATATATAAAGGGAAAATTATAAAATTAGGTCACTAAGTATACATGTTTTCGTTTTTGGGTCACTATGTTTGATAATTGCAAAAGTAGGTCACTAACTTTCTATGTGAAAATAATTTTGGGTCATGTTTTCAATTTTCGGTCACTAAATATATATTTTTTCGATTTTGGATCCTAAGTTTGCATTTTTTCAATTTTGGGTCACTCATTTGGTACTAACATTATAAACAAAGTGATCCAAAATTGAAAAAATGTAAACTTAGAGACCCAAAATCGAAAAAATATATTTACTGACCTAAAATTGAAAGACCCAAAATTGTTTTCACATAGAAAGTTAGTGACCTACTTTTGCAATTATCAAATATAGTGACCCAAAAACGAAAACGTGTATACTTAGTGACTTAATTTTATAATTTTGCCGATATATAAATGGTATTCATATTAATATATATATATATATATATATATATGTGTGTGTGTGTGTCTCGAGCTCGCGCTCGCGTTACTATTTGTATTTTTTTCATCGACCATCTTCGCGTGGCAGTATTGTGAAACAGGTAAATGGACTTTCAAATAAAACTATCACATAAATCAAAATATATTACTGTCTATTTGGTTAACATGATTTGTTGGTACGACTGTGGAGATCTAGAAAAACCCTAACTTCACGGGTGTATTCATATTGTGTTTCGGGAATTACGATCAGTAACACTAATCTTCATCTGTTTCATTATTGTCATTATGCTGACTTTATGGTCGTATATATGACGTCCTCTTCTTTCACAATTTTACCTTTTCCCCCATGGAATATATATCACGTATTGTTAAAGTCATTATCATAAATATAAGATTGTTTATTTAATCTAAATGTGCACTTAACTCGTTTACAGGCTGTAATAGATTCACTGTTTTTAAAACTTTCGTAATGTCATTGTGATTTTATTTTTCAACTCCTGCGATCCCGACGAACGACTAAAATATTTTACGTTAAGAAAAAAAAAAAACAATTTCTCGTTTAATTAAATTTAATTTCCATAAATAATCGAGACCATCTCGACACATGAGGATGATAAACTCCAAATTTAGCTAGTTGATTAAAAATAATAATTAGGTGAGATTTCGTTCGATTTTTTATATTTTTTATTTTCTATTCAACCTTTATTGGTTATGATTTTGATTTAGCTTCCGCATATCATTATAACGAGCCAAATGAATAAGACTATTAATCTATTAAAATCTTGATTTTGATTTGCAAACACATTTTTTTTGTTCGTCATCACAATGGAGTCGGTCGGTCGATTGTATACAGGCACGGACCGAGCCCCCAAGACCGGGGGCTCGACACCGGTCTGGATCAACCCTTTTGGGGTTGCTGCCAGTATACCCCCAAGTGCTTGTTTGGTTGGTGAGTTTATATTTAGGAGGATTTAAATTAGTAAGATTTATATAAAACTAATTAGTGGGTATAAAATAAAATGTGTGTTTGGTTAATGTGTTTTTAAATAAACACACATGAGAGGTGTGTTTTATTTAAACCCTTGTACAAGGGTTTGAAGTTAGTATACGTAAACTCAGAGTTTATATAAAACAATGAATCAAACACTTATGAGGCCATTCGAAGGGTCAATGGACCCACCAAACCCTTATGTAGGTCGGGGCCATGCACCTATAATTATCATACAACATGGGATCGACCTTGAACGCCTTATTACATGAACGATGAAGCATATATTTCATATTTTTTGGTCCCAATGAAAAGCGCCAAGTTGAAATTATATTAAGTTGGAATGAATTCTTAATCATACGAAATCCTTACAACGTGATGACTGTTTTATTTTCAGTTATTGTATTGAATATATTTTATATTGGAAATAAATCATAATGTTGTGGTTTACATACCTTTGATGAAGTTATATATGAACACGCACACATTTGCAGTACATGTAATAAATATATGCATGCGTATGTGATGTGGACCGTATTAAACAACACTACCAACATCACCGTTTCAATTTATTGCGTGGGGCGACCATCTCATTTAATTATGTGTTCATGGATATGAATCATTGATGATAAACTCATCGAACATTTTCAATTAAAGCATCCGGATTTCTGTCTTTTACTAGAATAAAAAGCAGCTTATTTAATCTAGGATGTGTGAATAAAGACTTGTGTTGAATTATGTTAGATGGTGTGACCAAGAAAAAAGAAGGAAAAAACAATAGGGTTACTCATTTTCCTAGTTTTTATATTTGGGGATGTGATATTTTAAGATACCGAAATTAAGCGGTGCTAGTTTTAGGACAATAACTTTAGAGATCGAGGGAATTTGAGGACAATTAGCACTGAAAATATAATTCTAACCCGAAATTAATACACGAGGACACACACGACAATTAATTTGAGGAAAAATCATATGTGACATTGGAAATATTTCGGTCCAAATCAACATATTCGATAAAGAAGCAACTTGAGGACACTAAAAAACGAAAACCTAATTACGGTCCGGAATTAACACACGTGAGGAGCCACATGAAAATTAATTTGGGGGAAATTATTCGTGGAATAGAGAAAAACTCTATCCAAATCAACATGTCATGCGCTATGTAGGATTTTTACAAATTAGTTGTTATGTACGATTTACGTGTGTTGATTTCGAACTGAAATTAGGTTCCCGACGTTAACTATCGTCCATTGCTATAATTGATAATATTTAATTTTTATGTCCTTGAATGCTACTTCTCTATATATACAAGAATAAAAAAAATACTTGAGTTAAAAAAATATAGGAAACATGTGATATCATTGCAATTGGACATACCTACGAGAAGTCCAAATTAACCCAATATAGGTTGCCCAATGTTGGAGGCCCAATATAGAAGGCATAGGTAAAAGAAAAACTCAAAAATAAAAGGCAAATTTGAGAAATAATAGTAAATGACGGAGAAAATCGACGTATTGGCGCTAAATAATTTGCCGTGAAATTGAAAAGCGGCGCCATTCTATATCATCTGTCAGCAAAGCGAAACCCTTTGGGTCACACACAGTGAATAAATACGGCCAAAGCCAAAGAAATACAATGTATTTGGACACCGTCACCGCATTGAATTGATTTTTCCGTCTCTAAAATCAGGGTTTTACTTACATCGCTGTTTCGGGGATTGAAGAGTGAGAAAAGGAGGACGAGGAAAACATGGTTTCTGCTGCTGATGCGAAATCTTCCGCTGCAGGTAATGGTGTTATTTCTTCTTCGGATCGTGATTTCCGGTGCTTTTTTTAGGTGCCTTTTTGTTGCAATTTTTCTTCTGATATTTTGACTGTGTTCACGAGGAATGAAAATCTTTGTTTTTTTCCTTAATCTGATTCATCACTGTGATGTGATGGATGATTAGCTTGATGCTTACGCTGTCGGATCTGAGAAGCTGAATAAAATTTTTATTTTTATTTCATCTTTTTTTGGTTTCTGAATTCTTGTTTATTGACCTGCAAAATTGCTCGTGAACTACTTAGTTACCTTAATGTTGCCTTTTTCCATACTCTGGTAGTCATTTCTGTATCATCAAAATGAAAGGTCAGCGTGACTACAGTTCTTGTATGATTTTCGATATGCTATTTGAGAATTTGTCGTGGAGAGTGCCTTTTGGCTGCTTGCAAGTAGATAGGTTCTCACAGGCAAGATTGGCATACGATGTGTAATTGCACCAAAATGTATGCTCAAAAGTTTTGTTTTGTGCGGCCTGTTGGATGGAGATATGTTAACCGTTTTTTTGAATTTGGTGATTACCGTTATGAGCAGTTGCGTTTATGAGAGATCAAATATTATTTTCGAAACATTTGCACGCTGGCACCTTTTCTCGCATTTAATGGAAACTTTCCCGTTTTTCATTGAGGTAGTGTCCATTTGGCAATTCTTGATGAAAAAGCGGCATTAGTTGTTTGGAAGCTTTAGGATACTTCATTGGATTTTTAATGCGGATTATAACAACATATTTGGTGCATAGCAAACTAAAGTCATTAGCTCATCAGATTCGCCAACATCCGAAGGCATTTCATAGAAAGGTGATGAATGAACAAGCATTTATGGAACTCCATATCGATAGGGACACGTGCATCACATGATAAACATGGTTAATTTTTACGGACATTCTTGTCTTGCCTTTAAATAGAACTTCTTTGTCCTATCGTATCAGGACTGCAAGATCTGATTAAGTGTCTGGTCTACAGGGCCGCAAGCGTCACATGATGAACTTGATTAATTTGAACTGCCATTCTTCACGTTCATATAGAACTTGTCCTACCATATCAGAAGTGAAAGATCTGATAAGTGTTTGGTCTTTGTTTGTCAAATATCCCATTCTGATTCAGAAATTTCTGTGCAATGTTCCATTGTGCATTACTTCAGTTTCTCTTAAACTTTCTTACTCAGAAGATCATCACTTTTACTTCGTCTGAAAGTCATTTTTTCTATTTTTCAGGGACCACTAATGACAAGAGAGTAGTTTCAGACTCTAAAAGCAAAAACACAATTGATAAAAAACAAAGAAAAAGACCTCCCCAGACAACTGATGATTCCATCCCAAGAAAACAGCCTAAACGTGCTGCAGCTTGTTCAGATTTCAAAGAGAAGTCCTTTAAATTATCAGAAAAAGACTCTATAGTTGAAGCAAAAAAAGATTGCTCTGTCGAAGATGAAGTCATCGCTGTTCGTCTAACTGCTGAGCAAGAGAACGGCCGTCCATGCAGGAGGCTCACGGACTTCACCTTTCACGATTCAGTTGGGGTACCTCAGCCATTTGAGATGCTGGAAATTGATAGCATTTTCATATCCGGTCTAATCTTACCTCTTGAGGAAACTAAGGACAAAGAGAAAGAAAAAGGGGTTCGATGCGAAGGCTTCGGGCGCATTGAAGAATGGTCCATATCGGGTTATGAAGAGGGGTCACCAGTTATATGGATCTCCACGGAGGTCTGTGATTACGATTGCCTTAAACCTTCCGGAAGCTACAAGAAGTTTTACGAACACTTTTATGCGAAAGCAAGCGCGTGTATTGAGGTTTATAATATATTATCGAGGCCTTCTGGGTGCGATCTTGGCCTCGACGAATTGCTTGCCGGTGTCGGGCGTACACTGAGCTCGATGAAGTGCTTTGCTGGTTGTCACCCTATCCGGGATTTTGTTGTTTCTCAGGGCGAATTCGTCTATAACCAACTTGTGGGCTTGGATGAGACTTCAAAAAATGTCAACGTGCTATTCATAGATATGCCCGTTCTTGCTGCATTGAGAGATGAAAGTAAAAAATCAATTAGCCCTGCAAGAGCTCAGCACGGGTCGCTTCCCGGGAACCTGAGAATCGGCCCAAAATGTGGGGACGAGAGCAAAAAGACTTCGTCTTCTGAAGTGGATGATGACTCAAAACTTGCCAAGTTGTTGCAGGAAGAAGAGGACTGGCGATCAAGGAAGCAGAAGAAGGGAAGGGGGTCATCAACCTCCTCGTCGAAGAATTACTACATTAAGATCGACGAGGATGAAATAGCCAACGATTATCCTTTACCTGCATATTATAAGATGTCGAAGGAAGAAACTGATGAGTATTTAATCTTCGATAGCGGTGCAGGTGAGCTATTTATTGAGGATTTGCCCACAAACAAGCTCCATGATTGGGCACTGTACAATTCGGATGCGAGGTTGGTTCCTTTAGAGCTACTGCCTCTAAAACCCTGTGCGGAGATTGACGTGGCGATCTTTGGATCGGGGGTGATGACCTTCGATGATGGATCCGGATACACATTTGCTGATGATATTGCGAATGCTTCTGGGGGCGGTTCCGTAATTTTTGAAGTTGATGGAATCCCAGTGTTCTTAAGTGCCATTAAAGAGTGGAAGATTGAGTTCGGATATGCTAATGTTTCTATTTCCATAAGGACTGATATGTCTTGGTATGTTCTTCTCCCGTTCTCCTTCTCTTACTCCGTAATGCATGTATGTCGTGATTGCTATTTGCTCAGTTTTGAATGCTTGCGGAAAAGAGAATATAGGCTCAAAATTATACTATTTGAGCCACAATACAGTAGTGGTTTGGTGAATACCCTATTATTGGGTATTAGAAGATTGACATTTCTTGCCACACAACCTTGAGTGGCCATTGAAATTGTATAAAGAGACGTGGAAACTGATGCAGATTCTTTGTTTGTAGTTTATCAACTTCTGTTTCCTACAGCTATTCTTTTCTGTTCCTGACTGCTTTTTACTTTGTTTCTTCAGGTATAGGCTTGGTGAGCCTTCGAAGCAGTATTCCCCTTGGTATGAGCAGGTCCTGAAAACAGCAAAGCTTGGCATTAGCATGATTAGCTTGTTGAAGAACGAGAGCAGAGTTGCAAGGCTATCTTTTGCAGAAGTGGTCAAGAGAATCTCGGGTCTCGGTAAAGACCACCCTGCTTTTATATCATCCAAAGCAGAATTAGTTGAAAGATATATAGCTGTACACGGTGCTATAATTCAGCAGCAGTTCTTAGAATATCCCGATGATCAGATAAAGAAGTGTGCATTCGTGGCTGGCCTCATCAAGAAAATGGAAGACCGACGCCACACTAAGTGGCTTGTCAAGAAGAAGAAATTCGTGACTAAAAACGATCAGAACTTAAATCCAAGGGCTGCTATCGAGCCCGTCGCATCCAAGAGAAAGGCCATGCAGGCAACCACGACCAAGCTTATCAACAGAATCTGGGGTGGGTTCTATTCGATCTACACACCTGAAGAATCAAATGAAGAAAACAACGGTGAAGTGAGAGAGGAAGAAAATGAAGAGAACGATGTGCAGGAAGAAAATGAAGAGGTTGATACCATGGTGGATACCGTAGAACTTCCACACAACAATCAGGCTCGTGGCTTGGTGCAAATAAAATCAATGCCATGCTCGAGAAACAATGAAATTGTGTGGCTCGGGGAGTCTGTTGGTGAATTGCCTACAGGAGAGGCTTTATATAGAAGAGCCATGGTCCATGGAAATGAGATTGAAGTCAAGGGTACTGTTATAGTACAAGCCGATGGCTCAGATGGCACTGCATCAATATATTTTGTAGAGTACTTGCTTGAAAAATCTGATGGGACTAAGTTGTTTCATGGAAGAATCATGCAACAAGGCTGCCAAACTGTGCTTGGAAATGCAGCAAACGAAAGGGAAGTTTTTCTGACGAATCAGTGCATGGATATCGAGCTTGAGGATGTAAGAGAATCAGTGCACGTAGATGTAAGATCGATGCCTTGGGGACATCAACACCGAAAAGCAAATGCAGAGTTTGACAGAGTAGACAGAGCAAATGCAGAGGAAAGGAAGAAAAAGGGTCTGCCTACTGAGTACTACTGCAAGAGCCTCTATTGGCCTGAGAGAGGTGCTTTCTTTGCCTTACAACATGATAAGATTGGGCTTGGATCAGGCTTGTGTGAGGCATGCACTTCAAAGGAAGATGGGTCCCATGAGGAATCATTTAAACTTGATGCTTCGCTTGCCAGTTTTATGTACAAAGGGACATGTTATTATATAGATGACTATGTCTATGCAAGTCCTTATTTCTTTTCATCAGAGAGAGAGACTACTAATTTCAAGGGTGGGAGAAATGTGGGGTTGAAGGCATATGCAATATGCCAGCTCCTTGAAATTTGTGCACCTGAGAAGTCTGCAAAAACAGCTGATGCCACTTCTGTTATGGTCAAAGTCAGGAGATTTTTCAGGCCGGAGGATGTGTCATCAGAAAAGGCTTACACTTCAGATATTCGAGAGGTAACTGATTCCCCTTATCATTGACTTATGTATTTATATATCTCGGACAAAGCTTTGATGATGATATATTTATGTCAATGATTTTCCAGATCTACTACAGTGAGGAAACACATGATGTGCCTGTTGATGTAATAGAAGGGAAATGTGAAATTAGAAAGAAGAACGACCTGCAGCCTCAAGATGGCCCAATTATTTCTGATCACGTCTTCTTCTGTGACTATTTGTATGATCCCTCAAAAGGATCCATCAAGCAGGTTCTCATTTTTTTTTCCAACTTTTGCATTAGTGTGATTTCACGAAAGCAAATAGAATGATGTTGTCTTTAAAGCCACTTTTGATTAATGTTTCACTTCTTATTTCTGCAGTTGCCATCTCACAAACTAAAACACTCAAACTGTAAGCCGAATGATGATGCCAAGTCTAGAAAGCAAAAAGGGAAATGCAAAGAAGAAACTTCCTCTGAAACAGCCAAACTTAACGAAACATCTGAGAAGAGTCGCTTGACTACACTGGATATCTTTGCAGGATGTGGTGGCTTGTCAGAAGGACTACATCAATCTGGTATGTTCCGTTCATTACACTGCTAATTTAAGAATCACTGTTTGCTAACATAAACAGCACTTTTGTTCTGTTTCCACTAATTCAGGTGTTTCTTGCACGAAATGGGCCATTGAGTATGATGAGGCCGCTGCGGATGCGTTCAAACTCAATCACCCCGGGTCTTTGGTGTTTGTAAATAATTGCAATGTCATCCTGAGGTATATTTCTTATATATGTATGTGTGTGTGTGTGTGTGTATATATATATATATTTCTCTCTTCTTATACACAAGCAACAATAACAAACTTAGCTTGACTAAAACTGATCGGTGAAGTTGTTTAAAATGCAGAGCAATCATGGAAAAATGTGGTGACATTGATGATTGTATTTCCACCACAGAGGCTGCACAATTAGCTGCATCTTTGGACAAGAAGGAAATTGACAATCTTCCCCTTCCCGGAGAAGTTGACTTCATCAATGGAGGGCCCCCTTGCCAGGTCAGCCAAACAGTTCACACCTGCAATTCTTCTCTCAACTCCATTGTTGAAGAAGCTAATCAATCATAAGCCATTCATCTGTTGCAGGGTTTTTCTGGAATGAATAGATTCAACCACAGCACGTGGAGTAAGGTTCAATGTGAAATGATCTTAGCATTTTTGTCATTCGGTGACTATTATCGTCCCAAGTATTTCCTCCTCGAGAACGTGAGGAACTTTGTGTCCTTCAACCAAGGGCAGACGTTTCGATTGACTTTAGCTTCTCTTCTTGAGATGGGATATCAGGTAAAAAAAACCGTTGCTTTTTGCATTTTGAAAGTTCTTAATCTCTTGATGAAATGAAATATCTTATAACATCACGGGTTTGTTTACTTTACTTGTAGGTGAGATTTGGGATACTTGAAGCAGGTGCTTATGGAATACCTCAAGCTAGAAAGAGAGCATTCATATGGGCTGCATCTCCTCAAGAGCACCTCCCCGATTGGCCAGAGCCAATGCACGTGTTTGCAGCACCGGAGCTGAAAATCTCCATGGGAGAAAACTTGCAGTACGCTGCTGCTAAGAGCACCGCAAAGGGAGCCCCGTTTCGTTCCCTCACAGTTAGAGATACAATAGCTGATCTTCCTCCAGTTCGCAACGGTGCATCTAATGCAAGCTTACAGGTTTTTATCCGCGATCACGAAATTCTCTTCCCATAACTTACAAAGCCCGTATTTTTTAGCCTTTTAAACTTAATTTTTCTGCTCAATGCAGTATCAAAGTGAGCCAATATCTTGGTTCCAGAAGACCATTCGTGGTGCTATGGAGACTCTAATCGATCACGTTTGCAAAGAGATGAACGAGCTGAACCTGATTAGGTGCCAGCATATCCCCAAGCGTCCCGGTGCTGATTGGCGTGACCTTCCCGACGAAAAGGTGTTAAACCCGACCCCCAAAGAAATGTGCTCGGAAATCGAATCATCCTTTAAATTTGTTGAATGACAACTTCACCTAAAAGCTTAAGCTTGAAGGCAGTGTCTCATCTTTTAAATTCTTCTATCTTATTTCCAACACGTCTAGGCTGATTTATTCACTATACACCCCTAGACGTGTAATTTTCTTGAAATGGGTGGTCGTGAGAATTCGTACCCAAGGCTTTTTTGGCATCTGACCTCTGATACCACGTTAAAATGACCACTTCACCTAAAAGCTCAAGCTTAAAGGATCTGTATCATCTTTTAAATTTATATATTTTATTTCCAATAGAATTATGATGTCTGATTGTTAAAGCTAACATCTCTTTTTTTCTTTCTTTCTTTTTATCTATCAATTCACAGGTGAAGTTATCTACTGGCCAAATGGCTGATTTGATACCGTGGTGCTTGCCGAACACCGCCAAGCGTCACAACCAGTGGAAGGGACTCTTTGGAAGGTTGGATTGGGAAGGAAATTTCCCGACCTCCATCACCGATCCGCAGCCAATGGGTAAAGTCGGAATGTGCTTTCACCCCGAGCAAGACAGGATCGTGACCGTTCGCGAGTGCGCGAGGTCTCAGGTAAGCTAATTTAAATTTATTTATTTTTTCGTGCAAAGCCCTTGTGCTCTGTTTGGTACGCGGAATTTCTGCATGAAAAAAGACTAACGAAAACAATGTTATAAATTTTTCTACATGGGATTTTTTTTTTTCTTTTTTTGCAGGGATTCCCGGATAGCTATAAATTCTGTGGTACTGTGATGCACAAACACAGGCAAATTGGAAACGCTGTTCCTCCGCCATTGGCTTATGCGTTGGGGCGAAAGCTAAAGGAAGCCGTTGATAAGAAAAATTAGTATCAGAGCCCAATACAGCTTCTTGTTGTTGTTGCTTTGCTTGCTGAAATTGAATTATTATTTTACATTTTAGGGACCATTATTTATTGCAGCATCTATCTGTTTGTGAATTTGCTCAAGTCCCAAATCACTGGGCTACAGGAAACTAAAGTCATGATATGACAGGGTACCAATCTGGTGTGAACTCTCAGCAAAACGTCGAAGGACACAGAAGAAGACCACAAATAACGAGTTATTTTAAAAGGTAGACTTTGACCCGATCAATTTTAAAAAACTAAACTACTTGACTACTTTTTTTTTTTTAAGTTAGTGGACTTTAATTTTAAGGGTATTTTTATTATTTTCGAAGATAAATTCGTATATTCAGGGTCCTCTGAGTTAGAAGACTCATTAATAGAGGTCTCTTGAACTCAGGGGACCCTTATCCACCATTTAGAGGTCTCGTGCTATACATTACGGGTTCCTCCACAAAACCCAAATATAGCATTGGACCTTTATTAGAAAAAAAAAGTATTTTAATCTGATTTAAACTCATGACCTATTACACAACAAATGACTATCCAACTACTTAACATTTGTCCTTTTATAATTCTGGGGCTTTAGGTTGAATTGAAACAACTAAACAAGGAAGATAACGTACTATAAAATGGCTGCCATTTTTATTGATATATCCAATAAACTAAATGCTGCCGAACCGGCTTGAGGCCCAAGCTGTGAGAGACTCCGTTCAAATCATTGGCTATGTCGAAATTTTAATCATTGGCAATAAATAAGTATTTAGTTTTCAGAGAACAACATAAACAATTAAAAATAATATTCACATTTACTTTGTGTCTTTGTCCAATGCACTGAAAGACAAAAAGGACATAAAACCCCCCTTTTCCACAAAGCCTATCGTACGGATTTAATCAGGACAAAAAAAAAAAAAAAGGTTCACACATGCCATTCCATGCAAAACCTACGTCCCCAACACAGCAATAGCACATATATATCACATGCTGGCATCGCTAAATATAAAATACGGACAAATAATCATATATACGACGTTAACTCTTTCTCGTTGTTTTTTTATATTGCATAAATAATACTTCGTCTTGTCTAATTGTTAGCAATTTCTATCCGTGTTTTATATAATTCTAATTATATCAATCATTTTTTTTCACATTGCACTCACGGCCCGTAGTGAGCTAGAAAAGGCTTAAAATGGACGTAATACTAGTTGCTTGAGTGGCTCCGGATATACGTTGATAAAGCCACATATATTCCACATAAATATAATATAATATATTTTAGTAATAATATTACAATCGTCAAATTTTATCAAGTTTATATCCCTAATGATAGGAGGAAAAGCTAAATGGGCTTTTGAAAAGCGCTGAGATTCTTCTACTAAAAGCCCAAATGCTTTAACATGGACCCATAGTGTACTTTTTTATCTTCAATAAAAAAAGTATAATAAGGCCGGCCCAATAAGGTTAGGCCTGAAATATATTAAGACCCATTCAAGATCTTATTGGGCCCAAAATATATCAAGACCCATGTGGTGTCATTGGGCTGAGAAAATTACATATCCCAAACAGAAGTCTCCAATAAACATGCGTCATGTAATTAAGTAGAATATGGCCGAGCAAATTAGTGGTCGAAGTTGGGCCTAAAGTATGTATATGTAAAGGCCCATTTGTGCTGCTATTGGGCTGTAATTCCATGTGTTTTACGTCTCCGCTTTCTTTTCAACTCTTGACGACCGCAAAACCCGCGATGAACCACCGGGGAAAGAATGCCGCCACCGCTTCCGAAGGCGACGGGGAAGCGGTGGTGGTCGAGCTTCTCGTCGGAGACCGCTTCAGCTTGGAAAAGGCAGTCTGCAGCCACGGACTGTTCATGATGGCCCCAAACCACTGGCACCCGCGTTCCCGAACGTTGCAACGGCCGCTTCGCCTCGGCGGAGAAGGCGAAGCCTCTCACGTGGTTACCGTGTCCCAGCCGGAACACTCGCGCCGCGCGCTTCGGATCTGCGTTCTCGGCACGCGCTCAATTTCAACTCAGCAGAAGCAGCGGCTGCTGGTTTTTTCCCACTCTACTCTCATCTCTCGCTCTGCTACTCTCTTTGCTTCTGTTTCCACTGATTTCTCCTGATGAATTTCTCGTAACTCGTAGGATCAAGTGAGGAGAATGTTGAGACTATCGGAGGAGGAAGATAAGAGGGTGAAGGAATTCCACAAATTGCACGAGGAAGCAAAACAGAGAGGCTTTGGAAGAGTGTTTCGTTCCCCTACCTTGTTCGAGGACATGATCAAGTGTATCCTCCTCTGCAATTGCCAGTGAGTTGGTTAATTTACTACCTTCCTTCAATGAAGATTATAAATGAAGATTTTGATTTCTGAAGTAAAATTTCACCAGATGGTCAAGGACTTTGAGCATGGCTCAATCACTATGTGATTTGCAATTAGAATTACAGAATCAATCGTCTAAGGAATCAACTTCGATGGGATTATTCAATTCAAGAATTCGAGCATGTGAAGAAGTGCAGCAGCTGGCTCCGAAAACACCTGCAGGCAAAGAATCAAAGAGGAAGCCTTTAATTAGCAGGTGTTCGAAGAAATTGGTGTACGATGAGGTTATAGTACCGAAGAACGAGGGTGTGGGCCCCACTATGGACACTGAAATAGAGAATCCAATCCCTAAAACACAATTATCAGATGTAAATGAGTTATTTCAGGAATCTGATTCGGGCCCTTTTGATGATCTCATGCCATTAGAGTGCACGGGAAATTTTCCAAGCCCGCACGAATTAGCTGCCCTTGACGATAAGTTCTTAGCCAAGCGGTGCAACCTCGGTTACAGAGCGAGCCGTGTGATAAACCTAGCCAAGGCAGTGGTGGACGGTACGATTCGGTTGGAGGAGCTCGAAAATGGCTGCAATTTACAGAACTTATCTGATTATGACAAACTTTTTGAGAGGTTGAGGGTGATAGAAGGATTTGGACCCTTTACATGTGCGAATGTGTTGATGTGCATGGGATTCTACCACGTTGTTCCTACTGATTCGGAGACTATCAGGCACCTGAAGCAGGTTTTCGAAACTTTGACCACCCCATATCTTTACTGTTCTCAATTATTACAAGATATTCTTGGTGTAATAAAATGCATTGCTTCAGGTTCATTCGAGAGTCTCCAACATTCAGACAATTCAGAAAGAGGTTGATGCCATTTACGGGAAATACGCACCGTTTCAGTTTCTCGCATACTGGTACGTACTAAAATATGATAACACTCCATTCAAACTTAAGCTTTTAGGTGGAGTGGTCATTCAACATGGTATTTGAGCCCAGACGTAAAGGTCATGAGTACGAATCCTCAAGACCACCAATTAAATGAAAATTCCACGTTTATGGCTAGATAAGAAATAAATCAGCCTAGACGCGACGGGGTGAAACAAAATATATGAATATAAAATATGATACATTTCATTCAAGCTTAACATTTTAGGTGAAGTGGTCATTCAAGAAATATATGAAAACTTATCCTTCCTCGAATTTATTAACTGAAGCAGGTCAGAGATTTGGAACTTCTACGAGGAATGGTTCGGGAACCTCGGGGAAATGCCTCGTAGTAGCTATAAACTCATTACCGCAGCTAACATGAGGCCTAAAACAGGAAAGGGATGTAAGATAATGAAAAGGTCCTCAGAAACATCGAACGATTAGTTCCATAATTTATCTCAAGACATCAGATTATTCAGGTTCTGCTTTGATATTTATGTGTAATGCTTTTCTGCTGTTGTATTGTTACTCAGTTCAAGATTTGTGTACAAGTATTTATTTTTATTATTAACATTGAAAATTTGTAAAAGATAGTGTCGAAGAGGATATTTTAAGAATGAGTTTAATGATCGAAGAAGGATTTATGTTGGTGAGTATGTTACTGCAATTTCAGAATAAGTTTTTTTGATAAGATTTATTCTGTTAAAAAATGGGATAACACCCATTTTGGTCCCCAATGTTTGCCTTATGAACCAATTAAGTCCACGATGTTTCAATTGGACCAATTTAATCCTCCATGTTTCGAAAATGAACCAATTTGGTCTCAACTTGACAGAAACTACCAATTTATACCGAAAATCATGAATTGCGAGACACGTAGCACGCTGTGATGATGTCACCTGTCGATTTTCTGTTAAAATTAACGGATTCCGTCAAGTTGGGACCAATTTTGTTCATTTTCTAAACATGGAGGACTAAATTGATCCTATGAAAACACGATAACTAAATTAGTTCATAAGGTAAACATTGAGGACCAAAATGAGTTTTATCCCGTTCAAAAATTATATTTCCTTTTTTATTTACTTTAGGCGTTGGCTTCAAACGAATACAAGCAGTTAACATTATTTTGTTTTCTTGGCAGCAAATGTCGTGGCCATGTTCGTTACCAGTTATCAGTGTAGACTCGCGCCGTTAGATTTCAACGATATTCCCCATGACTATGAAGAAATTGTTTGGACACTAAATATTCTTTTGAGTGGAATGACAATCATTGAACATCGATCTTATTCGAATAAGACTATTTAATAATGTCACAGCACACACACACACACATATATATATATATAGAGAGAAAGAGAGAGAGAGTTTCAATTATTGGACGTCATGTGATAAACCGAATTAGGTAGTCCGATCTAAAACTTATATATAATAAACCTTATATTGACCAATCATTCGAATCAAGTAACTATACTAGTAAATTACTTGGGTCGATCTTTGTCTCGTTACACATAATATTAAATGAAGTACCAAAATATTGCAGCATGTAATATGTATATATGATGGCAGCCACGTTCATGAAAAAGGAACCAAAGTTTGGCGCAGTTGTCACAACTTTCTCATCATCGTTCAGTAAAATACAAAAGCTGATTGCATTCTCCTCTCCATGTGCGCCAACTACTCACAATCTATATATATATTTACCAAATTATTAAATTAGGTCATTAATTATGTCTCTAGTATTTTTTGGGTCACTAAGTTTCACTAAGTTTTTTAGGTCACTAAGTTTCACTAAATTCGGTTACGTCAGATTTCCGGCGATTTTTGCCGGAAAATTCACAAGTGACCCAAAAGAAACCAGATACGTTACTTAGTGACCTATATTTGCAATTATGAAACTTAGTGACCCAAAAAACGAACATATACAGTTAGTGATCTAATTTAATAATTTGGCATATATATATATATATATATATATTTACAGACACTCTAAGTAATATATAAGTGCAAGAAATAGCACTCACTCGTCTTAAAAATCTTCTCCAGTAGCATTACTGTTTAACCTTTTTAGAATGGATTCTTTCATGAAACGTCGTCGTTACAGAGGTATTATTGGGTACCATAAAATCATCCACTGCGACGAGAAAATAGATAAGAAGCCAAACAAAAGATTAAGCGTCGTCGTAAAGAGAGTGAAGCTTTATTCGCGGTCGAAAAAGTTGAAATGGAAACCATTTTCTGCGATGCTTACGCTGTCAAGGAAGATTCGAGAGTTCTTACTAAAGAGGATGAAGATGATGGGCGAAGTGGGTCCCGCGATTACGTTTTCTTTCCAATGGGGGCTCCCCGTTCTTGCACCTTTTTCTTCCCCGAGCACCAGAAGAATTATCTAAAATATATATAAAAATATTAAAAATAATACCGTAATACTTAGGTTGATCGTTGTTGCTGTTATTCAAGCTATTGAATTATCTAAAACTGTTGGTCGCATATTTTATTTTGTTATCGAAATATTTTATCAAATCATCAACGGAATATGTATGCATAATTCGGATTTGCATGAATGTAAGGGCTTTTTTTTTGGGTTGCCACATGAAAGTAAAGGTTTTTGAATATAATAAAATGATTTGGATTTGCACCGAAAGCTATAACTTCAACAATTCGAACATCAAATCGTTAATGATCTATGTTGAGTATGACCTTTAACTTCAACAATTCGAACATCAAATCATTAATGATCTATGTTGAGCTTGGTCACATATAGCATTGAAAAGTCAAAAATGTTTGGAAGCATTTAATTGAAGAAGAAAAAATATTTCTTATTTTTCAGCCGCATGATTCGCTATTCAAAGGTGGGAAGAATTTCTTTGGTCTGTTCACATGGAAGATCGAAGGAAACATTCGCCTATAAATAGAGCCGCTCAGATCAAAGGTCAATCATCTTCAGCGAGAGTTTTGTATTGTATTCCTCGACCACTACGCCGATCATGTATATTTTTTGTAGCTTTTCTCCTAGACCTTGTAGCTTCTTTTGTGTATCACGTCCGATGTACGTGTCTGTAATCACTCCACATAATAAAGAAGTTCTACCCTCCGGCCCGTGGACGTAGTTCATTCTGACCGAACCACGTAAATTCTCGTGTTCACTGTCATATTTATTTTCTTCATTTTATTTGCTATCGTCATTTTTCGGGCAACTAAATTATCGGGAATTAAGAATACCTAACAAATTCGTATCAGAGCCTCGCCTTGTCGGTATTCTTAGTATGCTCTGTGGTTGCAGCTTTGTCTGATCTTCCACATATGAAAAGATATCAAAAAGGTTTTACGGTCCACGGCGAGCCAATTTCCCGATTTATTTTTTAGCCACCATGACGATTACAAAAATGTCGATTGAAAAGTTTGATAGAAATGTCAACTTTCCGATGTGGAGTCTCAAGATGGAGGCCATACTCATTCAAGACGGTTGTGAGCAGGCGCTTGAAGACAACGCGAAGAAATCCAAGGAAATGACAGACGAGCAATTTAAGGAACTGGACAAGAAAGCCAGATCGGCAATTATCTTGAATCTCTCATACGAAGTATTACAAGAAGTTGCTACGGAGACGACGGCCAAGGGTATGTGGGATTCGTTGAAAGCTATCTACATGATGAAGACTAAGGAGAATCGGTTTTATTTAAAGCAGAAGCTACACAGTTTGAAAATGAAGGAAGGTACTTCTCTACTCTCGCATCTCGATAAATTCGACTCAATAATTATTGATTTGGCGAACGTAGAAGTCAAAGTGGACGAAGAAGATCAGGCGATAATATTGTTGTGCTCCCTTCCCTCATCTTTAAAACATTTTCGAGATACTATAATATATGAGAAATATATTCTCTCCTATAGTAGTGTCAAATCTGCTTTACAATCGAAAGAACAGATTGATAGGGATATAACAGGGGAATCTAGTTGTAATCAGGCAGAGGGTCTGTTTGTTCGGGGTATGCCAGAAAATAGAGATGTTGATAATAACAGGTCTAAGGGCAAGTCGAAATCCAGATACAAAAATAAACTTTGTAATTATTGCAAGAAGAAGGGCCACATCAAAGCTGAGTGTTATAAATTGAAAAATAAGGAGAAAAATAATCAGCAAAATTACAAACCCGCCGAAGCTAGCGTAGCTGCAGATGAGAGCGATGGAACTATTTTTGTAGCAACTGCAAATATTGTCAGGTCTGATAGTGAGTGGATCTTAGATTCAGGATGTTCTTACCACATAAGTCGTAGTCGGGACTGTTTTTCCACATATGAAGCTTTTGATGGTGGATACGTCTTGATGGGGAATGACGCCCCATGTAAAGTTGTTGGTAAAGGTACAGTTAGAATCAAGATGTTCGACGGAATCATCCGAACGCTCACAGAAGTCAGACATGTTCCAGCTATGAAGAGAAATCTTATCTCTTTAGGCACACTTGAATCTCATGGGTGCAGGTTCTCAGGTGAAGGTGGAGTTATGAAGATTGGTAGAGGTGCCCTCGTCGTAATGAAAGCTTGCAGGTTGCAGGGAACTACTGTTACAGGTTCCGCTGCAGTCTCGACATCCCCAGAGGTTGATACCACGAGATTATGGCATATGAGGCTTGGACACATGGGAGAAAAAGGCTTGACGATTTTGAGCAAGCGGGGCCTACTTTGTGGTCAAAGTACTGGTAAGATGGATTTTTGCGAACATTGTATTTTTGGGAAGCAGAAACGAGTCAGATTCAAATCGCCAGCAATCCATAAGACGAAAGGTACTTTGGACTATATTCATTCTGATTTATGGGGTCCTTCTCGTGTTCCGTCCAAAGGTGGTGCAAGATACATGTTGACTTTCATTGATGATTTTTCAAGGAAAGTTTGGGTCTATTTTCTTAAACAGAAGAGTGATGTTTTCCTAACATTTAAACAATGGAAAGCTTTGATTGAGAAGCAGAAAGGAAAACAAATTAAGCAGTTGCAGACAGACAATGGCTTAGAATTTTGTGGAAGTGATTTCAATGAATTCTGCAAGAATGTAGGTATAGCTCGACATCACACTGTTCGAATGACGCCTCAACAGAATGGTGTTGCCGAGCGCATGAATCAGACTCTATTGGAGAGAGCTCGGTGTATGATCTCTAATGCTGGGTAGACAAATGATTTTTGGGCAGAAGCTATTGCGGCTGCTTGTTATATTGTCAACCGCTCACCATGTTCTTCTATCGATTTCAAGACTCCCGAGGAGGTATGGTCAGGTACTCCTGCTGATTACTCTAATTTAAGAATATTTGGGTGCCCAGCTTATATGCACGTAAACGAGGGAGCCTAGAGCTAAAAATTGTATTTTTCTCGGTTACGCTTCAGGGGTGAAAGGATATAGATTATATAATCCTGATCCCAAGTCACCCAAATTTGTAATTAGCAGAGATGTTACATTTGACGAGTCATCTATGTTGTATCCTAGAAAAGAGTCTTTTAGTTCTTCTAGTCAAGAAAAGGAGGATATTGTACAGAACGAGGTGGAGCTCGAGATCAATAAAGGTTCTTCAGATAACCATGCTACGAGCTCAATACATCCAGATGATGAACTAGAACCGGATTCAGATCTTGTTGAAGATGAAATCGTCGAGCAGGAATATTCTATAGCCAGAGACAGATAGAGACGTGAGATTCGACTACCACAGTGGTACGTGAATTTAGTTTCGTACGCTTTATCAGTGGCTCAAGATACAGGTGGAGGCAGTGAACCTTCTACCTATTTGAAGGCAATTCAAGATGTAAATTCTGATAAGTGGTTGATAGCGATGAATGAAGAAATGGAGTCTCTGCACAAGAATGGTACTTGGATTCTTGTGCCGCCGTCGAAGAAAAAGAAAATAGTTGGTTGTAAGTGGGTCTTCAAGAAGAAAGAAGGTTTATCTGGTTCAGACGATGCAAGGTATAAGGCATGATTGGTCGCGAAAGGCTATAGTCAGGTACAAGGTGTTCATTTTAATGATGTTTTCTCACCTGTTGTTAGACATAGGTCTATTCGTGTATTGCTTGCATTCGTTGTCATGTTTGATTTGGAATTAGAACAGCTTGACGTCAAGATAGCGTTCTTACATGGCGATTTAGATGAACAGATTTATATGAAGCAGCATGAAGGCTTCATAGTTGAAGGAAAAGCAAACCAAGTTTGTTTGTTGAAGAAATCCTTGTATGGATTAAAGCAGTCTCCAAGACAGTGGTACAAACAGTTTGATTATTTTATATTAGGTCATGGTTTCTCCAGGAGCAAGTATGATAGTTGTGTTTACTTCCGGAAGTTGAATGACAGTTCGTTCATTTATCTACTATTATATGTTGATGACATGCTCATTGCGGCTAAGAATCTTGCAGAAATTCACCAGTTGAAGGCCTTATTGAACGGTGAATTTGAGATGAAGGATTTGGGAGTAGCTAAGAAGATTCTTGGTATGAAGATTAGACGTGATAGATGAGCTGGTAAGTTACACCTGACCCAGGAGAGTTACCTCAAGAAGGTTTTGGAGAGATTTGGCATGCACGATGCCAAACCAGTAAGTACTCCTCTCGCTAGCCATTTTAGGCTATCTGCTGCTCAGTCACCATCATCAGAAGAGGAAGAAGAGTATATGGCACGAGTTCCCTACTCGAGTGCAGTCGGCAGTATTATGTATGCAATAGTTTGTACACGTCCTGATATTTTACAAGTTGTTAGTGTTGTTAGCAGGTATATGGCTAATCCAGGGAAAGAACACTGGCAGGCAGTGAAGTGGATCCTCAGATACTTAAAGGGTACTCTAAGTACTTGTTTGGAGTTCGGCAGAAACAGTGATACTCTCGTTGGCTTCGTTGATTCAGATTACGCAGGTGATCTCGATAAACGACGATCTCTTACAGGTTATGTATTCTCTATTGGAGGTTGTGCAGTTAGCTGGAAAGCTACTCTACAGCACGTAGTGGCTCTATCTACTACTGAAGCAGAATATATGGCCATTACCGATGCGATCAATAAGCTTTATGGTTGAAGAGGTTATTCAACGAATTAACTCGACAACAGGGAGTCATTACTATTTACTGTGATAGTCAAAGTGCAATTCATTTGACTAAGGATCAGATGTATCATGAGAGGACTAAGCATATTGATGTTAAGTATCATTTCATTCGTGATATCATTGCAGATAAGAAGGTGTTTATCAAGAAGATTAACACGAAGGATAATCCTACAGATATGTTTACGAAGGCTCTTTCAATTTTCAAGTTCAAGCATTGCTTGTACTTGATTGGTGTTTCAGAAATGGTGAACTAGCCCGTCAGGGCTATGGCCGGAGGGAGACAGAGACAAAGATATTTCTAAGGTGGAGTAATTTTCGGAACCAAGGTCAAGGTGGAGATTTGTTGAGTATGACCTTGTTCACATATGACATTGAAAAGTCAAAAATGTTGGGAAGCATTTAATGTGAAGAAGAAAATATATTTCTTCTTTTTCGGCCGCATTATTCGCTATTCAAAGGTGGGAAGAATTTCTTTGGTCTGTTCACTTGGAAGATCGAAGGAAACATTCGCCTATAAATAGAGCCGCTCAGATCAAAGGTCAATCATCTTCAGCGAGGGTTTTCTTTTGTATTCCTCGACCACTACGCCGATCATTTATATTTTTTGTAACTTTTCTCCTAGACCTTGTAGCTTCTTTTGTGTATCACGTCCGGTTTACGTGTCTGTAATCACTCCACATAATAAAGAAGTTATATCCTCCGGCCCGTGGACGTAGGTCATTCTGACCGAACCACGTAAATTCTCGTATTCACTGTCATATTTATTTTCTTCATTTTATTTGCTATCGGAGGTTAAGAATATCCTAACAATGTACTATACTCTAAACGAGAATAAGACGACGGTTTATTTTTTTCGATCCATGCTGAAATATTGTTTAGATATTTTACGTAAAAGTATATTTTCAGAAAAGTCCTTGTCAAATGGCAATTAGGGACTACAATTGACCACTATTTGAGAAAAGTCCTTGGAAACTAGAGACTACAACTTACAACATTTTTTAACAAGTCATTGAAAGCTCTCTCGTTATTAAATAGAAGAAATTAAATAGAATGCATAGAATAGATTAAATGCAACTACGATTTTCTAAATATCCAATGGATCCACCACAACAACCAACTCTTCGTGGCGTTCAAGGGTTTAATTACCAGACTAAGCCAAAGGTTGTATATTGGGATGATAAATTTAATTAGATTTTAGCTTTGACTGTCACGAACCCCACATGCATAAGAGAAAGCGTTCTCCGCATTCATTAATTTAGGAAATTAATAATAAATAAAAGATTTAAATGAAAAAATGTTTATTTACTACTCTTTCTATTCACGCATCTCTCTATTCCTCTTTAGGCATGTATGTATGTATCTATATGTGGCACAATAATACGGCTCCTCTTTCGCTGTCTATATTTGTGGCAGAATCTCTCCTTTGTATGTATGGCGGACGGTGTCGTTTGACACCATTGATTATCTTCCTCAGGCACCGATGATCCTGGGTACGCCATATCGCATTTGCCTCCCGCAGCTAACTTGTTAAGATTATTGTTTTATGTTTTCTTACTTTTGTGTTTATGCTTATTGTTATCTTTTGTTTCTTCTCGTGAATTGTTGTATTGCATTTTTATTTCCAGCTGGATATAAGCTTCGGTGTTTGTTGAATCGATTGCGTGTTTTGGTAGTCTCGATATTCATATTTGTTTGCTGGTTTCATTATAATAGGGTACTGTGTTTGGGGATTTTGGATGTAGTTCTGTTGATGACTGAGGTTTGTATTGTAGGCTGTACTTGTATTTCTGCTGACAATGTGATTGTGTCTCCTATTCTTTCTGTTAGCGAAATGTCAAGGATTCTGATTCTGATTTTTTTTTGTTCTTGGAACTACTGATGTGTTATTATTACATTTTGAGATGATTCCATTTACAAGATTGTGAATATTTTTGTTCTAAGTAGCTCCCTTTAGCTTAATTTCACACCCATAGTTAAGAACCTGACAAGCTGGCCATGAAGGTCGATTTTAACATATGTGATAATATGAATGTCTTTGTGATGATATCATTGTCTAGTTAATATCGAGATGGTGTTCTGTTTTTCGGTTTGGAGAGCTGTTGAATGCAACTTTTTTTTAGCAGCGTATTGATTTTTTCTTCATACGAAGTGTTTGAAGCAATTAAATAAGCAAAATCGTTGCAAGGGGGAAGGATATTTGTTGCTTTCTGCATTTGTCTACTTTTTCTTAATGTGACGTCTTCCGTGGACTATCAGACTCTCGATAGAGATTGTATGATAATATTGTAGGCAACATTCTTTTTATCGATATCACATGGACCTTCTCATATTTTCTTTGGTGCGCAGTCAATGTCAATGTTTAGATAATCTTGGTGCGGAGGATGTTGGACTAACTTTCTCCTAATTGATTTTACCTTCTTTAATTTCCGAAATCTTTCAGGATTGAGTCATTTTTATGTGATATTTTTTAGTCAGAGTCAACGTGTAATATTACGTCAATTTCGAGCCGGGGTCCAAAACCTTTGGCTATAAATTATGACCTACTGATGATTAAATTTATCTTTGTCATCTACAGGCGAATGACTAATTTGAGGTCATAACATTGAGGTAGTTATATTTAGAAATGACTTCAATAGGTGTAGGACCTAGTTCTGGCTTAATGGAGGGTGACAGCCATGGTGTGGGGCTTGATAGGTTGCCCGAGGAGATGGATCTCATGAAAATCCGGGATGAGAAGGTGTATGCTCGTGATCAAGTTTTATATTGGCTTTCATTTGATAAAACGTTATTTCTTCAAATTAATTTTGTTTTCGCTCGCACTTTTGAATATGGTAGACATGTTTGTTTTTTAGGAAAATGAGACAACCATCATTGATGGTAACGGGACTGAGATGGGCCACATAATCGTCACAACCACTGGAGGTCGAAATGACAAAGCAAAGCAGGTGTATCCCGTGTCGTGTTTCATATATCATTAGATTTAAGAATGGGAGGACAAAGAATTGTGTTTTCAACCCATTTTATTTTTCAAAAACAAGGAAGGAAAACCTTTTTTTACATTTTTTTGTATTGAATTAAGTTTGAATAAAGGCAACTTCGTTCAACTGATATATAATTATGTCTCTCTGTAGAGGATTTACTCAGTTTGTCCTTTTTTTGTTGGTTAAATTTTCAGACAATTAGCTACATGGCTGAACGTATTGTTGGGCAAGGCTCATTTGGAGTTGTGTTTCAGGTAATATAGTGAGTCTTTTGGATCCTACACTGATTTTGCCAATATTCATTGATATTTTCGATCGCGTAGGCAAAATGCTTGGAGACTGGTGAAACGGTGGCTATCAAGAAGGTTCTACAGGACCGGAGGTACAAGAATCGGGAGTTGCAGACCATGCGTATTCTTGACCATCCAAATGTTGTCTCATTAAAGCACTGCTTCTTCTCAACAACTGAAAAGGACGAGCTTTATCTTAACTTGGTGCTTGAATATGTCCCTGAAACCGTTCACCGTGCGATCAGACACTACAATAAGTTGAACCAGAGGATGCCATTGGTTTATGCAAAGTTGTATACATACCAGGTATGCGTTTCGTCTCCTCATGAACATTTACTTGTCTTGGTAAAGGTATCCTTTTCTGCCATTATGCATCATGATTTTTCTCATTGGGACATTCAGTTTTTAAGTGCCTCGTGTCAATTTATGCTGATGGTATTCTGGTTTTTGCTTAGTAGGATCAGGTGCTCGTTGTTAGTGATACAATTTTTATTACCGTAATATCATTATCACATATTTATCCTGTAACATTCTATTCTTCTTGTCTCCCTTGTGATTCTGGATTTCGAACATGATATACCTATCTCGTCGTTGGTCATTGCTACTGTTGTAATGTGTTCATTTCTTTTTGGTAGATCTTCAGAGCTCTGTCTTATATCCAAGGCTGTCTAGGAGTCTGCCACAGAGACATTAAGCCTCAAAACTTGTTGGTATGCATCATGTTAATTTATACAGTTTCTTTCCATACATTTCCTTGATCTTTGTGAATTACTGGATTTTGACCTTGAGCATTCCAAATTAAATTATTTTTCTTTTTTCAGTCTACTAATGCACTGTGTATTATGATAAAATGCAGGTGAACCCACACACCCATCAGGTTAAATTATGCGATTTTGGAAGTGCGAAAGTATTGGTATGTAAAAGTTAGTGCTCACAAATAGGTGTTAACACTTACGCATGTGTAAAGATAAATTTTTTAAGTTTGTAACGTTTTTTACAGGTCAAAGGGGAACCGAATATCTCTTACATCTGCTCTAGGTATTACAGAGCACCCGAGCTGATATTCGGAGCAACAGAATATACTACAGCAATTGACATTTGGTCTGCTGGCTGCGTGCTCGCCGAGTTACTACTTGGACAGGTGTCTCCATTTTTTTTTTTCGTTTTATATATGTGAAGTGTGTGCAAATAAGTGCACTCATGAGCTCAATCACCTCTGTTCATTAACCTTTACTTTCTGAACCGGTTCTTTCTGCAATGGTAATAGAAGTTTTTATGTCCTAATGCCGTTGCCCTTTGCTTTTTCAGCCTTTGTTCCCTGGTGAAAGTGGAGTGGATCAACTTGTTGAGATTATCAAGGCCTCTCTCTCTCTCTCTCTCTCTCTTTGTGCTTAAAACCCTGATGATCTCTGATCGTGAGCTGTTTGCAGGTTTTGGGCACTCCAACAAGGGAGGAAATAAAATGCATGAATCCTAACTACACTGAATACAAATTCCCTCAAATCAAAGCGCATCCATGGCACAAGGTAATCGTCGTTAATTGCATCAATTTTTCTAATCCTTTCCATTTTCTTGTATATTTACCCAACATTTTTTTTTGCAAACTTCGGACCAGATATTTCACAAGAACACGCCTCCGGAAGCCGTTGATCTCGTTTCAAGACTGCTACAATACTCTCCCAATCTACGCAGCTCTGCTGTGAGTTAACAAAATATTTTCACTCGAGTATATTTTCGGGAAATTTTTTATTTATCTTTCTTGTTATCGAGCTGAAAAAACCGAACTCATGAAGTTGCTTACGTGATCAACAGCTGGATATCTTGACCCACCCGTTCTTCGACGAGCTGCGGGATCCAAACGCTCTGCTGCCAACGGGTCGTTTCCTCCCTCCATTGTTAAACTTCAAACCGCACGGTATGTATGTATGTTTCCATTTTGATTCAATATGCGATTGTTAAATTGAGGGTTCCATCCGAAAATCAATTGGTGATATGAGGAGATGTCTCTTTGATTGTTATATTGAGTCAGGTGAAGCTAGTTCCCCGATGTAGGACAAATAATAAAAATAGTGATACTTTCGATTAGTTTTAAAGCATTCTTGTCAATGAATCTTTTATGTAAGAAATGTTTTTTTTTTTGGCCCGCTTTCTTTTTCAGAGCTGAAGGAAGTCCCTGCTGAAATTATAGTGAAATTGATCCCTGAACATGCCCGAAAGCAGTGTCCCTTCTTCGGGGGTTCCTCATAAATAAAAAAGATCATCATCTCTTGCAAAAGCTGTAGTAAGGAATTCAAAATTTTTTTTCATTTTATTTGAATAAGTTTACATTTAACCCTTCGATTCCTCGTAGATATAAATTAGATTTTTTAAATTATAATTTCCTATTCAACGTTTTCAAATATATACAATTCAAAATATAAAATGTAATAGTATATATATTTGATACCAATTTTTATATCAGACAGGCAGGCAGGCAACACACGACGTTCATTATTTCTTGTGATCCGTTGAATCACACAGATCAATTGAATCCAAAGGACGCACAACACTTGCGGAAATAAATACAGAGGTTTTTGGAATTTGAGCACCCAACCTCAGAGAGCTGAAGTGGAAAGAACTTGGAGCAAAGAAGCGGCGAACTGCATCTGAGTCTCCTGGTCTATCGTCAAGAAGAGTGGGACGTGAACGAACAGAGATTTCGTCCCGTTTTGCTCCGCGAATCTCAGCGAGTGGTAGTAAACGTAGTTGCACACGAACCGCCCCGCGTCGTCCGAGGTCGTCACCTCGTATCCCATCTTTGCCAGGCATTTGGTGATTTCTTCAACGGGAAGCGACGTCTGAGAATATCATCGTAAAAGTTGCAATTACGATGTAAGATCACGTAATCGACGGCTAATGTGGGCTTGTAAGAATTTTTATTTCGTGGGACCCGGGAAACCCTGGGGATCAGCACGGTAGCCTGCAAACCATGCCACCAACAGGACAACCGCACGAGTAAAGGTCCACGGCGTGTGAATCTCACATGTTGCCAGTGAGAATCGATCGTGTGACCTTTTCCTCTCCCCCTTAGGGTGTGTTTGGTTTCTGGACATTAGTAGGGAAAAGAAAATGAAATGGAAAAGGAAAACTAGTTTTATGTTTGGTTGATTGAAGAAATAGATAAGGAAAAAAAAAGAAAAGAAAAGAAAAGAAAATCTAGCTTAAGCTTATACTTAAAACTAGGGAAAACTAATTTCTTCACCAAATGGTGAGGAAAACGAAAGAAAAACTTATGAAAACCATTTTCTCTCCATTTTCTTTTCCACACTAATTTCCTTAAACCAAACACAACCTTAAACGTTTGAGGCCTCAGGCATGACCACTAGGACATGGCCTCGTCGTAGATGGCTTGTAAGATTCAGACGTGTCTAAATTTTATTATACCGTGGAAACGACGGAGAATTTCATGCCATGAATCACCGGCTAACTAAGACGAGATATGTATGGGCTATGCAAGATTTCATCATACACATACCTCGCGTTTTCGTGAGATTCCGCCATCAGCAGGAACGATGGGAACTTTCTGCAATAAATAAGTCGAGAAAAAGTCTGATATCGGGTCGTAAAATTAGGACAAGATAATAAAGGTCATAACGAAAACTCCGAACCTGAGGTTTCCATCCCATCTCATCGGGGCAACGAAACGTCGCCTCGTTGACCGCTTGTTGCTCTATAGCAAACCTCGTCGCCCCGCTGTTGACCCCAAAATGAACCTGCAAACAAATCGCACCGCAAATTTACAAAAAAATAAAAAAGAAAAACGACGAATCATCACGAGGAAGACACACACAATCAATGCGTTTCACTTCAGTTCAACATACTACAAAAGTTATTATTACGACAACGTTCAGTTAAAAAAATACCGACCCAGATAACTTTTTGGGCATCGGACGAATTAATCTCCCTGCTTATAGCGGATTGCAGAGTTTGGTACAGAGGGACAATAGCTCCTTGACCCGCGGTCTCTAGGACCGTGCAACTACCTAGGATGAGCCCCTTCGGTGAGCCCCTTTTCTTCAGGTAATCCGGGAGATTTTGAACGATTGTCTCCGTTGGATTCTCAGCCACGCCGTGGAATCTTTTGAATCCCGTTACGTGGACCGTTACTGCAGGAGTAGGACCTTCGGAGCCCATCTTAATGGCATAAAAGAACCTGAGATGGGATTCTTGAAACCTGTGATGGAGAAAGAAAACATGATGATGGAGAGGATGTAATAAAAACACAGGCCTACGTTTTACCCTTTTGAGGAGCTGAGGATAAGAGAATTGAAGATGATGATAAATGTATTACAGTGTAGAATTAGTTTGTCGGGTCAAATTTTTCAGCTATATGCGAAACAGAAGGAAAAATCTCATCTTGATCGGTAAGCTATGTAATGATGGAACTCGTCGATCAACAGGGACACGTAATTCGAGATCAAAATTGGAGACAATCGTGTAAAAATAGAATAACGAAGAAGAAAAATCTCGTCGGAAACCATGAAAAACTCAAAATTGGCCCGCGAAACAATCGAAATTACCAAAAATTAGTCATCGGAAGCTTAAACCCAGATGTAATTTTAACTAAACCTTATCTGAAAGAGGAGAAAAAGCAATCACTCGAAAATCGATGAAAAGGGCCAACCACAACGACGAAAAGCTTCCTCGTAAAAATACTGAATTTTGACTGGAAATAGCTCACCTAGCTGAAGTCGTAGCAGCAGGTAGAAGAAGAATTCGGACGACCCAACCACTACTCGTAAACTAATTGAGATTCCCTTTTTTATTATTACAATCAATCAAGGCTTTAGAAAAAAAAAACAAAAAAAAAAGACGTAAGGATAAAGAATGTGGGGTGCGGTGGGGTCGTTTTGATAGTGGAGAAAATTTGTGAAATTGTGGGCCCTACTGATGAATTTTACATGTGTTGGTAAGTTTTGATAAAAATGTAAATTATATGATATGATGGTTTGCGTAGATTTTCAATGATGGACATCATATGCCGATTTCGTGTCCTTGTATCGAAATATCATTCAATCTATAAAACAAAACAGGGAATTATTAAATCTAAGCATAATAATGGACCTCGAAGGACTTCATTATATTATCAATGATGAAAATTTACAATGGCGTTCAACAACATTAGACAAGTCCTCGATTACAACTTGGAATATTAGGTGGACAAAAATTAGTTTGAATTCTCTGTGCCCATTTGGTGTTCTAATCTGATGTTACACTCGAGACACTGTATTTTTCACACTCCGACTAAGTTCAGTCTGAAGAAACGTAAGAAATGATTCCGACTTTTAATGGACTACCCTTTTGGCTTATGCATCTCGTCCTAAATCTATGCAAATCGATAATAATGATGTCCTAGTGAATTCCAACCAGTTTGAAGCAAATATGAACTTCATTGTCAGCTACGATACGACTCCGGCTTTTAATGGGACTAATCATGTTAGTCCGCACGTCCCGTCCGAATTCTACGTAGATCGATAACGAAGGAATCCAAGTGGAATTCAAACTCATGTCCTCTAATTAGATTTCGATCTATTAATGAGCTTCTAATGGTTTGGTTTGACGGAAAATCATAGTAAAATTTTATTTTTAGGTAAACGAAGATATTGGGCTGACAAAACCATTGGGCCTATAATGGGCTGTCTTTAGCCCACTTCCGTTTGATTCATATATATAATAATTTGTTTATCCATTTATTTTATTTTTAATAATTTTTTCAGGGTAAGGAAAGGATATGTATTTCCATGCATTTCAACCACTTTTTTCCTTCCGCTACGTGCCAAATCGGACGGACACATTATCTCGTCCACATACGCATCACTAATCTGTCTGAGTCACTTACAGCCTCTCAAACGAGGCATCATTTCCCAATACAAGATTATAAAATCTTCCTCGGCCGAATACACATTACATAAGAGCACTAGTTTGTGTTTGTGTGTGTGGCAAAGAGAGGATAAGACTAATATTAGAGCACTGTGTGTGGTGGTTAAGAAAGTATAATAATGGCGGCGTCGTCAGCATCGCTCCTCAAGTCCGAGTTCCTCAAGGGCCACGTCGCCCTCCTCCGCCAGCCGTCGGCCGTGCGGTGCGACCCCAACTCCGCCCCCTCCGCCCTGAGCGTCCGTGCTTCGTCCTATGGTGATGAGCTCGTTAAAACTGCAGTAAGTAAATCTTATTATTTAGGCTGAGTTTGGTTTGTAGAAATTAGCAGGAAAAGTAAAATGGAATGGAAGAGAAAAATTAGTTTTTATGTTTGATTTGTCGAAGATATTAGTAAGTAATAAGAAAAAAAAAATTTAATTAAGTTTATACTTAAAAGTAATAAAAACTCATTTATGCACTGCACCAAATGACGAAGAAAATGAAAGAAAACTCATATTTTTCTTTCATTTTCTTTTCGTTGCTACTTACTCCGTTAAAATAAAGCCTCAATAAAGCAACTCAATCATGCACGCTATACGAGGAAAGCTGAAGGCTGTGTTTGGTTTGTAGAAATTAGTAAGGAAAAGAAAATTGAATAAAAAGGAAAAACTAGTTTCTATATTTGGTTGATTGAAGAAATAGATACGGAAAAGGAAAAAAGGAAGAATCTAGTTAAATTTATACTTAAAACTAAGTAAAACTCATTTATTTGCCAAACGGTGAGGAAAATGAAAGAAAACCGTACGGAAATAATTTTTTCTTTTCCTTTCTTTTCTAGAAAACCGTGGCGTCGCCTGGGCGCGGAATCCTGGCCATGGACGAGTCGAACGCGACTTGCGGCAAGCGGCTGGCGTCCATCGGGCTCGAGAACACGGAGGCCAACCGGCAGGCGTACCGGACCCTGCTCGTGACGGCGCCGGGTCTGGGGAACTACGTCTCCGGCGCCATCCTCTTCGAGGAGACGCTCTACCAGAGCACCACCGACGGGAAGAAGATGGTCGACGTCCTCGCCGAGCAGAACATTGTTCCCGGCATCAAAGTGGACAAGGTATGTGTTGTGAACTTCTTCTACATCCGCGCGTGTAGTGTAATCGCTTTGTCGTTTAGAGTTCTTCAAGAGTCGTTGTAGCGATTTAATTATTGGATTTTTTTGATGTGGCAGGGTTTGGTTCCTTTGGCTGGGTCCAACGACGAGTCGTGGTGCCAGGGGCTCGATGGGCTCGCGCCACGGTCGGCTGCTTACTACCAACAGGGCGCTCGTTTCGCCAAATGGTAATAATAATTATGTTGGGTTTACTTTAGCACCCTATTTATGCCCTGGTCTTTTATTTATCCCGAGGCGGTAGGTTTCTTCAATGGATAGTGCATTTTTGGTAAAAAAGCCTATTTAATCTAATGTAAGTGCAAAATTAACGTCATGTTATTTTGTTTTGATGCTCTATTTAACATTGTTCGTCAACCTAAAAATAGTGTTACGATTTTGATTTTATTTCTAATTTAAAACTTATTTTAGTTGTAATACGTTTTTTATTAACATGTTAGCTATAGAATTAATAGATATATAAAAAAAATTATTATTTTTTGTAAAATATATTTACTAAATAATGTTTTAGGCATAACTATAATTTATTTCACAGTGTTATATGGTGATTTTTTCCTTTGTTAAGAGAATGTTTTTAAATGTTAATCTTTGTGTTATTATTTTCTTTTGTTCATAATTATGTGGGTACAATTATAAGATCATGTTACTAAGTATACAAATTTTCGTTTTCGGATCACTATGTTTGATAATTGCAAAAGTAGGTCGCTAACTTTGTATATGTCAAAACAATTTTGAGTCATGTTTTCAATTTAGGTCACTAAGTATATATCTTTTCGATTTTGGATCACTAAGTTTATATGTATTTCATTTTTCGGTCATTATGTTTATAAAGTTAGTTACCATATGAGTGATACGAAATTGAAAAATGTACATACTTAGTGACCCAAAAACGAAAACATGTATACTTAGTGACCTAATCTTATATTTTTCCCAATTTTGCTGCGAAAATTTCGAAGTGGCTAGAATTCTCGATATCGACTTATTACAGCTCTCCCTTGTCCTAACTACGCTCTGCTGCTTTACTAACCAATTTTGATCAATACTAATGGATTTAGGCGTACCGTTGTGAGCATTCCCAACGGACCTTCTGCTTTGGCCGTCAAAGAGGCTGCATGGGGCTTGGCTCGCTACGCCGCTATTTCTCAGGTAATAATATTATATGAAATATCTTGATTTTCTTCGATGATACATATGAGAATTACACATGTCGTCCCATATTTATTATACTATTATTTAATTTTAATAGGATAACGGATTGGTCCCGATTGTGGAGCCGGAGATCCTATTGGACGGCGAACACGGCATAGACAGGACCTTCGAGGTTGCACAGAAGGTGTGGGCCGAGGTGTTCTTCTACCTGGCGGAGAACAACGTTTTGTTCGAGGGCATCCTCCTCAAGCCAAGCATGGTCACCCCCGGGGCCGAGTGCAAGGACAGGGCCACACCCGACCAGGTCGCCGACTACACCCTCAAGCTCCTCCGCAAGAGGATCCCTCCCGCCGTCCCCGGGATCATGGTGAGTATTCTAAAGAAAAACCCTAATCATGTCTCGCACGCGTGTACGGATGACAACGAGTCCTAATTGAGTCCTTAACGGGTCTCGATTTAAGCCTTAGACCGAATGAGCCTAGTTCAAATCTAGGCCCATTAAGGACCCAATTAGGACCCGTAGCCGGCTACACGTGTGGCATGACTGAAAGTCTAGCACGTGAACTTATGAATCGGATGAGACGACACGCAGATCGAACCTACTCTGATAGATATTAGGAATTGAGGAGTTCAACCTAAAATCTATTTGGTGATGGATGAAGTTACGTTTTTGATATATTAATTGAGTCGGGTGAGTCGAGTTATCCGATGTGGGATAAAAAATTATCTCAACACGCAACGCCTCACGTGTGGCATGACTGAAGGCCTAATACGTGGAAATATGAATTTTGTGGCTGTGAGTGAAACGTCTGCACGATAACACGCAGATCAAACCCGCTCCGATACCATATTAAAAATTGAGGACCATGTCATAAAAATAAATTGGTGATACGTGAAGTTGCATATCCTTGGTATTATTATTTGAGTAGGATGTGTAGAATTATCCGATCCGGGATAGAAATCTCAACGTGCAGCCTCACGTGTGGCATGATTAGAAGGCCTAATGAATCGAGTGAGATAACACGCAGATCGAACCCGCTCTGATACCATATTGGAAACCCAATATGTAATAAGATTTTACGTAACTCGCGGTTCCTTACATCATGTGTGTGCATGTAGTTCTTGTCCGGTGGGCAATCGGAGGTGGAGGCGACGCTGAACCTGAACGCGATGAACCAGGCTCCGAACCCGTGGCACGTGTCGTTCTCGTACGCTCGGGCCCTTCAGAACACGTGCCTCAAGACGTGGGGCGGGCTCCCGGAGAACGTCAAGGCGGCTCAGGATGCTCTGCTGATCCGAGCCAAGGCCAACTCCTCGGCTCAGCTCGGGAAATACTCGGCCGAGGGCGAGTCCGAGGAGGCCAAGAAGGAGCTCTTCGAGAAGGGCTACAAGTACTGATGATGAAGGAGAAGAATGTTCTGCTGAATGTTGAATGCATATTTGTTATAGCCGTTTGAGATTCATTTTTTGTGTCCTTTCCTTTGTTGTGTGTCTACTCGGTGATGTAATACTTAATTGCTTTATAAGACAAAACATGACGTCATGCTGATGAGAATTGAGGTGAAGACGAAAATTGTTCTATCCGTGGTTAGTAGAAACGGTGATAGACTTCGAAACTGACTCCATTCCATTCTCCGCCGGCTGTTTTTGCCGGTGTGGTTTATGTTGGATAAAATAAAAATAATAATACAAATATTAACTTCGACGAAATATTCAGCATATCATTTGCATGCCAATCAGATCTAACCTATCAATGATTTCTTCCTAAGCCGAAATTATGCATGTGCTAATTTAATCTCAAATATCTTTTATGGCTCTGTTCATTATTTCCATCGTTGGTGATGAGAATTGAGAATAAGTGAAAGCTGTTCGAGCCCGTCTTATCTTTGTTCCCTCCGATTTTTGCTATTGCGACTACGATTAGAATAACGCATCGAATCAAAACTTTGGTATGTAGACGGAGGCCACCATAACAGCTCAAGAAAGTCCGAACCGGCCTATTAATAGCCATTTTGATGAATGAACCAAATTTTGGTTCGAAAATTCTAGAAACTCAATATCGAGCATAAAATATTTGGTTCGGTTCGATCCTACCGATTTTTTTGGTTTGATCAGGTTAACGGACCGAAAATCGAAATCGTAATAAAAAAAATAACAATAATTTATTAATATTTATATAATTACAAAATTATAATATCTTATGTGTTATTATGTGTATAAAAATAAATAATAAAAGTTCAGTTTCAGATTCAAATTTGTTTACCGAGATGCTAAATCGAACCGAACCCAAATTTTTCTTTATTAACAAAAACGAAAAACCGAATACCGAACCGAACCTTGTTCGGTCGATTAACCAAAATGTCAACAATCCTAAATATACTACCAGCATTGACAGGTAGTTGAGGGAGACCATCAACTTCAACTCCCCCTATTTCTGTTGCTTAAAACAATTTTTTATTTTAAGATAAATCATTCTTAATTACAAAGTCAAACGGGCAATTTGATCACAATTAGTTGCGCAATCAATTCAAGGGTTTTGTGTTTTTTTTCGTTTTAAAGTGGTCCATATTTTTCTAATTACTACACTACACCAATGTCTTAATGATGCGAGGGACCAAATCGTAATTCCCAGCGTAAAACTGAAATTTGTTGTGTCCGACGCGCGTCTGGAGCGCGTGTTCCTAGAGAAGCGGGTTTTCGAAGCTGACACGTTCAACGGTAAAGTGATAATACTGTACTAAATGTATACGCGCTCCCACTTCACCGACGACGGTCACGTGGGCACGTGCCCTATCCCAGGCCTTTGTTTAAAACAAAGCGAGGGCGAGAAGGTAATTCGCGGGCTTCCTTTCTTAAGTCTCCTCCGTAAGCCTCGTATACGCTCTGAACGTTTCATTTGCTTGGTGGTCTCCGCCGATAGCGAGTGTGTGTGTTTGTGCGTGAGATCGAGAAGATATAGCTGAGGCTGCGAGGATTAAGGAGCATGGAGGAGGTACCTTTCTTTTTGAATTATTTTTTTTCACTGTTCCATTATCCTATTTCTGCCATTTAAGCTCTGTAAAGTTTTTTTGTATTGTGTTTTGCTTTTTCTCCAACTGCACTCGCTTTTTCTCTTGCTTTAGATGAGTAATGTATTGACTTTATTCGAATGGTAAAGTATATGTGTAGTTGCGACGCCAGCTGAGCTGAACTGTTTCTAATCTTCAAGCTCACTGTTCACCCCAATCGTATCGTTTTCATTCAATTCCGCGCCTGTAAATCTGCAGATTCTCGAATTCTGCTGGTTACTTTGTGGAATACAGTTGAGTTTTGGAAATTTCATGTCAGTTGTGGTTTTATGTATAAATCATGAGCATGATGTGCTTTTTTATCTGCTAGATTACGTTTTTTTTGCATGTTGAAGCTTAATGGGGGTCCACGATTTATGTTTTCACCGACCTTTTCACTGAAAAATATATAAATTTATCAAACAGAATGCTAACTTGGAATTGAAGTATTGTAGGGGTCCCCATTAAACAAAGCTATGTAGTGATTTTCTTTCCTTTTCTTTTCTGCCTCCATCGAAGAAGAATGATATCTTAGTTCTGTCGGAAGAATAATGCTTAAGTCCGCATATTAAGAAAAGTGCTCAATCACAACAAAACCCTGCATAAAAATTCCCTTTCAGCTTAACCAATTTGATAGTTTTCGGTTAAGTGATTCTATAACTGATTTGTTCTTGTTTGCAGATAACGAATGGCTCAGGCTGAGTTTGCATTGCATGATTAACTACTGTTTGTTTCAGCAGGCTGAATGTTTCTGCCTTGTTCAGCAAGTATCATGGGCACTTTTTAGTGAATCTATTGGATGAAGGATTCGAATTGAAACGAAGGGAAAAGTTTCTGACACAATGGGGGCTGTTGGTGCTGAAGAATTGATGAGTTCGGAGGACATAGGTGTGGGAAATGGATGCGACGAGAAGATTTTGGTGTTTGTGAGGTTAAGGCCTCTGAGTGAAAAGGAGATTTTGCAGAATGAAGTTGCAGATTGGGAATGCATCAATTCAACCACCATTTTGTACCGAAACAGCCTACAAGAGCGGTCTGGACTTCCCACTGCTTATTCATTTGGTATGAAGTACAATTTTTTGTAGCTTTTGATTGATTGTTTTTCGGTTTTAACCTCATAATGCTACTTACTGTTTAGTACTTATTGGATCCTTTGAGAATATCAAGTTACAAAACGGCATTTTTTTCTGTGATTTTTCCTTTTCATTATGAAGCATCTGAAGATTTTTATTTTGAGCTCAGATCCTTCTGTATAGATGCCTCTCACATGATGCTTTACTTGTTGATGTAGTTGACATATGGCCGAAAAGCATATTTGGATATGACTATAGATGATGCCTTTTCTTTCAGCTCAAATTAATAACTCATGACTGCTGAATAATTGCAAAAATTCTGTTCCCGCATTTTTGTAGACAGAGTATTCAGAGGTGACTGCACGACAAGGGAAGTTTATGACCAAGGAATTAAGGACATTGCTCTGTCAGTTCTTAATGGTGTCAATTGTAAGTTGAATACTAAGGGCTTAATACTGTTTGCCTAACTTCATTTTCACCTGACAAGAAAATGTTCCGACCTATTTTAAATAATCTTTTATTATTTCTTCTCAGCAACTGTTTTTGCGTATGGTCAAACGAGCAGTGGAAAGACGTACACAATGAATGGCATCACTGAATATACAGTTGCTGATATTTATAATTATATACATAAGGTGAGTAACTCTAAGTTTGGTGTTTGATCTATGTGGAGTGTCTCCATCAACACTAAGATTTTTAGCCAGAAAAAGTTTGCCTACTAACTTAGAAGCGATGTATCTGATGCATATTCTGAGAAATGTTGGACTCTTTCTCTCACCCAGCATGAAGAAAGAGCATTTGCGTTGAAGTTTTCTGCAATGGAGATATACAATGAAGTTGTTCGGGACTTACTTGGCTCGGAGAATACTCCTCTGCGGCTTCTTGATGACCCCGAAGTGAGTGCTTTCTTGTATAATTAAAGAACGCGTTTGTAAGTTTTATAATTCTGGCTGGTCATCTATTGAACAACCCTATTCCACTTTTTTTTCTCCTTTCCTTCCGCTGCAGAAAGGGACGATTATTGAGAAACTCACAGAAGAAACATTGAGGGATTGGAATCACCTCAAGGAGTTATTGTCCATCTGTGAAGGTTGAAATCTTTGCAGTTAATCACTTGGGTGATAGTTTAGTGACCCTAGTCAAAATCATTGATCCCTTTTAAAAAAAAAAAGTAATTTCTATGCAGTGCAAAGAAAAATTGGGGAGACTGCATTGAACGAAACAAGCTCAAGATCGCACCAAATTCTAAGATTGGTTAGTTCCACTCTCATGCCCTGTTTTATTTAGCTTATCAAAAGGAAGAATGTGTAAAATCTGACGATTTTGGTTTGTGTCTAACAATCTGATTTCTCTAGACTATTGAAAGTTCAGCGCGCGAGTTTTTAGTGAAGGGAAACTCCACTACTCTTGCTGCTAGTGTGGTATATAATAAATGAATTTGTTGAAGAAAACATATATAGAACTTTTACATTAACTGATTGGTTTGATTAAAGAACTCAAATTTGCATGCAGAATTTCGTTGATCTGGCAGGAAGTGAGAGGGCATCTCAAGCATTATCGGTAGGGCAAAGATTGAAAGAAGGCTGCCATATTAACCGCAGCTTACTAACATTAGGGACAGTCATTCGCAAGCTGAGGTTTAACTCAGATTATTTTATCCCCTTTCTTCGTTTCATGTTTTGCTGCTAGACTAGACAATCTTGTGAATGGGTGTCAATTATGACACCGATATATCGTTTCACATGAGAACTGCGATTTAGGTCATGCAACTTTTGTTGACTCTTTAGTTTTTCCACAATAAACCACAAATGCAGTAGAAAAGATTGTATAACAAGTTAAACACGTGTATATTTGTTCCGAAAGGATGCTGATTTGCTCCGATATTCCACTTTTTCATGATTTTGTGTGTGCTTTTTATTTACGGCAGTTATATCTTTTTTATAATCGTCGTTGAACGCTCATATCCTTTGACCTGATGCAGCAAGGGGAAACACGGACATGTCAATTACAGAGACTCGAAGCTAACACGAATATTGCAGCCTGCCTTAGGTGGTAATGCAAGAACAGCCATCATTTGCACCCTGAGCCCTGCTAGAAGCCATATTGAGCAATCTAGAAATACCCTTCTATTCGCCACATGTGCAAAAGAAGTATCAACGAATGCGAAAGTCAACGTAGTCATGTCTGATAAAGCATTGGTGAAACATCTTCAGAAAGAGGTTGCCAGGTTGGAGAGTGAGCTAAGAACACCTGGATCAGTTTGTGACCATGCTGCATTGTTAAGAAAGAAAGATCTGCAGATTGAAAAGGTTTCGTTTATTCTATTTTGCAATGATTTCCCCTACATTGATGACCTCCATTATTCTTTTTGCTGATAGTTATCGGTGTTGTCTTTTATTTCTTGACTTTTTTCGTATACAGTTGGAGAAAGAGGTTTTGGAGCTTAGGAAGCAAAAAGATCTTGCTCATTCTCGAATCGAAGATTTACTGCGAGCAGCTGAAAATGACAAGAAGTTGCCGAAACTTGTCAGTGCCCAATCTCTTAATGGGAACTGTAAGTGTAATGGAACGTCACGGAAACTACTTTCAGAGAACAGCGAGGACCGTTGTTCCTCTGATGATATATCCAATTCAAGCCCGGGAATAGATGAAACTCCACTCAATCAATTTGGCTGCAATGAGAAGGATTCTTCTGCTGATCAAGAAAATAGCTACGAATCCGCCGAGGGAAAGACCGGGCTATCTAAATCTGTCAACGGCGTTGTACTGGAACGGGATTTTTCGCCGGATTTACGCAGTAAAGTCAATGGAAGCAGTAATGGTTACTCATATAGGGCACTGGAGGAGAGAATTCAAGATGTTCATAAGACCATTGATTCTCTGACAAGAACTAACCCCGATTCGTTATCTCCAGAGTCGTCCCCTTCAACTAGTACAACATGCTCTGGGATTACAAGCAAGAGCCGTAGAACTAACGTAATCACTTGCTCACCAGATTTTGAGATGGCAGACCGAAACGAAAGCACTCCTCCGAATGTTCTTGATAACTTAACGGGAAGACCCGAGGACGTTTTTGTCAGGAAGCAGTGGAAGCTTCCTCCCGTTATCTACGGTGCGGAAAGTGCAAGACTATCCAGAAATGATTCTTTATCTTCTGACTCCAGTAGCTTCGTTAACGACCCGAAGAACCACGATGCCAACAAGGATGAAGATGATATTCCCACCCTTGGTTCTTTCGTTGCGGGCCTCAGGGAGATGGCGAAAACCCAAAAGGAGCATCACGTGAGAGTGAGACTAATACCCCCTCTCTCCGTATTGCTTTTCAAGTCGTTTTTACTTTTACAGTATGTTACATTGAGGGTTCTATCATAAAACCAATTATTATAAAAGGAGGGACTTCTTTGATTTATATATTGAGTCGAGTGAAGGAAGTTAGTTTACCAATGTGGGACAAATAATCTCAACACGCCCCTCACATGTGGCACGATTCAAAGCCTTACACGTTGGCGTATAAAATCGGGCGGCTGTGAGTGAACAAACGTGATTACACGCAGATCGAACCTGCTGTAATACCATGTTGAACTACAGGTCAAACCTAAAATGATAGGAGGAGATGCATGTTTGATATATATATTGAGTCTGTGAAGTTAATTTTCCGATGTGGGACAATGATTGAGAGATCTGGTTGTTGAGTCAGCTACATATAGCAAGCCATTTTCGTTTCAACTTTAAAAATACTCGTTTATTTTTTTAATTTTATTTTCCTTAGGTTCGGGACCAAGAGATTGGAGAAAGACAAACAGAGGACCTCACGTTCGATGCCGTGCACGATTGGCCCCTCAAGTTTGCGAAGCTGCAAAAACTAATAATCGAACTGTGGCATGATTGCAGTGTCTCCCTCGTCCACAGGACATACTTTGTCCTACTTGTTAAAGGCGACGTTAAAGACTCCATTTACGTGGAGGTGGAACATAGGAGGTTACTGTTCCTCAAGGAGATCTTTTCAAGGGCCGATTCAGCCGTACACAACGGCCGCCCTCTTACACTTGCTTCAAGGTACTATTTCTCTCTAACCACCTCTTCCACGCAATAATCCCACGTTAGGAATTTGTCATTGTTTTTATATAGATTCTCACTATACCCAACAAGGTTTGGGTCGAGAAATGTCTAGCAGGAGGTTTCGGGTCCAATTTCACCGAGGGACCCTCACTATCTGGTGTCTTTTAAAAAAATGGCCTTTGACTGAGTCAATTTTAAAAAAATGGCCTCGTTGACGATTTTTTTTGTCAATAGCCCTCACTTTGTTTAAACGTTAACCATATTAACTAATTCTCATACTTAACTCATTAAAGTAAAAAAAAAAAAAAAAACGAAAAAATGGTCGCTGTACAGATGCAATAACTGACTAAACATGGGTCCATATCCCTCTTTAACCATAACCTTACAATCGATATGAATGCATTATTTTCTCCATTTTAAAGAACAAAGGGTAACCACACACATCTCTCTCACAAACTTAAAGCGACGCGAGCTGTTCTTTTCGTTTAGTGCCGGAAAACAACTTCTCGAACCAAGAAAACATCAAGCATTTCAGCATATTTACCAATAAGCATTCGTTACATGAAAACTGCAATTTTAACGTCGAAAATGGTGAATTTCCAGTCCATTACCCCCTAAAATGTATGTGTTATTTATTAGATCACGTGTACTAGCCAGAGTAGCGATATTTCAGTGGTTATTACGAGAATTCGGACCTGAAAATGGGACCCCTGCGTGCGGGTACCATGCAATATAGGTGCGGGTACCATGAGATATAGGTGAGGGTGTCATGCGCAATACGTGTCGGTCCCATGCGCATGGACCCCTGCTTTTATGCGCGGGTCCCCTGCGTTTATGCGCGGGACCCCTACGTTGTGTGCGGGTACCGTGATCTCATGTTCGGGATCCATGCGCTGAAGATCATACATTTATGTTTGTGAGATTAGCTGCTCATTGCATGCATTTACGTCAGGAAACAGTTACTTAACGAATGTCTTGATAATTGTGTTGTTCTCTCGTCTGTGTTGTGCTTGTATCTTGGATCTACGTGACATTGATCTTTTAACATATTATGGGAGGACAAATTTTCCTTACCATTATTGTGATAATAATAGTAATGATATAAGTGTAGCGGTGTTAGCGTATCCTAATCGATCAAGAGAGCTAAAGGGTCAAGTAGGAGAAAAGACATGGAAGAAACAAAAGAAGGTAAATGTTAGATGATTAAAGATCATGCGTTAAATGTGTTTATGCTTCACACTAATCTTACGAGCAAGAGAATAAGTTTTATAAAAAAAAAATCCAATTGAAGCATAACAAAGATAATAATAGCGTATCATTTTTAAATTACAGCAAAGATTATATAGATCACGTTGTTTTAGGAATCATATATTATTATTCTATGACAAATATTAAGACTTGCATATGTTATTTAAGAAAATGAAGCCCAACAGCCGATGCCAAACTTTACTTCTCTTGTGCTTTAGGCGGTGGCTTTACTAATAAAGAGCTCAATAGGATTATTAATAGTGGCTTCTTAAGGTTTTGTATGTGTCATGCAATTTTAATGTGGTTATGAGTCATGATAATTGCAATCAACGATGCTCTCTGTTGCGACAAATATACGATAAATATTGTGTTCTTTGGGCAAAAGCAATCACGCGTACGCCTCAATTTATGTGTTATATATGTTACGATATATATATATATATATATATATATATATATCTTGAAAATGTACATGTGGTTATTTGTAATTGATATGAAAATTTGGTATGTTGTATGTTGTATTGGTACGTATAATGTAATAGACATGGAAATTTATTGGTTAAATGGAAATTTAGTGTGCGGGTATCATGCCCTTGTGTGCGGGTACCATGCCCCTTGTGTGCGGGTACCATGCCCTTGTGTGCGGGTACCATGCCCCTTGTACCAAGCCCCTTATGTGCGGGTACCATGCCCCTTGTGTGCGGGTATCATGCCCCTTGTGTGCGGGTACCATGCCCTTGTGTGCGGGTACCATGCCTCTTACACCATGCCCCTTGTACCATGCCCCTTGTGTGCTGGTACCATGCTCCTTGTGTGCGGGTACCATGCCCTTGTGTGCGGGTACCATGCCCCTTGTGTGCGGGTACCATGCCCTTGTGTGCGGGTACCATGCCCCTTGTACCATGCCCCTTGTGTGCGGGTACCATGCCCCTTGTACCATGCCCCTTGTGTGCGGGTACCATGCCCCTTACACCATGCCCCTTGTACCATGCCCCTTGTCCGCTGGTACCATGCCCTTGTGTGCGGGTACCATGCCCTTGTGTGCGGGTACCATGCCCCTTGTACCATGCCCCTTGTGTGCGGGTACCATGCTCCTTGTGTGCGGGTACCATGCTCCTTGTGTGCGGGTACCATGCCCTTGTGTGCGGGTACCATGCCCCTGTACCATGCCCATTGTGTGCGGGAACCATGCCCTTGTGTGCGAGTACCATGCCCCTTGTGTGCGGGTACCATGCCCTTGTATGCGGGTACAATGCCCCTTGTACCATGTCCCTTGTGTGCGGGTACCATGCTCCTTGTGTGCGGGTACCATGCCCTTGTGTGCGGGTACCATGCCCCTTGTACCATGCCTCTTGTGTGCGGGTACCATGCTCCTTGTGTGCGGGTACCATGCCCTTGTGTGCGGGTACCATGCCCCTTGTACCATGCCCCTTGTGTGCGGGTACCATGCCCTTGTGTGCGAGTACCATGCCCCTTGTGTGCGGGTATCATGCCCTTGTGTGCGGGTACCATGCCCCTTATACCATGCCCTTGTGTGCGGGTACCATGCCCCTTGTGTGCGGGTACCATGCCCCTTGTACCATGCCCTTGTGTGCGGGTACCATGCCCCTTGTACCATGTCCCTTGTGTGCGGGTACCATGCCCTTGTGTGCGGGTACCATGCCCCTTGTGTGCGGGTATCGTGCCCCTTGTGTGCGCGACTGTTTTGGTTCCAATTGATTCGACGCACGGTTCCTTTGCGAACAAGTGTCCAAATTGCACAATTGGGAAACCATGCGCCGGACCCAACCTGCTCCTGAGGAAGACGAAATCACAATGAAATTACTGACACTCTTTCGGGACGCGCGTTTATTGCCATTGTAGTCGGTTTGGAGAATTTTCTGCTTCGGATAAAGGTTGTTTCGTAGATCTGGAAATTTACTGCTTCGTTTCCGTTATGTGTCTTTCTTCAGTTTTAACTGTCAATTATTGTACTCTGTTATGAAGAAGAAGAAGAAGACCCGTGACGCTACAGTGAGTGGAATCGATTAAACCTAATTAATTTTACTTTGGGTAGTTGAATGGGTTAAATAAGGGTAAAGACGTCTTTTTCCCTGAGTTAGTAAGGGTAGAATATACTTCAAACATTATGGAGGTCATTTTTTTAAAATTGACCCAGTCAAAGGCCATTTACTTAAATAATCCCACTATCTGTGGTGAGTGGAGATTAAGACGTTGACACTTGACCCCGAGCATTAGTCCCATCCGTGGACGGAGCTATGAGGGTGGCAGTGACGTCCATGGACCCCACTAAAAATTTAATATTTAAGATATTTATACGAAAAAATGAAAATATTTATGAAAGTATACTCATAAAATCATAAAAAATATACTTAGAATTTCAAATGGACTCCAAAGAAATTACGAATTTATTATATATTTGAAACCCAATGAACCTGTATTCTTGCTTATTATATATTTGGACCCCAGCGAAGCAGTATTCTTGCTCCGCCACTGGTTCCATCCTCGATGTGTGTGGCGTAAGCCCATATCCGATTGAATGGACCCTCACTGTCACTTGCCTATGTCGTTTAAATAAACAGCAGGAAAGCTCTTCACCGCGAGCGGGCGATGCTGACGAGGCTCATGTACAAAAGATGCTCCGAAAACAAAAGGAACAGAATCTACAACGAGTGGGGCATCGGTTTAGACTCGAAGCGAAGAAGATCTCGCCTCGTCAACCTCCTATGGGGAGACACCGAAAACATGGATCACGTCATGAAAAGTGCCTCAGTCGTTGCGAAGCTCATCGGCCTGTCGGAGAATGGACACGCACTTCAGGAGATGTTCGGTCTCAGCTTTGCACCGCCTGCACGCGTTAGTCGGAGGATATCGTTCGGCTGGATAAAATAGAACGATCTACGAGGCTTTTCGGTTAGTGGTGTCTATTTTATTATTTGTTGAAATGTGAACCGTTTAGGACTTGAATTTTGTGTCACTTCTTACATCCTGGTGTATTATTGTTAAATTTTGTCGGGATATTTATATTTTTTATCCCCAATGTTTGGCCTATGGGCGTTTTTGGTCTCATTTTTTCGAGTTACAATTTCAGTCCCCAATGTTGTCGATTTTGAGCGTTTTTAGTCGCCAGTTAACTTAACCATTAAGTTGGACGGAAATACGGGCCGAGCCAGTCCGAATTTATGGTCGGGCCAGATTTCTCTTTCTTTGGCCCTCAAAATTCGAGTTGGTCCGGCTCGGCCCGTAAATTTGGGCTGGCCCGGCCCATATTTTCGTCCAATTTAATGATTAAGTTAACTGGGAGACCAAAAATGCTCAAAATCGACTATATTGGGGACTGAAACTGTAAATTGGAAAAATGAGAGATCAAAAAACGCCCATAAGCCAAATATTGGGGACCAAAAATGTAAAAATCCCAATTTTGTCCGAACAAATTTGATTGTAACTAAGTATATTATAGTGGAGTAGTATTTTCCGTGACTATGGGCCTCATTGTGTGTTTCTTAACGCATGCGATGTACATTTGCTAGCAGAAAGAAAGAATTGACTACGGGCGTGGAGAAAGAATGACTAAAGCACAACCCGTGTGCTCCTTCAGAAATTAAAAAAAATAATTGCGGACCAATTAATTAAAATGGCTTCTAGAAATGTTTCCCTGAAACTTTGAAATTAGTCGTCAGGTGGCGTGCTTTGAAAGTAAGTTTCTATGTTGCAGATTTCAAACCTAATATTTCTGTTTTGGTCAAGTTTGGCTTGCGAGACTTTGGTTTCATAAGGCTGTAGTAATTTGACTTTTGCGTCTCCCGTTAGTTTGACTAAATTTATTTTATGTAAGTTCGATCGATTAAATATATAAGCTTGCCGAACTTTATTACATTTTATCTACTATTAGGGTGTGTTTGGTTTGTGAAAATTAGTAGGGAAGAAAACGAAATGAAAAAGGAAAATTAATTTTTATGTTTGGTTGATTGAAAAAATAGATAAGTAAAAGAAAAGAAAATCTAGGTTAAGTTTACATTTAAAACTAAGGAAAACTAATTTATTCACCAAATGGTGAGGAAAACTAAAGAAAAACTTATAAAAATCATTTTCTCTCTAATTTTCTTTTCCATACTAATTTCCTTAAACCAAACACCCCTTAGAGAATGCTGCCATTTATTCTAAACAATTTCCTATTTGAATTCGTTGACTATCAAAATTTGCGTTGACTATCAAAGTTTGCATTGATGAGTTTCAAATTGGACTTAGACTAAATTTAGTGATGATGAAGTTTTCGATTCAAACTAAATTTAGTCGGAGTATGGAAACGACGATGTCTTTGTCATAAGAAAACGTTCCATAAGAACAAATAAATAAACTATACTATAAGTAAAAGAAAAACAATAATACGTCAAACAGAACGCCAGTCATGAGAGATAGGACAAGTTTATTATATATGTTAAAAATTTTTGGATAAGGCGTAATAGTTGTAATTAAGGCATTGATTAAGTCAACACTCAACACAACAAAGCATAAAACACCAGCTGATTATGCAACGGTGCGGAGCAATAACCATTTCTTGGGCAAAGACCAAGTTTCCACCGTCTTCACGCTTTCCAAATATTTTCTCTGTAATTTCCACTGCTTTTCTCCGTCAAAGGATTTCGCTGTTTTTATTCATTCTTCACTCGCTTTGATGAATGAATTCACTGATCGATCATTGCATTAGTTTTCTGTTGTGCAGCTACAGATACTACGTAAGATGAGTGCATCCACCGTCGGCAGTAGCAGTGATTCTGCGCCATCGAGGAAGGTGATCGGCTTTTTTTTTTCGTTAAAGCTGAATATATACACACACGATGCGTTGACCGATTAAGCTGTAAATAATGATTTTGTCTTATCTGATAAATAGTGCGACGATGGGCGTAACTGTCGTCTTCGTTACCTTATTGCGATCTTCAATTGAAAGGTCGCCGAGAAATTTAGTTGACTGTGTGCTAGAATAGTGGACAAATTTGGAGATGGCTTTTTTCTCTCTCTCTCTCTTTTTTTCCAAAACCCCAAATCCAGTGTTAAAGCTAGCTCTGAGCTGACAGAACATATTGAGGCCAGTAATAGTTTTATGCCAACTTCATGAAGAGTTTTTATCAGTTTGTTGAATTTGATGTAGATAGCTTTCTTTGCCAATTTTTATGTCTCCAAGCGGTCTGCTAAAAATTTATGATTGGTTATGTGTATCTGATCATTGGAATTGTGTGTTTCTGCTGTGTATTTCGATTTACAGAGGCTCTCGGTTATTGACTTCCATTGTTTTCCTAGTATCTCGACACTTTTTTTATTCTGTTGGTAGAATATGAAGTAATTTATTCTTTCTTCCATGTACTCGAATCACGGGTAGTTTCCAATCTTACAAACTCTTCGGCCTTTGGTTGAGCTGGTGAAACATTAATTCCTTTGATTAAGGGGTACTCCTTCTCTGCTAGTATTTACTGAAAACTGTTTGTGTCTTTTCCATCGCAGAAGGCAAATGAGATGATCGTTTCGATTACTGGGGCCACTGGGCTTCTAGGTACAAGATTGGTGAAAAAATTGCATGCAGGTATTTGCTGCTTATACTTTGAATCTGCTGCTTGGTAGATTAACATCTCGGTGAAATTGTACTCGCTAGCGTAATTTTGGATTCGGAGATAAATTACATTGCTAGTAGATATGCTTCCATATTTCTCACTAGATTAATTTTTTCAATGTATCTTACTGGACTTTACCCGGTCTTCAATATTTCCTGTGACTACAGACAATCATCAAGTGCGTATCTTGACTCGCTCTCGTTCCAAAGCCCTGTCAATTTTCCCAGGTAGGATAATAATGCTACTATAGTTAATGTGATTGCTGCTCTCGATGGAATCAGATGACAAACCAGTTATGCAAAATGACCCAAAATACATATACTTTCTCGATGAATTAGTTTTCATTGAAGCCATAAAAATTTACGAGCCAAGAAAGTTCTAGATTTCTCTTCCATTGTTGATCATCAACAAAGCTTAAAATTTCTAATCGTCCAGGCAATAAGTGAATATTCTGAAAATAATCTGCATCTTTTGAGAAGTGCTTTTTTTTTTATCTATATGTAAGTTAAGAAATCATAAACCGATAGTGATGACTGATTTCTGGATATTAGAATTAATGTTACTTCAATTTCCCTCCTGATCAAACTTGCTTGTTTGCTCCTGTGCAGCCGTGGACTATCCAGGAATTAAAGTGGCAGAGGAGTCGGAGTGGGAAAACTGCATCCAAGGTTCAACAGCTGTTGTAAACTTGGCTGGATTTCCAGTTACCGCAAGATGGTCTCCTGAGGTATGCTTTACATCTTAACAGAGATGCCTATAGCACCTTTGTAATCGTTTTTGCAAGCTATTTTGCATGATCATTTTGTAGTAAAATAATGAAATGATTGGTTCTCGGGTTTTTTTCATAAAAACATTTCTATGATAGATAGCATTTTTTATATCATTCATCATGGCAATGTCATTATTTAGATATCTTAATTTTGTGAAGATGCATTAACTGCCAAAATTTGTTGCAGGTCAAGAAAGAGATCATGGATAGCAGGGTTAAAGCCACTACCAAGGTTCTTTCACAAATTCCAATCGAAATTTCATCTTAATTTTCATTCTTCGACGTGCTTCATTTATCATAATTTCATCTCCTTTTGGTCATAAGACCACTTAAAAGAAATCTGGACTGTGCAGGTTGTGGATGCAATCAACAGTTCACCAGATGAACTTCGGCCCAAGGTTTTGGTTAGTGCAAATGCAGTTGGTTACTATGGTACACATCTCATATTATTCACTAATTGCATTAAAATTCATATCGAGTAGAATATGACCGAAGCTGAAGCTATGGTAAATAATTTCAGGCACTAGTGAGACTGAAGTTTATGATGAGAAGAGCCCATCAGGAAATGGCTACCTTGCTGAGGTAAAACTTGGGAAAGGCCACTTGTAAATGGCTTACATGACAGATTTTTTTGGTGCATTATCTCGTTGCAAATATTATAATGTTGGTTAACTAACTCGAAATCGAAATTTTTTTTTCACAGGTTGGCCGTGAATGGGAAGCTGCTGCCCGTAGAGTCAACAAAGACGTGAGACTCGCATTGATTCGTATCGGTATTATCCTTGCCAAGGAGGGCGGTGCTTTAGGTACTGGCATTGTCTTGTAATAACTCCCTCCATCGTTAGCATTACGTGCTTTATTTATATATATAACCTAACAACTCGTTCGTATCTCTGCAGCTAACATGATACCCAGCTTCAAGATGTTTGCTGGTGGCCCTTTGGGTTCTGGAAAGCAATGGTAACACACACACACACACACTACCTTTTTCTATATATTTTGCCTGATATGATGGTATTCTATATAACTTCTATTTCATAGAAGATAGCCTATATAATTCCCACTTATCGTACAATTCGCAGGATTTCGTGGGTTCACGTGGATGACCTCGTGGACTTGTTCTACGAAGCCATATGCAACCCATCTTACGAAGGTTGGAGTTTTCTTGATTTAGAAAAATGTACTAAACAACTAAATCGTTGATGAGTAAATCAATTAATTACCAGGTGATTTGTCTTTAATTCATTGTAATAACAGGAGTTTTCAACGGCACGGCCCCGAATCCCGTTCACATGTCGGAGCTGTGCACTAGCTTGGGATCCGTGTTAGGGAGGCCCTCGTGGCTGCGCGTTCCCGAGTTTGTCCTAAAATTTGCTCTTAAAGAAGGTGCTTCTGTGGTAAGATGATCGGATACGTAATACCACTTCAATTCATAAAGTTGTTTCGTTTTCCGATATTGGGAAACTGCATAAGCTCTTTATCTTGATAATCATACAGCTAGTTATTACACATCTATGTGGTTCCCAGCTTATGTTGTTTGATTTGTTGCAGCTCTTGGAAGGACAAAAGGTGCTCCCCACAAGGGCAACGGAGCTCGGCTTCGCTTTTAAGTATCCCGAGGTTAAAGACGCCGTGACAGCTGTCGTCAATTCATGAGCAAATATATAGATATCGTTTTGTAACGGTTGTAATAAATCATCAGGCTGCTGTACGTTTGCAACACTGCTTTCACGTTGGGATGTTATAATATTACGTGTGTTGTGTGTGCTTTTTTTTTTTTGGCAGAGAAGTAGGTATTGTCCTGTAACATACATAAAAAAGTTGAGCAATGAATAAAGGTGTCTTTCTTGTAAAGATATTCTTGAAAAATATTCCAGTTTCCTTTGCCACTATTTTCCTTTATTCCATGTTGATGAATATACTATATACTATTCAAAGCAGAGCACCAAAGGCAAAAATACAATCAACAACTTGAGAAAAGATATGGAAAAAGGGCTTCTTCTGTTAGTTCGCATCTGCAAAAATAGATAATTTTCTAATGATCAAACAAAAGATTGTACGTTACGGTGGGATTTTATTGGCAAAGAACATCTTAAATACTAATACATATCCATGATCACAACATAACTTTCATGAACAGAAAGGAAGCGATGGGGAAGAAAAAGCTTTTACGCATTCCAAAGTGATATATTTGGTCGACGGTTGCTCTCTAGTCGGCTCTGGACTGGCCAGCTCGGGAAGACAAAATGATTCCAACGATGAGACCGTATAAGGCAAGAGCTTCAGCAAAAATGAGGATAAGGATCATCCCCACAAATAGCTTCGGTTGCTGCGCATTAGCCCTGAAAAATATACGAAATTCGTATGCTTTTAGTACAATAGCCAACATGCAACAAGTAAACGTGAATCCTAAGGCTGTGTTTGAAACGACGAAATTAGTTTAGAAAAGAAAATCGAGAGAAAATAGTTTTTCATAAGTTTTCTTTCATTTTTCTCACTATTTGGAGAATGGAATGAGTTTTTCTTAGTTTTAAGTATAAATTTAACTAGATTTTCTATTCATTTTCTTATAATGTATGTTTTTGCAATCAACTAAACATAAAAACTACTTTTCCTTTTTCATTTCATTTTCCTTTCCCTACTGATTTCCACTTAAATGGCTGTGTTTGGTTTAAGGAAATTAGTGTGGAAAAGAAAATTGGTGAGAAAATGGTTTTCATAATTTTTCATTCGTTTTCCTCACCATTTGGTGAAGAAATTAGTTTTCCTTAGTTTTAAGTGTAAACTAAAGCTACATTTTCTTTTCTTTTCTTTTTCTTATCTATTTCTTCAATCAACCAAACATAAAAACTAGTTTTCTTTTTCCATTTCATTTTTCTTTCCCTACTAATTTCCACAAACCAAACGCACCCTAAGAGTCTTGGTTTCAGAGCCAACACCTTATTCATTTAGGTAATAATCTGTGTAGAAGACCCATTGAAAGTCTTCCAAAATTAACGAATTTTGTGTTATATGGATAAGTAGGGTAACAAAAGGCAACCAAACCGAACCAAAAGCTTAATTAAACAAACAGTTTACCGAAAAATATCAACCAAAAGGACCCGAATTCCGTTGATGGGTCAGTTAACCATTCATACCTTACACCAGCGTCTCCAACGATCCCGATGGCCATGCCAGCAGCGAGCCCAGCGAGCCCACAGGCAAGGCCAGAGGAGAGGTGAGCATAGCCATCGAAGAGATAGTAAGATTTGGCCTTCGGATTAATTCCCGTGCTGATGATCACCGCAATAATCAGACCGTAGATACCCAAAACACCAGCCATGACGACGGGCACGATGGATTTCATGACCAGCTCGGGCCGCATCACGCCCATTGATGCCACGCCCACGCCACTCTTTGCTGTTCCATAGGCTGCTCCCATACCTAGGAAAGAAGATATATATTTTTTTTTTGCAGAAAAAGAACCAATAAACAAGCTAAAAGAACGGTCCCCAAGCTCATACGGTTTTGACCCAAAATATCACCACATAGAACTTGATCTACTGCTGAAAAACAGCCAAAACCATTTAGACCAGCAAAAAAGGTTGAAACTGTGGCTAATTACAGCCAATTTCACCAAAAGGATAGCAATAAAATTAAATACATGGGACAAATGCATGGAAACAAAATCAGATACCCACAAATCATAAATCCAGCTAACATTGATGAGAAACACCGGTAAAAACAGTAGCAGCAGAAGCAGATATCCATATTCGACTACATGAGGTGACTGAATAAGCAGCCGATCTCAAAAAACACAAAGCAAAAACACTTTTTCAACATGTTCGAGTAATAAAAAGAGAAATCAGCACGTAATGTTATAAAAATTCGGAAACATACATGAGAAGACTAGCGCCGCAGCCGCGCCAAGGAAGCCGAAGAACGGTGCAGTCTCGTCGCCGCTGAAGGTCGAAGACATTTTATAATTCCTGAAAACTGATCGGAAATACTGGTAATTTGATTCCTTCTGGATAGGGTTTGGATTTCAGATCTACAACACCGCGTACGTTCGTATATCAGTATGTGGATTGGCGTAGAAAATATAGAACTGCCTGACAATGATTGATTTGAGAAATGGGGATCGCCTAAGAACACGTGGCTTCTTAGATACCTTTCTTAAGGAAATTTAAATTGGGCCAATTGCATTAACGTTATTACGGCCCAAATTAAACGGGCCTAGCTATTTCTCAAATGGGCTGGGACTATTGGGCTAGCAACCTCACATTTGCATAAAGAGTAATTCTGCCGCAAAAGTATATTGTAGATGATACAAATTGACCACTGAATTTATGACGAACGAGACAAAACATACATAACAGTATTTCTTGCTTGGACAACAATCTTTTATATACTTCAACTATAAAATAAATCAAAGCCCAGCAGAGACAGAGGAGTAGCTGGAGGCAATGGTGCGAAGAATCCGAAATTAGAAAGAATTGGAGTTGATTGTGCATCAAAAGTTAACAGGGACTATTTTGTAAACGAAATTAACCGCGAGGAAATAACTGGATAAAATAAAGGCGCAAGAAATGTGTTGAGCGAGGCAGAGCCTCCGAAAAAATAAAAAGTAGAATCGCAAAATCCTGCGCTGCGAGGGAAAAATCCGAGAGTGAACGCTAATTTCCGATTCTCACCATCGATTCATCCGAGAGCGAATATTCAACAATGGAGCAGTTGGATTCGGAGTCGATTTTTCAATCAATTGGGAACCCTAACAGTTTACAGCCACCGCCCGATGTCCATCCGTCCAGGCAAGGACACTTTCGTTTTCTGCCGTATTTATTAAGTTTAACGACTTCGATATTGCCCGTAGAATTGTTGCTTCATTATGCTTGTAGTGGATTTTTCGCTACAAATGACCAGTGGTGCCATTTTTTTATTTTTTTATTTTTTTCAATTGAAGATTTGGGTAATTGATAAGTTTCTTCGAATCTGGAGGCTTTTTAGTGGTAGCTGATTGTTTTATGAGCTAGAATTGTTGAGTTTATTGTAAAATAAGGGGGCAGAAGTGACACATACACACACACACACACACACACACAAAACATCCTCAGGTCTCATCATTTTAAGATCGAATGTAACAGGATGGAAACGGAAGTGAAGGACTCTGCAACAGCTAGAAAAGTTCAAAAAGCTGGCCGTGAGAGGATGAGAAGAGATCGTTTGAATGAGCAATTCACGGAATTAGGGAAAACTCTTGGTAAGCTCACTTTTTTTATCTATATAATCAAAGTCCATACCCTAAATCTGTTTTTTAAAGAATATGGACCGATCTTGATTTTCCATAGCGTGAAATGTTTTTGAGCTTTAACTATACGTTGTTATGCTTATCACATGTTAGCCTCATTGAAAACTGAGTGATTTTCTGACAAAACATTCACATTCCTGCTCCTGGCAGATCCCGATCGACCGAAAAATGACAAAGCTTCTATTTTGACTGATTCGATCCAAGTGCTCAAGGACTTGACGGCTCAAGTCGATCGACTAAAAGCCGACCACGCAGCCCTTACCGAAGAATCGCGTGAGGTGAGGTGTTTCCTTTATTTCTCAAATAAAGGTCACGTATTGTATAAACTCTATAAATTAATACACTTGGGACAAGCAAAATTTGTTAATTAAAAGAGTTATTAATTAATGGTTAAATTAATAATTTAGCACCATCTCCGCGATTTGGAACCGATAAAAAATATTATCTTAGAGACTAAATAACCGAGTATTAATTTATCGAGTATCTACTGCACAAGACATTGCTAACTCCCTCGTATCCACGCAGTTAACTCAAGAGAAGAACGATCTCAGGGAAGAAAAGGCATCCCTCAAGGCCGACATCGAGAGCCTCAATTCTCAGCACCAGCAGAGGCTGAGATCCTCCATGTATTCATGGGGCGGGCTCGATCCCTCCTCCATTGCCATGCACCACCCATCTCCTTATCCCTTTCCAATGCCCGTCCCCATACCAACCGGGCCCCACATCCCCATGCATCCATCGTTGCAGCCGTACCCTTTCTACGGGACCCAAAACCCACCCGTCGTAGCCAATCCCTGCTCGAGCTACGTCCCCTACGTGGCTACACATGCCCCTCAACCCATTCAACAGCAAGGCTCGAGGTCTTCTTCTTCTCATGCTCCTAACAAGCAGCAGGAGACAAGGAATAAATCTTCTGAAACCGAATGCAGAGCAGAAGACAAAAGGGACGATGCTGCGCATGATATTACAACAGATCTTGAGCTGAAGACACCGGGATCTGCCTCCTCCGAGCAGGTAATGAAAAAATAAAAAGTATTTTTTTTACGGTTGTAATAATCTCGAGATTTACAGTGGCTCGTCCATTTTCGTTGGTTTATTTGCAGGGCTCGTCGTCGAAGCAGAAGAAAGCGAAGAAGGACGTTCGAAAGGAGACGGGCCTCGGGAGCGGGAGTTCGTCGTCGAGTGGATTTTCTTCGACTCACAGTGTGGAGGCTGCTCCTGCTGCCTCGTCCAACAGCGTTGCTGGTGGTGGTAGCAAAAAGTTGGACGACTGAGGAAAGAAAATATTAAAGTAAGCTGCTTAGAGTTGTGCTGTAATGTATGTATTTGTTGGTTTATATTTTTGTCAACTGATATGTCCCTTTTGTGGTAGCTAATGTTGATACTTCACTCTTCTGATCATCACTTGCAAAATTTAGTAAAATTGAAAGAATAAAAATATTATGTCAATGAAATCGATTTAATTGAAAGAATATATATTTAATATATATTTAGTCCTTGTTCCATATATATATATATATATATATATATCTAGTCCTGCATAGTTGGTTGAGTAAAATTTAAAGATACTTAAATTAAGGGGCGACACAAAAAATTTCGAAATCGAAATTGAAGCTATTTGAGAATAATTGATATTGGAAATCTTATGTTAGCTTCGAATTAACAAACGTGAGCAATGCATTACAATTAATTAGGCGTTTGAAAATTTTTGTTCAAATCAGTATTTTTGACGAATTAAAGTGATAGAAGAACAATCAACATCGAAAATCTAAATTCAACCTTACGTTAACAGATATGAGGTGCACGGGTAATTAATTTGGGGAGAAATCTTATGTAGCATCGAAAAAAATTCGGTCCAAATCTGCATGACCAATGCCAAAGAGGATTTTTTTTCCAATGTCATGTTTAATAATTTGGATGCCATGTTTAACAATTTTGGATTGAAATTAGATTTTCATTGCTAATCAAATTGCTTCATTTTCATAACATATTCTTCTAGAATTAGTTACATCTAATCTAATTTATGCGGTTGGGATTCCCTGTTCCCGTTTCGGTGTGCCCGTCCGTGTTCCACATAGAAAAATGCATTATACTTTTCCCGACAAGTGTTAAAACACCCGTAAATATCGTAACACCCATTAATATCAATATACGGAGTGTTTAAACACAAAAAAAATTCAATATAATCTTGATGAGTATGAAATTGAAAAATATATAATATTGAATTTTTTGTGTTTAAACACTCCGTATATTGATATTAATGGGTGTTACGATATTTACGGGTGTTTTAACACTTGTCGGGGAAAGTATAATGCATTTTTCTATGTGGAACACGGACGGGCACACCGAAACGGGAACAGGGAATCCCAACCGTAATTTATGTGTCCCATTTAAATATCTCACTCTATTGAATATAAATGACCATTTCTTACTGCCACCGCTATCAACCACATCACATATGTTCACTCCAATCAGCTTCCCTCATGCACTGAATTTCCTCTCCATCTCCCGATTCTTACAGAGCTGTTGTCAAGCGAGCGATCTCCGAGGAATTGAGAAGCTTCACGCCCATTTGTATCGGATAGGTTTGCTCGTCCTTTCACCGAATCTTCAGACAAAGCTCGTAATAGCGTACACATCGTGCCGCGACGAGAGCAGCCCAAAGAAATTGAACAACTTCTTGAAATCCCTCGACCCTCAGAACCCGTTGCCGTTCAATTCCATAATCTCGCATTTTTCTCATAACGGGTTAGACCCTTTTGCTCTCCGCACTCTCTTTTACATGCGCTCTAGTGGCGTCTACACTGATTCTTACGCTTTATGCTGCTCTTTAAATTCGGCTTCCCGTTTGAAAGACGCTCGCTTTGGTTATTCTCTGCATGGTTACGTTATGAAATTTGGTTGGTTCGCTAGTGTCTTCGTGGGCAGTGCTTTGGTTGATTTCTACGTGAAGCTGCTCTCCATTGACGATGCAGCTAACGTGTTCGACGAAATTCCTGTGAAGAACACCGTGTGTATGAATGCACTTCTATCCGGCTACGCTGAGGCCAAGATGTGGGTTCAAGGACTTGAAGCTCTCAGGGGAATGCCTGCATTGAAATTGGACGTCGATAGCTTCACGTTATCTGCAGCTCTACGAGCATGCGTTGGCCTCTGTGATTTAGATTCGGGCAAGCAAATTCATGCTAAGGTTATCCGCAACGTGGTTCGTGTGGGAAACGATGTGTATATACGGAGCTTGTTGATCGAAATGTATGGGAAATGTGGGCTCGTGGACAGAGCAAGAAAGGTTTTTGATGGGACCCGAGAGAGGCAAAGAGACGTTGTCTTGTGGACTTCGATGTTGGGAGTCTACGGAAGGGCCGGTGATTGTGAAGAAGTTATACTACTGTTTAAGGAGATGCTTTTCGAAGGTATAAAACCCGACGAAGTAGCATTTCTTACAGCAATTTCCGCCTGTGTCCACACGGGACAAGTAAATCTTGGCATGGCTTACTTTGAGTCCATGTCGAGGGACCACGGTTTGGTCCCGAGGCAAGAGCACTACAACTGCATTGTAGACTTGCTCTGCCGTGCTGGAGAATTGAACAAAGCATTCGAGTTTGTCAACAAAATGCCAGATGCAGAGAACGAAAAATGTGCGGTCTCCATGTGGGGAGCGTTGCTCGGTGCTTGTAATGAGACTGGAAACATTAAATTGGGCACGTTGGCTGCTCGAAGAGCACTCGAGTTGGAGCCTGATAATGACGGGGTTTATGTTTTGCTTTCCAACATGTATGCGAAGAACTGCATGTGGGAAGAGATCGAGAACCTAAGGGTCTCGATGAAACGAAGGGGACTGAAGAAGGGGATTGGGTGGAGTTGGACTAACTCATGCTGTTAAACTGAGGATTCTTCATAAAATCAATTGGTGATAGGAGGAGATGCATCTTTTATTTATATATTGTGTCGGGTGAAGTTAATTTTGTGATGAGGGGTAAATAATCCCAACACATACTGATAGAAACAAGCGCGACATTCTTTTCGTGCATACAATTTTCAGTTGAAGTCACAAATTCTTTTCGTGCACTCATTTCATGTATGGGCGGTCAACTTGTTGAATTCTGACGTATTTAAGTCATGGGCAGTGTTCTAAGGATGATAAAACTGAAACTTCATTTTGGTGTTAAGAACTAACAACAATTCTATTTATTTAAACCTAGTCCTAGAGAAATTTCATGGGAATTTAAACCACTGGTGATAATAGATGTGAATACGAAACCAACCCAACCGAGCCCGAGCCGGGCTCTGTTTGAGCTTGAGCTCGGGCTCGATTGGCTTATATTGCACCGAAAATATTGGGTTGTTGCTTTATTTCTCTATTTGTAACGTGTACGAAAATACATGTACATTTATAGCAAGACAGCAACAATCAAGGCCTGTTATGGGTACTCCAAGTATGTCATCATTGAGAAGATTGAAGGACATAATTGAGTGATGATTACTTGGGATCATTGAACTTCTATCCCATTTGTCCAATAATTAATCATATTGCCATGTTTTTTTGGGGTCTTCACCGTTTTGCCTTACACACATTAGAGCTATAAATACGTCTAACTTCATGCTGTACTCCTCCATTGCGAAAAATATTCATCCACCATTCATCATCGAGATAGAGAGAGAGAGAGAGATGAAGTTGCTGATAGCAGCAGCGTTTTTTATCTCGATCCAATGTTTTCTTGTAAAAGGGAGCGACGCCGAAGAAACCCACAAGTGGTTCAACAGCATCGAGAGCCACCGACAGAAAACGACCCACCTCCACTTCTACCTCCACGACATAGTCGGTGGGCCCAACGCCACCAATGTACCCATCGCCGTGGCCAACTCCGCAGCAAAGTCCCCCACCATTTTTGGGCTCATAGCCGCCATAGACGACCCGTTAACAGAAGGGCCCACCTTGGATTCCGAGCCGGTGGGCCGAGCCCAGGGGCTCTTTGGGTCCACTTCGTTGGAGGAGGTGGCCTATCACATGAATTTTGACCTCGTGTTTACCAACAAGGAGTACAATGGGAGCACGCTGAGTGTTGTAGGGCACAATCCTTTCATGCGCGAGCACCGTGAGTTGGCGGTGGTTGGTGGCTCCGGTGCGTTTCGGCTGGCGCGTGGTTGGGCTCTGTTGAGGACCCTGTCGTTCGATAGTGGCTCGGGGAGCGCTGTTGTTGAGTACGATGTGTTTGTGATTCATTACGAAGATGTGTCCATCAATAATAGGATATATGTGGTCTATTGTGGTGGTATTTTAGCCCTATTAACCTTTTCTTTTCTCATCCAAAAGTCCGTTTATTTAAGCGGGTTTGTGTCCAAGTATGAAATACGCAAGGCTCCATAAAATATAGGGGGTGACGTCAGTGGCGTTGAGTGGGGTTCCAAATATAATTAATAACATTTTTCTAGGGGTCAAAGCTTGAGAAAAAATTTAAGTGGGGTCTTTTAGTAGTTTTATAATATATGGGGTGCAATTTGTATTTACAGATGTAAAGAAAAAAAAATTCCAATAGAACATATTTGTTAAATGTTGCAAGTTTAGGACACTAATTATCAAAATTGAAGTAATGGTGTTTCCCCATTTGTGGATTCAACGAGGTTTGATTGATTTTGTTACGCGCTCTCATGGTGTTTTCTTTTTCGTTTTTTAATTTTGATGTTTCTTTTGACTCGTTCGGTTGTTTTCTGTGGACGATAACTCACCCTCATTTTTTTTTGCTGCAAAAACTGCTGACAATCGATCCACAAAACAACTGACAATCGATCCACAAAACAACCGACTGAAGGAAACTTGGTTGTTTTTGTTTAAAAATGATCGATAAACTGACGGATTGAAGGTAACTTGATCGTTTTGGTGTAAAAACGACTGACTGAAGGTAACCCGTTAATTTTCGATCAACTAAAGGTAACTCGGTCTTTTTTGTGTAAAAATGACCGACAAACCGATCGATCTAAAACCAAAATACCCCGAACTTTAACGGAACCGATCTCTTTTATTTAAAAAGGTGAAGGTCGTAAAAATTTTGTTGACCATCTTACTAATTCTTCTCCCACCAATCCAATTGAAATAGAATATATATTTTTGAGTGAATTATATTGTGCCATTGACGGGCCGACGGTTGACAAAATAAATGAGCTACACACAAACGGCCCATTAATATTTAATTCAATCTCAACCCAATCTAAAACATTGACCGGGAACTTGTTTGGAAACCGGCCATGCTTTTATATTAGCTTTGGTCTGCGTTGTCTTGTAGCCCAAGTCCCCTTAGCTTCTAATTTGTGCAAAAACCACGTCGCTCAAAACTAGACTTCGATCTCAAGAGTTCAGCTGAAAGAGTAAAAGGAAATGGCACGCTACGACCGAGCGATCACGGTTTTCTCCCCCGACGGCCACCTCTTTCAGGTCGAGTACGCTCTCGAAGCCGTGCGGAAGGGAAACGCCGTCATCGGCGTCAGAGGCACCGACACGATCGTACTCGCCGTCGAGAAAAAATCGACTCCCAAGCTACAGGACTCTAGGTTTTTATTCTTCTATCATCCCCTTCCATACGCTCGCAGATCGGTTGATTTAGCTGTTCGTTGATTAATTTATGATTTTAGCAAATTGCGAAAAGGTCAATATATGCCGTTGTTAAACCTTACCTTAACTCTCAAGCAGTTTCAATCCTTGTGTGCTGTGTGATTGTGGACTGAATTTTCTGAGTGTTTGCTTGAAGCAACTGTTTGCTTGAATTCGACTGCAAATGAGTACGTGAAGGAGGATCGTTTCCATGTGATCTATTTCTATGTCCAATGTCATTCTGTCGACTATGGAGGCATAGATCTTTGACCAGTGGTTTATGATATATCAGTCTTACTGTTTTACTGTCTACTATTGTCTTCTTCATTATGCTTCCACATGCTTGTAGTCTTTAGACAGATATAGAGTGGTTTTTCACCAGCTGATGCTCACTCCACTCACGCAGATCGAACTCGCTCTGGTACCATGATCAATTGAGTGTTTCATCCTAAAACCAATTGGTGATAGGAGTAGATGCCTCTTTGATTATATACTTAGTCGGGTGGAGTTAGTGTCCCGATGTGGGACATATAATCTCAACAGGACAACACTTCATTTGCTTACACTATACAAATAGCTTCTTTTCATTTCTTTAGTTTCCCATCCGCCGTTGGCTCGAAACCCTTTACTTGAAACGTCACCCCATTTTCAGGTCGGTGAGGAAGATAGCAAGCTTAGACGATCACATAGCCTTGGCAAGTGCCGGGCTCAAAGCAGATGCTCGTGTTCTCATCAACAGAGCACGCATCGAATGCCAGAGCCATAAGCTCACCATCGAGGATCCCGTGACTGTCGAATACATCACCCGCTACATCGCCGGCCTTCAGCAAAAGTACACGCAAAGCGGTGGTGTGAGGCCTTACGGGCTTTCAACCTTGATAATCGGGTTCGATCCCCACAAGGGAGTTCCACTGCTCTATCAGACGGATCCTTCCGGTACGTTCTCGGCGTGGAAAGCTAATGCCACCGGGCGAAACTCAAACTCCATAAGGGAATTTCTCGAGAAGAATTACAAGGAGACTTCTGGGCAGGAAACTGTGAAGTTGGCCATACGTGCTTTGCTAGAGGTATGTATTGCAATATATGCGCGATTTTATTTTATCGTTGTGATACAGATTCTTTAAGGCTGTGTTTGGTCTGTGGGAATTAGTAGGGAAAGGAAAATGAAGTAGAAAATAAAAATTAATTTTTATGTTTCGTTGGTTGAAGAAATAGATAAGGAAAGGAAAAACAAAGAAAATCTAGTTAAGTTCATACTTAAAACTAAGGAAAACTTTTTTCTTTCACCAATTGGTAGGGAAAATTAAATAAAAAACTTACGAAAATCGGTTCTCTCCAATTTTTTTCCACATTACTTTCTTCGTTCCAAACACCGCCTAAATTCGCTACTGCTAATCTCGTTGTGAAAGGAAACGAATAGAATCTGCTGGGATGTTGATTCTTTTTTTTTTTTGGTGATTGAAGGTTGTTGAAAGTGGAGGGAAGAATATTGAAGTTGCTGTGATGACTAAAGAGCATGGGCTGAGGGAGCTTGAAGAAGCCGAAATTGATGCCATTGTTGCTGATATCGAAGCGGAGAAGGCTGCTGCAGAGGCTGCAAGGAAGGCCCCCTCTACATCGAAGGAGGCTTAGTTTGCTATATTATCTTCAAGTGACTGTTCTTGAGAGCTGTTGCGGATTCTGGTTTTGTTCATCATTGCAAATTTTATTTTATTTTATTTTTTCCAAACTACTCCTTAAGTTTTCATTCCACAGAAGAATGATGTCTTATAGTTCAATCAGATCTCTTTAGCAGCATCAGGGTTCGCTAGAGAATAACCAAATGCAAGTTAATAAAGAAACTACAGCCTTATTAAACCCCAATTCACAGTACTCCTCACTTCAAGAATCTTGTCATTTTCGAAAAAAATACACTCCCATAGAGACTCTTATATGAGGAGACGGCCTTCGTTTTAGTAGTATCAAAATTCACCAATGTGTTATGCTTGAATCACAAGGGTTCATACAAGGAGGGCACACAAAATAAGAAACCACAAGTACTAAACAGCACAATGCTTGAATCAAAGGGTTCTACATATTTCAGATCAACTTTCTCAAGAGCATCATTACAAGAAACGAACGAAGGCCACTCACTAAAACGGCGATAGAATCGATGCCTTTTAATCGGGCAAAGCAGTTCCTCTCTCGAGGTTGTTCTTGATCTCCACCGTGTACTTTCCGAACGCACGCTCGATCTTTTTGTTGAAGTGCTCGTTACGCTCGTTGATGGAGTCGATATCCTTCTCTTCGCGGTACTTCCTCCTCCTGCTGAACGATCTTGCCTTCTCCTCCTTGGCCTTGAGCTCGTTGACCATCTTCTCAATCTTATCCTCGGAGGTCTTCGGTGTCTGATTTCACCATAGTGATTATAGAATTATTTCATAACAATGATAGAGTTTCAGAAAGGGATGCGAGTAATTGATAAGGAAGAAAGAAAGGTGATGCTTACTTTTCCGTATTGAAGACTTGAAGCCTCTCGGTAGAACTCGGGATCCGACTCTTTCATTCTGTTGTACTCCTCGAGGTCTACATCGATGTTCTTTGTCCTTTTCTTGTACGCTTCGTACAGAGTTTTTTGGTTGAAAACTGTCAACAATGGAAGCCATAATTCCATCAAATGTGGACAGGATATTGAGGAATGCAAGAAAAAAAAACAATACAAGACAGAAAGACTCATACACACACAAGGGTATCTATTGGGAAGGTAAAAGTTCACCACGAAGCCTATCATTACATGAAGGGAACACGTAAGGAAAAAACTTGGCTTTTAACACGATATCACGTATAGTAAATCATGTATCAAATAGTGCAGAAATTGGAAAGCTGCACCATGACGTCATTCGGTAAAAAAGCATATCATGTTGGTGATCATAGGTAGTTAACGAAATGAGAAAAGAAAAGAGACTTGCGGAAATAAAATATATAAATAGTTTGAACAGCACAACAGAGCAGGGAGAGAGATTTTCATAAATAATCATGCGACCCACGAGAAGATTCAACTACCAACGAGTTCGAGAAGAAAAAGCAATGGTGAAGAGAACATTACCATCCCAACCAGAAGGTGCTGGGTCCTTTTCCCATTTCTTATATTTTGCCTGAGCCGACTCCTGAGTATCTAACATATAAGCTTTACTCATGTCTAAGCCATTGGCATCGAGAAGCCTACCGATTTTCTTCTTCCTCTCCTCGAGCCATTTTTGCTTGGATATACCTCTAGATTCCGATGGAGCCTCCATCTTTTTCTTCTCTGCAACCATTGCAGTCTGATTGGCTTTTCTAGCTTCATTCTGCATAAACCAGGACAAAAATGATATAGCTCGTGCAACGCGATTTAATAACACACATTATGCGAAGGCAAAATATTTTTCATGTGTTTCTCAAGCAAAAAAAAGGTGATTTATATGCATTGTTTTCAGGTAAGGGACCATCATTACCATCTTTAACCGCAACTCAAACAACCTCTTCTGCCTTCCGGTGAGATTAGCTAAGGTTGCTGCCACATCATCTCCATCACCAATGCCCGGGTCCTCGTCAGTGTGATCATCGTCACCATATCTTTCCACATCTGGGTCCCCTCCTTGAGCAGGACCACCAATCATATTTGACCTTTCATTATCATCATCAGCCTTCTTCAACCCTAGACAGATCATGAAAGACACAACAATAATTTTTTTGCAATAATATGACATGGGTACAGTCATGAGCCAAACAGAAAAAAAAAAAAAAAAGTAAGAATCTTCAAAGCACATTTAATCACATTCTGTGATTAGAGGACTTGCTTGTATCAATTAATTATAGGGACCTCGCCAGTGAGAGCTCTCTATTATGCTGATTATTAACAGCTCAACCGTGCTGCAAACTGCAGCTGGCATATAAAATTCGATGCACATTTCAACTAAAAGCTCTATTTTGTAAACAAAACGTCTAGTTAGCAATGAAGATATACAAGAAACAAAAAATTACTATCTGATGATTGAACCACGGAGTATGTTAAACCAGCTACGTTTAAGGTACCACATAAAGTAGCAGGATAAGGAAGATATATTCCCCAAAATGCCGCCCGTTACATCGAAGCAATAAGGTACGCAAAAAAAAAAAAAACGACCTTCATCAGATTTGTCATTCTTCTTGGCCTCAGCAATAATCTTGAAGCAATAATCAGTACACACGTGATATGGATTTGACGCGTTCCTGCAATCTGGATGAACTCGTCCGTCTTCAGGCATGTTTTATATATATCAACACTGCATCAACAATCAAAAGCACTATCTTCAGAAAGTAATCGACAACCGAAACCTCAATTTAACGCTTAGGAGAAACTCGAAATCGCAGCTGAAAGACCCCGCAACAATAGAGAATTAAGACACTAACCCGCGTATCAATTTAGGGTTCGCGAAGGTGAAAGATAGCTGAAGGTCGAATAATAAATTTGGAAAGCAAAAGGGCTATTTGATTTGCCAATTACCGGAACAATGTTTAATGGGTCACAACTCACAAGGCAGAGGGTCGGGTTTGACCCGGACCTCCAAAACAAAGGCTATTCTAATCAAAGCTACCTTTGTGGTAGGCGGGTCTATCTGAATCCGCTAACCGCCTCACAACCCGCTTAAATTAAAATTAAAATTAAAACTCAATAATAAACGGAACACAAATTGCAGAGTCCACCGTCGTAGCGACTCCTCTCTGCCGCCTTCGGAGCCAACTGTTGCAGCCCAATTACTCCCCTCTCTGCCGCCGTTGCTGCCACTTAGTTCGTCCTCTCAGCGTCGCCAATCAATTCGTTGTCCCTTTCTGGTGTCCCAACTTTAGGTAAAGTTGGAGCCCTAGCCTCTATAGTCTCTTCAGGTGTGCAATCGTATAGCAATTACCCCGTTCTTCCTTCGAGTCGAGCTTCAGTTTTCTTTAATTTCGTTTCGTAATTCCTTAATCGTGGGTTTTGGATTAAGACGATAGCCAGTTCAATCTATCTAAGCTTTTGGTTCGTATCCAACAGTTCTGTCGAAAATCATACGACCAAACGAAGTGATTATACTTAGGGGTGGGCAACGGGTATCGGGTACCCGACCCGACCCGATCGGGTCGGGTACCCGAAATATTATCGAGTATCGGGTAGCAAAATGCTACCCGAATTACCCGATCGGGTACCCGACAATGAATTAAAAATTAAAAAAATTATAAAAAAAATAGTATAATTAATTTCTAGTAGTCATAAAATAATTAAGAATGATATAAAATTAATAATTTCTCCTCATATTACAAAATTTCAAAGAGAAAAAATATATAAAAATATCATAAATATTATAAATCATACTAAAATATTAATAAAAAAATAATTAAAATTTAAATCGGGTACCCGATACCCGACCCGATGTATACCCGACAAAATCGGGTACCCGACATACATAGGGTCGGGATCGGGTAGGAAAATCACTACCCGCCCTAGTCGGGTACCCGACCCGAATTATCCGAACCCGTCAAATACCCGACCCGCGCCCACCCCTAATTATACTTGATAAACCTATCTTTTCTAGAAATCACTGCTTCAATTATCTTCTCTTCGATCCAATTATCTGAATCCCAAGTTCGCAATTTGGTTAAAAAGTTTATTCTTGATCTTAGCATGGACATTGAAGTCGATCATTATGCGGCTCTTGGCCTGCCCACGGGAATCGAAGGTGCTAAGCTCTCGGAGCAAGAGATTAACAAAGCTTATCGATCGAAGGCGAGGGAATTGCACCCTGATAAGAGACCAGACGACCCACAAGCACATGCTAATTTCTTGAAGCTCCAAACATCCTACGAGATTCTCAAGGATGAAAAGGCAAGGAAGTTATTCGACGATCTACTCCGCGTGAAGCAAGAGAAGCTTCAACGGCAGGGACGCCATGATCTCAAGCGTAGGAAGATGATGTCAGACCTCGAAGACAGAGAACGTTACGCATTCGCAGTGGACCCCACCGCTAAAGCCCGCGAGGAGGAAGAGAGAATCGCTCGAAAGCTGAAGGAGGAGATTTCGAGAATCCGTGCTATGCACAGCAATCAAAAGTCAGCAGATGCAGGGGCATCTTTTGATGGAGGCACGAAATCGAACAAGAAAAGTGGTGACCACGATGGTGGGTCTAGTGGTGGGCTTGATAAAGAGAGGGTGCTTAAGGTGTCGTGGGAGAAGATTGGCGAAGACTACACAGCACAGAAACTCAGGGAGATATTTCGGGAGTTTGGTTCTGTAGAAGACGTAGTCATCAAGAGTTCTAAGAAGAGGGGATCGGCTCTTGTTGTCATGGGATCTAAGGATGATGCTGCTGCTGCTACTGGAAATGTTTTGGGTGATCTTTCGAATCCTCTCTTGGTTTTGCCTCTTAAAACCGCTTCATCGTCGCCTTTTGATTCGGTTGCTGAGAGGAATGGACCAGCTGAGGATCCGAAGGGCAATCTTGTTGGTCCCGGGTATCAGGCGTTTGAAGAGTCTGTTCTTGACAAGCTGAAAAAGGTTAGTAGGAGTGTCACTTGAATCGTTTCCTCGTATACTTTTTGGTTTATAAAGTTTTATCCCTTTTCGAATAATGAGGTTAGGACTTGAACCAAGGACTTAATTTCAAATTTAACTCTGGATTTAGAAGCCATTTAGTTGCATTACAAAATCAATTGAAAAGTGTCTAGTGGCTCGTGGCTATAGAATTTGAAATTTTAAACTTTGAATAACTGCAGTTTGTTTCTTATCAATACCTGAAGAGAAGACTTTGTATTTACCTGACCTTGAGCGTAATTAATGAACTTCGAGATTCTGGAGTCCTTTCGTTTTCCCATTGTCACTTATTTGGTATATGATTGGTTATGGCTCAAATGTGATTTTTGATAATATTTGGTGGTTTTCATACCGTTCTTGATTTCGCTCTTTTTTTCCTTCTTCTTGGAGTTTAACATCCCGAGAAAAGCAAACGAATTTTAACATTACTCCCACCAAACACTTTTGGCACGCATCCTAACTGGTTTATTTCACCGATTTCAGGCTGCACAGAGGCAAAAGTGAAACGATAACAATATGATGGAGGAGATGTGAAGGTCATTACCTGCCATTTTTTAGCGAAATCATTGCACTTGCTTCATTCTTCTGATCCTCATTGGAAACTTGCTCTTCCTGAAACAACTTATGTATCTGCAACAACTCGTTATGTACTGTATAGCCCGTGCAGTGTGTGCAAGCCAGCGTATACGTTGCATCGGGAAATCACCGTACTCGTTGAGGTGATGTTCCTCTGATTTTTAATATGATTTCGATCGATTTTGCAGACATCTGCTGTATGAAAAACAGGTTACCTCTTTAGTTTATTTATCTGCATGAGATCTTATACAAAGCCATTATTGTGTCTGTTGTTGAGCTTATCCATTGATAGAGAATCCATAATTTCATGGCTTCAATGTTTCGCCCAACTTAGGGGAGTTGCAATTTTAGGTACATAACATCTTATTGATTTTCAGACAAATCGAGGCCAACAATCCTCGAGAAAGAACTCACATCATAAATTTATATGTCCTCTTATGGTCGAAAATATATTTATTTATTTTGATCCGTTTCTCTCCTTAGTGAAGCAGCAGCTGCGAGAAGTTGAACGGATACACGTAGTTTAAGTCCCCGTCGTAGAGCTTCTGAGTTGCCAGATTCGCCGCCTTTTGTGTCGGGTGGTACATATCCCAGAAGAGATGCGTACGTCGATCGGGGCAAAGGGAAGCCTTTGGATCGCACATTCGCTCCGCCCCGAAATCTCCGTACCCGCAGCACGCCGAATCCACGTTCTCGAAACCTAACAATTGGCATCGGAAAAAAAAATAAAAAAAAATTGAATCTACTTGAGTAAATTTTGTTTTAGACATATAACTATCACGAATTTATTTAACGTCCTCTAACGTGTCCCATTCCAAAAAAAGTCCTTTAACTTTCATGTAGTTCACTTTTCATGTCCAAATTAGTCCAACATGTTGTGAAATGACTAATTAAATTTACATGGTGTGAAATGACTATTTATGACGATAAATGGCTAGAAAATCACAAAAATGACTATTTTTATGATAAATGACCCAAGTATACAGGACTAATTTTGGAAACTAAAATTTTTTAGTTTCCCTAAACAAACATTATACTAGTATCTGAAAGGAAAGAAATTAGAAGGCGGAAAACGAATTATTTTCGTGAAAGTTATAGGATTAAAATTTTAGTTACTCCCAAATTGTGAAAGAGAGTGTTCCTTCTTCCTTACCGAACTTTTGGGCATTAATTATGACGTCCCACGTCATGGTGTACGTGTCTCCGAGGGAGTACTTCATCCCCGGAAGCTGCGCGGTGATGTTACGCATGAGCCCGTCGAGCCCCGAGTGGAACGCCTGAGCGTACGTGTTTATGAGTTCGAAGCATCCTTCGGTCCCCGTGGTGTTCTTCCACGCGTACCTGCTGGCCGGGCAGCACCCGACGGGCCCCACGCTCACGATCCCGAATTTCCTCGCTCCCATGCTGTACAATTTCTAGCACCAATATAACAAAAAAAAGCCAACGTGATATAATATGTTACTGCCATTATATACAGAGAAATTTTATAGTGCTCACCTTATGTAAGCACTTGTTATGTGACAGTGATTGATGAAACATAAATAGTGGCGGCATCAACATAAGGGGTTTCAATCAATGGCACGTAGAAGGTGTCAGTCAACGCCACGTCACCTCTTATGTTGATATGTCACCGATCAGTCCCACATAAGTGGTGCTCACGTAAGATTTTTCATTATATATATATATATATATATTATATACATGCACGGAGAAATTAAGATGATGGGCTTTAATTACTGTGATGTGGTCGGAGTATGTGGACATCAAGAGGCCGATGAAGTCGTCTTTGGGCATTTGGTTTAGGGTCTGAAAGTAGTAGAATATATCGTTGCTGCCGATGGTGATGAAGAATAGAGACTTTCCGATTATTTCTCCCGCTTTGGCCGAGCCCAACGCCGCCGTCATGTTGCCTTGCACCCAAGAAAACTGAGCCACCTGTGCCGACAACGGCACCACCGTCTGTGCGGAAAAAAAAACTTAAAATTAGTATGTATTTCGTCGGGAATTAAAATCCCGTTTAGCCCAAGGAGTCCAAGATATAAGTTAGTTAGAATGATCGTTCCACTTAAAAGTTTAACCTTCAATGGAGTGTATTGCCCTCTTACGTCTAAGCTGATTTCTTTATTATCTAGCTTTAAACGTGTATTTTTTTAAATTGGTGGTCCCATGATCTTTGATACCAGATAACCATTGCTTCACCTTAAAGTTTAACCTTGAAGGAACATATTATATTTTGAAATTTATATATATTTTATTCTCAGTTATCCAAGCACTCTAAAACCAACCGACAATAGAGGTAGTTCACACAAGCTTTATTATAATAGGCCACAAATATTTTATCTTATCGATGTTGGATTAGGTCTGATACCACGACATATTTCTACACACACAGCATATATATAGCATATATATATATATATATATCTATTTGTTCTTCATGCCTCACCAGGTTTTCGAAGGTCGAATCAAGAATCCCGGCCCCCGCCGAGGCGAAGTTGATGCCCTTGACGATGTGCCTCTTGAAATGATGGGAATCCAGCGTCTGCATGAAGAGAAACGGCTTCGGGCTCATCTTGTGCCCGAAAAGTTTTGCTGACGAAAAATATATAATATCATTTATCAACATTTCTAGTATTATTATTATTATCATCATCACGATTCATATATATATACACACACACGTATATAGACAGTGACTGACCAAGAAAATCGGCACTGTTGAGACCATTGCTGAACCTCCCGGTGGGCACCGAGTGGGGGAAGTCGATGCCGTAGGGCGGGAAGTTTGAGGTAAGACGGCTGTGATCGAGATCGTTATTAGTCCCCACGTCCGCGATCGAATCCCCCAGGAAGAAAACGGGCATGGGCCCACCACCGTCATCATCAGCAGCCGAGGTAGGGACTGAAAAGCTCGTAGCCACGAGCACCGCTGTTGCTAGGAAAGCAACAGTACTGTTTCCCATGGGGAGGCACACAGCTGATTAATTATTACCACGAGCGAGTTTTATTTTCGGACACATTTTCATTTTGGGGCAGTTTTATTATTATAGGCCTCCCTCGGCTGCATAAGTTCAAGCAAGTGGGGACAACGTAGTAGCCTCAGTATGAGGAAGGAAGCCAGCGGTGTACTTCTTTCTTGTGCATTGGGCGGATTTCCCTAGTAATATTCGGCGATGAGCGTATATGATCGGTTTATGTAAGAAAAATTATTCCCTAAAGTGTTCTCAATGTTTACCATATTTACCAATTTAGCTTTATCCAGTTTTGCAGGAACTATTTAGTCTCAGGTATGGTCGATTTTCGAGTAATTTAGGCACTTCGTCACGATTTATGTCGATTTTAAAGGGAGTCTCTTAAAGCTCATTAAATCACGTTAAATTGAAAGGTTACTGAATTATGGCAAAAAAATAATTCACAAACATGTGTTTATTCTATTCTACTCAGTTGGATTGAGTATAATCCAACCGAGTTAAGATTGCGACAAGTGGCATAATCAGCACACCATCTTTTAGATGTGGGCACACATCACAATCTCAATCACTTAGAATTTTGGAGGAACAATTTTAGTTTTGTGCCCTGAATATTTCGATAACCTGTCAATTTATCGATATAGACATGAATGATTTAGTGGGTAGGAGCGATGTGGGTCACATGCGAGATTTCTTGATGTTAATCACGACGAGATCAAATTGATCCAAAATCGACGCATAGGACTAAATTGGCTCGGCGAAAAAAATATAGGTTAAATTGGTTCCCAAAGCAAACATTTGGTACCGAGTTGTGTTTTCTCGATATATGATTAGTTAATGTAAGACATAATTATCGTACGCACGTCACACAGTCTCCTTGTAAGAAACATTGCGTCGTTTAGGTATCGTACTTAGCGCATATTAGAGGATCTCGCTTCTTGTTGGCGGCTGAATAATATATATATATATATATATATATATATTACAACGCAAAATAGCAGTTGAGGGTAACGATTTATTTTGCAACAACAAAGATCGTAAATGTATATAATATTGGCGAATATGTGATGGTACTACGTACGCGCGTTGCTCTTAGTTCATGGACGTTAGAAACTAGAGACCTAGTTAGAAAGACATGCATGTCATGACGACAGTGATATTATTATAATTATTTAATGATTCTCAGAATCTGCTTAATTACCGTCGCGTCCTCTCCGCTTGTCCGCCGAGGAAAGCTAAAAAATTTCAGTTCCAACGGTTTCTTTGTTCACGTCGCACTTAGTTTTACAGCTTTTTGTTGAGCATCGTGTGTATTCGAGGGAATTATTCATTACCTAATATATATTTTTAACCTTAATTTACGCGCTCTGATATAATATTAGGTCACTAGGTATACATGTTTTCGTTTTTGGGTCACTATGTTCGATAATTGCAAAAGTAAGCCACTGACTTTGTATGTCAAAACAAATTTGGATCACATTTTCAATTTTGGGTCACTAAGTAAATGTGTTTTCAAATTTGAGTCACCAAGTATACATGTTTTAAATTTTTTGATCGCTATGTTTAAAATGTTAGTGACCCAGTTTTCCATTCATAAAAACATAGTGACCCAAAATCGAAAGGGTGACCCAAGTTTGCTTTGATATACAAAGTTCGTGATATACTTTTGCAATTAAACAATTTGAGACTTTTAATCTCTATACTCAGACTAAGTTTAGCGTGAAACGAATCTAAATTTCAACGTAATTTATAATGGGATGACGAATCTGGTGAGCTCAAGTGAAATCGAACACATCGATTGTAATGTTCTAAGTTGCCACACATATAACGAAAATCATATCATGATTTTATTATAAACGGGTGCCTTAGTTGGGCCGAACTACACGATAAATAGTAATCGGGTCAGCCCACGATATTAACTGCTCCGGCTTCGAAGCAAATTGCATGGAGCAATTATAATCATATCGTAATGACGTAGTTAGGCCCACAACCGACGAAACGCGTTTTTATTTCTTGTTAAATGACTATTTTGTCCTCCGTTCACGCGTAGCCTAGCGTAAGACCATGGACCATCCGTGGGTCATATAAGCAGTACCCGACCCGGTAGTCGACCCTGTTTCTTGGGGAGAAAGTTTTCATTTATTAATAGCGCTTTCCAATTTCTTCCTCGACAGCAAATCAAATAATCGGCGTGCGGGATTAATCGATTACCTTCTTATAATAGGTGTATCATTTGCATCTATTCATCGGAAGAAGGAATTAGAGCTGCTTTTCTTTTACGTTATTCGGATTAGGGCTTTCGATTTCTTTTGAGGAAAATCAATGGGCGGCGAGGGTGACTCGAGCGTGGGCGCGGGCGGGCAGGAGCAGGTGAATCTGAAGATCCGATGCACCGACGGCTCTAAATTTTCGGTGAGAACGAGCCTTGGATCTACGGTGGGGGAATTCAAAGCTTTGTTGGCGCAGAACCATGGTGTTCCAGCTGAAAGACAGCGCCTCATATATAAGGGTCGCATCTTGAAGGACGATCAAACCCTAATCAGCTATGGTAATACACCTCCTCCTTATTGATGATTTGGGTAACATAATTGATGACGTTTTGAGCGTTCATTTGCGGAGAATAACGTAGATTTATTGTTCACAATTGATTTTCGTCATCGTTGTTGTTCTCATATTTTTATTGGTATCCTCCTCCTCTTCTCTCTCAGGCCTGCAGGAAGATCACACAGTTCATATGGTCAGTGGATCTGCTCCGGCTCCCACGAGCGGTGGGAATTCTACTGCTGTACATAGTGCTGCACCCAACACCGGAGATGCTGGCTCCAACAACCGCGATTCTGGGGTGGCTAGTGCAGGTACAAATGTTTTCCCGGGGCTCGGCTTGGGCCCACTTGGTGGTGGTACGGCTCCGGGATTATTCGGTGCTGGGCTTCCTGAGTTTGAACAGATGCAGCAGCAACTCACACAGAACCCGAATATGATGAGAGAAATAATGAACATGCCCGCCATCCAAAGCTTGATGAACAATCCCGAGATCATGCGTAGCTTAATCATGAATAACCCTCAGATGCGGGAGATAATTGACAGAAATCCTGAGCTTTCTCATGTCCTCAATGACCCCAGCATCCTTCGGCAAACACTGGAAGCTGCAAGGAATCCCGAGCTAATGCGTGAGATGATGCGCAACACGGATAGGGCGATGAGTAATATTGAGTCTTCTCCCGAGGGATTCAATATGCTAAGGCGCATGTATGAAAATGTTCAAGAACCCCTTTTGAATGCAACAACAATGGGTGGTAATGCTGCTGCTGGAGATGCGGGATCGAATCCATTTGCAGCTTTGTTGGGGAGCGTCCCAAATACCGGTGGAGCAAACTCTTCTCCTGCACCACCCGGAGAGAATGCTGGGGCTACTGTTCCTAATGCAAATCCACTGCCTAATCCATGGGGTAGTACTGGTAAGTGTAGTATTTGATTTTTCGACAGCTGATATTATGAATTTTTCTCGTGAATTCATCCATTATTTACTCTTTGAACTGCGATTGTGTCGAAGTAGCAACGTCTTCTCGTATGATCTCTCCACCGTCCCCCGCATCACTTAATTTCTCACACACCTGATTTCTTTTGTTTGGGTATTCTGTTACTTGGCTATCCTTACTTGCTTAGGTGTCTTTTCTTACATTGTCTTAAATACTTCTGATGCATATCTGTGGAAAAAAGTTCTTTCGCTGCCTACTGCCTTTATATGGCATCTACTGTGATCATCGCAATGAGTTTTAGTTACCTTTGGTTGGTTGGTCTATGAACTTTGATGACTAGTTGTTTAATGCGTAACTGCTTTTTTTATCAATGAATTTGATATGGCTTTGGTTCATCGATATCAATATTTATTGATTTCAACTCGACGCATGGTTCTGAATTCATTCGATATTTTGACTTTTGAATCTTCTTAAACATAATTCAAAGGAGGTCCCCAAACAAATAGTACTGCAAGAACCAATGCAACTGGCACTGCAAGACCCCCCTCGGTTTCTGGATTGGGAGGAATTGGCATTCCTGAATTGGGGCGTATGGGCATGCCTGATCCCGCTGCATTTAATCAATTATTGCAAAATCCAGCTGTTTCTCAGATGATGCAGAGCCTGATGTCTAATCCCCAATACATGGATCAGGTTCTTATACCATTCTTTTGCAATTTGTTAAGCTTCATTAGCTTAACACGTCTTCTACTGAAACTGACGAAATGCAGATCATGAATTTAAATCCTCAACTTCGGAGCATGCTTGATATGAACCCTCAACTGAGAGAGATGATGCAGAACCCAGATACTCTTAGGCAGTTGACCTCTCCGGAAACCTTGCAGGTGTGATTCTATTGATCTCCTTTTTTCACTAAACTCTACTATAGGGTGTTTTTCCTTCAATTGAGGGATGATGTAATGATGTTTGTCTGTCATTAAACCGGTAACGGTGTTATGCATTGGAAGGGCGGTAACTAATTTAGTAATCCGATGATGCCTTGTTCAAAATACCAATCTGAAGCATTATTTAACTCGAGTGTAGCGCAGAAAATATTATAGTTGCATTGAGGAAATATTGTAAAACTCAATGATTACTGAAAGAAGACAAGCTGTTGATGTGAAATTAAAGGAACTTACTAGTTTGTTTTCTCTTATTATATGCTTTTTTTTTTGGGTTTGCGACAGCTTCTTCCAGTTACCATTTGGATAAGATCTACCAGTAGATAGTTTAATCCTCCGACCATAGCGATGCTATTTATTCCTCTTTTGCTTACCAACTTCCATTGACATTTTATTTTCAGCAAATGATGGCTCTGCAGCAACAACTCTCCCAACTTGGTCCGCAGGCAACTAACTTGTGAGTTGAATTTTTCGGTTGCGTTTCATGTCATTTTTTTTTTTCTCGCTGAAGATTGTTGTCAACACCGTGTCCATATCTTGCTTATGTTTCTCATTTTCGAAAGTCAATAAATCTATTCTGCTCCATAAACAAGCGTGTGCTTCCATAGAATGTTTCTTCCATGCGAAGTTCACACCTTTTTTTTTACCTTACTTTGTTGGTAACGAATTCATAATAATTCTTCTCGACCATAATATTTCAGGGAAGGAGGAGCTCGTGCTGGTGTTGGTGGAGGTACTGAGAAACGCAAAAGGCGGGTGTCTTCACATGGCAATGAAATGATTGATTTATTATATTTTTGTAAAATGCAGGAACTCAAAATAATAATATGGGCCTGGATATGCTGATGAATATGTTCGGTGGACTAGGAGCCGGAAGTTTAACTGCTTCAAACACCCCAAACGGTCAGTAATTAAAACAAAAATGCCTACTCAAAACAATAATATGGGTCTCTATAATACTATATATAAATGCTGATGAGTATTAAATATGGGTCTTATTATTATCCTTTTTTCTCATAGTACCCCCGGAAGAACTCTATGCAACGCAGTTGTCACAGCTACGCGAAATGGGCTTCTTCGACACCCAAGAAAACATCAGAGCTCTCCGCGCGACAGCTGGCAACGTTCACGCTGCTGTCGAGCGACTCCTGGGAAATCCCGGTCTGTGATTTCTGGAATGGACTGTGCAACTATCTATTTATTTAGTCACTACGTTATATATAGCACATAAATATTAATGCCTTTGCAGTTGTCGTCGCATTTGAAACACATTCACTATATACGTTTCACCCACATCTTATGCTTTTCTGTAAACTTCCTTTGATGATGAATTGTCTTTGTGCTTTTGAGAATGTAGACAACCTTCTCCTCAATGCCTTATTTGAGTACATGTTCTCATATATATATATATATATATATATATATATATATCTATCTGAGATTTAAATGCTTCATTGTAAAATTTTTAGCATGAAGTCATGAATTCAAATCCCACTTTGACTTCTTGCCTTTCTATGTTTGCTTAGACCTCAGAAGACACGTGGACCTGATTTATCCACTAGAATTAAGGGATGGTTCTTAGTGATTTCTCATATTTGCTTTAAATTGAATTTAATTTATCCTTATCCACGAGAATTAAGGATCATTCTACGGTAGTGATGTTCATATTTACTTCAAACTGAACTTGATGTTCATATTTACTTCCGAAGTAATATCCGGTTAAATTATGAAGCATACATAGACCATTGATTTATCCACTAGAATTAAGGGATCTTTTTAACAGTAGTGATGTTTATATTTGCTTCAACTGAACTTAATATATCTAAAAAAATCATAACAAATATAATTAATTGGCTTCACGAATTCAATTAATAAATACTGTGAAGTCAAAATAGGCCAATGGGCAAGGCCACTACGGTCGTTGACCAAGTTAACGTAAGGGCTCCCCTTATATTTCGTCATTGGAGGAATATGCTCGCTCGCCTTGCGGTGCGGCTAAATCTAATCAGCAATTTATCAAAATATATATATTTCATTATTTAATTTTACTTTAGATACAATGCACCGTCGATTTTATTTTATGTAACATCCATCGATCGATCAGGGCCTCCATTTTCATATTTATGTTTCTAAATAAAAACGTTCAAAAGTAACCTTTTTTGGCCGTATTATTAATAATTTCAATTGTAAAAAAAAAATAGAAAAATGGAGATTGGAGAGAGATTGATGAGACTCTTCGGATGTTCTTCTCTTTTAGGTAGCTGGAGAATCTAAATCATCCAAAATCACCTTAGATATGAATCTTCCTCGAACGTGAGAGATAATGATCAGCGAAGGTACGCACGAACACGATTATGACCTTTTTTTGTCGCCGCCTTCTCAATTCGTGATGATGTTGTTTTCCTCCTCCCCTTTTCCCTTTTTCGGGGTAATAATAATAATATAAAAACTCCCCCCGGTTTTAAGACAGCTCGATCCACTTTTCTTATTTTCTTACGAAGCATATTAGTAATAGCTATCATTGAAGCCTTTGGCTCCTTTTATGCTAATGGTGGTCTTGAGAGGCATGCCTAGATCTCCCTTTCTTTTCTGCTGCTTTGATTTTATTTTTGCCTTTTTAACTTATATGCCACGTGATGGATGATCTGTGTAGTTTTTTTTTTTTTTGCATTATGTATCTCTTCTTTGAAATTTCTTTCCTTTGTTGATTCGTTTGTTGTAATTGGTTTACTTTTGGCGAGTTTTTAACTTCAATGATGTCTGTATCTTTATTAGATCTATCTCCCAATGAACATTCCCCTTTCGCTCTTTCTTTCTTTGAGATTGTTTTTCTCTTAGCTACTACCTCTCTGGGGAAATTTGCTTTATTTGCCTTCTTTCCTTTTTGCATCCAGTTTTCGGAGCTCTATCTTCTAGAAGAAACTTTTCTATCAGTTGAGCTGAGAGAGACAGAGAAAAGCATAAAAGGTGGATAAATTAGGCTGTTGATGGGCAATACATGCCGCGGATCATTCGGAGCGAAACCTTTCCAGGGCTACAATGAGCCCGAAGAGAATTCCAAGCAAAAATCATCCTCTGCGCGCTCCAATTCCTCCAACGATTGCTCACCCGATACCTTGACAGCTCAGCACCACACTGCTCAAGAATCCTCCAAAGACACTGAGGACTCAAACTGCAAAAAGGGTCACCATCACCACAATTCTGCACCAGTTTTCAGCCCCAAGAAAGATAGCACCAACATGAACCGCGGAGCCTCATTGCACCCTTACTTTGTGTTGGGCCACATGACTCCCAACATCAGGGACCTCTACGTGCTCGGGAGGAAATTGGGCCAGGGACAATTCGGCACCACTTTTGCCTGCACGGAGATCTCCACGGGAATCGAATATGCATGCAAATCGATCACGAAGAGGAAGCTGATTTCGAGGGAAGATGTTGAGGATGTGAGGAGGGAGATTCAGATAATGCATCATCTTGCTGGACATAGGAATATTGTTTCGATTAAGGGGGCTTATGAGGACTCTGTGTATGTGCATATAGTGATGGAATTGTGTGCCGGAGGCGAACTGTTTGATCGTATCATACAGAGGGGACACTACAGTGAGCGGAAGGCGGCGGAGCTGACGAAGATCGTTGTGGGAGTTGTTGAGGCTTGCCATTCGCTTGGGGTGATGCATAGGGATCTTAAACCGGAGAACTTTCTATTGGTTAATAAAGATGATGATTTCTCCCTCAAAGCTATCGATTTTGGTCTTTCGATTTTCTTCAAACCGGGTAATGCGGTCTCTGTCTTTTTTTTAATAAGATGTTTTAAGCATTTGGGAGGTTCAGAGTTGTTAAAATTGAGGGGTCTGTCCTAAAACCAATTGGTGGTAGGAGGAGATGCCTCTTTGATAACGTGTGACACTGTTTAAAGCCTGGCATGTGGACATATCAAATCGGGTGGCGGTGAGTCAAAAAATGGTGATAATACGCAGATCGAACCCGCTCTGATACCATGTTAACTTGTGTGGTCCATCCTAAAACCAATTGGTAATAGGAGATGTCTTTTTCATTTATAGCACACCCTCTCATGTGTGGCATTATTCAAAGATTAACACATGGACATATCAAATCTGGTGGCGGTGAGTCGCAAAATGGTGATAAAACGGAGATCGAACCCGCTCTGATACCATGTTTAAATTGAGAGGTCCGTCCAAAAATCAATTGCTGATAGGAGGAGAGACCCCTTTGATATATATATATATATATATATCAGTCTGGTGAAGTTAGTTTCCTGATGTGGGACGAATAATCTCAACAAAAGTAAATTTCTAATGTACAGGTCAGATTTTCACTGACGTAGTTGGGAGCCCGTATTACGTTGCTCCCGAGGTCCTTCTGAAGCACTACGGTCCGGAGGCTGATGTGTGGACTGCAGGAGTCATACTCTATATATTGCTAAGTGGCGTACCTCCCTTTTGGGCCGGTGAGCATGCAGAGGACTTTTTCCTTCGTATCTCTCAGCCAAAAACTGATTATTTTTTATATTTCTTTAGAAACGCAGCAGGGGATATTTGATGCTGTTCTCAAGGGATATATTGATTTTGATTCGGACCCGTGGCCCCTAATATCAGAGAGTGCAAAGGATCTTATAAGAAAGATGTTATGCATGCGTCCCTCAGAACGTTTGACTGCTCACGAAGTACTATGTATGCTCATAGTCTAAGACTCTTACTGCCATAAATGAATCTTGAGTTTCTTGGTTCTCTCTACATGTTCAAATATGTTTGTTTATTCATTCAAAATAATAGTCGGTGTGACGTGTTCGGTAACTGTTGGTTCTCTGTCATTCAAATGTCTAGGGCTGCTTGGGTATTACAATTTTTTTTTTTTTCTGGTATTAAATAGAACTTAATATCATATTGTAAAAATGTGATGCTTTTTTTGTTTTGCAATGTGTTTTCTTTGCTAACAAAGCATTTTACCTTATAGGTCATCCTTGGATTTGTGAAAATGGTGTTGCTCCTGATAAGGCCCTTGATGCAGCGGTGCTTTCTCGTCTGAAGCAATTCTCTGCAATGAATAAATTAAAGAAAATGGCATTGCGTGTAAGTTTTCGGTGCAGACACGATGGCTACTATAGTTTCCTGCTGAGAGTCAAGTCCTTGTAGTCACTTATAATTCGTCTTCTCGTTTGCAAGCATGATAAAACTAAGCACTAGGATGAATGAACCCTATTACTTTCTTCAGGTGATAGCTGAAAGCTTGTCTGAAGAAGAGATTGCGGGATTGAAAGAGATGTTTAAGGCAATGGACACCGACAACAGCGGAGCAATCACATTCGATGAACTAAAAGCTGGTTTAAGAAAATATGGATCCACATTGAAGGACACAGAAATACGTGATCTTATGGATGCGGTATGACTATTATTTTCTTCTCTTTTATTCCCTTTGCTAAAAGCAGGTACAGAAAGTGTATTTTAGGTTCTCCTTCGGTGCCCGAGTCAAGATGATTTCACACTTAGCAGCACATGCATTGTCCTCCATCATCCATAATTTTACTATGCACACGTTTTTTGTTGAGTGACCACTTCACCTAAAATATTTAGTTTGAAGGGAGTGTATCATATTTTGAATTTGTATATTTTGTTTCCAACTCGCCCCTCACGTTGAGGTTGGTTTCTTTCTTATCTCACTTAGACGTGTAATTTTCTTAAATGGGTGGTCGTGAGGACTCGTACCCGTGACCTCTTGAGCCCGAGCTCTGATTTGAATGACCTTTTCACCTAAAAGCTTAAGCTTGAAGGGAGCGTATATATTTTAAATTTTTATATTTTATTTCCAAAAGACTTAAACTCTTGAGATAGGATAATCATGGGTTTCTTTAACTCAATCTCCAAGATTTATCATCAATTCTCAAGGTGCTGAGTCTTTGTATGCTTGCAGGCTGATGTAGACAACAGTGGGACAATTGACTACGGTGAATTTATAGCTGCAACGATTCACCTGAATAAATTAGAGCGCGAGGAACATCTCGTGGCTGCATTTAAATACTTCGACAAAGATGGAAGCGGATACATCACAGTCGACGAGCTTCAGGAAGCTTGCGTAGAGCATAACATGCAAGACGTCTTTCTCGAAGATGTCATCAAAGAAGTCGATCAAGATAATGTAAGTTCGCCTGTGAAATTCGTATATATTGCCAAATATATGCTCCTTTTAATGTCGAATAACGCAAAGCCTTTATTCCGTTCTATTCGGTGATCCGCTACTTACTTGCAAGTACTTTTCTAATGCTCATGGAGTGTTAGAACTAAGGGTTCCTTCCTAAAACCAATTGGTGATTAGGTGAAGAGCCCTCTCTGATTTACATATCAAGTCGGTTGAAGTTAATTTCCTGATGTGAAACAAATAATCTCAACACGCCCCCTCACGTGTGTCACGATTCAAAGCCTAAACTAATTGAGGGTTTCATCCTTGAACTAATTGGTGATAGGTGGATGGGTCTCTTTGATTTATATATTGAGTTGAGTGAAATTAGTTTTGCGATGTGGGACAGTACTCAACATGGAGGATTTTCGCAACCCTTCTTCCAAAAGCTAACAAGTGCTTTTTTTTGCTGGAAAAAGATTACCTTTTCGAGTGTTTCATAGCTGATAAATTCATCACATTAAGAATACCGTTTTCTCACATGTTTTACTATGTTGCTTACTTGCTCATCCATGGAGAAGCTGTTACTGGGCATGATATTATTTCTTGACTTTTCACTGGATAATACAAAATAAATGCACTCAAAGGAGGCTTAACTGTATTGTTTTGCTTTGCTGCTATTTTTCCATTTTCGGTGCCTTTCTTGCATTCTTAATCTGTAGATTTGTTCGCTAATCTACTACGAAAAAAAAATGTTTTAGGACGGAAGAATTGATTACGGGGAATTTGTTGCTATGATGACCAAAGGCAATGCTGGAATCGGTAGGCGTACGATGCGAAACAGCGTGAATATAAGCATGAGGGACGCACCGGTAGCTAATTAAATCATTTCAATTTCTTCTAAACCTCACGGGTTAGTTAAGTTTCCGTTAGCTTAATTTTATAGAAATTTCATAGCTTTCATGCTTTTGATGATAAGATTAAGATATTTAGCTTGAGACTGATGATGTCACCCCGGGATTAATCAGGCGTAGCTTGGACATGGAATGCCATTGATGATCATCCCTTAAAAAAAAGTTTAAGGATGCTGTCAAGATTTCAAGGGACCTCTTGAATCTTTTTTACATTGGTTCCACGATTGTGTGAGCTTCTTGTTAACTTTTTTTTTTTTTTCTGTATGTGTTGTTGGATGTAAGAATTGTTTGCATGCTTTGTATGTTTAATCTATTTTCCCCTTGTTTTTTACTCTAATGATTTCATTTCGAACCCTTATCCATGCGTGACATCAATGCAACTCGTTAGATTTTTGACACGTCATCAAATTCAAGTTTTGGATGACGTGTCGAAAATTAAACTGATGTGGATTGCTAGTCAACTGGGTAGGGAAGAATAAACTCAAGAAATGTTATGATTTTTCTTTTCGAAAAAGCTAAATTCTAAATTTCAAAAGTTTTATAGCAGATTTATTTTTATTTTTTTTAAAAAGAAAAATATAATTTCAAAAAATAGTGACATAAATTTTCTAAAAAAATAAAAAGTTATACCGTGAAGTGGCAGTTTGAATCGTTTCGAAGCCCTAGATTACGGGATCAAATCAATAACCCTAGCCGTTGCGGATCTCAAAATTGAACCGACGGTTTTAAATCGTAAGAACACATCCACAATACAATGTCACAAAATCGAACGAACACATCTACGTATACAATGTCAAATCCTTAGGGCCCGTTTGGTTTCAAGGAGAAACCCATATAAAGCCAGATAATATAAATAACATGGCATGATATTGTATTTGGTTCAGCCCGACGTTATCTTCATAACGCGATATAAATGAATAAATCCGATATAAATGCCGGGCTGAAATAAGTTAGGATGGGCTTTTAAAGGTAAAATTTACTGGGCTTTTTTTTCCTTTAAGCCCTAAAGAGTGCAATATCGGCCCAAAGCTTAACAAGCATTACGTAAAGCCCAAACTACGTAAATCCTCGCATTATAAATTAATCCAACAGCTAGGGTTTTCTTTCTCAGCTCACTCAGATATTGCAGCAGCAGCTCAGGGTTGAAGACCTCAGCATCATGGCCGTTGGGTAAAGTCCTCTTCTTTATCCTGCTGCACAAAGGATTTTCTTTTTCCTTTCGATCATTTTGGAATCTGTAATTTGATTTATTTTTTTATCTTTTCTTTCCTCTCGTGTGGAACAGTAAGAACAAGCGGATTTCGAAGGGGAAGAAGGGAGGCAAGAAGAAAGCGTGAGTATTTGTTCGATTTCCCGTTTCGTGATTCGGATTGAGAATGTGTTTTAGTCATTTTCGTTTTGCTTGGAATGTTATGTTAACAGCGTCGATCCGTTTGCAAAGAAGGACTGGTACGATGTGAAAGCGCCATCGATCTTCAGCGCGAGGAACGTTGGCAAGACATTAGTGTCTCGTACTCAGGGTACTAAGGTAATAAATTTATTTACCTTTTTCTTAATTTTCTTGTTATTGTGCTGGCGTTCTTTTTCATTTTTTCTGTTCTATTATGAGATAATAGCCTTGATGAAATATTGAATCTCTGTATGATACTTGTTTCGTTGAGCAAAATAGTCATTTCTTTCGGAGCTGGGCTTATTATATATAGCTTGGAGATTGATTGCGTCCTCCTAAAATCCCCTAGCTGAATTCTTTCCATTGTCGTTTATTTTGTTGATAACTTTGTAAGTATCTCACTGCATTTTGTTTTTTCGTATGACAACTTTCTGATGCGGTCTTGCTGGATCTTGGGTTAAAGTAATATGCTAATTGAGATACTTTATATTATAAAAAATACTTTATATTATAAAAAATGGCAGCATGTATTTGTTTCATATGAACTTTTGGTTTCTGTTTTGCAGTGACAAATTTGGTTAATTTGTGTTAATAATTGTTCTTCACCAGATTGCTTCGGAAGGACTCAAGCACCGTGTGTTTGAAGTCTCCTTGGCCGATCTTCAGGGCGATGAGGACCATGCTTTCAGAAAGATCCGTCTGAGAGCCGAAGATGTTCAGGGCAAAAATGTCCTCACAAACTTCTGGGTACACAGAACAAATCGAATCCCAGTTTCTCGAGCATAAAGCTATGATTTTTTTTCTTTTTCTGCTACCAAATACTTTATTTTATACTCTTTCGGGGATAATTTTATAGGGAATGGACTTCACCACCGACAAGCTGAGGTCACTCGTCAAGAAGTGGCAATCGCTCATCGAAGCCCACGTGGATGTGAAGACAACCGACAACTACACCCTGAGGATGTTCTGCATTGCCTTCACTAAGAAACGTGCCAACCAACAGAAGAAGACTTGCTATGCACAGTCGAGCCAGAAACGTCAGGTGAACATTAATTTCTAAACAATTTCATTACTTGTATAAAAGTCAGCCCAAGATTTTTTTTTTAATAATTCCCCTGTTTTTTATTTGTGACAGATTCGGAGGAAGATGCGTGAGATAATGGTCAACCAAGCCCAATCGTGTGACCTGAAGGAGTTGGTTCAGAAATTCATTCCCGAGTCTATCGGGAAAGAGATTGAGAAGGCAACTTCGGGCATCTACCCTCTGCAGAACGTGTACGTTAGGAAGGTTAAGATCTTGAAAGCTCCCAAATTCGACCTTGGAAAGCTAATGGATGTAAGGCTCTATTTTCTATTGTTCGTTTCTTTTTTTCTTTTTTTTACTTGCTATGAAATGAATTTATCTGTTAAAATTTGCTGCTGCTGCAGGTTCACGGGGATTACAGTGAGGATGTTGGTGTGAAGTTGGAGAGGCCAGCTGAGGAGCCAGTTGCTGCTGAAGCAACTGAAGTCGTCGGTGCTTAGAGTATTTGAAGCATGTGTTATGTTTTTTCTTTAATTTCGAACAAAATAGCATCGTTTTCTGCGGGTGTGTTATTTTTGGATTTTTGATTGTGACTTTTATAAGAATAACCCACCGCCTTTTTCGAATTTTTCCGCTGTGTTGTTGAGCTTTTTCCGCAAAAAAACAGTGTTTGGGTTATTTGTTGCACTCTTTGCTGATATATAATGGGATTTCAAACTATGAAACTGTGAAACTTCAATATAAGACATCGAATGACTCATTAGTCGGGCTCGAATAACTTAGGCATTTTGTTATGTTCACGCCCATTATTGTGCATATCCATGAATGTCCGATGAGCTTGATGAGTTTGCTGCCATGAAAGATATGCAGGAGTTGCTAGCATAAATATTATTTCATTTGTTTTTGTTTCATCTAATAACACTACTGTTCTTAGGAGCGTAGTTGAGGTAATAAGTAATGTGTATCGAGAAGCACTGCTACCTCTTGCATGAGTCGAACCTACTCATATCATCAGAAAATCATGCCTGTTGTTCCAGAAAGATAAAAATAAAAAAATAAGAAAAAAAAATGAAAAGTAACACCCGAGTCATTTACAAGAGAGGGGTCAAATTAATGGAGGTATCTCCGTAAGTGAAAGTGATGGGTTCGATCCCACTTAGAATCCTTTAATGTTTGATACACAAATGGCAAGGGATTAGTTCTGTTGGAAGTGAGGTTCAAAATTTCGTAAATTGGGGAAGAAAAGATCCTTTAGAATATACAATTCATATGAATTGATCAAATTCTGTACCTTCAAACTTCCAATCATCACCGGTAGAGGGGAATTTTTTCCAAAACCCTAACTTCCCTTCGTTGGTACGAAGAATACATGTAATAAGAGACGTGCCATTACTTACTTTTCATTTGGAAACCATAGTGAATGATAACATCTAACTTGAGATGGTCAAATTAGACGTAGCAGTTGAAGCCCATATGCCGTTTTGCGCGCGGAAAACATATAAATAAATCGAATCCCGCGTTTTACCACCATTTATAGCCGATGGAATGATGCGCAGATGAAATGATCATACGTATAACGAAGGTATTAGTTTGTGTTAGAAAATTATCAACTTGGCAACTTAAATCAAATGAGATCTAGATACGATAGCATGATGTATAGAAAACCCGTTAATATTATTGCTTTAACTAGTGGCGTGTGCATGGATCATGGGTGTTTTTTTTATAATATTTTTATTAATTATTTAAAAAATTCACTTGGAGGCCAAATTAGACTTTTTTTAACATGACCGTGCTGTTAATATAATAGAATAAATTAACAACATAACATGGGCTACGTGTACCATATTACGTTTATCATAGTCAATACATTTGAATTGCAGTAAGAATATTTAAGCACACCAGAAAAAAAAAAAAAGGAAAATCCTACTTTATAAAGAATGCCAGCCATTCATAAATAACCATTTAATAATCTTTTCTTCTTTTCCTTCTTTTCGAAGATTATATAATTGTTTAAAGGCACAGTTCAGATTTCAGACATTATTACATTATTATCGTGATTCTATCAAAGTAATAAGAAATCCCCGTATATAATAATAAAGAATGGCAGCCATTTATAACCATTTAATGATATTTTTCCTCTTTCCCTTCTCTACGAAGATTATGTAAATGTTTAAAGGCACAGTTCAGATTTCAGACCTTATTACATTATTATCGTGACTCTATCAAAGTAATAAGAAAATCTCCCTTACATTATTACTAGGAGCGACTCATCCGCCCCTCTATATATATCACTCATGGCCGCCTGTTCAGAAAATATAATCAGAAAACATTTTACGAAATTAATTAGTAGGCAGTTAAGTCGGAAGAAAATGAGCTCAGGCGACAAAGCTACCCAAACCCCTGCGAACACCGAAACTCCGCGCATTATAAATTTCGAAATCTCATCGCAGGTCTAAATATATATATATATATATATATATATAAATAAATAAATAATCATCCACGTATACGTTAGATTCATATTTTATAGATGGATTTTACGTGCGAAGTATGATTATTATTTTTTTCTCGCTCAATCAACGTGTTTATGCAGGACGGGCGGCATTTCAAGGTCTCGATGAGGAGAGACCGAAAGCTAGAGAAGGTGATGATAGCCTACTGTGAGAAAGTGAACATGGACCGCGACACCGTCAGATTCTTACATTCAGGTGCGCGGCTCAGGCCCACCGACACTCCTGACGAGGTAATTGATTAATTAATTTAATTATTTTATTTATGCAATTAAAATAAACGTATGCGCTAAGTAACGATCTTATTAATTCGGTATAATTCACTTATATGTAATATGACCTGGTTTGTTTTGCACAGATTGGGTTAGAGGACGGGGACGTGATTGATGCGATGGTGGAACAAACTGGCGGAGGTGTTGCGTCTTTAACATCGTCATCGTTGTAAAAAAGTTCTTAATCTTAGATAAATGTAATGATCTGATAGTTGAAATCCCAACTAGAGCATAAATTCTATAAATCAATAGCGACGGAAGCAACAAAATTTACTATTAATTAAAAGAGTTTTTAATTAATTAATAAATTAATGTTAATTTATACATCAATTAATATTTTATTAATTTATAAGGAAATACTCAATTTATAAAGAATGTATGTAATATAGAGACCCGCCATTGCTTACTTTTCATTTGGAACGAATAATATCTAACTAAGAGACGATCAAATTAGATGTAGTAGTCGAAGTATATATCAAGAAGCAAGAAGCAACGGTCGAATATCCCATATGCTGTTTTGCGCGCGGTTAACTACATGTAAATAAATCGAATCGAGTGTTTCGCCATTAGAGCCCGATGGAAATGAGGCGCAGATGAAACGATCTCACTGTTTTGTGCGCGGAAAACATATAAATAATCGAATCCCGTGTTTCGCCATTTAGAGCGCATATGGATCGTATGTGTTTTTTATAATAATTTTGTTAAATTTTTAAAAAAAATCAGTGAGAGACCAAATCATACGGTTTTTAACATGACACAACATACATGCCGTAGGTACCATATTACATTTTACATCAATAATCATTAAGATTGATTTATCATAGTACATACATTTAAATTATCGCATGAACTAAGCAACGTTAAAATCCTAGTTTATAATAAAAATAAAGAATGCCAGCCATTTATAACACTTTTCGTAATATTTTCTTCTTTTCCTTTCTACGAAGATTATGTAAATGTTAATGGGATTCATTGCTATAAAATAAAAAAAAATAAAAAAAAACCTGACTGCGCAAGGTCCAGGTTTTAGTACGCTTGTCATGTTAAACGTATCCCTTGAACTTGATGTACATTAAAAAAATATTTTCTGCAAGGTGAAAAAATTGATTTCAACATAATCTTTGCAGTAAAGAATATTAATTTGATTGGAACTTCTAGTTTACGTGGTTTCAACTTTTTGAAGTTATTTCAATTCATTCTTCTTTGTGACACCTGGGACTGATATTCCAATCAGTGTATTTTCAATTGCAAATGTAAAAGTTTGGATAACATATTCTTTTTCTTTATTCAATTGTTATTTCTGTTTTGTATTCAATTAGATACCAATATTTGCGCTGGGGTACATTCATGAATTCATGATGCACCTTTCATCTTCTTCAAATTTAAAACTCCCACAACATAAAATGGGATTTCAAACTATGAAATGATCATGATGCATGCAAGAAGCCCAAGCAACACCAAGTTCTTCATTATAGCATTTGATTGTGATGTATGATAATTATCAACTACATCTGGAAAGATCGGCGACCGATCTGAAGATATACAACTGCTGTTTGAAGTGGCATTATTCCTTTCAGATTCCGTCGAATTTTCAGGCACAACTTCCCGAGGAAATGGACCCGATGACGATGTTTTATTCGACTGCGGCACCGCGGGACTGGGTAATGTTGTAATAATGGGATTCGACCCTAAAACTTCAAAAACAATAGATCGAATCCGGGTCATATTAAAAAAAAATAAAAAAAATTGCACAAAATGCAAACTACTCATATTACTAGGCATATATGGCTTAAGATGTTGTTGGGTAAGTCAAAGATCATTTAAATCCGTTCTATACCTCCCCGATTTCTTAAGGAGACCGTCACAACACATGAACATGTGATCTTAATTAGCATGTCTTACCCTGATTGGCCTAGTTTGTAGGCTATTGTGTCAGCCTCGATTTATTTGGCTACAATACAAAGGTCAGTGTTCCCGGGGAACTAAAAAACAAATAAATAAATAAATAAATATCACTTTACCATGGCAATCAGATAAGGGGGGAAGTGATAAGTAACAATTGGAGAAAGTGAGAGCAAACTGAGCCGTGAGCCGGGGGACGTCGCCGTCGGATGATCTCTGGCCCAGAAGCAGCGAGCACGTACAGTAGAATCCGGCTTGGATGGCTCGATTGAGAGCCTCGCAGCAAGAGCCGCTAGTAGACGGGCTCGAATAGCTTAGGCAAGTTCTTATGTTTATGCCCACTATTGAGCATCCTTGAACATATTCTGATGATGAGTTTGCAGCCATATTGAAAGATGCAAGAAGAATTATTGTTAGTGTAAATACTATAGTTGTCGGTTCTCCATTCATCTTAATTTCTAATAATACTGTGTAGTTGAGATGACAATTAATTAAGTATGTAATAACAAGAAGCACTACTACCTCTTGCATGAGCCGAACCTACTCATCATATCATCAGAATCATGCCTGCGGCCCCTCGTTAAATATAAGTTCCTTTTTTGGTGACGTTTTAGGGTATTGATAAATGATCTAACTATATTTATTTTATTGATTTTATTTTCGACTAGCAAGGGTTTTAGAAATCATTCAAAGTATGAAGTTTATAATATAATGTCTTTTGAAATATGTTATTAAAGAATATAGCATCCTTTAATTTTTTAGTAAAGGGAGGGCAGAAATCTCTTTTGAAATATGTAAATTTATTTGAATTGATCCATATATTTAGCCCGTTCAAACTTGCAATTATCACCGGTAAAGGTAATTGAAGAGAACGAAGGGTTTTGTTGGAACAAAGCCTAACCGTCAATTAATTTGGACAAAGAAATGTGATAAAGGAACGTGCCACTAGTTACTTTCATTTGTCAAAGAAATGGTAAATGATATCAAACTTGAGATCCAAGGAAGATTTTAGTTCCGATTGAGTTCGGTCGTCGTTCTATAGTCGACAGTGAAGTTCTTGATTCAGACTGAATTGAATCGAAGTGTGGAGGACTATAGTGGCATTGTGTAGGAATAAACACATGCAACCTTTTCATCATTGTCTTTGTTATAATTGGGGCAACATATCTTTGAACCAACCCTGTGGTATTCTTATATCATACTCCCTCTCTCGTCGTTTTAGATTTTTTATTTATTTTTTAATAAATGTCGTTTTCCCAATTCCAACACAAATATTAGAAACTTTTCTAATTTTATCCATCTTAAATAAAAGTGCAATTAATTAGATAAAATAATTAATTGATGGTATATGTGAGATTTACTCTATTTATTAAAATATGTGCATTTACCTTAAACGACATCTATTAAAAATAGGATGTAGTATATGAGATGGAAACAAGGCAAAACCCACGTACACCATCGGCATTAAATGAGGTAATTAATGATTTATTTAATTACTGTCTTTAAACGCTGATTATTAATTGATTTTAATTTAACAACATATGTACATGCATCCGCTGTGCACCATATGACATTCAACATCAATAGTCATTTAAAAATCGAATCATAGTCAACATATTTCAATGATCGCATACATGAATTAACCACTAAAAAAAGAGAGGAAAAAATCCGAGTTCTTAATAACACTGAATGCCATTATAAATTTTCCATAACACTTTCTTCTTTTTCTTGTTCATGAAGATTGTATAATAAATGTTAAAAAGTTGAAATGATGTCATCCTCTTATCTCTAATATTTTCCGAAAATAACATGAAAATCTCCGTGATATTACTATCACTTACCGAGAACAAAATAAGACTGATACTTTTTCAAAATCGGAGCTTCCCTTCCTTTGGCCGCCCTTCTCTATATAAGTGCCGACGCGCCTTGAGAAAATACAACCGAGAATAAACACTTGCGAAATTAATCCAATTCCGTGGACCAAAGGAAGAAAAATGAGCTCCCACAACAAAGCCCTCGAATCCCCGGGGAACAAGGACATGATCACATTCGACATCGTGTCACAGGTATAAATAAATAAATAAAACGAACATCCACAAATAGGTTGATTTTTTTTATTTTACATTCATTCAACCAATCAACGTTGGCCGTAGGGAGGGCGGACTTTTCAGGTTACAATGGCGAGAAACAAAATGCTAAAGCGTGCCATGTCAGCATACTGTAATAGGATGAACCTGGACTTCGACGTGGTCAGGTTCTTACACTCCGGAATGCGGGTCAGGGCCACCGACACACCCGATGACGTAATCTCAGTTAATTAGTTAAATTATTTTCTTTGACGAAAAATATGTTAAATGTTCTGTTTTATAATTTGATGGCGCGCAGATTGGCTTAGAGGAATGCGACGTGATCGATGCGATGTTGGATCAAGTTGGAGGTGGTGTTTGTGCTTGAACGCCGTCGTCATTGAAGCAATGCCTTTTTTTTTTTCGTTTTTAATGTAATAGTTTAATGTTTTTAAAAGTTTTGTAATAACCCATCAATCTTTCAAAACCATGTACAATTTATTGGAACATATGAATGATTTGGTTTAATAGCTATAAATGTAAGCATCTACAACTTCGAAGAATATAACTGAGGCGATCTAATTTTAAATAGTATGGTAGCGCTGCAGAATTTGGGGAGACCTGTGGTTCGATAGGGTAAGAAACAAAATAGTAATAAATAGGGTTTTATACTTCATGCCCCGTCTCCGGTCTTTTTTTATTAGTAGGGTTTTTAATTTGCAGAGAGTTGGTGACTAAAGTTCTTGGCAAATCCAAGACTATCGAGGTATATAAGGTTCGTGGCTTGGAGGAGTCAGTTACATGGATCATGGAGGATTAATGAAAAGTGAGATTCATATACGATTCAGATCTGAATTGAACTGTTTGGACTATTGTGAGATTGTGTGGATTAACTATATATATTTTTTCGACAAGCCAAAGAAAGATAAAAAAAAAAAAGCTCCAAGTGAGCTTTTGAAGAGAACCACGTGGATTTACTAGTGATTTATCAATGTCAAGAAACAGGTCATCATTACAAAGCGATCATTACAAGAACAAACACCTTCTCAACAACATAATATAGTTATTATCTCTTATCGCTTGATTACTTATGTAATTCGGTTGATATATCATGAAGTCTTTCATTACTGACAATGCTATAATTCCAATCGATTTCCAGCCGATATATTGACATTTTCATCCTATATATAAAAAGCGCGTCGAATCTGAGTCGTTGTTCGTCTATATAAATCGGCCTATATATCGTTATTTCGGCCGTGAGTACGGATTTGCATTTTCCAATGGATAAAAATTTACAAACAATGCAATATTCCTCAGCCACTTGAGCCTAAATTTTATCAACTCCTATATTTTATTGTGTACTTAAAATAAAACAATCACATTGACACTCTCACTTATCGTCCTCGGGTAGGCCAAAGTGTTCCTTGAGGATGCTCTTCGGCACCGAACCGAATCCCTTAGCCACTTGAGCCATGTCCTTGAGCTTCGAAACTTCGTCTTTTATCCGATCAACCCTTTTCTGCACGCATTCGAGCAATGAATCCGCGTCCTCGAACGATGTATTTCTTTCAAGATTAGCTCTGTCCTTATCGAGCTGTTGGTAGAGATTTAAGACATAGCTCTTCTGAGCCGAAAGCCTTTCAACCGCGAGCCTGTATTCGGTTTCTTGTGACTTCTTTAAAGCCTCCAAAACAGCATCGACCTCTTCCTCGAGCTTTATAGATTCGACCCTGTGGTCGAATTTCGAAGATAGCTGCGGCGGTTCGATTTCGCGGCACGGTGGCTCGTCGTGTGTCGGGGGTTTGGATGCACCGTTTGGAGCCAGCGGGAGACCTGTGTTCATAAGGGTTCATGAGCAAGGAAGGCTCTTGCGAGAAACGAAATAGTGATAAACATTTTTGGAAATAAAATATATAAAATTAGAATATGATACAGTCTCTTAAGTTCTTAGGTGCAGAGGTCATTCAACATGTTATCAGTCACAGTTTAGGCCAAGAGGTCATGTGTACGAATCCTCACGACCACCCATTGAAAGAAAATTTCATGTTTTATGCTAGATGAGAAAGAAATTAACTTAGACGTGAAGGGGCGTTTAAATATAAAATATATAAAAGTAATACTCTCCCTATAAGCTTAAGCTTTTAAGTGAAGTGGTCATTCAACAAACGTCAATATATAGTCCCTTTGTTGTAAAGTTATTTCGTATATGCTTCTCTATAATTGCCATGTAGAGAGGTTTGTTTGTATGAGGCTCATTATGTTGAGAAGTTGAAAACATGATAAAACTATAACAGAATATGCTGCTAAGCAAAAAGAATTACCAGAAATTGCAGATGAGAGCACCTCATTCTTCCACAAATCTTCGAGACTCTCTCTATTTTTAAGCTGATCAAACAACACATGATCACATCACAATTGGCTGTTAAAAAATAATCAAGAAAAAGACAGAAAGATTCTTCTACAGCATTCATTAAAATTTCTCAAAGGTACCTTTGCCATGGCCAATCCGGTCTGATGCCATAAGTCCTTTGCTTGTTTTCTCTTTGACCCGCGCAGAATACACAAACAAACTTCCAAAATTTTCTCAACGTCCTTGCGGGATTCAATGGATGCGCAATTTTGCAAAGCCTTTGTAACGTGCGAAACGAGGTCGGTCCTCGAATCACACCTACGGCAATAGTACTCTGTATTCAAGCCGATGCTCCCACCAACCGTTCCAGCCATATAAGCCCGTAAGGCACATTCAACGTGGCTCATGTGTCCACAGACATAGCCATCAATATTAGCTTCACATCTAATGTAACTGAAGCCACACAAGCTAACATCAATTTTCTCGCAGCATAAAATGCAACAACAATCTCTGCAAAAGTTAGGTTCACTGCAGCAGATATCACAGAGCATCGTATCTGAAACGGAGATCTCCCCAGCATTTAAGCTGCTGCACAATCTATTACCAGCCTTACAACGAATCTCACTGTTCGGGGCATCAGATTCAAGTTTCAATGCAGCGTCTACTTGAGGCCTCAAAATCTCCAAATCGCCTATAAACATGATATATTTAAGCAGTAAGCAAGCTTGTAAAGTTTAATTTGGAAAGAAATACGAGTGCTTTCCTAGTGTTTGTTTCCAAGTTCCGACAAGCCACAATTAGAACAAATGAAGAGACTCACTTCTCAAATAGCATTTAAGTAAATTTAAGAAAGTTTTACAGAGATTAAAACAGAAATATAAATGATGACATACTCTTTTTAACTTGATGTGATGGGACTTTCCAGCTAAATGAAGCAAAAAAGGCACCAATATCGGCATCTGGGTAATTTGCGCGAATGAACTGCCCCAGCGAGAGCTTGCTAGCGTAATGTTTAGCAAATCCAGGGCGACACATGTGGCTTGGAGGGTATATGTATCTATCCACAAAATACCCAGCCAATGTAAGTCTCTTCCCAACTTTCCACTTCCAATTGTCCCCGGGATTTGGAAAATTTTCGGGTGCGTAAGGTCGCCCTTCACCTGACGTATTAACAGGTACCGGGTACAGTCTTAGCTCGTTTTCGTGCAGCCCAGATGAGTTTTCTTCGTTTTGCCCCGGATTGTCGATTTCCATCTGGATCTCTGGAGTCCCGTTGGTCATTTAAACTCTGTGCGATGAGTAAAAGAAGCTTGATAAATTTTCGCATTGTAAATTAAAGGTTGAACATTAAGAAGAGATGTTTATTCAAAATGCAATCAACGCGATTAGAAAGAGGTAGTGAGCTTGAAACCTTCAAGACTATCCAATGACAAAAGGCGCATTAAGGATTCAGAGTAAATAAATGTAAAATGAGATAACTCTTTAAACCATTGTCAATGATTGTCACAATATGATTGAACTAAAACTTATTCCATCCCTCAGGGAACATGTAAAGATGGTATATCAAAATCAGTTAAAGAAAGAGACCCAACTACATATATGCTTACACGATACAAATTTTTGTCCCATAAAATTCATTGGAAACTATTTTCCTAGAAATATTGAATCAAAGGCTAGACAAACTAACACCTTTATGCATCCAAATTGATAACGAGGCTGCTGAGGTCGAAACATGTAAATAAAACAAATAACATCATATGAATCATGAACACCAAGTCGACTATCCAAAACCAATTGTGCATCATAGATGTCCATCAAAAACATTAGATCGATATCATGATGGATCTATTCCCATAAATTAAATAGGATTTCGATTGATCCCTATCACCATAAGGATGACGAATTGTGAAAGTTGATAAATGTAGGACACAACGACCCAATTCGTCATTGGACGAGCAAGAGAAATTTTCAATTTCCTCATTACTCTCTTCACCCAGTTTTCAAATACCCTCAATTCAATTCACGGATTCTCGCTTTCAATCGAAGTTCCAGTTTCGAACGTATGAGAAAATGTAGAGTCAAATAAAGTCGACAAATTTGCTATATCAAAGGAAATAAAGGTCTCTGAATAACAGCTCGATGGATGATTTTGGGAGAACTTACAGTGAGTTATGCCAATCAGAAACCCTACAGAAGACGAATTGGTCTCTCTAGCTAGCGGCAGCTAAGTGTAGCAGTAATTCTGTCATCATGATCAGCTCCTCTACTTATGTAAATCAAATTGCATTTCAGTCCTCATTCTAAGTTATATTCCTTGTTAGACCCATACATTTCTAAACATTTTAATAACTCCTCTACTATGCCAAATGGCCAGGCCGCAATCCGGATCCCGGCCTATTTTCCGGGAATGGAATCGATCCATTTATTGTTATTTTTCTAATATTCTAATTAATAATCATTAATATCGTGGTGGTAATTAATTAAATGCATTCATAATGTACTTTTTGACAATTTAATTACTGTGATTATATATTTCACCCATTCATTCTAGCTCTAATTAATGCAGTTTTATATTCTAATGGCCGAATTGATCATATCAAGTAATTAATTAATCGAAGTTATAATTGACCAGTAAATACGGTAATTATATTTTGGTCATCAATTGCGCCTTTTATTAATGCAGCTTTATATTCAGTGGCCGAAATTAATTAACAAAAAGATGATCATAACTTCCATTGACAGTATAACGACGGCATTAAGTATACCAGTTCTTCTTTATATCTATATAATTGAAATAAATATAGCATACGTGCAATATAAACATATATATACCTTAGCTCCTATAATATGTACGCTCAAAATTTGGGCCCAATCAAGAATCTATAAAATCGGTAAATCAAAATCTTTTCATTAAAGAATGTTAATTTGATTGGAACTTCTCCAAATTATTGGAAGTTATTTCAATTCATTTCTCTTTGTGACAAACCTCAGGAGACTGATTTTTCCCAATCAGTGTAATCAATTGCAAATGTAAAAGAAGTTTCAATGACATAATAGTTAATTATTTGTATACTCAGTTAGCACCCCATATTTACGTTGTGTATTCATGATGCAGCACCTTTCATCTTCTCCAAACTCCCCACATAAAATGCCTTCAAACAAACACACAATTATGATTAGCAGCAGCAAGCTCAGTATGAATATTAGTAGACCTCTATTCACATTCATCACATTAGCTTCACAAAAAATGGTAAAACAAAAGCATCATTAATCTCCCACTAGCATCAAGTTTAGCTTCAGACATGATTCATATAATAACCATAGCAAAAGTTTCTATGCATTATCTGTAATAAGCTTCACTACTTACCGTCTGAATTTGGGAACCCGTAAAGGAGATCTGTTATACGCAATACTACCATTGAGCTTTTAAGGCTGATGTTGAACATTAACCCTAATTAATTATCTTCGGTAACGTTATCTTTTGTTTTTTCACCGCCTTCGGTTCGACACGTGTCAGCCTCCTCCACGTGGCCATTGGTTTTCTCGGGAGACGCAACCGCAGGAGAAATTATTAAACCCTCCTTTTGCTCATCTTTTTTGTCAGATGATGTTTCGGGCTCGGAAGGTTTTTCATCGTTCTTGGCTTCAACATCAGGTTCTTGAACTGAAACGGGGGACGGGGGTTTCTTCTCCGTTGCTTCAGAAGCTTCTTTCATGGCTGCTGTTTCGATAATAAAATATAAAAAAAAAAGGAAGGAAATTGTTATTAAATATGAAAAAGATTGCGCAATTAAAAAAGATTGCTCACCGTCGGGAGTTTTTGGCTCAACCAACTGCTTCCGCAACATATCCGTATCAGGAAACACCAGCATGTTGATGGCTTTCAATTCTTTTCTACTAGCACCATCGAGCTCACGGAAGCCAAAGCCATCGGTCCACGTGGTTGTGTGCTCTGCTATCGCGGGCACAATCAACTGAGCAACTTTCACAGAGCGAAGCTCCTGAAAAAAAAAAAAGCAAAAGAAAAAATTAATTCGTTTAGAACAATAATATGATATAATCTGCTGATTCATATATAGAAAATAGCGCAGATATTGATTCGTATTAATGAATGTGCTTACAGATTCGATTGCGGACAAAAAGCGCAAGCACATTCCTTGGCGCCTGTATTTCTCGCGGGTCCCGATGAATGGAATCTCGGCGACAAGTGTCCCGTGAATCCTTGAGTAATGAAAAGGACAAAAGATGCACAATTTAAGTAAATTCTTGTACGCTCAATAGTTATCATTGCCAGTGACGTATGACGAACGTTTTTACATTACCTAATCGATGCTGCACATACTATCTCGTCGCCCCGTTCAAGAACAGCTGTGTAGAACCTACTGTAATCAAGCCGGTTGAAATTCGACCTAAATGATTACAACAAACATATCGATGATAATTTGTGCTATAGAAAACTCACCACTTTGAGATATATATATATATATATACATATATATAGAGAGAAATTTGAGCACCTGTTGTGTAGCACTGATAGGTGCCACATCAACATAAGAGGTGTCAATCAATGGCACGTAGAAGGTGCCATTCAGTGCTACAACACCTCTTATGTTGATGTGGCACCAATAAGTGCAACACAAGATTTCTCATATATATACATATATATATATATATATATATATGATTACCCGCAGTTATAAACAGCGCTGTGTATGATATTAATCCCGCTCCTTCGGTCGATAATGGGAAGAAAACACTCATCCATCACGGATAGCGCGACAGCGAGCTTAGAGTTGCATTCAACTCTGTTCGAGAATCCTTGGAGCGAAGAATCAGACACATCTGTTCTTTGAAGAAGGGACCACGAGTATCCCACTTCGAGTTCGTGTTTAACTCCAAGAATCTTCTGAAAATGATCATAGAGCTGCAGAAACAAAGAAATTAAGTTTTCGTTAAATTTGTTAGAGCATCACATGAGTGGATATATATTTTATATATCTGTGTTGCGAGATTTGCGCATATATCTTTCAGACATTTATTTTCTCGCATCAGTGACTCTAAACATCTACACAAAAAGTGATGCACCCAATATTTTCTGCACGTTCTGCATGAATGTCAACGAAAAAAAGCATATTAATGATTAATACCTTCTGGCATGTCGGTTCACAAAAAGCTGCACCCGTAGGTATCTCAGAAACCTCCTCGCTGCATGATGTATGATCTGCATCGTGCAAGGTATAATTTGATTGTGGCTCAATGCTGATTTATTATATGATATGACTAATTTTATACAGAAGTGAGAGGGGGGGAAATAGGAGCAAAACATGATAGGATAGATAATTCAAGTCCTATGAAGCTTACATTTTTTCCCACAGAAGCTGCATTGGCTGAGTTCAGGCTCATCAGCATCATTTTCGCCATCAAACTTCCCACAGAATTTGCAAGTACAATTTGGACAATGCCAATCATCCGAAGGAAGTGCCTGCAACAAGATAGGAATTAGACAACCAACAAATATAATTAATCTATGTGCAAGTTTTTAACGTTATAGTAATTAACATATGCCCAAGTTTTATTATTGCATCACTAACACGAATAAGTCGTGGTTTTTTTATGGCCTGTACTATACTCTTGCCATATCAAATTCAGGCTTACACAAATATATCAGCAACCTCCTCCTCCATTATGTGAGAGAGAGAGAAAGAGGGAGAGAGAGAGAGAGAGAGAGAGAGAGAGAGAGGGAAAGAGAGTACCTTCATTCCCAAACACATTTCATGGAACGTTGACGTACAACTATCGCAACAGATCAGATCTCCACCATCACCACATATACCACATGTATCATCGTCGGGATCGTCACCATCGGCACCAATATCATGGAAACCGCGAACAATCGACTCATCTTGCTTATTCCAGGCATCGATTTGACACTGCAATAGAGACGATCCCGATTCCAAGAATATGTTCTCGAAAGGCTGACGAGATTTGCTGCCCGCGTGCATCTCAAACTTCGAAACAGTCAGTATTTTACTGCAGCAGCCACAGTGGATACCATCCCGAGTTATCCAACCTTCTTGCATTGCTCGGGATCGTTTTCTGTTCATATATTTCACCCTCTCACCGGACTTTGCAGAGCCCGAATCAATTACCCATGCCAATATCGTTCTTTTCCCACTACATGGAATGTATCCATCAGCTTCGGAGCCTTCCCCTTTGTTAGTGTTACGAACCATAAGTGTGCATCTGCTGAGAGTTGATGCATTTGTTCCTAACGCAGTGATCTTAGACTTGGTGGGCTCGTAAGATTTTTCTTCAACCTTGGCTTTGCTGGGTTTTCCTCTGTCTGAAATATTACATACACCATCACCAGTCTCTTGATCCTCTTCCTCTTCGCTGTCTGAGGTCTCTGAAGGCTCTGTTTGGTGAGATTTCTCTGCACTTTTGATCATGGGATCGTGTCTGTTCTTTGTCCTCATTTCTGCCTGGATTTTCTTTTTGGTTCTCCTCGTAAGCTTATTCACCAGACCTTCTGGTAAAGGTGCAACTGGGGTGGAGCCTACTCTTGGCTTTCTTTCATCATCATCATCATCTTCTTCTTCTTCTTCTTCCTCCTCCCCCTCTAGCTGCTGTTTGAAGGCATCATAAGCCTTAGTAATTGACCAATATCCTATTCCCCTGGGATCCATGTACACAGCATCCTGATAATCTCTGTTCCTTCTCGGCCTGTACTCAATACTCCAACCAGCTTCCACCAGCATCTCTTTTATTTTCTCACGCAAAATTTGCTTCTCGGTACTCCCAACGTGCTTGTTTTTTCTTTTCTTTACTTTCTCTTTACTTACATCCTTCTCAACAAGGACATCTTTTTTTCCCAGAGAATTTGGCGATTTAGACGACAAGTCCTTGGCAGTCTCATCACTCTCAGAATCAGTGTGTTGTTTAACTTCCTGAGCATCATAACTCTTTCCCTTCTTCTTCTTCATGTTCTGATTCACCCTCACCTTCAATAAGCCATTTTTCCCCTGCAATCTAATTGGGTCATCACCTTCTTCCGAATCCATTCCTTTATTATTCCTCATGTCATCATAGTCTTTTCCCTTACTCTTTCGATTTTTAGAACCTTCCACATCCGCACTTTGTTTATGTTTATCCACCCGTGACTTCTTTGCCTTCGCATTAGCCTTTTGTCCCGATATTTGTTTCCCCCCATCTTCGAAATGCCCAAACTTTATCCTTTTAGTATCGAATTCATCGTACTCATCAAAATCGAACAAATCCAACCCAGTCCTTTTCTTATTACTGCTACTCTGCAAGTCAACATCTTTGTCATTTTTCTTACTCCCCTGTGAGTTCTTACGCATTCTCTTCTTATTCACCTTCTTCTTTATCACTGCCAATGGCTTGTCCTCATCACTCGAACCCGAAGTTCCACTTTCTGTCATTTTAGAACTCTTTTCCACCAGGCTTACCCCTCAATTCACTACGCCCACAAAACCTCCACTGCACTTTTCTACTTCAACACACCGCCTGATTGAATATCCTCTTCCTTGTCGAGCATCAACAGCACAAAGTAAGCTGCCCCAAAGCTTCAATCAATCTTCAAAAAGAAGCTCAATTTTCGATAGATCTAAATTGAACGAAAAGAGCCCACCAAGAAATAAATTAACTAAACCTCAGCCCGTCACATGCACAAGTAAAAATCAGGTGAAATTATCATTCTCCCAACCCTGCCGAAAAATCAGGCGATTCTACCTGATTGATGTACCTCTTAAGTCAAAGTGGTACAACGAGAGAAACGCGATTCGTGAAAGTGGAATTCGGAGGAAATTTAGAAATTCAATCGAAATCGCCTTGTTAATCCGTACACATCTGTGAGCTGGTGTGTGTTTGTGTTTTCCTGATGTGGCACTGGCAACGCACGCAAGCAAAGTATTATATGAAAATCGAATGGGGAAAATCAGATCTTTTGTTATTACTTCGGACTTGCGACTGATAGAAATTTCGTATTTTCAATGCAACATTAATGGACTAGTTGTTGGGCTTTCACAGTAAAGGCCCATCAAAAATTAAGCTAAGGGCCCATTCAAAATTAGCAGTTTTTTGGTAAATAAATAAATTCCATACACGTGTTTAATTATACATTAGGGTTGGGCTTGCGATGATATCATCGTCAATGTGTTTATATAGTCTAATTGAGGAGTCATCAGCTAGGTGATTAAAATTGAATGATATTTCAAGTTTTGGATCATCACCGTGGATTAATTTTTCCAATTTCTTTAAAAAAAACACCCCTTTTGTTTTAACATTCATCCCTTTCATACATTTATCCATACTTTTAATTACATAACTAACCTATTAAATCTTAAAAAATTATATTTAATGGTTGAAAATATTAACTTATATTGAAAAGGTATAAAAAGATTTATAATTAATGCTTGAATAAATCAAAACTTGATATTGAACAATTAATCATTATCACGTAAAATACCTCTTGAAAATGAACGAATTAATCCACATAACCTAGAGAGTCAGCGGAGGGTTAAATATGACATTTACATCGTGATCAAACAAACACAAAATTTTAATATTGCTTTGATATGCAAAATGAAATATCACCCTAAAACAAATACAGTTATAATATGTTACCTTGATGCACATTCCGGCGATACACACACGGTATGTGACTGTGAGTATCACAACAATGTTGGAGTATCTCAAACAAACACCACTATATATATTTATATATATATATATATATATATATATTGAGGGAAACACCACTATGTATATTAAAGTATCAAATTGATGTACTAGCAGAGACATCAAAGATAGAAAAAAAGAATACTCATATTAAAACGTTAAATCATATCTAGTACAATTTTTATATAGGGAGTATCTTTTTTCAGAGAATTCTAACTAATTATAAATTAATACAAAAATAAATACTTTCCTTAAGGATTGCGTAGTTATGAGCGAAGCTTCAATTCAAAAATATTTAATTGAGGTAGTAGACGTCTTACATCTTAGCTGTTGGCATTAATCAACTGCATAACAAAGCTTGAAAAACTTGAAAGCAAAGAATGACTTGATTCGTGTATGATTGTTTTTTTTAAGGAATTGGGCACCTAATGGGTTAAATATATCAAATATTTTTTATGATGCATGACCAAATTAAATCATAGAATTTATATGACTGAAATTATTGCATGCATATCTATTTGGTTTTTTTTTAACAATAATCTGATGTTGATCATATTGAACAACATACTCCATCGGAATTAATTCTGGTCCCTTCGTCCCAAGACGACTTTCTCTGTCAATCCTATTTAATTAAAGTATAACAATGGCCTTCCACGTAAATTACATTTAAGGGAACTTTTAAATATTGCAGACTATATTTGTAGTTTTTTTTTCCTTTCATTGTGTCCAAAAAATTATTACGTCTCTATCAAGATTGGTCCCTCGTGAAAACCCTAACATCAACCTTCATGATATATATTGCCCCAAAAATGCCTATAAAAGACCATCATATCTTCATCTAAGCACACAATTCGATAATTCTCCGATATATACGGCCTTGAACTCGATGCATTATTTCTTGATCATAACAATCGGTAGCTTATTACTTCATGCGTCGAATGGAGCTCTTTATAAGGTGGGAGATTCCGCCGGTTGGACAATCATCGGCAACGTTGATTACAAGCAGTGGGCTTCCGACAAGAACTTTCGAGTTGGCGATATCATTGGTAATGACTTAATATATATATATATATATTAAATTATTGGAGAAATTAAATAAGATTTGTCAGTGTAAGTATACCAATTTTTTTACCTGGATCACTAAGTTTGATAATTGCATAAGTATTGTACTAACTTGGTATATCGAAACAAAATTGGGTAACCTTACATTAGTGGATACTGTCGAAACAAAATTGGATCACTATATTTTATAATTGCAAAAATTGGTAGCAGACTTCGTGTGAGGTAATTTTTGTCAAAACATGAACCGGAGACAGACCCCAATTTTGTTTCGATATACGAAGTTACTAACTCAATAATGTACTAGAGATCCATATTTTTTTTCGATATACGAAGTTAGTGACATGTTTTTGCAATAATCAAGCACGGTGGCCTGATATCGGAAACTGATATACTCAGTGACCCAATCTTTATAATTCTGCGTTAAATTATTACTTGTACGAAGCTTTTTTTCTTGTTTGAAACTCACAACAATATGATCTCTCCTCTAGTGTTCGAATACAACCCCAACTTCCACGACGTGATCCAAGTGAGGCACGCGGGTTACAGATCGTGCAACGGGTCGTACCCGATATCGACCCGCAGCACCGGGAACGACTCGGTGACGATCAAAACCGAGGGCCACCACTTCTTCATATGTGGGGTGCCGGGCCATTGCCAGGCTGGACAGAAGGTGGACATCAACGTGCTCCGCGGACCGTCGGTTGGTCCCACCGGGTCGGGGCCCGACGACCCTCCGGAGGCTTCCGTGCCTGCAGGAGCACCGGCTCCTAGCAGCAGCCTAGCCGCAGCGGTGCGGTTCGGTGGTGGCTCGTGGTCGAGCGTGGGACGGTGGTTAGTGACGGCGGTGATGGTGTTTGTGTTCGGTCACTACGGTTTTTGAATCGAAATTTACGTGGAAATAGTTGAGGCCAGCGTTCGACGACGAAATAAATTTTGTTTTTTTTTTAGATTTATATTTTCGATACGTGTTTACTCGTTGTAATGCCATTATTGTACACAAATCTTCAATATATCTGTATGTGTTTTTAATCTTTTAATTTGTGTTCGTTTCTCTATATAGATTTTTCTTTCGGACGACTGAATGTTAGCATATGGTGCTTCTCCACCTATAAATTTTGTTAGTTATTAACGAAACTTCTTCATTTGAGAACAATAGTAATAACAATATGTTATAACAATAGTTTCATATAATTCGAATTGTAATAATGCTAAGAGATCGAAGTTTCCATGTGCTTTTTCGATATGTCATAAATACATTGGAACTGTTCCGTAGTTAAAAGGACGACAAAAGTACATTATGGCACTTGATTTTAATTTTGTGGTCCTTCGTGGATCGTCGGTCTTTTTATAATAATATTTAGGAAAACTAGGGCACTACTCAATTTTAGTCTCGTGGTCCTTCATTTAAGAAAAATTAGATTTTGCATCATCCCATTACTAGGGCTATGGATATCCTTTTAGCTAGAAAAAAATAAATAATAAAACTGATATTGTGTTGTAATTCTAATGTGATTATTTCTCTTGTACAACTAAAGACAATTAAATTGCAACACTTAGATATGATGAAAGGGAAGGTGTAACGTATTCATAAACTACTCACGATTGAGTGCCTCTTATGTTTTCATTGATTTTGTAAACATAGGACTTCAAGTTGGAAATCATTGTAATCACGTTCCTAAACCTTAAAATCGTGTCTCCTTTTACCTTCATCACCACAATATATATTCCCTAAATCAAGATCTATGTCGTACTCAACAATGCACACAAATGTATAAGTCGGTTGTGGACTATGATAATTTTATAAAAACGAATTGTCTTTTAAACGAGTCTTTAATTTTCGTAAAATCAAGAGAATAAACAAATGATAGAATTCTGATAATACGGGAATCAAGGATTATATCATATGCGCCACCCTCGGATTCCATAATCAATGATAGATCTTCTGATGTGGGAAAAAATGAATATTGACATGAAATGTGTCAAAGAATTAGTGGAACTAATTACGAGTCAATGCACTACATATATATAAATACAAGTATAGAATCACACTTATTTACACATATATATAAGGTGAGTTATTATAGAAGAAAAAATAAGGAAAACTTCAATCTAAGCATCACTTGGTCCACGCCATGTATCACGATTATTTCACGTGACACCTAACGAGAACCGGCCATCACAAGCATGTGACTACATGAAAATGCCAGTTCAAATTTATTTTATTTTATTATATTTATAAATTCAAGTTATATGGTAAAGTCAGTCAGTACAAGGGTGAATTAATAGGGATGCATGTGACCCTTCCAAACTCCGATTCTATCATTGTTTCCATGCAGTAATTTCTTTTTTTTTTTCGTAATTAATTTCTTGTAATTATGATAGTTCTGCGATGAATATATAAGGCGGACAGACTTATGATACGACCCATAAATATTATTTATTGGCAATCACATCTTCACTTGTTTACTTTATTAATCGAAATTATATTTTTAATTAATAAATTTGAATTCAATTATGAAGAAATAATTCAAATCTGTCTTAAAGTTTAGAAAAATAATAGAAAGGAAATAACGTCATATATATCTATTTTTATTTAGTCGGTATACATCATAGTCAGTGTTCTATAATTAATTATCAAGAACTTGCCCACATGCCAACTCATCTTAAAATAAAAGTGTCCCCTACATCACAATGGCAGTTGTTTTATTCAATTATGATTACTATAGTTAGTTATATATATCTGTGTTTTTTTCTCTAAATATATATATATATATGGAAAATATACAAATTTATACAATATATTATGGAAAGATCCTCAACATCACTATCTCACTCCCTCACCTTAATTCCCTATATAACAACAAATTCGCAATAATATATAATCTCCATTTCTCACTCTTTCTCCACACCATGTAAAGTAAATCCACCGCCACCACTCCCATGGGACACCGCCGCGGAACCGCCGTGAAATCCCACACACTGCCGTCGTCGCCAACCCATTCCTCCTCATCCTCCGACTTCGAATTCACCATAGCACTCTCCCCTCGAAAATCCTCCGATGCAGCGCTTTGCCCCGCCGACGAGCTCTTCTACAAGGGCCAACTCCTCCCGCTACACCCGTCGGAGAGGATCTCCATGGTGAGAACCCTCCTCCTCTCCTCGTCGTCGACTTCCTCCTCCTCCGACACCACCACCACCGCGTCCCGAGAATCCACCGACTCCACCACCTCCTCCTCCTCCACCGTCGACCTCCTCAACTGCGACTCCTCGCGGCCCAGCTCCGTCATGGACGACGAGTTCAAACTCCTGAACAGCACCAGCGCCGCCGCCCACGACGACGGCGACGGCGACGGCAGCCTCCTCATCCATAGGAAGCAGCCGTCGAAGTACTTCTCCCTCTCCAGATTCTCCTCGGTGTTCCGCAAGGAAAACAAGAACCCCCCCGCCGCCGCGTCGTCGTCCGCCGCCGTGAAGCGCGCGAGCTCCACCGCGAAGGAGGTCATATGCAGGTACTTGAAGAAGGTGAAGCCTCTCTACGAAAAGCTGTCGCCGCCGAAGCAGCAGCAGCACAAACCGGCGCCGCCACCTCCGCCGCCCGATCTTTCTTCTAGGTTTTCGAGATCTACGAATACGACGACGTTCTTCGCTAAGAAACGAAGATGCGGTAATAACAAGGAGGCTGCGAGCAATCGTCCGCCGACGGAGCCTACTGATCGGAAATTCGACCGGAAAGACATCGTTTCTCACTCTTTCTCCGGCAATCTGAGGTACCCGAGAGGAAAGAGCTGCACGCTGAGCTGTCCCTCGTCGATGGGGTCGTCGCCGAGCCACGGGAAAAGCGGGTCGGGTTTCATGCAGATGGGCCGGGCCGGGTCGGGTTCGGGTTTAGATTCGACTTCTTCTTCCATGGAGGAGCTGCAAAGTGCCATTCAAGGTGCCATCGCGCATTGCAAGAACTCTATGATGCAGAATAATGGTAATAATAAGAAGATTATGGGCAGCAATGAAATTTGATGGGGGGAAAAAAGATTTAATAATTTAAATCTCTGCTTTAATTATGTAGATTTGACTGATCTAATATTTATTTACCTTAAGCTTTGCATGTATCGTAGCTATGCACGTTATGATGGCTCTTGATCTTATTATTTTTAATTTGAGTGTAACGGTAACATTTAATTTCTCCTTGGGTGGGAAATTTTACTGCAGATCTGTTATTTCTTTTTCTATTTTTTGTTTTTTAGTTTGGATTTTCGAGATTCAACTGTACCAATCGCTCTGTTTTTTTGCAGTTGAATTATTATATATTATTTATTTTATGTAGCTTAGACAAGAATCGGCCATGTGCAATGACACGTTATTAATTGTACTTTCAGCTTTTTATTTATATTTTGTCTGGTTGGGATAAGAGTGTCGCATTTAATTCAGAAGCAACTTTGAAGCTTCTTTGGAGTATTCAACGCCACTTGGTTAATTATCTGTGACCTTTGGTTCTGTATTTTGTGCATGAATCTTGATTTTGACTTAGTTATAGGATTAAAAAATAATATGAAAAAAAAGAGAAGATTATTGATGCCAACGGTATCGATTCAAGAACATGATTATTAAATGTCGGTACGCGTCATATAGTATATATATATAACTGCTATTATTCTAGAGATATGAAACTTAGTATCTCAAATATGACCTAACTAGAATAATCAGACGACACTAAATCTAATTAATGTCATATGTGTGTGTTTCTTTGTCCTTGGTCATAATCAATCGACATATATATCTCACATATGGGCCTTTAAATTCTGTGGTAGATATACATAAGTCATAACGATATATATAAAAAAATGATTTTTTTAATAGGTCACATCATAAAGTTTTGGGTGTACTTTATAATGTAGGTCCAAAATATTGAAATGGACCCTTGTGACATGTGATCGAGATGAATACGACGCCACTTTAAACGATAATGATATTACTTAGTTCTAGAGAAAATTAACTCCACTCATTATTTAAATTTTCTCCGATTCATCGCTTAATTTTAGAATAAAATCAATTCAATATGGTATCAGAGCGGGTTCGATCTGCGTGCTACGACACTTGTTAGACTCATTGTCATCTGATTTGCTATGTCCATGTGTTAGACTTTGAATCGTGTTTTTAATTTATTTTTATTTGAAATAAAAACTATATAAGATAACGCTACTCGCTAAACCCATATCAAATAAAGTAAATTTCAAAAAGAAAAAGACAACAAAATGTACTTGCTATGGATTGTTTTAAGATTAGTTGACGAACTACTTTCAATAGCCTTGTCTATGTCTTATCTTGTGAACGTAAGAGATTTGGGTTCACATATTGTGAGGAGAAGGTTATTACAACTCACTCGTAAGCACCAACTACTACGACATTTGATTGAAGTGTGTTTTCAACTTTTTTTTTCTATCAACATTTGTGGGAAGAAATTCCAGAAAAAAATAGAAACTATCGTCAAATCATATCATATGCATGGATAAGATAGATACGTGAAATATTATCTTAATTACGAGCACAATCATAATTATATTTAATCACAGTTCATATAAAAATATCTCGTTTTATCGGATTAGTTGTATCAACAACGATATAGGGCCACCAATCCTTCATGCCTATGTCTAGAAATTGACGTAACAAATCAATGACACCTCATCACTCACCACCAAAATGTCCCGCAAAATTACAAAATAATAGACAAATTAAACATATAACATATATGATATTGGTATTTTGTATTATTTTAATTAGGGCACTATCGTCGAACTTGGGATCGAGCTTTACACAACAAGCCGGTCTCGAGCGTCGTAATCGTTCAAAAGTTTATGAGCTGATGAGTTTTAATAAAGTTAATGTATTTGGAGTTAAGGTGAATTATAATATTTCGAGCTTTAAGCTCTGATTCATCGAGTTATCGAGCTCACGAATTTTGGTCATGTTAATTATTTATCATCAAACTCGATTTATAAAATAAACAACTCATAGACATCGACTTCGATCCTTTTTCGAGGTCGAGTTTAGAAGATGAATTAGCTGCCTTTACACCCTTAATTGCAATCATGTTGTATATATTGTGTAGATTTATTTGACTTTTTAGAACACAACTTCTCCACCACCGTAATCATTAGAGCTATGTTTCCACGATGTCCTTTTCCCACTATTTGGCTGGAAACTTTTGTTACCATAAAAAACATTGATATAAGTTATAACATCGTTAATTATTTTACTTTTAATGTTCATTAAATTCAGGTAGTGGTGGGTGTCATCATTTGTTTATAAATGGGGTAATTTACGACATGGAATATTGGAATGGGAAAATAAATTAAAATTAACAATTAATTCAAATTTTATTTTTCTTTAATAAACAAATAATCAAGAAATGTAAATTATTTTTGGGATTCCATTACACATACACTCCACATGACTATAGTAATTACACTCACACCCCTTTAGTTTAATTAAACCTTACACTAAGACTCCTTCATCCTATTTCGGCACAATTTAAAAATTCGAGCATCAAAATTTAACGTTAGTGACTATATTTTGTAAAATAAACATGTTAAGCGGGTTTATATATAATAAATTAATATTTAATAAAGTGTCTAAAAGAGGATTTGTATTAACGAAAAATAAAAATTCACATGATATACCAGATATATTGATTTAATAAAATATTCTATACATTTCGGCCACTTAAATATTAACGCATTACATATAAACCTGCTTAAACATGTTTATTTTACGAAATATAGCCAGTAACGGTAAATTTGGATGCCCGAATTATTAAATTGTTGTCCGAAATAAGATGAAGGGTCTTAGTGTAAGGTTTGATTAAACCCAAGGGGGTGTAAGTGTAATTACTATAGTCATAGTGAATGTATGTGTAATTGAGTGATATCACATTATTTTTTATTTTTTTTTATCAGGTGTAAAATTGTTTTTATACTTTTTTTTTGTTAGTTTGATTGTCTTTTTAATACTTTTTTACCTAGGTAATATAGAAGCAATCACCTTCTCCATTACCTTCCGGTACATTTTACCCTTATCGTCGACTTAATCGCTCCAATAATTTTCCTTTTTTTGAGTTTTCTTTTAATTATTTAATGCGAATTGGGAAAGACTAATCTTTGACTTGAAAAATCTTAATCACACATCAAAAACCTTTCTCCACCAAAGAGAACTGCACAATTCATGATTACGCAAACACTGTTATTCAGACATGAAAAACCTGATTAGTACAACAATCTCACGAACGAGAAAAAGAAGAGCCAATGAATACTACAACAAAAGAAAAAAGAAAAAGAAAGCCCATCATTGCAAGCGGCAGCTTTCATCGAATTTTCTTTTTTCTCACATCATCGAATTTTCTTTTTTCTCACATCATCGTACAACTCGAACCATCCTCGTCGCTGAACATGGAGTACTGATCGCCAGGTGGCGGCGGAGGATAGGTGTAATGCGACGGCGGCGGCGGCATATAGCTGACACACGGCGGCAGCCGCGCGTACACCATGGGCTGAAACCTCTCGTTCCCGTTGGCCCGCTGATGATTCATCATCAAAGCCGCCATCTCCTGCTGGTAAAACGGATTACTCGCGGTGGGCCCCACTTGCTGCAAAGGAAGATTATTATGGGCGAAATTACCGTTCTCTCCTTTCACGGGCATCATCATCGTGCTGCCACCACCACCACCGTTCTTGTTCTGGGTACCACCTTTGCTGCCACCGTGATTTTGATTATTGTTACCGTTATTCCCGCCACCTTTTTTACCGTTACCTCCGCCGTTTTGTTGAACTAAAATGTTCTTATTACCGGGGTTTTTATTACCGTTGTTATTACCCAACATGGGCTTCTTCTTTGCCTTGTTGTTCAAATGCTCATCATCATCATCATAGTCACTCGTGTCCTCTTCATCTTCAGGCAATTCGAACTTACTATTACCTGTCAGCTTCTGATTGGGCGGAATCGCCACGGTCTTCATACACTGAGGCGGCAGCTTCAGATCTTGCAAGCCCTGAAGCTGCTGCTTTCCACCACCACCACCACCACCACCACCACCTTTAGGCTGATTCTTGTTCTTATTATTACCGCCATTTTTCTGACACCGACCCTCATTTTTCCCGCCTTTTTCATCGTCGATCTTCTTCACGTTCTTCCGGGGATTTGCTCCGCCGCCCCACAACTCCGCGTGCTTTCCGTTCTTCGTGAGCTTCTTGATGATTGTTTCGGGGCCAACGTTTCCCGATACCGTCACCTTCCCCTGCTCTGAATCTATCTTCGTAGTGTATACGCCTGCAAATCAAATGAAAAAAGAAATAGCAATTAACTGTTCATAAACTTATCTCAGTACATAAAAAAAGAGATCTTTGTGAAAAATAAAAAAAAAATCAAACAACCTTCAATTTTGTGCAAGATCTTCTTCACTTTGTGTTTACAGCCTTCACAGTGTATATTGACTTTGAGCACACATGTCTGTGGAGTGTAAACACAAACAATTCCTCAGCAAAAATCACACAACACATAGTGAACTCAAACGCAAAAAGATAGATATCCAAAGGGAGCAAACAAATTGCCCTCACAAAAACTCAATAAAGCCCACAATTTACTACACAAAAATAGGCATATGATGATTAAGGGTGAGAAGGAGCCACCTGGATTTTCAAGAACTCTTCTTTGCTCATCTTGATGCAAAATTATTTACCGATAGAGCCGAGATTGTGAAGAAAAAACAGATGTGCGACGAGATTAAAGCTCACAAACGGCTGAAGGGCATCGTATTAAGAGCTAAGAAGCTTCCTCTGTTTCAGAGTTTCATCAACTAATTGAAAGAGGATTAAATAATCAAAATGTGCGGATTATAACTTACATTCATTTAAGCCCTGAAAGTTGATGCTATCTTTATTGCAAGGCTCGTGCGGACTAAAGAATGAAAATGGAGTTGGTGTAATTATTGCACCGGAAACCAACTTTTTTTTCTCCTTTCTGTATATTATAATTATTGCACAATTTACTGCTCTTGAGTTCTCTTTGAGTGACTCCAAGACAATAATACTTCGTAATATTATCTCAAAATTACAATTTTTGTCCCTGTATTTTACGCGTTCCGCAAATTTCGTCCCTTTATTTTTGTAGGTAACAATTTTCGCGGTTATTTATTTACGGGTAACAATTCGTCACTTTATTATTTGAGGTGATAATTTTTCGTCTTTATGTTATTATAATAACAATTAATATTTAAGTTATTTTGAGTTATGTATATAATTAAAATTGTTATATATAAGGATGAAAATTGTTTACACAAATAATACAAGGACCAAAGTTAGTAAAATATGAGGACGAAAAATTGTAACCTGTAAAAATAAAGGATGATAAATTGTGAAGGGTGTAAAACATAGGCACGGAAATTGTGCGGAATATGATGATGACGAAAATTGTTACAAGAAAAGTATAGGAAGAAAACTTGTAGAGAACGTCTATAATACAACGACGAAATTTTTAATTATGCCAATCGGAGATAAAATTTAATCTTTGTTTTTTGGGTAAATTCCTATTCAGTACCCTTTAAAGTTTCAATTTCCTCTTAAATACCCCTCGAATTATTTCTTCCTGTTAGGTACCCATCTGAAAAATATTTTGTGTTAGGTACCTAAAAAGCGTTAAAAAGACAAAAATAACCCTTCTTCATACATAAATATTATTTTGATTATCTCCAGTTTTATATCAAGTCAAATTTAAGAATATTATACCAACTGTTATCACATTTATACCAACTGTTATCACATTTATACCAATTGTTCTCGTTATTATCTAATATTTTCAATTATTATACTAAATGTTATACCAAAATAAAGTTTTTTATGATTATACGAAAGTGATTTATGCGTATTATACCACAAAACACGATTATTATACCAACAAAACCGCTTATTATACCAATAAAATTGATTATTCTACCAATAAAATTGATTATTCTACCAATAAAATTATTTATTCTACCAATAAATTCGAATGTATACCAAACAATTCGAATATTATAATAACATTACTTTTTGTATTACAGTAATAACATTTGGTATAATAATTGAATATATTGGTATAATAATGAGAACACTTGTATAATGGTGATATAATACTCTTAAATTTGACTTGGTATAATACCATTATACAAGTGTTCTCATTATTATACCAATATATTCAATTATTATACCAAATGTTATTACTGTAATACAAAAAGTAATGTTATTATAATATTCGAATTGTTTGGTATACATTCGAATTTATTGGTAGAATAAATAATTTTATTGGTAGAATAATCAATTTTATTGGTAGAATAATCAATTTTATTGGTATAATAAGCGGTTTTGTTGGTATAATAATCGTGTTTTGTGGTATAATACGCAAAAATCACTTTCGTATAATACGCAAAAAAATATTATTTTTGGTATAACAGTTAGTATAATAATTGAAATTATTAGTATAATAACGAGAACAAGTGGTATAATAGTGACAACAGTTGGTATAAATGTGATAACAGTTGGTATAATATTTTTAAATTTGACTTGTTATAAAACTGGATATAATTGAAATAATATTTATGTATGAGAAAGGTTATTTTTGTCTTTTTAACGCTTTTTAGGTACCTAACACACAATTTTTTTCAGATGGGTACCTAACAGGAAGAAATAATTCAAGGGGTATTTAAGAGGAAGTTGAAACTTTAAAGGGTATTGAATAGTAATTTACCCAAAAACATTCACCACCATGCCTTCAGACACGTGCGCATCCTCTCGCCGCTTTCGCTAACGTGCGCCTGTGGCACCACCCACCTTTCTTAAAGCTAACGTTTTTTACTAGCATGCAAAAGCCATTCTCTTCACCACCACCACCACCACCACCATGCCGCCGACGCCGAAGAACCTAAACCACCCAAATCCCCCAAATTACCCCGCAGCCCACCGCCACAGCACCGCCCTAGACCTCCTCGTCCTCGCACTGGTCCTCTTCTCCGGCGCCTTCCTGCTGGCCTCGTTCCTCTCCCACATCTCCCGCGTTATTTACCATGCGTTAATAATTCGAGGGGTATTAGCGAAAGATAAAAATTCACATTATATACCAGATATATTGATTTAATAAAATATTCTATACATTTCGGTCACTTAAATATTAACGCATTACATATAAACATGCTTAACCATGTTTATTTTATGTCGTCCCCATCGCGATCACGACGGCGGCGCTCTCCGTCGTCGTCCACGGATACAGACAACTCCGCGGGCGGCCCAGATCGAGAAAGTGCGGGAGAGTGGGCTGCAAAGCCTTGAGGAGCTCAGCAGGGTACAATCTTCAGCTGCAGAGCGAAGAGCTGTTGAAATTGGGGGAGGAAAGCAAGTGCGTGAGGGACGTGGATGAGCTTGCTTGGAAAGGGGGCGCCGAGGAGAATCCCGATTACGAGTGGCTCACGGCGGAGCTCAGCCGCATGGCTCCCGTTGATGGGCGGGCGGTGCTGATTTTTAGGGACAAATGCGGGTGCCCGATTGCGAAATTGGTGGGGTGGGGGCGGAGTATGCACAGGAAACGGCAGAGGAAGTGAGCTGAGGCTTTTACTTTTCTTTTGTTTTTCAGTTGAAAGATTGATTTTTTATGGTTAATTGCTTAGTTGTTTGGGTGAATGTGTGTTGTTTGAGGTGGTAGATTGATTAAAGATTACATAGTGGTTAAAGGAAGTCGTAAAATTGAATTCCCCTTTCACAATTTCTTGAGTAGTCCTCTGGAGTGTTTGACGCAATTAAGCCTCCGCTAGGTCTGTGTGGCGTAAGTTCACGCCGATATTTATAGGTTAACCCATAGCCAGGTCGAGTGGGGATACACCGGGACAGTAAAAAGAAAAAAAATTATCTTTCGGGATAATTATGAGCTCTCGTTGGAGCCTTTAACTGGTTAAGAACAGTGTTTTGCGGTAGTGATCATATGATTGACTTTGTTTGAATTGCTTCGTTTGTTGAAAGATGGATTTTTTTAGCTGGTTGGTTGTTGTGATCTTTGATTTTGGGCTTCTGAGTTTGGGCTAGAAGGAAATTTTAAATCCCAACATCGGTTGGTATCACCCCGAGGTTCCCGTACAAGCTTATTGTAACCGAACGGGAGGTTTGTTGAAGTATCAAATTCAATTCCCATATCAATTAAGATAAAATGGTTGTGATCTTTTTGTTTATAAAAGCTCGGTGAGGTACTCATCTTATTTTAGAATGGAATCCGAAGTGTGGTATATATGTGTTTGAACTCAAATAGCCGAAGAAAAAGACATTAAGTGTTCATTTGGTTCGTTATTTGGATTTAAATTTATAATGTTTATATAAAACAGATTATTGAGTAATCGTATGTTTGGCTAGTGGATTTATAATACCACATTTTAGAGACGTGTTTATTTAAACACGCGTACACGGATTAAAACTAAGTATGTGTAAACTCGTGGTTATATAAACACATGATCCAAACACATTAAAATTTATTAAACTTAATGTTAAAACTATTAAAGGGATAAAATCCATTTTGATCGCCAATTGACTTATGAATCAATTTAGTTATCGATGTTTCAATTGAATCAATTTAGTCGTCGATGTATCAATTGAACCAATTTAGTCCCTCATGTTTCGAAAATGAACCAATTTTGTCCCAACTTGACAAAAATCGTCAATTTTAGCAGAAAATTGACACTGACATCATCACAGCGTGGTACGTATCTCACATTTAATGATTTTCCATCTAAATTGACGATTTCTGTCACGTTGGGACGAAATTGATCCAATTGAAACACCGACGACTAAATTAGTTTATAAGTTAAACATTAGAGACCGAAATATCATTATCCCAACTATTAAACAGTTAACCAAAAATTCATTCCCATCCATTATTCATCAAAAGGCATCAAAAAAGCATATCAAGACATCTTTTCCACAATAACACAATCAAATCTCTCAGTTTCCTCGAACCTCACACTACACTACAGAGGAGCAGCAGAAGCCGGAGTAGCTGCACCACCATCGCCGCCGGAAGCAGGCACGAACTTGACGGAGACGCTGTTGACGCAGTGCCTCTCGTCGGTCGGCACCTTGAAGCCTTCCCATTTGAAGACGTGCCCCAAGTGGCCGCCGCAGGCCGTGCACGTTATCTCTGTCCGTCTCCCGTCGGGATCCGGCTAGAGAAAAAAGCTTCGTTGAAATAAAACCTAAGGAGGAGAAAAGAAGCTTCTTCCGGAGCTTACTTACCGAGCGAGCTACGGCGCCGGGAAAGCCTTCGAAAAAGGCCGGCCAGCCGCAGCCGGAGTCGAATTTGGCGGCGGATCTGTACAGAGGAGTTCCGCAGCCGCCGCAGTTGTAGACGCCGTCTTCGAAGAACTTGTCGTAGTGCCCTGTCCCACGTGGCCTGTGTCGATCGTGGAAATATAATAATAATAAAAATCTTAATAATAATAATAATAATAATAATTAGAAAAAAAAAGAGGATTAAAAAGGGGAAATATACTCGGTGCCTTTCTGGCGGAGGATGTGGAACTGCTCGGGAGAGAGGATTGCCCTCCATTCATCGTCTGTTTTCTGAACAGAATCACCCATCGATTTCAATTTTATTTTTCTTTTCTTTTTTTTTTTTTTAATATATCTCCAGTGTCCTTCCTCTTTTTATAATAGTGAGTGAGACGACGGAGGAAAGCTGTGTGAATCTCGGGAAATGAATGTGGACGTGTTAATGGCTCGGTGCTATCGAGTAACATCTCTGCATTTTTCGTGGTAATTATTGTGATAATTTATGTAATTAATGAGTTCTATATTTTGTACATTTCCCCCCTTTTTTAATAGGATAATTTATGTATGGGCCCAATACTACTAACCGGACTAAAATTGGCCGAACTAATTAATGGGCCTAATATTCGTTGGAGGCCCAACCGTGATAATTGGGTCCAGAATCAAAATGACCGTACATGCAGTGGGCAATTAAAATCAAAATCGCTTTCAAGAAAATCATAGAACACATTCTTTCGAGCTCATCCGGAAAAAGAAAAATCAAAGAACACACTGTTTCGAGCTCATCCCTCATTTTCAGGTACTTCGCTTGATTCGGCTATGGCGTTTGGGCCTTGCTTTTAAGATCGCCGGAATCAGAAATTGACGATACTGAATAGATTATTTTTAGCTATCTTCATCCGCGCATTGTGAGGACTCTTTTATAATTTTTGTTGTTACTGGTTGCATTTTTATTTTGTGTGGTGGAAGAGGGGGATCTTAATTTATTTAAATCACGAGTTTGTCAAGTTCTGATGAAGAAGGTGCTCCTTTATGGAACGCCAACACCGATCTGATTTTAGGCTGCCTCGTTGTTGGCAAATTAGCCGTATCAGCTTCTCATGTTTATGCTTTTAGAGTTATTAGATTTGGGAAGCGAAAAACAACATTCAACTGGTGTTTGGCTAAAGCTAATGTGTTACAGTGTTGGTGATCTTTATTCGTGGATTCAAGAACACAAAACTGCAATCTCAACATTTGATTGAATTTTGTGCCAAATATATTGATTTGTGTGTGGATTTTCTTTCCCTTTGTAACTTTCCTCACCGGTAGTTTATCTTTCTCAGGTACTTGCTTTCGTAGATGGAATATTGATAAGCATTGTAGTCTCATTTTCAAATCTTGAATCATGTCAATGCCGAAAGAGGATAGCATATTATCCGACTCGGAGGTGACGTAATTAGCTTGTTAAGGTTATTTTTGCTGGATTTCTCTGTCTAAATGGGCACCGATGGTTTCAAATGCGAAGAATTTGTCTACACATCTGTGTTTGCATATTGTATTGTTGTTAGAAAGGCAGATACTATTTCACTTAAGCAGCAACCCGCGGCCATTACCAGAAATTTTCTTGCACCTTCTTACATTGCCCAACAATGGGAACCCAATCCAATTTTTAGTATGACGAGGCAACTTTCGACTATTCCTAATTGCTTTAGGCTGTTTTTGGAACGAAGAAAGTAGTGTGGAAAAGAAAATCGGAGAGAGAATGAATTTCATAAGTTTTCTTTCATTTTCCTCACCTTTCTATGAAGAAATGAGTTTTTCTTAGTTTTAAGTATAAATTTAACTAGATTTTTTTTCTTTTCTTTTCTATATCTATTTCTTCAACCAACCATGACTAAAAACGAGTCTTTCTTTTCCATTTCATTTTCTGGTCCCTACGATTTCACAAACCAAACACAACACTAAGGGTGGAACCTGAAATATTTTACAATCTTTTGTGCTCATACTTCACTGTGTTTGTTCTATAGATTCTGTTAAAGGATAATTTTTGTGGGCCATCTTCTATTTGCAGCAATTATCAGAAATTTTCTTGGACATTCTCGATTCTCTGATCCTCGACGTCGCATCAGAATCTCACCGAATAACGAGATTAGGGCTCGACCACCACTTAGATGAAATCGAGGAGGAAATGAGATTATCCGCCGAGGCAAGAGCAAGGAGAGCATCGGATCCGAGCCACAGCAGCGGCGAATCGAACGGGAAATACGCCGTCGATATATTCGGGCAAACGCACCCCGCGGTTGCAAACGAGATCTTCGAGTGCATGAACTGCGGAAGGTCCGTTGTGGCCGGTCGGTTCGCTCCTCACCTGGAGAAGTGCATGGGCAAGGTAAAATTTACTGTTGGCATATTTTCTTTCGTCCTGTTGCTTAAGAGGGGACACAACTTAAAAGGGTTGCAATTTTAGGACATTGAAATTCAAAATAGAAGCAATTTAAGGACAACAAGCGCCAATTGTACGCCACCCGATGATGTGGCGCCCATTTGGCTTCCAGATGGACTGCCACATCATCGGAAGAGACGACGCGGCGTCCAGTTGGAGTTTGTTGTTCTTAAACTGCTTCAATTTTGAAAGTTGTTGAGTGTTTGAAAGTGCCGTCCCTCTTTACTTATCGGACGAAAAAAGTATTTCAACCTTTAGTTTTTTGTGGGATTCGTATTCTTCGTGAACATTACGAGGCAATTGTTTTTATTCGTAAAAGATGATTTGGGAGGTGGTTTCTTTATTCTTGAAACGTTCGTTGGGTTCCCAGTTTTCGTACCGTCGGGTTCTCAGTTTCTTACCGCCCCATCACTGGTCTGTTGTTTATTCGGTTGGCTGATTTATAGGGCCGGAAAGCTCGTCTCAAATCGACAAGAAGTGCGGTTACTTCACAGAACCGGCACTCGTGAGCTAGCTAGCCCGGCCGGTTCTAGCCGTGGATCCCCTTACTCGGGTACCGGCTCGAGCCCCTGATTGTGACCGTGGGTTAAAAGAGGCAGTGGACTCATTGACATTGAAAGCATGCATAGTGAAGAACCAGCAGAGGACAACATAAGATTAGAGAGGACAAAGACTTATTCAGTTTAAGAAATGATGACATTTTTATTTTTTTCGGCTGAATTGAAAATGCTTCTCATCTCTATGTAAATTAATGGGGATAATACCCATTTTGGTCTTCTGTCCACAAACCCTGCCCTTCGAAGACAAAGTTAGTGGGATAATACCCTTTTGGTCCCCAATATTTGCCTTGTGAATCAATTTAATCCATGATGTTTCAATTGGATTAATTTAGTCCCTCATGTTTTGAAAATGAACCAATTTGGTCCCAATTGACAGAAACTGTCAATTGAGACAGAAAATATTTTAACTGTGAGACATGTGGCACGCTGTGATGATGACACATGTCGATTTTATGTCAAATTGGCGGTTTATGTCTAGTTGGAACCAAATTGGTACTTTTCCGAAACATGGAAGCGTAAATTGGTCCAATTGAAACACCGGAGACTAAATTGATTTTTAAGGCAAATATTAGGGACCAAAATGGGTTTTATCCCCCGACCAAGACCGAACTGAAAGAGGTATGTAACTGTTTGTCTTCCATTTCTTGCATTGAGTTACGGAAAAAGGCTTTACGAAGTGTTTGGATAAAAAAAAAGATCTTTACGCCTATTTTTGAGGGTTTAATCATGAGAAATGTCCACTGAGAGGAAGTCTTGGAACAACCATTTTTGTAATTTTCTGATGGGGGAAATTATAATATTAATCACTAAGTATATATGTTTTCGTTTTTAGGTCACTGTTTTTTATAATTGCAAAAGTAAGTCACTAATTTTGTATGTCAAAATAATTTTGGGTCATGTTTTCAATTTTGGGTCACTAATATACATTTTTCAATTTCGGGTCACTCGTTTGATAATTAACCTTGTAAACATAGTGATCCATAAATGAAACATGCATACTTAGTGACCCAAAATCGAAAAAATATATACTTAGTGACCTAAAATTGAAAACATCACCCAAAATTGTTATGCATACAAAATTAGTAACTTACTTTTCTAATTATCACACATAGTGACCCAAAAACGAAAATATGTATACCTAGTGACCTAATCTTATAATTTTGCCCTGGACGAGGCATCCTCGATCGAAAATGTCTAGTGAAATGCGTGCATAACCTTCATTTAAACATTCCTCCAACTGAATGTTTCCGAAAAAACAGTATTTCAAGCATTCAAATGCTCCCCCAGAGGAAAATCTGGTTTATTGCAGACCCGAATGGATCAAACTAAAGTCGAAACACGCACAAGTATTGATATAACAAACGTCTTTATTCGGTTAAGGATGACACAACCCACACGGGTTCGAGCGGGGAAACACCGAAAAGCTCCTCAGCCCTGAAGGCCTATAATACCGCAAGCAATTCTTCCACCAGCATTTCCAGTGCTCTTGCTCAGTTCATGTCCACCTAAGGAATCATTAAGGAACCATCGTTTAAGACTTTAACATGTTCAGAGATCAAAGTAATATGTTTATTGTAATAATTTAATAGTAGCTCGTGGCACGTGAATTCGTAACATGTTATGCAGAACTGTATATGTTTTAACATGTAAGGTGATTCATAGTTAAGAAAATGGGACAATTGAGAAACTCACCTCTTCCAAGATCATCGGGATCAGCATGGACGACTACAGCTCTTCCAACAATTGAATTCGGTCCCGAGAGCGGTATCTGGAAAAAATTTCCAAAAGCCTCAGATGATTAAAGACAATTGTTTAATGTAAATAGCAAGAAAATCTAGTTAAGCGAATGTATACCTGCTTGTCGACGATGGTGAAAGTAGCAGTGCCTGAGAAGAGTAAAGTAGCCAAATTAATTATATCTATGGCAAGCCAAATCATATAAATTCTAGCCATTTGGCGAGCCACATCATATAATTCAGCAACGATGAATATATGCTTAAAAGCTAGAAGAAGTTGTGAGTTGCGGCATATTCTTCTTTCAACTGTGGGGAATAATAAACTGACCCAAAAACGAAGATGACGAAGCAACATGAAAGGAAGAGGGATTATAATTCAACAGAAACCATAACATGACCCCTCAAAAATAATCAAAGCTGCAAGGTAATTATTTACCGTCTTCTCCAGCTTTGATGTTACCAAGGTCACCAGCATGACGAACCTCGTCATCAGGAGCACCGTGCTCTTTCCCAGCAGGATTATAGTGAGGTCCTTTACATAACATTGACACGAAATAATCTTAGATACCAAAATGCAGCTACAATAGACTGAAAGTCTCCATAAAAAATTAATCTCACATTCGAAAAGAACCAAAAGAACATAGCATGAAAATTTACCGGTTGACATACAACCATTGGTGGTGTCTCCAAGGGCATGAACATGAAAGCCATGGAGCCCAGGCTTAAGACCAGAAATTGTTCCAGTAACTCTAGTAGAACCTGAAGCATTGAGAAAAAATCCCAATTAACATGAATAAATGACAAGGAAAACATTTAATTTCATGAGAGTGAAGTTACCATCTCCTTCCTGAGTGAAGTTGATAGTACCCTTCACACCCTCACTGCTGTTAAGAACTGCTACAGCCTTCGACATCGTTTCAATGTGATCTGAATAGAAAACGTCACTAGTTAAAGCTCAAACAAACACTTACAAAAAACAAAAAACCGATCAAGCTAATACTGAACAAAAAATCGAAAACACAAGTAAGGCTAAAAAAATACTCCGATTGTCGATCAAAATCATAAAGCAGAGCTAAGCTTTTTCTCCAACAGAAGTATCGGAGTTTCGCAGCAAATTAAATAATCAATAAATACACAAATCACCTCAGAGCACCCCTGCAATATTGAGTCTGGTAGGCGATGGAATGAAGATTTCTACTATCAGGTTAGGTGGAGGTTGGGGGATTTTATTTATAGATCAGATTATTTATTTATTGTATTTATTTATTTTTCTTCTTTTAGGTTGTTGACACGTGTGCAGCGGCAAAATTAAATAACTATTTTCCTGATAATTCTAGGCAAAACAAGTTTTGAGAATTATATTTTTGCCACTATACTTTATAAAATAGCAGTTTGCCCCTATAAAATGAGTAATTATAGAAAATACATGTAATTAAATGTTACGTTGTTTTGCTCTGACCCCACAATCTGCCGTTTCCTCTTTTTTCCTAAATCTCCTGAATTTGAAATTTCAATCATACTCATACTCTCCGCGCTCCTCTCACTCTCACACACTTGTTCACGCAGTATCATTTTGCCTCAGATTCGAACTCGGAAGAGCATCGGAAGCATGAACGACTACCATATATTTGAAGCTATAGGTCAAGGAAAATACTCGGTAAATCTAATCTAGAGCAATTATATCATGAATGTTTGTTTCAGCTTGCACGAGGTGAACTCGATTTTGTTGCTTTTGTTTTTTGGTAAATCATTCGCAAATCGCAGACTGTGTACAAAGGAAGAAAGAAAAAGACGATTGAATACTTCGCGCTTAAGAGCGTCGATAAATCTCACCGCAGCAAAGTTCTTCATGAAGTGAGCTTTTTATGTGGCATTTTATTTTTCATTTTTTTTTTCAGTTTTTGTCGGATTGATTCCGATCTGAATTTCTTTATCCAATTTTTGCTATGTTAATTAAGAATGAGGCCAAAGTTTGCTGATTTCGAGCTCAGACGCACTTGACAGGATTAATTTAAACCATTTTAGGTGTTACTTTTTTTTAGTGTTGTTTGTCATATGTGTAGCATATGTACGAGTTACTTCAAACCTAATAGATGTTTAGGGATGTAAGACGTTCTGAAACTTTATCACTGCTAAAAAAAGTCCCCTGTCGCTTGCCAATTGCGAGCTCTTGATATCTTTAGTTTTGTGTTTTGTTTGATGTGATGCTGCTGTTTTATTAGTTTGGTTGTTCAAGTGGCTCCTTCATGAGCATATGTTATTGTTGGGGCGTGATTAAATTATTCACTATAATTTACAGAATCTTTGAACTTTCTTACTTTTCTGACTGCAGGTGAGAATTCTTCACACTCTAAACCACCCTAATGTGCTGAAGTTCTACTCGTGGTAATGTCTACAAAAATATGGTGATAGGGAGGTCTTTTGTTTGTTCAAGAAGCATTGATATAAGCTATCAATGTGCTTCGCCTACTACTGTGATATTAATTTGTAATGATGGTTTTGCTGGTCACTGCAGGTATGAAACAAGAGCTCATTTGTGGCTAGTTTTGGAGTACTGTGTCGGAGGAGATCTGTTGACTTTGTTGCAACAGGTGTTAATTTCTCAACATGGCATTCAGAATATTTTTAATGATAAAACATCAGGATGCAATAGAAATTATATTTCATCACAACCCATACTGCATGCTCTGTTCTCATTTACGATCGATATACATGACATATAAAATACCCATTGCTCGGCCTTTACCTTTGGATTTGGATTGGCAAAAGTTATAAGTTAAATCCTTATCTCAAGTGGGTCGATAGCATATTGAAAACTTACCCTCATGATTTGTATGATTGAGTACTTCACGAGCATTAACGGCTTGACTTGCAGGATAAAAAGCTTCCAGAAGATTCAATACATGATTTTGCTCATGACCTTGTCACAGCCCTGCAGTAAGTTCCATCATTTTTCTGGTCCGTAAGTATGAGAAGTTCCCGTTATTCATAACTCGTCTGCCAGGTACTTGCACTCGAAGGGAATTATATACTGTGATTTAAAACCATCAAACATCCTACTGGACGAAAATGGACGTACAAAGGTATGTCAATTTTCCTTATCCAAATTTATCTTTGGTTGACCCCCTCTGATAACAGCTGTGTGACTTCCCTCTTGCAGCTATGTGACTTTGGGCTAGCTAGGAAATTGAGCGACATATGCGCGACTCCATCGCAAGCAGTACGTGCATTTCGTCCTCTTTACTTTGTTTCTTTATGAGACTGGAAATATAACCGGCAGCTTTTGATTTCTTGAGTTAAAACTTTCATTGCTGCTATTTTATTCTTCTACATGTTTGTTTAGTCTTGTATTTACAATTTCGATTCCTTGTGTAGTTACCTCAGGCAAGACGCGGAACTCCATGCTACATGGCTCCCGAATTCTTTCGAGAGGGAGGTGTCCACTCTTATGCTTCTGATTTCTGGGCTCTTGGTTGTGTCTTATATGAGTGTTATACGGGGAGGCCTCCGTTTGTCGAGAAGGAATTCACAAAGTTGGCAGAATCAATTCTCATTGGTGCAACGCCGCCTCTACCCGGAAATCCGAGCCGTCCGTTTGTGAATCTAATAAATTCCCTGTTGATTAAAGATCCAGCAGAAAGAATTGGATGGCCCGAACTTTGCAACCACGCTTTTTGGAGAACGAAATTCGTCGCACATACATCGCCACCTCAGCCTGCATTTTCTGCAATGATCGAGCAGTTTTCTGAGCCGCGGCTTACGGAAAGAAATGGAGATACACCTGTAAGAAATAAGACCCCGCCTAAAAGTGCCAGTGGAAAAGATTCTAGAGGCCATGTTAAACATGACGAAAACCGGGTGAAATGTGAAGAAACGCCCGTTGCGGGCGTTTCTGGTGGCCGTAGAAACCAATTCAAGCCTCCACCGAGGAGGGTTCCTGATGGAAATGCCGGAATTAATCTTTTACGCCTATCGAGAATTGCCAAATCAAATATGCAGAGGGAAAATGAGAAAGAGAACTATAGGAGGCCAATGCCTAATAGCTCTAAGAACAACGATGAAGTCAAGATCGAAAACAATGACATGGAGCTTGATTTTGATGAGAATCCTGAGGATGAGGGACATGAAGAAACTGATGGATTGGGCGAAGCATCTTCCGCCTCCGAAAATAAGTTTTCAACACCGAGCAAACATGAAGGCAAACAAAAAAATGAAAACATTAAAAACGTGGATGATGCTTTGTATTCTGAAGAGTCAAAACTGCAGGAGGAGGATTCGTCTGCAGAAGATATGGATATGAGTGTGAGCCCAGTGGCAGCTACGCCGCCAAGTGCCAGCCCTCAACAGAAAACACCTCGGGCCAGAGAAATTTCAGGGCGTGCCATCGACTTTGATAGCGTGAAGTCTTCTAAGGACTTCTCGGAGTTGCTGTGGCATTCTTCAGATCTCTCTGTTAGGCCTGTAATGCCTACGAGAAAATTCAACAATGGAGATGCAATGCCTTCACTTCCGTTTCAAGCTCTGTCCGTTTCTGATTTCCTGAAGATGCCCAAGGATAAATTAGATGTGATGTATAACAGAATCATTAGCATCATGAACGGAAACGTTACTCTCGAAAAGCAAAACGTGATTCGCTACCTAGAGATGCTGAGCACTAATGTTGATGCTGCTAATGTTTTGACGAATGGGCCCATAATGCTTACTCTTGTGAAGATGCTTAAGCAGTCTAAGGTTTCGGCTCTGCGGGTGCAGCTAGCATCAGTCATCGGTCTCTTGATTCGCCATTCGACGTTCATCGGAGATGATTTGGCGAATTCTGGAATCTTAGGTGCTCTTACCAATGGCCTTAGGGACAAACAGGAAAAAGTTCGAAGGTTCTCAATGGCTGCTTTGGGAGAGTTGCTCTTTTACATATCTACTCTGAGTGATTCTACTAAGGACAACAATCCCCAAGAACCCCAATCCAAGGAACACAGATCATCTTCGTGCTGGCAGGTTTGCTTCTTAAAGCATTTTTGTGTCTCCTATTTCAGTTACATGCATAATATGATGTGTGCTACTCTTCGTCTTATTATTCGCTGTTTAAGTTGGAGTTTCTCAATGTTCTTGCAGGTTCCAAATTCGTTGATTTCTATGGTTTTGTCCCTTCTAAGGAAAGGAGAGGACGACCTCACTCAGCTGTACGCGTTACGAACGATCGAGAACATAACGAGCCACGGAGGATATTGGGCCACCCGTTTCGCAAGCCAAGACGTAATAACCAACGTTTGCTACATATTTCGGGCTCCAGGGAGACAAGAGAGCATGAGGCTCACCGCGGGTTCTTGCTTCGTACGCCTCGTTCGTTCGAGCCCATCTTACGCTCAACATTTCATCGACAAAATCCCGCTGAAGGACGTGGTTACAAGCATATTCAAGGGCAGCCAACGCGAGCAGCAAATCTGCTTGAATTTAATGAACGTGGCCATGCTCGGTAGCCACTCTCTCAAGAACGTGGACCGCTACGTTCGTCCCCTCATGGAAGATAAGAATCTGGTTCCTAATGTCGTGGCTCTCATCGATCAGGGAAGCGAGGTCCTCAGAGGAAAGGCACTCCTCTTCGTTGCTTTGCTCTGTCAAGTAGGGAGGAGATTCTTGCTTCTCTTCTTCTGCAACGCGAGGTTGCTTTCTGCTGTGGACAGGGTCGCCAAAGGGAAGGATCATTACGTTCAAAAATGTCTACAAGGGTTTACGCGCATTGTGGCATCGTGTGTCCCGGGCTTGATGAAGGATATTGCTGGCGATATTCAGCAACTCATCGGCGGAAAACGCCCCGGGGTAGTTATGGGCATCATTGGGAGAAACTCGCAAAAGACCACCAATCTCCTCCTCTTTCCCGTGGTCCTCCATCTTTTGGGGAGCCTTTCGTTCAGGAATTTGTTGATTAGTCCTCAGATTATACTGTTGGTGTCTGATCTGCTCAAGCTCACAGAAGTATCTTTCCAGGTATAGATATTTTCAGCCAAATATCGTTTTTTGGAGTATTATTTCTTTCGGGAGAACAGCCAAAATGGTCTCCAACGTTTACAATGTGGATCAATTCAGTCCCCCATGTTTCGTCTGAAATAATTTAGTCCTCGATGTTGTCGACTTTTGACCAATGTGGTCCTTACGTCGCGATTAACATCAATATAATCGGAAAAGTCGCACGTGATTTCCTTCTCCCTTAAAACCTTGAGGGAGAAAACCCAAAATGGTCCCCAATGTTTACTATGTGGACCAAATTAGTCCTCGATGTAAGTGGACACGATTTTCCGTTTAAATTGATGTTTATAGTACTGGTAAAAAATCGGGAACTTAATTGGCTCAAGCTAAACATCGGTGACTAAATTGGTCCACATTATAAACATTGAGGAACATTTTGACTTTTCTCTACATTTTTTTTTCACTAGCAATGAAATACATCTTTATTCTCCTGTCTCCTCTATTACAGGGCAGAGATGACTTTCAGATAACTCTACTTCGAGTCCTAGAATCGATCTCCGAGGAGCCATCAGCAATAACCACCAACCCCGTCATCTTCCTCCGCCACATCCTCCCGAGCCTCGCCGCTTTATACAAAGGAAACAGGGACGAAAACGCTAGATATTTATGCTTGAAGATCTTCTTCTACGCAACGGATCTCCTCCTCAGAGAATCATCATCAGAAGAAGACAAACAAATAGAAGAAGATCTCAAAACCGTAGCAAACAACAACTTCCTTCCCCTCTACCCTTCCTTCATCGAGGACGAAGACCCAATGCCCATGTTCGCTCAGCAGCTCCTAGTGATGCTCATCGAGTCCCACTACATAAAAATTTCAGACATCCTCCACACGAAAACCGTGTCCCAATGCTTCGAATTTCTCCTCGGCGATTTCTCGAGCATCAACGTCAGCAACTTAACACTCTGCACAGCTTTGGCATCGGCCCCGGAGCTTGAAACCGAGATGCTCTCCGATTTAAAAGCAGTGAGAAAGATCGGAAACCTATTAGAGTTCGTGCGTGCTAAGGAAATGGAGGATTTCATCGAGCCAACTCTCGGTCTCTTCAGGGCCTTCCTCTTACGGTCTGCAACCAAAAACTGCGTCAGAGATATAACCGAATTTGCTGGAAACGTCGGGATTTTGCTCGAGCTCAGCGGGTCCCGGGAACCGAACATCTCTGACGTGGCCTCCGAATGTTTACTCCTGCTGTTTAAGGTGGCAGCGCGTGAGGCTACGATGAGCTTGTTCATGTCTCTGTACAAGGTTGCTGTGTTCTTCGAGGCAAGTGGCTCCTCGGGATTGGCGGTGGAGAGAATCTTACACGTGCTTGGCTTCGCCTGCCGGGAATATTTATTGCACTCGATGATTTTGTCTGTTACGGGGACGGATTTGGCGAGAGTGGAGGCATGCGTTTCGCGGCTCGGAGGCTCCGAGGTTAGAAGCATTGCGGATGCTTCGGCTCGTGTGGTGAAGGAGCTGCAGAGGATACGCTGAGCTTGGAGAGGTATGTGTGTTTTATATCGTCTTGTAATATTTTTTGTTTTACCGCAGCAACTAACTGTCTTTACGTGCGTTCAGTTATTAATTAAGATTCTTGCTGCCTCATTTTCCAGCAAAAATTCCGTCATTGTAAAGACGTTTTTCTTTTTTTTTTTTCTTCTATTTATCTTCTGTGTCCACATTTTAGGGGTTATTAGATAGACCAGATAAAAACAAATAATTGCACATTTATTTCTATTTGGATTTTTTTTTCCAGCCTGAAATTAATGGGAAACACTTAAATGTCACGGGATTTATTATAAATGGACTGAAATATGCGAGATAAAACTGGATAAAATGTTATTTATACCTGGATAATAAACTAAACCAAACAGCTTTTAAACCCCATTTATTCTGTGCCTTAATTTGAGGTCTTATAACCAAACACTGCGGAATGTATTAATGAATGAGGATATATTGCATTGAAAATATCTCCTAGCAGAATAAAATGCTTTAAAATCGATCGACGGCTGACAAAGACTGGTTTCACAGTTCTTCTCCAAGAGCTTTTCGATGAGATCAGCCGCGTCTTGAACGGTGGCGATGCTCTGAGCACTCTCTTCTTCCACGCTGATCCCAAACTCCTCTTCGAGTCCCATCACAATCTCCACCTACACCACACGGATACCGATGAGGACAACAACTTTTGACGAAAATAGCCTTTCACCAAAAAACGTTTCGTAAAAAAAAAACGGCTAGTTTGGTTCCACTTTTGATTCATAAGCACGTCTGGTAAATAGACTTTTTCAAAATGTAGCTTTTATAAATGTAAATTTATTTTTTTAAAGTGTTTGGTGGGAATGGACTTTTGCAAAAGTTGCAGAAAGTAATTCTGAAATGTCATTAAACGTTGATTCTCTCAAATAGACTTCTAGAAAAGTAACTTATTTTAAAAGTCCATCTCATAATTTTCACCATAGGTATTTTACTTTTCAAAATGGACTTTTAGATTAGAAGTCCATTTCCTAAGTGCTTCCAAACAGACACATAATCTCCAAGTGTATAACGAGGAGAAAACCCCATAGGACCCTTCATTTAAGGTCTGCAATAGAGGATCCATTTATTTATTCACTAGGTGATCATCATTATATGACAAAACTTAACACCTTGAAATTTATCAAAAAGTTTGGTTGCTATTTAAAAAAAAAAAAATTGGTAAAAAGCTATTTCCCTAAGGGTGCGTTCGGTATGCAGAATTCATGCGTGGAAAGTACGACGGAAAACTAAGTTGACGCATCAAATAACTGTATTTTACGCTACGATCATTGGACCTCTGCACCTTTCCTTACCAAATTCCGCAAACTCAAACGCACCCTTAAACAACTGAGTATGAGCCACAACTAAGAATACATATCGTGTCGAGGGAGTCGGCGCCAAGCGCGGCAAACTTGGACTCTCCACTGACATGGCGGTCTTCGGGGAGAGCCAATTGCTTCTTCACAATCTCGCAGACCTTTTGAACCGTCTCTGGCTTAGCTTAAGAAAGAGCAAACTGTTAAGAGCAGAGTGAATTTGGGGAAAAATATTCATTCGATCGAATTGATACGTACAGTACATTACAGCAGTATTTATACTCTAATGGCTAATAAGCCATATTACAGTTTCCTACTTATAATAACAAAAATTATAATTCAGTCATCAATCTATTAACACAATCATTCGTAATACTCCCCCTTAAGTTTGATGTTCGAATAAGTCTAGAACACCAAACTTGGATAGTAGATAATCATGTTGTGATTTTCCCAGCCCCTTTGTTAATAAGTCTGCAGGCTGCTCCTTTGTTGATATATAAGCCACTTCAATGATCTTCTCAAGATTTTTATCTCTAATGAAGTGGCAATCCACTTCGATATGTTTAGTTATTTCGTGAAAAACTGGATTCTCTGCAATTTGTAGTGTTGATTTGCTGTCCGAGAATATAGTTGCTGGCCTATCTGAATCAATTCTCAGGTCTTTCATCAGTCCTTTGATCCATAAGATTTCTGTTGTAGCCATTGCCATTGCCCGATATTCTGCTTCAGCTGAGCTCCGTGAGACCGTTGCTTGCTTCTTTGTCTTCCAAGATATCAGAGAATTTCCCATAAAAACTGCATATCCCGTCAGTGATCTCCTTGTCATTGGACATGCTGCCCAATCTGCATCACAAAAAGCTTGTAAATGTGTATTATTATCAGATTTAAAGAATATACCGAGTGAAGGTTTCCCTTTAATGTATCTTAAAACTCTGTACATAGCATCCATGTGGGATTTTCTCGGGCTGTGCATAAATTGAGATAGAATCTGGACAGAATAACATATGTCAGGCCGAGTTAGACACAAATATATAAGCTTGCCTACAATTTTTTGATATTCTGCAACATTGCTTATCAAATGATCAGAAGCTGAATTTAAATTACTCCCTGATTTTGTTGTCACACTTTCCATCAGCTTTATGTTCTGCTCCATTGGTATCGTCAATGGCTTACTCCCCAGCATGCCTGTATCAGCAAGTAATTCCAGAGCATACTTTCTCTGGTTCAACAAAATACCATCCTTGGATCTTGCTACTTCAATACCTAAGAAATACTTCAACATACCCAAGTCTTTCATATGAAAAGTATTGTTTAAGTAACCTTTTGTCTGATCAATCAAGTTATTATCATTTCCAGTGAGTAAAATATCATCAACATATACGAGGAGTATAACTATGCTACTTCCCCTTGATTTTACAAACAAAGAATAATCATTCTTTGATTGTGTAAATCCAAAAATATTCATAGCAGCTGTAAATTTAGCATTCCATTGCCTAGATGCTTGTTTCAATCCGTATAAGGATTTTTCAAGCCTACATACTTTATTATTTCCAATATCTGAACTGTTTTTCAGTCCCTGTGGAATAATCATATACACCTCTTCATTTAGGTCACCTTGTAAAAAAGCATTTGTAACATCCATTTGCCATAATGGCCAATGATACATAGAAGCCAAAGACATAACTAATCTAATCGAAACATGTTTTGCCACAGGTGAAAAAGTATCAGTAAAATCTACCCCCTCAATTTGATTATATCCCTTTGCAACTAATCGGGCTTTATATCTTTCTATTTTACCATTAGCATTGTATTTAATGGAGAATACCCACTTACACCCGATTGGCTTCTTTCCTAGGGGCAGATTCACAACTTTCCAGGTCTTGTTCAGCTCTAAAGCCTTCAGTTCTACATCCATTGCCTTCCTCCAGTTCACAGATTGAACTGCTTCTTCATACGATCTTGGAATCTGCTCTGCTGTTAGTGCTTGCAGATATGCTCTGTGTTGCTCCTTAAGTCCATCATACTGTATAAAATCTGAGATAGGATATCTAACAGCACTTGCTTGGTTAGTATTATCTGTGAGAGGTGATATAAAATCCTTGGCCCAATAAGGAGGTCTACTTTGTCTAGTAGATCTCCTTAATTCTTGTTCCTGACTGTTATTGTTAAGAATATTATTTCTTTCATTTGTTTGTGATGTATCAATATGCTGATAAACCATATCATCTGAACCCCCTTGAATGAGGTTATGGTCATTTTCATCATCAGGATTTACATCGTGCTGGGTAAACATTTCACCGTGGTGTTCTTGCCTATGATTTTCTTCTGGAAAATGGTACCCATCATTATTATTTCTTATAGCAGTTTCATGAGATAAAGGTTTCTGTTTTTCAGCAAAAGGGAATATATTTTCATAAAAAATGACATCTCTAGACACAATAAACTTTTGTGACTCAAGTTCCATCAGCTGTACCCTTTTTGGTTGACTGCATAACCAATCAATGCACAAGGTTTTGATCTCTGTTGGAACTTGTCCAGAGTAGGTAGTACTTTAGCAAAACAGAGGCATCCAAATACTTTGAGATGTTGATACCTCGGTTCCTTACCATACAAAATTGAAAAAGGTGTTTTCCAACCCAATAACGGTGATGGTGATCTATTAATCAAATAAACAGCAGTTTTAATGCATTTCCCCCAAAACTTGATTGGCAAGTGTGATTGAAATTTCAATCCTCTTGCTACATTCAAGATATGTCTATGTTTTCTTTCTACTACCCCGTTTTGTTAGGGTGTATAAGGGCAAGAACTTTGGTGAATGATCCCATATGATTCAAATAATTTCCTACAATCATGGTTAAAAAATTCTAGTGCATTGTCGCTCCTAAGTTTCTTTATATTATGATTGAACTGAGTTTTGGCATATGAAAGAAATCTCTTCAATATGCCATACACCTCAGTTTTATACAGCATTAGGAAAGCCCAAGTGGCCCGAGAGAAGTCATCAACAATGGTAAGAAAATACTTCTCACCATTGTATGTTGCTTCCCTATATGGTCCCCAAATGTCTACATGGATTAATTCCATGATTGATTTGGTTGTTGAAGCTTTCTTTGGGAAGCTTGATCTGCTGTGCTTAGCAAGAGGACAAACATCACAATATTCATGATTGTTACTCAATTTCAGATTCAATTCTGGTAGAAAACTCAGTCTGAAAAATGACATATGGCCAAATCTCCTATGTCATAGGTTTATTCTATCCACTTCTACCTTATTTACTACATTCTGTAACATCTCAGTCTCACTACGAATTGCTACAGAGTTTTTCTCAGCTCTATCATGAATGATATTCAAGTAATATAAGCCGTTCTTTACTCTACCAGTCCCCCTTATCTTGCCAGTCCAAATCTCCTGGATTAGGCAAAAATCAGGGTAAAAAGTAACATACATCCCATCATGATTAGTAAGCCTAGAGACTGATAACAGATTATGACTGAAAGATGGCACACACAACACTTCAGTAAGTTTCAGATTATCTCCTACAGTTACTGTTCCTGAGAACATAGCTCTAGCATGCATTCCATTAGGTAATCTAACAGTAGCATCATGTTCACAACTCATGTTATATTCATCATACATGTTTATGTTAGAAATCATGTGTTGGTTTGCCCCCGTGTCAATAATCCATTCAAAAGATAAAAGAGGTTTAGAGTTTGTAATACCTTCCTTTGTATCTGCATGGTTGACTGAGGCCATCATGGTTCCCATATTCTGGTTAGTGCCTTGCCCTCCAATGATTTTCAGGATTTGTTGATATTGTTGAGGGGTGAATTGATGGAATGAATTCCCAGCATGTTGTTGGATTGTAGGTTGAGGGATGGAAGCTCCAAATGGCTGTTGGAGCATGGGCTGTGCATCATTCAGCGGCTGCTGATTTGCTGTGGTGGTATATGCCCGTATAGGGTCATGTCCATTTGGCCTCCAATGCGTTTGATTATTAAATTTTACTCCTCCTCTTCTAGAGCTAGTGCCTCTTCTTCCTCCTCTGCTCCAATTTTGTGGGTAGCCATGAATCTTGAAGCATATGTCCTTTGTGTGCCCCGGGATATTGCAAAAATCACACCACATGGTAGCCTTCTCAGTCTTGTAATTTTCAGTTCCTCGCAGCGTTTCTGTGACGAGATCAAGGTTCGGAGTGTCTGAGGGATGCAGATACATCGGATCCTGGAAATCAATCGGATCCTGCATCTTCTTTGAATCTTGCTTTGGATCTTAATTTCTTTGATTCTCGTTCGATTCCTCTTTATCGTCAGACATCTTCGCAGCGGATTAATGATTCTTGAAAAAAATGATATTATCTATTGCACCGTTGGCTCTGATGCCATGTTAAGAGCAGAGTGAATTTGGGGAAAAATATTCATTCGATCGAATTGATACGTACAGTACATTACAGCAGTATTTATACTCTAATGGCTAATAAGCCATATTACAGTTTCCTACTTATAATAACAAAAATTATAATTCAGTCCTCAATCTATTAACACAATCATTCGTAATACAAACAATTCACATGAGCATTCGATTCTTTTGTTATAGTTTAAACTAAGGCGGGCGAAAGATGTAGCCTTACTGCACACGGGATTTGGAACCGGCGGTTCGGTGATTTCAGAGAGGTAAAGAAGGCATTTCCGTTGAACGAAAGGGAAACCTGATATTTAATGCTTCATAGAGTCAAAAATATAAATGAAAAAAATTTTGCTTTTTTAAGTTATAAATTGTATGATGAGCATTGGATTTTTAACTTTTCTTTTTATCATCAAGCATCCCCGTATCGAAGCCAGTGCGCGATACCCAGATCGAAAACTGTTGAGATTATTTGTCCAACATCGGAAAATTAATTTCACCCGACTCAATATATAAATCAAAGAGGTCCCTCCTCCTAATATCAATTGGTTTTAGAAAGGAACCCTCAATTTAACAAAAATCATAAATCTTTGACACATCCAAAAATATGGTAAAAGAAATCTCAGAGGAACAAGAAGTAGCTGAACATGTTACCTGGTTCTTCCTGAACGAGGAAAAAATGGGAGTGAATGAGGCAGATGAAGCAGTAAAAGAAGCCATTTTTTTTTATCTCTTGAGACCACAAAGAAAAAAAGATGGATCGGAAGAAAGTTTGGTGGTGGTGTCCCACACGAAGATTTTGTGTTGCGAATTGTATAATTAGTGCGTGTCAGTGGCAAGAAATGTGCAGTTTTCATAGATTATTATTTCTTGGAGCTGTTAGCTTTAGTCCTTAGTTTGCTAGTGTTGTTTTTTCTATGAAAAAGATTCTTGATCGCATAGAAAACTTTGATTGGCTCCTAATTCAAGGACTTTGATCGAATCCATGCATACAAAATAATTTTAGTTCACAAACAAATGAAAGTGAGTTTTTCTTAAAAAGTATTGATACTTTTATTCACATTTCTTCTATTTTAGTTTTTCTGATAAATGAATGAATCCTATATTCTCTTACATTCCATCTTATTTGATTTTCACTGTATTATCCCATTCATTTGGTGGATCCTTCTGTAATATCAACCTAAGATCAATTTAAACTCTTTCTTGGCCACTTGTTTTTTTTGGAAGAAAGCAGTTCGAAGTTGGAACGTTACAACTAAGTGAATGCATATAATATTTTTTTCAATCCCATTTAATTATTAAAATATAAAAAAAGTTTAAGGAAAGGTTTCGTAAGTTTTGACGCCAGAACATTATTCAAAATCGAAAACTTCGATATTTCCAACACCATTTGCCGGATTTTTTGGCCTCGCATGGGGATAATACCCAAGTTTATACTTTATAAGGTTAAGAGCTCAATTCTTATTATCATTGTTGCACCATTAAATATTAAAAAAAATTGCACGAGCTCTAATTTCTGTATTCAATAAAATAGTTGAATTTTATTACTCAAAACTACTCCATGAGGCCCTAATGGTCACATCGAAATTGCAAGTATATATAATTAATTATTTTAAATACGAAATAACGTCAACCTCATGCAATGTAGTCGTCGATGTCGACTTGTAGCTACTACATTCTTCTCCTGTCCGTCCAAATCCATGTTAAATACAACACAATACAATCCCTTTTCTCACATTTTCGAAAGAGAATCAGAGGAACAAAAATAAAGAAAACCCTAAAATTCCCATCCTCTTATTCTCTTGTGTCTTTTCGATCTTCCCCTAAAGAAAAAAAAAATATGGGTTGCGGAAAATCGAAGCACGCCGTTGCAACGGAGAACACCACCATATGCAAATGCAAGAACACGGGCCCCGAAAGCAACGCCGTTGTTGCCACCTCAGACACGACAAAAGAGAGCACCACCACCGCTGTTGTAATAAACAATGATTCGGTCAAGGAAGATGATGGCAGTGAAGGGAAAGAGGGAGAGATTCTCGAGGATATCAAACAGGATCAGAAATTAGGCAATGAAAAGGCCCAAGAAATAAAAAATGAAAATGATGTACCTAACAAGGTTGTTGTTGTTGAAGCCATCGCCATTGAAGAAGATAAACAAGATGGGAAGGATAAGAAAAATTCGGAAAACGTTGATAAGGTTGGTGATGAGAAAGAGAATAACGATGTTGATGCTGCTGAGGGTGAATCAGCTGTGATCATCGCAGATCATAAAGGTTTCGTGCTTTCTTAATTTATTCGTTTCGTTTGAAAATATCGAAATGATATTATTTAATAACTTTCTTGGTTTTCCATTATATATCTGCAGAAGATCAGGTTATCTCGCCTGTCGACGAAGCTAAAGCTTCTGCTTCCGTAGAGGACGAAAAGGTAAAAAAATTACATAAAAGATAGTTTCCATTAGAAGCTTCATTAATATGCTCTATGGTATAGGAAAAATTTGTTGTAAGTTATGCTATTGTTAATTACGAACCGTTTTAAAACCAAGATTTCAAATAGGGTATTACGATTTTGGCAGGAAAATGTGGGAGCTTCGTCGCCGATTGATGAGAAAGCAGCTTAAGAGAAGATGATAAAGGACGGCAAGGATTTCATAGCTTACATATCTACCATACATGTAACATATATATATATATATGTGTGTGTGTGTGTGTATGTTTACATAAATCAAATGATGTCAGTTTCATGAAATGCAAATCTTGTTATTATGCTCAAATCAGGGCTATTATCTAACCTAAAAAAAAATCAGGGCTATTATCTATCTTATATAAGATGCTGCAAAAATATGCACAACATTCTCAGTGATTAACATATGCCAGAGAAATAAGAAGATAATATTTTCACTAATTGCAAGTTCAATGATCCCATGATTGTGTAGTTTACAATTAGTTGGAGGACTTCGTGTCAATTATACGTTGCCCTTGATGTAATTATCTCTCATAATTAAATGTAGGGTTAATTTTTTAAAGTATCCGTATATTCATTCGATGGAGTGATATTTTGGCACATAAATTAAAAAGTGGTTTAAAAAAAGTATTTTCAAATTTAAGAAATTTGAGGATAGCACACCTGAGTCGTACTTAACATTAATTTTCAAGAAATAATCCCATGTGGCGTCGGAATGCTGATTTGCACCTAATTTTTCCCGATGCTAGGTAGGAATTTCCTTCAAATTAATTATTGCGTGCACGTCATGTGTGTTAATTAGGTTTCCAGCATTAATTGTTCCCAATTTACATAATTATCTCGGATGCTGATTTGAATTGAAATTTTCCTAACGTCATGTAGGATATTCCACTATATTAATGGCTCTCCTATGATAATTCAAGTCTCTCTCCGAGACAGTGCCCAGATCATTAAGCCTTTTCGTAAATTTAGACTTAACTTGGATTTTTTGCGTTAACTATTCTTATATCACTTCAATTTTAAAATTGTCATCCTCAATTCAAGTGTATTAAATGTCTCTCCCTAAATAAAAAATTAATTAAGCTTTAAATTTAAATAGCGTCCGAACCAAGACCGAGCCCGAACCGAAGTCCAAATCCAAACCGAAAGACAGGTCAGCACTCGCAAGTCACGCTCACTGGCCCACGCAAACAAACGAAATATAAAATCACTAATTATTACACACTCTACGTCGTAGTCTTCACAGTTCACTAATCAGTCAAAATCAATTTTGGAGAAAAAGGGAAGTTAAAGAATCCAAATGGCAAAACCCTCGCGAGCGAAGAACTCCCAGTCGGACGACTCGGATTTCGATTCGCCGCCGGAGGAAGAGGCCGTCAGCGATCGGGTGAACGAGGAGGAAGTGGACGAGGAAGAGCTCGAAGTTGTTGCGAGGACCGCCAGCGATTCTGACGAGGAAGACGATGCCGACGCGATGGAAGAAGTCGTTGAAGAAGAGAACGAGGTTTTCATTTAGTTTTGTTGTGAAAAAATTGAGCTTTCAGTTTTTTTTGTTTTCTTGAAGCTCTCAAGCCGCCGCCTTTTTTTTTTTTTTGGCTCTAGGCTGCGTGGGTCAAATGGTTGGTTCTATGAAGCACGTTTCTCATTCATCACTGGTGTGCGTTTTTGAGTTCGTTTTTCAACGAGTACTCCTTATTAGGTTTCATTTGGAATTGAAGTATTTTTGGTTTTTTCTATGGAGGTTTATATGCGTGGTCTTCTTTGTTTAGCTTTGGATTTTAGGGTTTGTGAGCCGTCTTTAAAATTAGCTCTGGAAACTTCTAGCTGTCTCTAATTCAAGGTTTCTTACAAAGATTAACTATAAAATATGATATCATTATTTTGTGGAGAAAATTTGTAAGAGAGCTACATTTGATACCTGAACAAGACGAATGTTTTTTTTTTTCCATTTTGTGTTATTTCAGGAAGATGATCCTAATGCAAATGAAATTGCCAAGCGTGAAAAGACAAGGCTCAGAGAAATGCAGAGGATGAAGAAGCAGAAGATACAAGAATTGTTAGACGCCCAAAATGCTGCTATCGATGCCGACATGGTGTGCCTTCTGAAAAAAAAAAAGAATTCTATTTTGAATTTTTCATTACACCTTTTTATCTACTAATACTCTAGAGCTAACCTTTTTTATATTTATACAGAACAACAAAGGAAAGGGCCGCCTGCAATATCTGTTGCAGCAGACGGAGTTGTTTTCCCATTTTGCCAAATTTGATCACCCTTCTTCCGAGAAAACAACAAAAGGGAGGTGAGTTGTGGAATTTTTTTGCTTTCCTGAATGCAAGTAATAATAATTTTATATGACATGATTTTCTGCATAATTAGTTTTGAGGAATTTTGATGGGTGTTCTTCACTCATGAGTCATGTCTAATGGAATCTTACGGGATTTGTTATGGGCTTGTTTGCAGGGGTCGCCATGCATCGAAGGTTACCGAAGAAGAAGAAGATGAAGAGTATCTCAAAGAGGAAGAAGATGCTCTTACTGGATCCGGAAATACTACGAGGCTGGTGTCACAACCGTCATGTAAGATAAAATTTTTAGTTCTTTGTACTTTCTTTCTCTGAATTGATGATGCTGATTGGAGAAATAATGGAAAGATTTGGTGATGTATAACTTACAACGACAGTTGTGATGCATTTGATTTGTATTTGGCTTGTTGTACATGAATCAATTATGATTGATCTGCCATTATTGGTTCTTTACCGTATTTTCCGTATTGGTAGCTTCTTTCATCGTAGTTAGTGGCGCACGACGCATTAAGGCGCGGAGGAGCCATTACGCACGGCGCGTGCGGCATTGAATTATAGCGCATGTTTGAGATATTAAAGATCAAAATATATAAGCGCAACATATAGTAACCAAAATATATCATTAAATATATGATTATTATTTTCTTAAAAGGCCCATGAGAGGCCCAACCCGTGATTTTAAAGAGCTCGTTTGCTTTCTTGACGCGCGCCATTGACTACCGTGGCGCCTTTATTGACGATGCTGTGAAATATGATGATCACGTGTTTATGCGCTACAGGTATTCAAGGAAAGTTGAGGGATTACCAACTTGCGGGTTTAAATTGGCTCATTCGGTTGTATGAAAACGGCATCAACGGGATCCTTGCTGATGAAATGGTATCGGCAGAGCATTTTTTTTTTTTAATTACATCTCCCATGTTCATATTTTTCTCTGTGATTGATTATTTATCTGTTTCTGGTTAGGGACTCGGTAAAACGCTGCAAACGATTTCCTTGCTCGCGTATTTGCACGAATTCAAGGGGATCACCGGTCCTCACATGGTCGTCGCGCCAAAGTCCACACTGGGAAATTGGATGAACGAGATAAAACGGTTCTGTCCCGTTTTATCCGCCGTAAAGCTTCTCGGGAATCAGGAGGAGAGGGTATTGTCTACTATATAATTTTTTATTTTTTATTTCATGGAGCCTGCTGTTGTGGTTTTTATCTATAACTGCTCAATTTTACAGAAATATATACGCGAGGAGCTGCTTGTAGCTGGGAGATTCGATGTTTGCGTGACGAGTTTCGAAATGGCGATCAAGGAGAAAGCTGCTTTGCGCCGATTCAATTGGCGCTATATTATTATCGATGAGGCGCATCGGATAAAGAATGAAAACTCTCTTCTATCGAAGACGATGAGGCTTTATAATACCAATTACAGGCTTCTCATCACCGGGACGCCATTGCAGGTAATGCAAAACATAGCGCGAGGATATATTTTGTTTATTAAACCCGTAGACGGTTTTGTCGCACATTGTTTGATTTAATAATGTCTTGTAGAAACGATATGTTAATAGTATTTAATACTATGCATGTCCTCTAGTGTATTTTGTCAGGCTGGCCTTAAAGAGATCTATTGACATACATTTTATGTAGTTTTTTTTTTAATTAAATAGGCCGTTTTTCCCCCTTTAATAAAATAGCGCTATTTTAGGAATGCATTTTTGTTAATACTTTCTAAAACATCGTCACGTCTATTACTCGGCGTTGCCTCTAATAAGCGCGGCGTCGTGGTTAGCAGATGCACTTTGCCCTATTTTGTTAGTACTTTCTAAAACAGCCCTATTTATTAATAGGGGAAAAAGCCTTATTTAATTAAAAAGGCCTTTGATGTACGCTATAGATATGAATGTCAATCAGCAATCGAGATATAATACTGAAAGGAATATGATTCTTTGTTTGAAATATACTTTTACATGTGTAGTATTTTTTTTTTCTCCCCTGTTATTATTGAGATTTTATGATATCATTGATTATTGTTCTTACTTTTGCTAAGCCCGCAATATTTCACGAAGGCATGAATGTCTATGCAGAATAATCTTCATGAACTTTGGGCTCTCCTCAACTTTCTGCTTCCAGAAATTTTCAGCTCTGCCGAGACATTTGATGAATGGTTCCAGATTTCTGGTGAAAATGATCAGCAGGAGGTTGTTCAGCAACTTCACAAGGTATATCAATTGTCCTGTTCATAATGGTGGAACATGTAAGTAATTGTTCATTTAAGTTGAAAACATTAAATTTCAAAGCCATTACAAGAAAACAAGTATTCTGATCTCGAAGAGCCTATGGAAGAAGAACACTTTATGTCATGCATTAAATGGGCCAATATCAGATTTGCAACATATATTCGCACAGATTTACTCGCTCGTGTTAGTGTATTTGTAATTTGGATAATCTTGTCTTTTCCGGCTATTTCTATTTCAAACAATTTTTTATGACTTTAATAGCTTAGATTGCTTTGTTTGTCCTGTATTTAACCACTATTTTCTATGAAATCTGGCGTATTTCAGGTTCTTCGGCCTTTCCTCCTCAGAAGATTAAAATCTGACGTTGAGAAAGGTTTACCGCCAAAGAAGGAGACAATACTCAAAGTTGGCATGTCCCAAATGCAAAAGCAGTACTATAAGGCATTACTGCAGAAAGATTTGGAGGTTGTAAACGCCGGTGGAGAACGCAAACGTCTCCTTAATATAGCCATGCAGCTTCGGAAATGCTGTAACCACCCGTATTTGTTTCAAGGTGCTGAGCCCGGGCCACCTTACACTACAGGGGACCATCTTATTGAAAATTCTGGTATGAAAAATGGGACAGTATCGTATTTGTTGCATCTGTCATCCTTTTTCAATCTTCATATCTGCTAGGTTGAGCTAATTTTTTCTAACTCTAGGCAAGATGGTTCTGCTTGACAAGCTGCTCCCGAAGTTAAAAGAACGTGATTCCAGGGTTTTGATATTTTCACAGGTTGTTACCTTGTGAACTCCTTCCTTTATAAATGAACTCTCCAATTTAAACCTTCATTGCTTAGCCATCTTCGAAATCTTCTTTTTGTGGGATTTGGTGTTGTGTAATTCGTCTCGTTCCGTTGATGTGGAACGTGCGTTTAAGTCTGAGTGTGTGTCTTCCTTAATGGAGGTTTTGTCCTCTTAGAATGGAGGTGTCTTTCCCTACTGGTGATTATGATGTTACCAGAGGGCTCTGTGGGCTATTTAGCTCGTTTGTACTATTTTGGAAAATTTATATCAAGCTATCTTTTCGAAAAAAATAAATTAATTAATCCTTCGTTTGCGTTATTTTTCCTTTCGAAACTGCTGTTCTCTCATGTTTGTGTAGTTTGAGTCATTATATGGGTCTCAACTCAATGATGATAAGATTATATTTTGAAAAAAAAAATACAGATGACGAGGTTACTGGATATTCTTGAAGATTATCTACTGTTTCGTGGGTACAAGTACTGTCGAATCGATGGGAATACTGGTGGGGAAGATCGAGATGCTTCGATTGAAGCCTTTAACATGCCGGGAAGTGAGAAGTTTGTCTTCCTGTTGTCAACAAGAGCTGGGGGACTTGGTATTAATTTGGCTACTGCAGATGTAGTCATTCTTTATGATAGTGATTGGTGAGTGAATCTTATATGCTGCCATTACTTAGCATGTACCAGTGGGTGACCTACTTGGGTTCATTGCAGGAACCCACAGGTTGATTTGCAGGCTCAGGACCGTGCTCATAGAATCGGGCAGAAAAAAGAAGTCCAAGTCTTCCGCTTCTGCACTGAGGTCCGTCTTATTTTGCATGAAACAAAAAAATTGTTGATGTGTATGTTTTGCTTGTTTATTAATTATTTGGAATGAATTTGGCAGTATACGATAGAGGAAAAAGTGATTGAGAGAGCCTATAAAAAGCTTGCTCTCGATGCTTTGGTTATACAGCAAGGGCGTCTCGCGGAGCAAAAGAGTGAGACTTTTTCGATTCAATACAGTAGAGTACTTTTGAAAATGCATATGGGATTTTAAAATGTTTTGTTTTCTTTGTTTTGGATATAGCTGTTAATAAAGACGAGCTTCTGCAAATGGTGAGGTTTGGTGCTGAAATGGTGTTCAGTTCCAAAGATAGCACGATCACAGATGAAGATATAGAAAGAATTATTGCCAAGGGAGAAGAGGCAACCGCTGAGCTTGATGCCAAGATGAAGAAATTTACGGAAGATGCCATCAAATTTAAAATGGATGAAAGTAGGCCTTATACCCGTGATTACCTGTTCTAATACTTAAATTCTTCTCTCTTGGTGCTTAACTGTTATTTTTCTGCCTGTTGTTTTTTTTATAAAATTTTCCGCAGCTGCCGACTTGTATGATTTCGATGATGAAAAGGTATAGTTTCTCAGTTCACTGCTGATCACGTGATTGTTGTTAATATTTTCTCTGAGCTCACGTGGTCCCTTTTCTTTCCCTGTTGATAAAGGACGAAAATAAGTTTGATTTCAAGAAACTTGTCAATGACAATTGGGCGGAGCCATCAAGAAGAGAGAGGAAACGCAAGTATGTCCCTTCAATACATTAAACCGTGATTTAACATCGTTAATCGTTACTAACAATGTGTTTAATTGACACAGTTACTCCGAATCTGAATACTTCAAGCAAACAATGCGGCAAAATGGTCCTGCTAAACCCAAAGAACCTCGAATTCCTCGCATGCCACAATTGTAAGTGCCTCTTATTCCACTTAAATCTTCATTTTTCTTTTTTTTTTCTTGTGGGTTTCTGTCCCTTAAGGTGCATCTTTTAACAGGCATGACTTCCAGTTCTTCAACACTCCGCGTATTAATGAGCTATATGAAAAAGAAGTTCGCCACCTTGCGGTAGGTGTATGGGCTTTTTTTTTTTTTATTTCGCTCGTGTGATGTTTTCTCACTAATTGCTATATTCAGCTACTACAGCAAAGGGCTCAGGTGAAGGACACAATAGATGTGGATGAGCCCGATGGTATTTTGTAGTTCTTGGGACACTTTTTTCCCTTACTGCTTTTTCTTCATTCTTATCTTTCTTGATATTCTGTTATCTAACTAGATGCCGGGGACCCACTGACTACCGAGGAGCAAGAAGAGAGGGAGCGACTCCTTGAAGAGGTATGTTTTCCTTCGTATTCATAGAAAAAACTTTTGTGATCGATTGACATTATTTTTCTTATTTGGCTGTACCCAAGCAGGGATTTTCGTCATGGAGTAGAAGAGATTTTAACATGTTCATTCGGGCATGTGAAAAGTATGGTCGGAATGATATTAATGGTATTGCTTCTGAAATGGAAGGGAAGACGGAGGAAGAAGTTGAGAGATACGCAAAAGCTTTCAAGAAAAGATACAAAGAATTGAATGGTAAGCTATTCGTGAAATTTTACTTCAAAATTCCCGGCTTTTGTTACTTGAAGGAATATATTTTTTACCTTAATAACCATATATTGGTATCTCATTTATGTATTTAAGTTGCCCTTAAGTTGTGTTTGGTTTGTGGAAATTGGTAGGGAAAGGAAAATGAAATAGTAAAGAAAAACTAGTTTTTATGTTTGGTTGGTTGAAGAAGTAGATGGGGAAAAGAAAAGAAAATCTAGTTAAGTTTATACTTAAAACTACGGAAAACTCATTTCTTCGCCAAATGGTGAGGAAAATGAAAGAATAAATTATGAAAATCATTTTCTCTCCGATTTTCTTTTCCACACTACTTTCTTCGTTCCAAACACAGCCTTAATATTGACATTTATTGAACCTATCATATTATCCTTGTTAAATCTTCTATCAAGTCTTTAATTTCGCATTTCTCTCATAAAGTCTTTAATTTCATTTTTTGCACATGAAACACGGCATTTGCTTACACATATGATGTTTCCAGATTATGATAGGATCATCAAGAATATTGAAAGAGGGGAGGCTAGAATTTCTAGGAAAGATGAGATCATGAAAGCCGTTGGGAAGAAGTTAAATCGCTATAAAAATCCATGGCTGGAGTTGAAGATCTCATACGGACAGAACAAAGGCAAGCTGTACAATGAAGAGTGTGACCGTTTCATGGTAAGAATATTGGTATTTTATTTATCTCTTCCTTCCTATGCTTATTACCAACTTCGTTAACCATCTGTTTCCTGTGCTCTAAACTAACCACCTTAAATGCTATGTCAGATTTGCATGATTCACAAAATAGGTTATGGGAACTGGGATGAATTAAAGGCAGCATTTCGTGCTTCTCCACTGTTTCGGTTTGATTGGTTCGTAAAGTCTCGCACCGCTCAAGAGCTCGCTCGTAGATGTGATACTCTCATTCGTTCGATTGAGAAGGAAAACCAAGAATATGATGAGAGGGAGAGGCAGGCTCGTAAAGAGAAAAATCAAGCGAAGGTGTGATGATTGTTCTTACATCCCTTCAATAGTTTGTTTAACATTAATATGCCGTATTAGTATCGACTTAAATTATTTCGTTAGCTACAAGATATATCGAAGTTTTTATGGTTCCATATGGATGCCATACATGGTTATTTGTGGTGCATGGTACTAATGTGCACTGTTTTGTTAGTTCTATTAGTTTCTTATGTTCAATTTTACGTGATATCATAAAAAGTGGTAGAGGTAGGGATAGGCTAAAATAATTCAAAATATAGAAGTTCACATGGGAAAAGAGAAAATGAAGATGAAAGAAAGGTAAGGAAAGCACAAAAGGTTTAGGCCCCAACTCTTAGGCTGTGTTTGGTTTGTGGAAATTAGTAGGGAAAGAAAAATAAAATGGAAAAGAAAAACTAATTTTTATGTTTGATTGGCTGAAGAAATAGATAGAGAAAAGAAAAGAAAAGAAAATCTAGCTGAGTTTATACTTAAAACTAAGGAAAACTCATTTCTTCACCAAATGGTGAGGAAAATTAAAGAAAAACTAAGGAAAATCATTTTCTCTCCGATTTTCTTTTCCACACTACTTTCTTCATTCCAATTAGGTTCTCACCTCGTCTTAGAACTTCTGTTTTGATAGAGTAACAATATGGAAAGTGAATGCGCAATTTTGCAATATGCTTTCAAACATTGAAACGAAAACGAAAACTTGAAGAAGCGGAAGCTCGACTTTACTTTCTTTGTGAAGTAACGAATAACTCTTCTTCAGTCCTAATTTTTTTCAGTGTGTTCACTAGAAGATATATATTGATCTAAGTAATTTGAAGTCATTTGCGATAAAATTATTGAAGGAAGTCTATACTTTATTGAACGAAGTCCAGCAGATTCCTGAATTACTATGGAAATATTGAATAGTAAAACAATATTTAAAATTTGTGCTAAATGTGTGTGTCTACAATTTATCTAGGGACATGTAGTAGATGAACTTTGATTTCGTTGTTGTGGGCAAAACAAGTATTTCAAACTCACTAGTTTTCGCGCTAATATTTCTGCTTATGTTCGAATTTATTAGGTGGATATATATTTTGATTGTCTAAGCTTTAACCTCATTATTGTTCAACCTATAACTACGAGAAACCGTGTTTGTACCCCTAAGTGACATGGTAAGTCCCTAAATGTAAAAGTATGATATGGAAAAACATTTAACTGTATCTGAGATTACTTTAGTAGACTTAAATGATATACTTTTTATAGTTGAATGGTTAGTATAAAAACAGTAAACCTACTCAAAATAAGTTCACTTTTATGGAGTAGCTTCGCAATGCATAGTATCTAGATCGGTTTTGTCTTACCTACCCATTCGAGTATAACCCAACTCCACTCAAAATTTGACATGTGGCATACTATTGTTGGTAGGTGATCGATTTGCATTGAATGATATTCTATGAGTGTTTAAACGATGGTGGTCCACGTGTCAGTTCTTGATTGGAGTTGGGTTATACTCAAGTGGGTACGTAAGACAAAATCTGTATACGATATGCGCAACTTTGGATTATTGTGGTATTGATGAAGTATCTACCTGCCATAGTTGTATAGTGGCTTCGGTGTGTGCTTTACATATAGGCTTATTATGATATTTTTACAGTATACATTTTTATGTGTGATTGTGTGTATTGTGATATTTTACATGTAACCTCGTCATCCATTTTCTTCGTTTTTCTTTTATTCTCCTCCAGAAGAATATGACTCCCACAAGACGTTCTTCGGGTAGGCAAGCTGCGGAGAGCCCACCTTCGAGCCAGAAGAAGCGAAAGCTATCATCAATGGAGGATTACGTGGGCCCCTTTACGTTCGATTGTCTGAATCCTATTTTACCTTAAATTTTCGCATATTTGTTTTACTAAACTTTTTTTTTCTCTTTCCTTACAGCAGGTAAGGAAGAGAAGATGATGGGGGTTTCACAAGTCTCTCAATGTCCTCAGGTGCTAGTTTCTGTTTTATTGATGGTAACTTAGTATGGTTATCTGGAATTTAGGACTAGAATATGTTGATCCTTAGATTATGCTAAAGCAGTTAATATACAATAGATGTAATAATAGTTGTGTATATATGTTTTCTGAGCATTGTAATTTTATGGTAGTGGGGGCATTCGATGCTTGTATAATGTTGTGCGTAGTTTAAGTCGTCGGTAGTGTAAGCGGGTTTTAATGCGCAGTCGATGAAGTATGCAATCCATCAAAGTAAAGGCGAAATGTTTATTTCGCTGCAAGAGTTTTGATTTTAGTTGAGAAAATCGTTGCTGAAAGTTTGGGCCTTTTGGGCTTTGAGTGTGAGCCCAATTAACTCGTGTCATCTGATCGGCGGCTTATACTAACTAGATTTTCTGCCGTCGAAAGAGTTTGAAGCCACACATTTCAATGAACCTTTCTGTTCAATGATCGAAGGACACAAACAACGATTAATAATAGATTTCTATTTGGAAAGAAAATAAAAGGTGTAATGTGTGGTCTTTTTTTTTGTGTGGTCCGTTTCTTGTGAGCCACTTTGATCCTATTTGATATTGGGCTCTGATTTGACCTTAATGCGACCATGTTGAGCACTGATTTTGTGATATATTTTTTTGTATTGACTTGCGTGATATTGGGCTGGATTGGTAGTCCGATAAATCAGGATACACAGACCCAAATCTAGACCTAGTGTAATGGTACAACGCTCGAAGCGTAATGTATCATTGTTTGATAGACTGTTTTGCTTCGTCTTTTCCATGAAGAAATTTCGTGTACCAAGCAGAGCCCAAAGACTAATAGAAAAGAAACACTTTTCTCTATTCTTGAAAACCAAGAGCTATGGTGTTGGGATTCTAATTTAGTGGGTGTTGTCCCACATCGAACAAATCAAGCTCTCCAATCCACTATATATATCAAGAGGCAACTCCATCTATCACCAATTGGTTTTAGGGTGGAGACCTCGATTTCTAAGATGGTATCAGAGCAACCTTCCGCTCGAGAGCCGATTCGATCTTCCCTCACCACCACCTGATTCATATGTCCACGTGTTAGGCCAGTCATGTCACACGTGAGGGGGCGTGTTGAGATTCTAATTAAGTGGGTGTTGTCCCACATCGAACAAATCAAGCTTTCTAATCCACTATGTATATCAAGAGGCAACTCCACCTATCACGAATTGGTTTTAGGGTGGAGACCTCGATTTCTAATATATGGAAAAACAAAAAGAAAACTCAAACCCCAATATTGTTAACTTATGGGATCAACCTTAAAAGGGAGTCTCGCATCTTCCTCTCCGGCGAAATATTCGACACTAGCACTCACTTGCCTTATTCTTGATCATATTATTATTACTGGCTCTCTCGCCCTCAACTTCCCTATACCTATCCAAATACCTCTTCGAAGCCGCTGCATAGTCATCGAAGCCCAAATTCCCCAAAGCCCAACAAACATCGTCTCCGTTCACCGTCTTACGCCTCTCCTTGCGGCACTTGTCCGATGCTTCGCTCGTTACGAAGCTTATGAACTCCGATGCTTCGCTCGTTACGAAGCTTATGAACTCGGAGACGCACTTCTGCATGGTTTCTCTTGATTCCTTTGAGATCTTCGCCTTCTGTGGTAATATTTGCTTCATGATCCTACCGACGTTGGCTATCGGGAGGAGCCTTTCTTGTTCTTTGATGGCTTCGTTCGATTGTTGATCATCTATGGCTGCTTCTGTTTTATTACCAGCCATTATTGAAGGGTTTCTGGTGTAATTGTTTGAGGAAGACATTATAAATTGTCTCGGTGTATGTCTAATATTCTTGGTCAAACTCTCTTGATACACACACATATATATATATATATGTATGTATATATACGAGTTTATAGTTTATATTTTCTGTATATGTCATGTTAGGTGTCTTTAAATGCCAAGTCGTGGGATGCTTATATATATGTTATGTTGAGCCAGCAGTTTTGGTTTATAATATTTATTAGTTTCATAATTGATGGTAAGCGGCATTAGGGTTTTTATATCCCATGACGTGGGATGCTATAATAATATTATGCTATAATGACTTCCTTTTTTGCTACGTATTCGACGCAACAACATCATAGTTCCTACAATTCAGCTAAATTAAGTTTGATGCAAATTAAAATCTAACCGGGAATAATTCGACTTTCAGCGGAATTAATCCCAAAATTATGACATCTCTTTTTAAGGATTAAAAGTGAGTTTGACATAGAAGATGCTACTTTATTCTCTTCGAAATATAATTACCAAAGTATCTCAAAATAAAGTAGCTTATACGCCTAGGAATCTTTACTAATATATTCTCTTGAATTAAACTTGTGACATATATTTGTCGTTTTGCTAGTGGACAAACAAGGTTTAATGGATATGCGTACGTTAACTAGATTAATCCAGGTCGAGTTTTCCAAGATTGTCGGAATTTCAATTGGTACCCATATACTTCGGGTATTTCGAATGGGTATCCCTCCTTTATTTATCTTGTTTATTTATTTATTAGTATTGAATAAAGACAAAATATATCTAATACGTAAAACGTCAATGAGCTTTTGTCCTATAATATAATTAAGAAATTAATATAACCCTAATTACACGCGTCATCACGTTCACGCCGTTAAGCGAAGAACTCATTAGTTCCTGTTCTTGGGGGAAACTTTTCCTTTTGTCTGATTCTGATTTTGACCATCAACTTGCTTAGGTTAGTCAATATCATAAGTTTATATAAGATTAAATTAGAAAATAAAAATAGGAGAAATTATAAAATTAGGTCACTAAGTATTCAAGTTTTCGTTTTTGGGTCACTATGTTTGATAATTGCAAAAGTAGGTCACTAACTTTGCATGTCAAAATAATTTTGGGTCCTATTTTCAATTTTAGGTCACTAAGTTTATATTTTTCGATTTTAGGTCATTAAATATATACATTTTTCAATTTCGGGTCACTCATTTAATAACTAACTTTATAAACATAGTGACCCAAAAATGAAACATGTATACTTAATGACCAAAAATCGAAAAAATATATACTTAGTGACCTAAAATTGAAAACATGACCCAAAATTGTTTTGACATACAAAGGTAGTGACCTACTTTTGCAATTATCAAACATAGTGACCCAAAAACGAAAACTTGGATACTTAGTGACCTAATTTTATAATTTTGCCATAAAAATATGTTGAGGAAAGGATAGTTGCCAATAATAGATTAATTTAAGAATATTCTGATGTCCCACAAACTTCTCAAACTGGTGAAGATTCCTTGTTTAAATTAATGCTCAACTTCCCAATTAAGTATACATATTAGACAACAAAATGGCTGTTTAGTTATAATTATTTCATTCATTGAATCTTGGAATTGGTTGACCAAAACAGTAATATAAGAAAAGGGCAAAACTCGAAGCTGTCAGAGAATGGGTTGTGATGCACAAACTTCGCGCCGTTGGTAACTATTTTATATGTTATGCTCCCTCCCTAAATCATTTGTGAAATGAATTTAGCAAAATTGCTGCAAATATCAAAGTGGGAATATACAGTGGTTTAAAATTCAATTGATACCAGCTGAAATAGCTCATCGCATGTATGTGAATTGATTTGGATTGATATTTTTCCAAAATGTGGGATAAGATCACATCAACAAAAGTAATGAATTTTGTTGAATGAATTATTCCAATGGGGTTTAGGATTTTAGGGTTCTGATCGTACATCGGCTGATCAAGAAATTGAATCACGATGCTTAAATTATTTAGCTTGAAAACGAGGATAAAGACTCCGACGTTGAGTGCATGATTGACGAAACGGTTGCAGACATAAGTGCACGAGTGTTCATGTTCCATTTTTTCTCTGACATTTGTTTATCATCCCAAGTCCACACAAACAAGAGAGTCTAAGTGAAATCGAACATTTGACCTCCATTTGCTTGATCAGTTGACCGAGACACCGCAAAGGATGCAAGCAAACCCTATTCTATGGTACCTTATTATTTTCTTCGGGTGTAATAGAAAAAAAATCATAAAAACTTCTTGATATCAAATGTATTTATAATAATCAAATAATAATAATAATAATAATAATAATAAATGGTTACAAATTAAGTTATTGTGAAAAAATTATTCTATTCTATTACAGCATAAATGGAATCCATCAAACATAAGAAAACCCAACACATATTATTATATATCTCCCCATCACTCCTCCCTCATCACTAGAGCTCAACACCATTACAGGGTGGCACCATACGGCACGCCGGCGGCCTTAATCCACTGGTCTCCGCCGTACACCCTCCCGCCGGTGAAGCTCTGTGCAATCTGAGGCGTAATCTTCTTGATCCCCTTCCAGTGAACCCTCTGAGCCGTGTTCGAGCCGGCTCCGTTGTTGTTGTACTCACCGTAGTACAACGTGTCCAAAGCAAAGGTCCCCATCCACGGGGACCACCCCTCGGGGGCGATGAACCCGTCGATGTAGCTGTTGATGATGAGGGTCCTCGAGAACTCCTTCCACGGCCGGCCCAAGTAGGCCGTGGGCACGGGGTTCGAGCTCGTGAACTTGTCCTCCGCGAGGATCTTGCTGTTCTGTATGATGATGGCCCCGATGCTCCTCTTGTCCTTGCGGCCCTGCGCGGTCACCATGCACGCCTGGTTGTCCATGGGCTTGCGGACCACGAACTGGCAGTTCTGGAAGAGGGCCAACGAGTCCCCGAAGATGAAGTCGATCGTGCCCGAGATGGTGCAGTCGCGGTAGTACTGACGGTAGTTGTGGGCGTACAGCGTGTCCTGGTACCCGTCCATCTGCACGTTGTGGAAGACTGCGCGGTCGCCCGAGACGCGCACCGCCACGGCCTGGTGGCCCTTGGGGCCCGCCGTGTTCTCGATCCCGATGTTCTTGGCGGTGAAGTCCTCACCGTTGACGACTAGAGAGAGAGAGAGAGAGAGTCAGGTGTCATAACAAGAAACGATATGCGTTGGAAATAAAATATATAAATCAGAACTTTTGCTTGAAGTGGTCATCAACATGGTATCAGAACTCAGTCAGAGCTCATGAGTACAAATCCACATTTAAGTGAAATTCATTCAAGGCTAAGTAAGAGGAAAATCAGCCTAAACATGATAGTCGGTGTTGAAAGTGATATAATACTAAATTAGAATATGATATATTCTTTTCAAGCCTAATCTTTTAGGTAAAGTGTCATCAGTAATATCTATCGTTTTGTTGCTATAAGCGATCATGAGACGCGATATTTGATTTCGTATACTTACTGAGTGTGGCCGAGTGGAACGTCTGCGTGCCCGCGGCGTAGTTCAGGTTGTTGGTGATCTTAGTCTTGGTCGGGCCATCGCCGATCAGGATGACGTGGTCGCCCTTCTTGGGTACCTCGACCTGCTCCTTGTAAACGCCGGCCTTGACGTAGATCACGAAGGGCACCGTGTTCTTCAGTGGGATCCGAGCCATCGCGGCCTTGACGGTGTTGACGTCTCCGCTCCCGTCCTGAGCCACCACGACGTTGGGCTTCAACGAGCCAGCCGCAAGGACCCTGCGCTCGACCGCGGCCTCCGAGAGGAGCCGGCGGCTCGCACCGAAGCCCTCGATGTCGAGCGACGAGAGGGCCGACGAGAAGTCGTTGACCATCGCGAGCCCGTTGCTCGACAGCTCATTGGCCTTCCTCAGGAGGGCCTTCATCTTCTCCCCGGTGTCGCCCGTGGTCCCCTCGAAGGCGTCCACGCACGTCTCCTGATTGGTGATGACGCCGCTGAGCCACGTCTTTACGTCCTCCACGTAGTCCCCCACCTTTATTGGAAATAAAATATACAAATTTAAAATATGATACAGTGCCTTCAGGCCTAAACTTTCAGGTGATATGGTTATCATCACCTGCTGTAAATAAAATATATATAAATTTAAAATATGATACACTGACTTCAAAGCTTTCAGGCGAAATGGTTATCATCAGCCTACTGTAAATAAAATATTATAAATTTAAAATACGATACACTGCCTTCAAAGCTTTCAGGTGAAATGGTTATGATCAGCCTACTGTAAATAAAATATATATAGATTTAAAATATGATGCACACTGCCTTCAAAGTTTTCAGGTGAAATGATTATGATCAGTCTACTGTAAATAAAAAATATATATTTAAAATATAATGCAGTGCCTTCAAACCTAAGCTTTTCAGGTGAAATGGTTATCATCAGCCTATATTGTTAATAAAATACGTAAATTTAAAATATGATACACAGTACGTACTACCTTGGTGACGTCGAACTCCCCGACCTTCTCGAAGGACCTCTGGAGGTCCTCGACCGCGGTGTCGAGGACCTCCTGGCACACCTTGAAGGCGCCCTTGGTCTTCTCGTCCTGAGCCGCCTCGTTGAGGAGGCTCGAGCTCTTGAGGACGTCGCCGATGTTCTTCACGGTGGCGTCGAACGCGAGCTTGATGAGGTCCTTGGGGTCGGTGGAGTTTGCGTCCCTGAGGCTCTCCTCGCACGTCTCCTTGTAGTCGGTTGGGGCGCAGATGGCCTGAACCGCCTTGGTGGAGGCGGTGACGTGGCCGTCGGAGGAGGAGCCGCTCGACTTCACCGCCACGGCGACGCACATGGCCACCAGGAGGATGGAGGCGAGCCCCACCACCGCGATCTTCTTTTTCTTACCTTCGTCCGCCATTTTTCGCTTGCTTTATTAATTATATTCTTATTGCGTGTTGTTATTTTAGCTATCAGAGCTCTTCAAGGAATCGTTTTATTGTCCTAATTGTTACTATTTTTTTTTTTTTTCTTTTGCGATTCCTCGTTGAACTCTGAGGAAAATAGTGTTTCATGCGACGGTTATTTATAGTTGGGGAGGAAATGAAAACTACAGGAGGAAGAGCAAGGATCGGATTTTGTTGGTGGTCCTTCGCATTTTGTGGGTGTCTGAAATGTTATGAGATATTTTTACTTCCTTTTTCTAGTTAAGTATATTTTGGAATAATTAATTTTAAGTGTCGATGAGAGTCACCCCATCATCAATTCCTTCCCCGATATATTAATAATGTTTGCATTTTGGACGGTCCCATTTGTCATGATCTAATTGTATTCATCTTGTTCGAACATTAATTTACAGCATTAATCTTTTTTCCTTAGATAAATAATAAAAAGAAGACCAAAGTAAATGTGTTGCTAAGGATGGTAGGGTCATGATTTGTTTGGATTAACATCATGAATTCTATTCCACTTGTTCTAACTTGGGCTGTGTTTGGAACGAAGAAAGTAACATGGAAAGAAAATCGAAGAGAAAACATTTTTCAAGTTTTTTTTTTCATTTTACTCACCATTTGGTGAAGAAATAAGTTTTTTTTTATGTTTAAGTATAAACTTAATTAGATTTTCTTGTCGTTTCTTTTCCTTATCGATTTTTTCCTTATCGATTTCTTCTACCAACCAAACATAAAACTAGTTTTCTTTTCCATTTCATTTTCATTCCTTACTAATTTCCACAAACCAAACATAGCCTTAATGTTACAATGATTAAACACACTGTAAGTCAGGGTCGTTTCAAATCCGATATGTTGCAGGTCATTTCACAATCAGCACAAAGTTTGCTTCAGACTGAACTTAATCAAAACGTGTGTATTAAAAATATAGTAATGAAATAAAATATATTACAATGTGACCGTAATTTACCATAAATATATATTACATAGAGCTAACCGTTAAACATATTGATTATCAAAAGAGAAGAACAAAGGGCAGGCCTTGTTCGTATTCAATTGTCTGCAACTAAAGTACGATATACAAGTAATTAAATCCCAAAAAAAAAACAAGATAAAAAAAAGGATTCCTCAATCTAAACTTTATCTGCCTAAGTTTCTAATTTGTCACTTCTCTCATAAAGAAATCAGAAGGCCGGCCACGTAACTCATCTGCCCCCGCCATTAATCTAAATGCCTCTCTCCTGTCCTCAAGCGGCGAAAGCGGTCCTATAAAGAGCCACCGCCGTCTCTCAAGAATCCTCAGCTCAATAGAGAGAGAAAAAATGAAACCCGCCGCCGCCGCAACAGCGCCATCAAAGCTCGCAATCTGCATGCTCTCACTACTATCCTCCGCTCACGCAGCCATGGCATCAGTCAACGACGACGACCAGAAATCCGCCGCCGCCGCCGCCCTTCAGTCGTGCTTGGCCGACCACGGCGTCAGCAACTTCACTGTGTACCCAACAACCGCCTACTACTCTCTCCTCCACTTCTCCATCCAAAACCTCCGTTTCGCGGGCCCCACGACCCCGAAGCCCTTAGCCATCGTCGTGCCGGAGACGAAAGAGCAGCTGGTGAGTGCCGTTGGGTGCTGCCTAAGGGGCTCGTACGAGATCAGGGTGAGGTGCGGCGGCCACAGCTACGAGGGCTCGTCGTACACGAGCCGCGGCGGGTCCCCTTTCGTGCTGATCGATATGATGGGGCTCGACCGGGTCTCCGTGGACTCGGAGGACGGGACCGCGTGGGTCCAGGGCGGGGCGACCTTGGCCAGGTGTATTACGCGATCGCGGAGGCCGGCGGCGGCTCGCTTGGGTTTTCCGCCGGTTCGTGCCCTACGGTGGGGATCAGCGGTCATATCTCCGGCGGAGGGTTCGGGTTGTTGTCAAGGAAGCACGGGCTCGCGGCGGATAATGTCGTGGACGCGATTTTGATCGACGCGAACGGCAGGTAAATATTGATATATTTTAAATTTATATATTTTATTTCTAACACGCCCGTTAGTCCGTGTTTACGTTGATTTTATATATTTTATTGTGTCCTATAGAGTCGTTTAGACTAATTTATTTCTTTATCTAGCCATTGACGTTGAATTTTCTTTTAATGGTGGTCGCCACAATTCGTATATGAGTCCTCTTTGGCATGACTCTGACTTTGTTGTAAAACTCGGCCTACGGAAGGCGATGATAATCAGCTAGGTGCCCGATTAATCCGTCTGATTAAGCAGTTCCAATTCTTTTCTTTTTGAATTTTTTTAAATATAGAAAAACATTGTTGGAATTGACATTATTTATTTATAATGTCTATGATGTACCTTTACTTTGGTAGAAGATTAGCATATTCGATATATGAAAAATAAAAGAAAATAAAAGAACATGGATAATGTCTAATTTCCGCCTAAAAATCGCATCCTTCGACTAGCCTAACGAATTTTACAACATTGGACTCTAATATCATGTTAAATGACAACTTAATCTGAAAAGCTTAACACTTTCGCAGATTATTGAACAGAGAAGCCATGGGCGAAGAAGTATTCTGGGCGATCCGAGGAGGAGGCGGCGGAAACTGGGGAATAGTATACGCATGGAAGATCCGCCTCGTAAAAGTGCCGAAAATCGTCACGGGCTTCATCGTCTCGAGGCCCGGCCCAAAACCCTACGTGGCGAACCTCGTCGACAGGTGGCAACGCGTCGCCCCGAGGCTAGAAAACGACTTCTACCTATCGGCGTTCGTCGGCTCGGGCTTGCCCGAAGCCAAGACCCCCGGAATCTCGGCGACTTTCAAGGGCTTTTTCCTCGGCCCGAAATCGAACTTCGTCTCCACACTAAACAACGCCTTCCCCGAGCTCGAAATATCGGAGCAAGAATGCACGGAGATGACGTGGATCGAGTCCGTCGCCTACTTCTCGGGATTGAAAAACGGGACCCATGCGTCGGCGTTGAAAGACCGGTTCCTCCACGACAAGAACTACTTCAAGGCAAAATCCGATTACGTAAGGACTTTTATATTGAAAATCGGGCTCGAAACCCTTATCGAAACTCTCGAAAAAGAGCCGAAGGGGTACGTTATTTTGGACCCATACGGAGGTGCGATGGAGGAGATTCCCGGGGATTCGATAGCTTTTCCCCACAGGAGAGGGAACCTCTACGCGATTCAGTACTTGGTGGAGTGGAAGGAGGAAGACAACAAGAAGAGCGGAGACTACGTAGATTGGATAAGAGGGTTTTACGGTGCTATGGAGCCGCACGTGTCCTCGGGCCCGAGGGCTGCTTATATAAATTATATGGACTTCGATCTCGGGATTACGGACGCGGCGAACGCGAGCGGCGTCGATGTTGCGGAAGCCGTGGAGGTTGCGAGGATTTGGGGGGAGAAGTATTTCTTGAAGAACTACGACAGGTTGGTGAGGGCTAAGACGTTGGTAGATCCTTCAAATGTTTTTAGGTATCCGCAAGGGATTCCGCCTTTGTCGGGTTCTTACGGGGAAAAAGCGGAGATGTAATAACAAGCATTTGAATAACATTTCTTGATGGTTTTGTCTATCCTATCATTGGGTTCAGATTGTGACATGTGGCAACTCCCGTGTTAATCAGCATCCAATGTGTTAATCAGTCAATTAAACTGCCACACGTTACGATCTAAACCCAATTGGGTAAACCCAACTGGATAGGATAGCACAACATGACCCTTTCTTGATAGTGTTTTCTTCATCTCGACTTCTTTACTTTCTTGATAGTACGCGGGGATCATATTAACTTGCGCTTAATCGTTTTTCGGACGTGTATATCTTGGGAAGTGAGTATTTTAGGAACACAGCCTTTAGGCAATAAGTATTCAAATTGAAGCAAATTTGAGGACATTTAATACTGAAAATGGTCTGAAAATGGTCTGGAATGCACGCAGATAATCAAAAGCCAAGCAAGTTAATAAGGATCCAATTCAATCATCAAAATACTAGGCATCATCATATGTTCATAAGATAACATCAAGATATTATTACAACAAAGCCTCACTATTATTGCATTCCTCCATATTTTATTTCTTTCTAAAAAGCTCCACTCAACGAAGATCGAACACGTCGAACTCGAGTTTCGGATTGATGTAAACATGGGAGCAGTGTTCGTAAATGGGACTCCCGTCTTTGGGGTCCTTGTGAGGGTGAAAACCGGTGCCTTCTCGACAATCTCGTATGAGAGCAACTCCGGTAGGAGCAGTGAGGCGAAATATGCCATGTGGGCTGCGAATAAAATAATAAACACTCTTCTGTTACTGTAGGAGGCGTGTATCTGTTTAATTTCAAGAGTTTCTTCTCAAGAACATGCAGAAATAGCAGCACAAATAACCTCTCTGTAACCCTTTACTTTGAAAATAAGTTGGAGAAATAATTTTGAAGTATGGTGGATGCAAGGGTACCATGATGCATCCATAGGAGCCATGACGATCGCGATTGCTTGAGGTAGTAAGACCTACGAAACAGAGGTGATTCTTAAGTAATAATGCATTAATATGCTGGGAAGAAATTTTTGATTTCTTATTCCTTGTCACTGTGTAAACATCAAACAGGACAAATAGATGGAAAATAATGATGAAGGGTCGAAAAACCTGATATGAGAATTGAGTGTGTAGATCAATGGAAGACATGAAACAGGTCTGTGTCGGATGTGTCTGCGAATAATCAATATGATTAATATTTCAAGGTTTGAATCATATATATATATATATACATCAAGTATGAAGCTTTTTCTATCAATTGGATCACTGATCACTAAAGTACTCGGAGTGCTAAGGATCCAAGTAAAACCGAATGAGCTAAAACTAGTCTGAAATTCATTGATCACAGGACTTACATGAATCCACCCGAGACTGAAGAGTGAATGTGCTTCTTGAATCTCGAGTATTTCTTCTTCATTCATTGTCTGACACTTCACATGAACAAGAAGCACACTCTTAAAAAGTAAAACAAGTCATTTTTAAGCGATTTTTATAACTGCAAGCAGGATAAGCAAAGCACACACAGATATAGAAAGCCAAGCATATTGCTAGCCGTTAGCTGGTTAAATATGATGCATCAATGACTCAATTTCCATTGCCAAGGTAAATAATATATGTCACAGTTTGTTCTTTATCTGGATAATGAAGCCACAAAATAATTATCAGACTAAAAGAATTTTAGATAGCTAGCATGGTACCCAATCTGAAGTTGACTCCTGCTTGGGAAGGATAAGTGCCGTAATACGTAACATTTTCTCCTTCTGCAAATCAAGACAAGAAAACACAGTTCAATGAAAAAATAAAATGCTCAGAGCATGGCTGTTAAACTTTTCACTTAAGCTATTCTTACAACTGAACCAGCAAGAACACCGCACGTTTCCAGATTCTTCAGTGTATTTTCTTTCGCCAACTTCAGAAAAACATCCATCATCTTCACCGGCTTCAATAAAAGGAAACAAGTTCACATGGGAACCAACTTAACCTTCATGCAACTAAAAACATATGAATGTAATGTATTGCAATGTATGAATGTAAACTCACAATATGAAGATCTTGAAAAGTATTGGAACCAGAGAAACCAACAGAGACCGACGATTTCTGCTTCGTATCGGCTCGAGAGCTTTGAAAAACCTCTGGGAGCAACTTTGCAAGGACAGGGGGCGGCATAGGTTGCCTCATGTCCAACAAATTAAATCCATCTTCCTTTTTACCCTTTTTACGTGAGAAACCACATAGTAAACCAGAATGTGCCCACGTTCCACTGCCTAAAGATAGAATCGACGACGTAATGGTGGAACGTTCCACTTTTGAATCACACTCTTCTGCTGGTTCCGGGTGATTTTGTTCAATCAGATTCACGCTATATGTACAATGACATTAGAGTTATAGCATTACCAAGAGCATTTAACTTAAGAACACATGAACTAAGCACATTAAATCAGGTATACTTACTGAATATTCACTTCTGAATATATAATAATTATCACCTACCTATAGCAAACCATCAAATTTCAGCCAAGGATATTGAAATAGCAAATTGAAAATTATATAAAGCAAATAAATGTAATATGGGTAAAAGCGAACTCGGCAGTTAGCCAGTACGTAAATTTTTTACCTTGAAATTTCATCAGAATCAGGCGGACTGTCAGCATCAGGACAGCTAGCAATCACGGCCATAAGTCGGTTCCAATTAATTTGAAAATAAAAAAAGAAATCTATTTTCAAAAGGAGAGAGCAAACAATTAAGGAAGCAACTCTTATTACCTGATACTCTGATTCTGACCCATTATACCTGCCAAAAGGCCTGGAGAACGCTTCCAGATCTGGAGAAGTTGTTCGAATATATTTGTCAAATTTAAGGAACAGTTCACTGTGAGTAGCTTACTAGAACTGAACGAGCTCGATGATCCCATCTCTTTCATTTATCAATTTTCAAACTTGTTGATCATATATAAAAAAAACTTGCTAACATATATCGAATAGAAGCTAACAACTTGAATGCATTTGGAAGAAATAGACATGATACAATAATTACAAGTAGTAATCCCACCGAGAAGAGTTAAGACGAAGAAACAGGACAAAATTTTTACCTACAACCGTTGCTGATCTGTCCATGCAGAAACTTTTGGATTGCAACAACGTGTCTGATGAAATAAGGCGTATAAGGAATTACATGGCATGTGTCAACTAGCATGCTTATGCAATGGCACATATACACGGAAACCCGGAAAAACAATATTAGTTTCCTAAATTTTAACATGGACGTGACGCAAAAAAATCTCATTGGTTCAGCATCGATTACGTTTACTAGAAATTTTCCTTATTTTCAAAACAGTGTCTTGTTTTTCTAAGATTACACAAATTGGCATAATTATGCAAAGAGACGATCCATACTGACCATCAATAGCATAAATCAATCAATGTTCATAGTGTGCCTGTTTATGATGAATCAACAGATAGAAAGAATTCAAAGATGAGGTGGGGCTGTTACTCATTATTCTGCTGCAATGGAGTTGAAGGTACCTCCATCTTTGGAAACAAGTGCTCAACCAAATTATTTAAAGAAAAATGATGCCTAATATAATATTATTTGATGATCCAGCAGAAACTAAAACTGATAGAATAGACAGAGAAGAATCCTATTAACGAACTCAAAACGATAATTACTAGTTTCTAGCATTTTGTCTAATTGTCTCCCAAGTTGTGGCTGCACTGGCTCATCTAATGCTGCGAGGAAAACAAAATATCTTCATTACAACATATCGAGCATTCTATCTCAATACCTTGAAGTCTAAACAACAAGCATTAAAATATGGAATCCCAGTCAGTTCCAAACAATAAATATGCAAACATTCTATAAACAAAATCTAAAATTAAGTTAGAAAGACAAAAGACACAAACTTACTTCTATTGTTAGGTAGAATTTAAAACTTCACCTCAAATGTTTGAACAGTTGAACACGGACTGATTTTTTATCTACACTTTACATAGCTTTTCATTGAAACCTACATTGTTTCGCAAAAAATTAATATTCCATTTAAAGGATGCTAATCCAAAACGAAACAAAGAAATTAAAAAAATATGTAAATGGGGGAAAAGGTGAGAGAAGAGGTCAAGACTAGGCTTATCAACAACCAGCACATTTAGGAGCAAGCTCAGTTCAGCAATTTATCTCAATTATCTACCAAACAGTAGATATCTTACGATGGCAGTAAAAGAATTTCCATAATTTCAACATGAGTTCAAGCCCATCTATGTTGCTAGTGGAGTATGTGCTCGAAATGACTCTTTTCATGGATATTACTAGCAATGAAACAGTAACTGCTTACCGAGATTTGATTATTTCCGTGGCTTAATAAATCGACTAGGCTGCCATTGACGTAGGAAGAAGCTTGGCAACAGTCAAGAATAAATAGCAATATAGTTAGTAAGAAAATATACACAGTAAAATCTTACGATTTAGATAGTCATAGCAAAAGCGGAAAAATAACAGTTGCATAAAAGGCTATACAGGGAAGATTAATTGCATGGTGGCACTCAATTACAACACTATCCTGCTGTCTTCTCAATTCCAAAAAAGCAAATGAAACAACGTCTAAGAATACAACAGTAAACGCCATCCTTTGTATGTAAATTGAGCTTAATCACTTCAAACACTCGATAACAGAAGCAAAACCTTCAGGAATCGAACTTTCGCATGAGCACTGCGGAAATCATGATCAGAGAAACGACCAACAAAATATGCCCGGCACCTTGATTTTTAATCAATTGATCTAAATATCTAAAGAACAGCTCGAGATCTTCGACAGCCGGCGCGGTTGCATGTGGCCGCATTGCACGCTGCTGGTGCGAGGAGTGCGTGTGGCTCAACTCTGATTTGCGTAGAATCTCCTCCTCCAACGGGGTTAATTTTAATTATATATTTCATTATTTAAATATATGGCTTAATTATTTATTTAACTTATATTATTTGTTGGTAATTTTAAGAGAACAAAGTTTTGAAATTGAGATAATTTGAGAAAAATTAACTACGAAATTTGATTTTAGCACCAAATTAAGGCAGCGATCCATATATGACACTTGACAATTAATCTGAAAAAAACAACATATCGTAAAATTTTTCTCAATTTAAATTTTAAATATGACTCATTTGTGTTATTTAAATTAGATTTTCGGCGTCCTAAATTGTTTCAATTTGGAAAAAGTTGTCATTCCTAATATACGTGTTCTTAAAATACAATTCTCCTAAATATAATTAAGCCCAAGTATATCTATATATAATACAAGCATATAGAAAGCATATATTTGATATAAATAACAAAATTACTAAAGAAGGCGAAACGGTCTATTGATTAATTCCAATAATCTTTTAAGATACGGAATTTTTTGCGTTGCCAAGCGAGAAAGTTTCGCGCCGGAGTAATATCCCTTTATAACCAAACTGCAGCCAAAAGCAGTAACAACTCGCTTGAGCACGGCACCAGCTATTCGAAATCGCCATTAATGGCTTCTTCAGGTGAGCTATTCAATTCCTTTCAACGCGTAAATCCGATTTTCGTTGTGCTCGCTCAAACTCGCGTACGTCGTTACTGCTTTCGACTCTTTTCTGCTTTTTGTTTTCCAATTTTTTTTTCTCCAGCAGATTGTTTGGTGTTTTTCTTTTCTGCGTTTCGCGTGTTGATGCAGTAGCGATAGAATTTCGATTGCTGTGTGGATTTATTGGGGTAAGGATACAATCGAGAGGATTCGTTGGAATCAATTAATTACTTTCCCAGTTGTGAGGATTTCGATTGCTGTTTTTGTGCGCGATCGCAGTAATCTGCGATCGATTTAGTAGCTTTTCGCACAGTCAAATCCCTAAATCTGTGTGAATCTGCAGATCAAAGCAGCAGCAGCAGCAACAACGTGGCAATGGAGTTCAAGCACTTCGACGTCCTAACAGAAATCCCATCGGACCACCACTTCCTCTCCTCAAACGGTGGCAATTCCCAGAAACACTTCACCGTAGACAGAAACCCTTCCCTCTACAAGCTGATCATGCAAGAATGGAAGATCCTCGGTAAGAACCTTCCCGAGTCCATCTTCGTACGGGTCTACGAGACCCGAATCGATCTCCTCCGTGCAGTGATCATCGGGTCCCCCGACACCCCCTACCACTACGGGCTCTTCTTCTTCGACATTGTCCTCCCCCCTCAGTACCCCAAAGAGCCCCCGAACGTCTACTACCACTCCCACGGCCACCGCCTGACCCCTAACCTCTACCACTGCGGGAAAGTTTGCCTGAGCCTGTTGAACACTTGGAGGGGTAAGAAAGAGGAGAAATGGTCCAACAACTCCACGATCCTTCAGGTCCTCGTCTCTATTCAGGGGCTCGTGCTCAACTCGAGGCCCTACTTCAACGAGCCCGGGTACGAAAAGGGCAAGAACGACCTTTCCTCGGCTTGGATCGATGCCTCCATATCGTACAACTACACAGCCCTCATGCTCTCCTGCAAGAACATGATGCTGACCATGAGGAACCCGCCACGGGGATTCAAAGCCTTCGTGGACCGGCATTTCAGGGACCGGGTGGGCTCGATCTTGGCTTTCGTTGAGGATTATAGGAACGGGCGTGCACTGGGCGGTCAGTTCCCACCGAACCATAGCAACCCGGGCCAGTCGATCAAGGTTAACGGGTCGTTCAGGACCCAATTGGATCAGACCCTGCTGAAACTCAAGCGAGCATTCGGGTACCGTATCGACCCGATGAGGAACGGGGCTGAGACGGTTACGGTGCGGGTCGAACAGGCACCGCCCGAGGGCTCGTTGTCGGGCGGTGGTGGCAACGCTGCTGCTGCTGCTTCTGCGACGCCTCGGAAAGGAGGTAGGCTATGCTTCTTCTTAGCCGTTGGGTCAGTTATATTTGCGGTGGTCTGTATTGCTGCGTTTTCATAGCACGGCGGGGCACATCAAGTTTTGATGTTAAAGAGGGATTGCGGTTCTTTAGTTATACTTGAATATAATATGGGACGGTTTAGTTTTTTTTTTTAAGGTATCCATTTCAAATGAAACAAGAGATTCATTATCATATAACATCGACCAAACAATCTTTTTCTTTTGCGATTAAATCAAGAAAAAAGGGCACTGAGGAAATCATCAGAGAAACGACCCAATGCCCGCCACCTCGATATAAATCAATTGACCCAAATGTCTATACTTCCTACATTCCAATTTATTTGCAATTAATTTGGCATCTGCATTAAACCAATCATATTTTTTTTATCTATAATTAATAATTAGTAAAAAATAAATAAACCACCTACTCGGGTGATTTACAATTCAAGGTATTATTTCAAATGTAATTTACAAAAATAGTCACTAGGTGTAAAGGTAGGTATCCTTTTATTTTCTTTTAAATTAATTTTATTATGTAAACACATTTATCACAAAATAGACATCTTTTATATTATTTCATTAAATAAAGTTTATAATCAAATTGAAGATAAAAATGAAATAGAAATCAAACAATTGATCTGCACAAATAAAAAAGAAGTCAAAAAACACGATTCACACAAACAAACAAAAATATAGTGCACATTTTAAAAACTACAACCGAATTAATCACCACTTGAAATATATTCCTTGAAGAAATTCTTTTACGGAATTTTTTGTCAGCATGGTTGTATTGTTGGCCCGGAACATAAGCATTATAGACCATCCCCGAGGTGGCTCCTGAACCGATGAAGATGCGAAACTTATTGTTCCGAAATTATCACACATTAATTTAAGTGTCAATAAATTGTATTTCTCCAAATAAATGGAAGACTACCTATCTAAAGAGAATATACTATTTTACAAAAATACAAAAAAAATATTTATAGTAAAGAAGACGAGACGAAAAGGTCTATTGATTTATTCAAATAATGTTCAAGATACGGAAATATTTGCGTCGCCTTGCCAAGTAAGAAAGCTTCGCGCCAGAGTAAAATATATCCTTTTATAGCCAAACTGTAGCCAACTCTCGAGAAAGCAGTAAGAGTAACAACTCGCTCGACGGCAGCAGCTATTCGAATCGCCATTAATGGCTTCTTCTTCTTCAGGTTTTCTACTCCGTTCCTTTAATCCATAACTCCGATTATCGTTGTGTTCATACGCGGCGTCGTTACTGTCTTCGCCTCTTTTTTGTTTTCCAATTTATATATTTTTCCAGTAGGTCGTTTGGTGTTTTTCTTCTTCATTTTGTCCAATTGTGATTCCTTTTCCTGCATTTATTCATCGATACCTGTTGATTTGGTCTTCAATAGATTTGCATTAGTGTGGCGAAATCTGCCGTTGACGTTATGATACTCAAGTAGGTTTAGAATAATAGCACAGTCGTGAATCGGGTGGGAGTAACGATAGAATCGAGAGGATTCATCGTGAGGATTTCGATTGCTGGTGTTGCGTGGATTGCAGTAATCTGAAATTGATTTAGTAAGCTTTTCGCTCAGTCAAAATCCCTAAATCAGTGTGTGAATCTACAGATCAAAGAAGCAGCAGGAGAAGCAAAGTGGAGGCAGAGTTCAAGCACTTCGACGTGGTGCAAGAAATCCCATCGGACCACCGCTTCCGCTTCTCAAACAGCGGCAAGTCCCAGAAACACTTCACCGTCGACAAAAACCCCTCCCTCTACAAGGCGATCATGCGAGAGTGGAAGATCCTCCGCAAGAGCCTCCCCTAGTCCATCTTCGTGCGGGTCTGCGAGACCCGAATCGACCTCCTCCGTGCAGTGATCATCGCCCCCCCCCCCCCCCCCCCCCGACACCCCCTACCACAACGGTGCGATATTGGTTAGCGGGTCGTTTGAGACCCAGTTGGATGAGATCCTGCTGAGACTCAAGAGAGCATTCGGGTACGACGCTACCGAGCCCGTTACGGTGCGGGTCGAACGAGCACGGCTCGAGGGCTCGCCGTCGGGTGCCGGAGAATGTGCTGCGAGTGCCAGGCCTCATGAAGGAGGTGGCGGAGTATTCTTGTTGGTAGCCTTGACCTCAGCTGCTATATTTACGGCACTCTATTTCGTCAAGTTGATTAATATGCAAGAGAGATTAGGGTTCTTTTAGTTATTATTTCTTATATTACGCTTGAATCTAATCTGGGACAGTTTTTTTTTTTTTTTTCCTATTCTCTTTTGATGAACGTAATTGACATTTATCCATTTCAAATTAATATGACCCATTCGCCGGATAAATAGGAAAGATCAAACAAGAGATTCATTATCGTGATCATTGTCTTCATCTCACTGTCGACCAAGAATCTTTTTCTTTTATGATTAAATCCAAGGAAAAAGGGCTAAAACAACTTTTTTTTTAGAAAAAAAAAGTATAAAGAAAAATCCCAGAATTTCATGACGCAAATCCCAACAAACCAAACCTCAAACACCTACCGATACGTTCGTATGTATCTATCTATATTCTATTTATACACAGTCCACGACTTGTATACACTATTGTTTATACATTAGCAAAAAAAAAAGTAGGATAATACAAGCAAGTCTCTTCACTCTAGGCTGATCGATCAATGGCTGCTAGACACGACGAGCTCCCGGTGCCGGTTTACAAGTCGCTCGAGCCCGTTTATGGAAGCGGGTCACAGCTTGAAGAGGCAGAGCTCAGATTCAGCAAGCTGAAATCAAAGTTTATCGAGCTCTTCGGTCACCCACCCGATGTCTATGCAAGATCTCCAGGTAATTGGGTTAAACCACTGCAAGTTTCGATTGTTTTTCGATTCACGGCTTCCAATTCGATCGATCTGTTGATTCGGTGCGTTTCAATTCGAATCTGATCATATATTGTTCCGAGTACCAATATGAACTTGTATTGTCTATTTCGGAGATTGCTAGCTAGTTTTAATCAATTGAGTAAAAGATGGATGCTTTCTTAGTATTACTTTTTCTTTTGATGAATTTCGATGTGAAGATTTGAGTCTTTCGATGGCCTATGGAGGAAAAGTTAATTTCTTTTTATGGGTTCTTTTTTGGGGCTACAGGGAGAGTGAATTTGATTGGGGAGCACATAGATTACGAAGGCTACTCGGTGTTGCCTATGGCCATCAGGCAAGATACGATCGTGGCCATACGAAAAGTCGAAGGCACGAAAGTGCTTCGTATAGGGAATGTGAACGATAAGTACTCAATGTGCACGTATCCCGCTGATCCCGATCAGGTAAGGTGATGACTTATAAGTACTCAATGTGCATAGCAAAGAATAAATTTTTGAACCTATCTTAGTGTTTCTTTCCTATGCATAAAGGAGATCGAATAAGTAATTACCGAGTTTCCATTGTTGCAGGAAATTGATTTGAAGAATCATAAATGGGGCCACTACTTTATTTGTGGGTATGTTTTCTATATATCATGTTTCTTCATTAATATCAAAATAGGGCTTGATTAACATAAGTGCCTCTAAGTTTGATTTCTTGGTATGTAATAGTTAGTTTCTCATGATCTTGGATTAATCTTATTACAGGTACAAAGGTTTCTACGAGTATGCAAAGTCGAAGGGGATCGATGCTGGAGAAACGGTCGGGCTCGAGGTCGTCGTCGATGGCATTGTTCCTACTGGTAATTTATCAGATATGGGAATATTTTCTTTATATATATATATATATATATTTATGGAGAAGGGCTATTATTATTTGATATCGTTTTATTTTCTATTGTGTAGGATCTGGGCTTTCGAGTTCTGCTGCATTCGTTTGCTCTTCCACTATTGCTATAATGACAGTGATGGGATCAAACTTTCCTAAGGTACTTTGATTACTGCTGCATTTAATGTGAACGCAGATTATTGCATGCTAATGATATCTATGTATGATTTTCTGATGTCTAAAAAGAAAATTGTATGATTTGCTGATCAATAAATCTGTTTATCATCTTTTGTAAAACTGTTTGTTTTCAGAAAGAACTCGCTCAGCTTACTTGCGAATGCGAGAGGCACATTGGCACACAATCTGGTGGAATGGATCAGGTAAACTTATCACATCCTTAAAGAGATTCATGTGTCTTTTTTTCTAGCTTAATTTTTTTTTTTGTTCTGTATATTTGGGGGGGGTGGCATCCAAAATTCTGGCGTTAATTATCATCAAATTGCTTCAATTTTGAAACTTACTATCTTCAAATTGCAACCTTTAATTTTTGAAACTTATTGTCCTAATATTGCAACACTGAAATACAAATAAGCCATTTAGATTTTATTTCTTCGCATCCGTTATTTTCCGGGCCAATCTTATCTTGTTAATTTTTAGGCAATCTCCGTGATGGCACAATCGGGATTCGCAGCACTGATCGATTTCAACCCCATTCGAGCAACCGAGGTTCAGCTGCCAGCTGGCGGAACGTTCATCATAGCTCACTCGCTCGCCGAATCACAGAAAGCAGTCACTGCTGCAACTAATTACGACAACAGGGTCGTTGAGTGCCGTTTGGCTTCTGTAAGTTTGTTCCCTGAAAAAAAAAAAAAAAGATCAGATTTTTGGTCCCTGAAAATGTCCAAGTGGTCTTTTTTGCTCCTTTTTTTATCTAACTTAAAAAAAAAACAAAAAAAAAAACAATTGATTCTATGTTGCAGATTGTACGAGCTATCAAGCTCGGGATGAAAGCTGAGGAGGCGGTAGCTAACGTGAAGTCGCTTTCGGACGTCGAAGGATTGTGCATGGCCTTTGCCGGTGCTCGTGGGTCCTCCGATCCCGTTCTTGCTGTCAAGGTAATAATTATAAAACGTTTGCCTTGTGTTATAAAACTTGATTATTATTCATCTACAGGAGATGTTGAAACAAGAACCGTATACAGCCGAAGACGTTGAAGAAATCATCAACGAGAAGCTTCACGCCGTCTTTGCTAATTCTCCTTCGTCCTTGGACGTGCTGAGAGCTGCCAAACATTTCAAGTTGCACCAGGTGATTCTTTTTTAATAGCAGATTTCCCTTTTAACTTTAAATCAGAAAAAAAATACGAATTGAATGAAATTATATAACTTTTAATACGATTTTTCAAGAGAGCTGCACATGTCTACTCGGAAGCAAAACGCGTGTATGCTTTCAGAGACACAGTCTCATCTGATTTGAGGTAAGCTGATTAAGCTATCCAACCAGAGTCGTTCTATGTATCATAGAAGTTTTAAGGGTATTTTTATGAGTTTACAGCCTGTGAACCCATATTGTCACAAACAGGGATGGCAACGGGTCCTAATTGTATTCTTAATGTGCGTAGATTTAAGTTATGCATATTCGGATTTATTGGGTTTAAGGCTTAAATTGAGGTCCGTTAAGGACCCAATTAGGACCCGTTGTCATTCCTAATCACAAATGGGTGTTCAGTAATACAACGGGTATGAAGTTGGTACTCGTTATATTGATGAGTACCCACTGTGACGGCAGAACCCACATTGTCATAGTGGTTTCTCATATATATAATTGGTACTCTCATTAAATTGATGAGTACTCATGTATAAAAAGATTGTTGTAGTAAGGATCTGAACCCGTGATTTCTTACTTGTACGACTGACTACACAACCACTGTTTTGCACCCCCCTTAGCCACGGTTAAACGGTTCGCGTTTAACATAACCACATCGCGTTTAATAGGCTTTACATGTGAGGTTATTTTTTCTAAACCATTTTTTACGAATGCCATTTTTTTAAAAAATTCCAGCTTTTTCTACCACATAAATATATATATATATATGGAACTCTGAAGCTCCTCAATGGTTGCAGTGAAGATGTGCTGAAGAAGCTCGGTGACCTCATGAACGACAGCCACCACAGCTGCAGCGTCTTATACGAGTGCAGGTGCGCGACATTTTTTCGGTTCTTATAGTTTTTTTCCGTTTTTTTTTTTTTTTATTTCTGAGAACTATTATTAGAGACCAAAATTGTGAACCCCTTTTTTCTCTTGCTGCTATTATTATCAGCTGCCCCGAACTAGAAGAGCTCGTAAAGATCTGCCGCGACAATAGGGCCCTCGGGGCTCGGCTCACGGGAGCCGGGTGGGGCGGTTGTGCCGTTGCCTTGGTCAAGGAAAATATCGTCCCGCAGTTTATACTCAACGTCAAGGTTTTCATGCAGATTCATTTCTTACATTATGATTCTTGAATTTAAAAAGAAAAATCCCGATTATTTTGTGTGTGTTTCTCATCAGGAGCAATATTTCCAATCAAGAATAGACAAAGGGGTGATAAAAAGGGACGATCTTGGCATGTACATCTTCGCCTCCAAGCCCTCCAGCGGCGCCGCCATTATCGAGAGCTTTTAGTTATACTTTTAGGGGCTGCTGCAAAATTATCTTCAAATTAATTTATAGTTTTTTAAATCAAATAATGCTTGCAATTCGTCAATTTTTCTGTTAAGAAGACTCATTGCCCTCTATTCAACTAACAGTCTTCATTCAGAAATGGCTTTATGCAGCGTATTATTATTATTTATTACATATGATGATCATGAGATTTATTTCTTCAAATCATGGCACTTTTAATTACACATGTGAACACGCAATATATTTATATTATATTTCTGACACGCCTCCTCCTCACGTTTAGGCTGGTTTCTTATCATCTAGCCTTAAACGCGTTAAACCGGGGATCGTGAGTATTCGTACTCGTAATGTCATTGGCCCATGAACTCTGATATCATATTAAATGACCACTTTCACCTAAAACCTAAAGTTTTTAGGAAACGTATCATTTTAATTTTTTTATATTATATTTCCAACAATAAGGGCTATATACCGCTCATTTAGAAGGCTCATCGCTCTCTATTTATCAAACAGGTCTTCGTTCAGAAATGGCTAACGATTCAGATTATTATTACATACGATCACGAGATTTATTTCTCAAATCATGGCTTACACATAATGAAGGGACATGCAATTGATTAAATTAAAGCAGATTTCTAATAACGGCCCTAGCAACGACGGCAATATCACTAACCGCCTTATTGACCCCACCCAAAGGCGACTTCCCAAAAACCCCACCGAAGCCCTTCTCGCAGACATCGGCCTCCACCGCCGCATCGGCCATCCCATTCTCAGCAAACTTAGGGTTTCCCTTCTGCAGGGCCTCCACCGCCGGAGGCACGTCGTACTTCACCACCGTGTTGTACACTTGCGTACAACTCTTCAATGCACCATCGTACTTCCCTCCTCCGGTGCCCTTCTTCCTCAGCTGGTCCACGGCCGCGAGGGCCCACTTGGCCTCGGCCTTGACCGCGGCCACCGCGATGAGGCTGAGGCCCGTGATGTCCGCGGTGGTGCTGCTCGGGTCGGCTCGGAACGTGGCCTTGCACAGCTGGTAGTTCGGCGTGTTCTTGCATGTTGTTTCTATGAGGGCCTGAGATTTGGCTTCAAGGTAGTGGCGGCCTTCGTGGGCCCGTGCTGCGGTGGCGACGAAGAGGGAGGTTAGTAGAGCCATGAGGAGTTTCATTTTATTTAATTTATTTTAATTTTTTAAAAAAAAAATTTTTGCTGATATATAGATCAAGAAAGCTGTTGAAGATGGAGTGTAGTGTAGTGTAGTGTGTGCTCTGAGGGTTATGTGATCACTTTATATAGAGAGTGAAGAGTTGAGTTTGACCATTGGTGAGGGTTCGTTAAGGATAAGATTTGATGATTAATATCACTGTAATCGTCATTATCATAAAAAAGGGTTACGTATATGGTAAGAATATTACGGCAATGAATAGAATGTAATGATGCTATATTAATGAAGATGGATGCTATATAATCTCATGGTATTTTTATTTTGTTGGGGGAGAATCGATTCTTTAATTAAAAAGTGAGGAGTATAGTAATTAATTAATTATCTTGGGTTAAGGGATGCATTGCAGGAGCAATAATCTTCGGGTTTAACTACAGTTATTAAGCATCCTCGTATTTCTAGAGGTGAATGGACTGAGACTGCTTGGCAGTGTTAATTTGATGGGCTTAGTCTTTAAAATTAATGGGCTTGGTGTATAAATCTAATTGGGCTTTAAACTAATGGGCCATATAAAATTGGTTGGGTTTATTGCAGTCAAAAGCCCATGTTTGAGAGAAAGGAGGGCACCGTATAAATTCAAGCACTTTGAAATAATCTGTTTTTAAGCGTGGATCTATAAGCAACTTTTTTAAATGTGCTTTTTTGCTCTCCACAAAGCGAGATAATCCCGCTTGGTTGCCAGGATAAATCCATATAATCTCAGATGATATGAATAACATGGAATAATATTGTGTTTGGTTCAGCCAGCTCAATATAAATGGACAATCCCGATATAAACAAATAAGGGTACTGAGATAAGTTATGATGGATTTGAAGAATATATTGGGCCATTTTTCCTAAAATTATAACCGAAGGCATTAGGATACAAATGAAAACTTAGATAATATGTGTTTAGCGTGAATCTATACGCTACTTTTTGGTTATTTACGCTCTCTACTAAGCAAGAGAACCATTGCATATCTTCGTCAATCATCATACAAAGAAAGACGTACTCGGCTTTTGATTACTTAGTAATTGTATCCTTGAAGAAGATACAACTCAAGTATTTATAGTTGTACTGCATGCAATGATGCATCTATTAACCACAAAGTTATTTCAAAAAGACGTTGTAAGAAGAAATATGCAGATAGACAACTTTTTATTTGAGTGTTGCAACAACACTTTAATATTTATTTCATCATAATTGATACAACTTTATTGAAATTGCACAACACATTTACTTTTTATTTTCTGGGATTTTACTTTCTTTATTTGAAAATATTCTAACATTATGAACACACCCCCTAACCTAAAACTCCGACGAGCTCGGCGGCTCTAGCGTCGTCGCAGATGAGACTTTGCGATATCACCGTCGGCTCCCTTGGGATAAAACCCGCCGGGCACGCTCTCGTTCCCACTCCCGTAGACGATCCGGAGTATCTCCTCCGGCGTTCGGTCGTACGAAAGCGAGTACTCGTCGCCGGCGAGCACGTTGCCCGAGATTTTTCCCTCGGCCCCGAGCTCGCGCTCGACTATCAAGCCTTCGTCTTTCCGCCCTTTTTTCCCGAGCTTGTTCCTCAGCTCTGATATCCTGTGGGTAAACTCCGCCACCGTGATTCCGTACGGCCTCACCTTCTCCAAGGCCCGCTCGTAAAGCAGACCTCGAATCACCGCGTCTTGGCCCGATTCGACCCCGAGAAGCCCCGCCACGAGCTGAATCAAACGGAGAAGATCTAAAGGTGTTGAGTGTTTGAGATTATTTGTCCCACGTCGGAAAACTAACTTCATCCGACTCGATATATGAATAAGAAAGGCATCTACACCTATCAGTAGTTAGTTTTAGGAAGGACATCTCGATTTCTAACATGGTATCAGAACAGGTTTGATCTGCGTGTTATCACGCTTGTTTGGCTGATCACCACCCGATTTGATATGTCCACGTGTTAGGCTTTGAATCGTACCACCCGTGCGGGGTGTTGAGATGAATATTTGTCCCGCATCGGTAAACTAACTTCGCCCGACTATAACTCAAAGAGTGATCTCTGTATATCACTGATTGATTTTAGGAAGGACACCTTGATTTCGAACATGGTATCAGCAAATGTCTGGTCTGCGTGTTATCGCGCTTGTTTGATTCAGCCTTCCGATTTGATATATTCACGTATTAGGCTTTAAATCGTGTCAGCCTCAAGTGAAGGGTATGTAGAGATTATTCGTCCTACATCTAGAAATTAATTCCATCCGACTCAATATATAATCTAACATAATTTTTCTCTTATCGTCAATTAATTTTAGGAAGGAATCCTCAATTATTCGTAAATTTACGAGGTTGCGAGGTAATAAATATTTTTTTTACCCTTTTTGACTTGGGGCTCTCGAGCTTGGGATTTGCGCCGACGTACCCCGTGAGCCCAACGTAAGGTACCACGTAGGACGCGAGGAGGTAGTTGACCTCGTTGGCGTAGGGATCGAACGGAGGCACCAGCGGCTTTCCAAAGGCGCTGTTCATGACGGTCGCAAACGCCGCCGCGCTGAGGTTCAGCAGCGGCCGAGGAAACCCCTCCACCGTGCGCTGAATCGCCCTCACGTGTCCGAATTCTTGGTAGGCGAACTGCGCGACGATGTCCCTCACGACGCGGCTGAGCTTGGCCTTCCTGACTCCGATCGGCGGCGGCCCTCCCTTGGCGAGGTCGGGCTGGTACTGGTCGAGCCCCCGGCCCAAGGCGCCCCATGCGAAGAACTCGGCTTCGAGGTACTCTAAATTCAACGGAAACTCCAAGAGCTCCACGTCGGATTTCGGCAGATCCTTTTCGTGATCTGCTGCTGCAGCGTAAGAGCAACTGCATATTAGGGTGAGAAGAAGAAGAAAGCTCGTTGTTAATGCGGTGAAGGTGGGCTTCGCCATGATGATGAGTGTGTGAGTGAAATGGTTTTTATTTCTTTTGTTGTTCGAATCCTATTTATTCTCTTTGAATTATAGGTATTATTAGGTGTCCGTAGTTTTCTTCTACACACTTGTCACCTAAAGATCGTGTCGAGGTGGTGGTGGTTGTAATAAAAGTCGGATGATTTCGAAGACAATTATTACATCTTTAGAGGATGTGATGTTGTAATAATGTGATTTGTCCGCATCAGGCGATTACGTGTACGCCAAGGCTGGGGAATGCTTGTTTCTTGCGCAAAGTCGAGGTAGATGATATAATGGGGGCTGCACAAAAATGGGAAATCGTCAAAATTATGACGAGAGTTTGTAATCAAAGCCCCTTCTTCAACCGCTAACTAAAATCTCCTCTCCGATGCTTTGAGATATATACTAAATGATATTATGTTGGTGATATATAAAAATCCACTTTAGGCAAAATGCTAACATATGTGCATTTCCATGAAATCACATGCAAATCACAAAATTTAACGTAGAGTTGAATTTGATATTCCATTTGAATTATATATGTAAAATCTATACTCAATGATCATCTTTTCATTATTTCCTACCTAAATTGCATTTCAAATACGTTCCAGCGAAGCTTACAATCAAACTAGGGATCTTGCGGTGGAGAGGCGGCGTCAGCCGCTGCCTCTTTTGAGGCCACACACGCAGTTCTCGAGCAGCTCGTAGTCCTCGTCCCAGTACAACAGGGATGCGAGCTCGGGATTATCTAGAAGAATCTTCGAGGTGAGGTACCCCGCGATCGTCCACGTCTGGTGAAGTCGGGCTTGTTTCCCTACGAATCTTCCCGATCTCGTATCGTAGTATTCCGGCCACCGATCGGCTTTCAGCTTCTTCTCGGCCACAAAAATTGCCTTCCTGGCTAATTCTTGTCTCCCCATCTTAATGCAGGCCAATGTGAACTGAGATATATAGATAGATAGATATCAAGATATGATTTTTGCTGAATTTATTTGACATATCAAACCAACGAGTTATTTAGGTTAATAGCATCCCCACGAAGAGGTTTCCGAAAAATAGCCTTCAAGTGTGTATAACACTAGTTGTGTAGTCAGTTTTCTATGTAAGAGGTCAGTCACGGGCTCAAATCCTTGGAGCAATTTTTTTAACAGGTTCTTAACTATATAATGGGTTCCCAACTTCAATCATGGTGTTGCATCCAATATAAAGCTAAGAACCCAATGGTGTAGAGATTCCATTGTGGGTTCTAGCTACAACTGGGGTCTCACCTATAATTGGAGATGGGAACCAATTTTGCATACGAAAAATCCCTATGAGAACCCAATGTGGGTTCTTAACTTTATACTGGGTTCTCAGCTTTATACTGTGGGAGATGAGAACCAGCCAGTATAAAGCAGTGAATCAGACTGTAAAATGACAAAATTACCCTTAAAATTAATGTTGTTGATTAAAAATGAGACTGGTAACGAAACTAGTTTTCAAAAGTTGGGTTTACTTCACGATGAGCTATACCTGCCACATAAGCGTAGGCCAAGATCCACCGTTGTGATACGACCACGGGCTGCGCCAAAACACGTTTGTCGTATTCTTTATCAAAATTATATCAGTAGACAATCTCGAGCAATAAAAATCGAGGATTTTATTTGTCCTTACGTATTCTTAGGGTCGCCTCCGGTGATCACGCGCCACTCCTCTTGCTCGAGAGCAGGGAAACAAATCTTGAGAGGCATCTGCCCCACTAAATCATCCCATTTCTCCTCGATCAGATCCAAAATATCCTCGCTCTGCTTCGAGGTGCTCAGAGACGAAACGATGGCCCAGAGGTTTCCGAGCGTGAAGAACCTGAAATCCATGTGAGCGGGCTGAACGTTTCCCACGAAGTAGCCCCCGTTTTCGGGGATCCAATCGAAGAGCCACTCGGGTATTTGGTCCGCGTAGATGTTGAACTTGTTGACCGCGTCCTTTGAGTACTCTTCGGTCTCGTAACGGTAGATATCGTTGATCTTCTTCTTGTCGAGCCAGTAATACTCTCTGATGTGGAAGGAGAGTGCACTCAGCCTGTTGTTGATGGCCACAATGAGATTCTTGGTTGATTCGTTGAGGGCCAGCATCTCAAGGGAGCAGCGAAGAGCGGAGTAAAACAGAGCCTGCAATTACGGAGGGGATGATTGTTCGTTTTATTAGAGTTACATGTTACAGAGAATTCTATTCAAGGCTACAAGTTTCTCATGACGATCGGTTAATAAGGTTTTTATTTTTTTTGGCATGTATATTTGAGGGCGTGGTATTTTAAGGACACTTGAGTTAAGGACTGACAACCATAAGTTTTCAAATTGAACCAATTTGTGAACATTTTTAAATGCTGGAAACCCAATCTCAGTTCGAAATTGACACGCAAGCCGTACTTAACAAATAAAATGGAGAAAAATCCTATGTGGCGTTGGATACGAGGATTTGGAACGTTCCTGATTTCACGTAGGAATTCCCCCCCCAAATTAATTGTCACGTGCACCTCACATGTGTTAATTCCTGTCTGAATTCGATTTTCGGCGTTAATTGTCCTCAAATTGCTTCAATTCGTTGAAGCGAAGATGATTTGGTTGGACCGAATTTTTCCCAATGCCAAGTAGGATTTTTCTCCTAACTAATTGTCAGTGTGGCTCACATGTGTTAATTGTCTTCAAAGTGCTTTAGTTTGGAAACAATTTTGTACTAAAACTGTCACCCTTAATTGTGTCCTAAAAATGTCACTCACCAAATATACTGGTCTAAAAAAATAATTAATCTTATTAATGATGCAAGACTTCTCATAAGGATGAGTATGAGTTGATTAAGAATTGCCCGGCATTAACTCACCTGGATCTCAAGAGGGTGCCCGTGGATCCCCATTCTTCGATCGATCATGCAAGAACCGTCGGTGACCAAAAGAGTAGGGAACATGTCAAACCCGTCAGTTAAGCACAAGTTTAGTATTAATCTTATTCCTGTCTGTACGTCGACCCTCTCTTGCAATGTATAATCACCTGTCACTTTTCCATATGCTCTCAGCAAGATGATCCACCATAATCCTGTCCAAAATTGCAAAGCAATATTACACAATTATACTGATACAAACTGCATTTCAGATTATACCGTTTGTTTGAATCTGATTTTTTGGCACGGAAATAGTTTAAAAAGTCGCCTGAATCGTACGAGAAAGTACCCGAATCAACAGGAGCAACACGGCCAATAGCTGATTCACCAAAATCTGGATCCAATACGTCCTCGAATTCTCCATCTCCTCCATCAAGAGGCACAGCTCTAACCTTAAAGCTTGCAGGCATCAAACCTTGCCCCGGGCTGTAGCAGTCCACAGTTTTTTCCCAACTCTGATTCAAACCCAGAAAAAAAATATATTAAAAAGATCCAATATTTCTCAAAATCGTAAGACATAATCCTCACGGCCACCGCACATGGTGACTGAAAACATCAAGTAAATATAAATTTTAGGCATGCACCAAGCTCTTATGGAGTATGTAGCTAGTCACCTGTAGCTGAAGGGTGTGAAGCAGAAAGTTTTTTACTATATCTCCTTCTCCATTCAGCAAAAACGCGAGAGCAGGTGGGACAAAATCACGAACAAAGACTTGGTCATAATTCAGTGGCTGCTTATCATCGGGATCTACAGCTGCTACGGTTCCCACAGGCTTCCCACAGTAGTTCACAACGGCTTCACGAAGCAATTTCCAGGCTTCGTTTTCCAGTTCAGATAGATTTCTCCCAACAGTTGGTTTATATGAAACCTTCGATTCAGTAGCTTGAAGAGAACTGTGTAACTGGCTCGTATTTGAGTTAGTAGAACCATTATCTACTTCAGCTTCATCTCCCTTCCATGTTCCTCCTCTTTCAACTACATCTTGACCTTTTCTCTCCACTATCGAGGGCCTCACATCGAAACCCCCAGGAATGTATATCTTATCGATGCTATTATTATTTACAAGTGATTCAACAGAAGTTGAATGGTTTCTAATGTTTGATGCTACATTTGTTATTATCCTGACAAACTTATCCTTCTTCTTCCCCCAACTGCCTCCTAAGGCCCTCGATTGTGTAGCCCGATTAGAATCGGAGACACAAAAAACTCTCCGATTCAAGACGGCGACACCACTACCCCTAAAAACTTTACTACCGTTATTACACGTATCAGTTTCTGACCAGAAACCATGTTTAAAATGTGACTTCGACAAATTATGTTCTTTAAAATGAGAAAACTTCAGAAAGGGGCATAAAAGAATCGACGAAGTTCTTGCATGAACAAAATTACTACAGCAAGGCTTCGGAGAAGAAATCCCAATGCAGCTGCTCATTTTTCTTGATAATTATCTCAAAATGCAATGCAATGATCAGTCTTTTGCTAGTCAACTATCGATGACTCAGATCTTTAACCGATAGAGATCAATTGTATAGAACTACACCAAAGGCAACCTAAATCTACACTCAATACACTTCAATACGCTATCGAATTCAATTAACTTTGCAGGCTCTGTCAATCTGGAAAATGCAATTAACAGCTGCTGATGGACTCACAACGCCCAACTTAACTAAAACGAATGGGCTAGTAAGCTAAATACATACAAATCTAGCAATACAAATGCAAAATCCAAAAGAAACTTACCGGAATGGGAAAAAAGATAAAGGAACTTACAATTGCTTGCTTTTGCGTGAAACAAACAAGAAATGCCGTATGCGTCCGAATTGTTGGGGGTGGTGATCGGGTTTATATAGACGCGGAGTTTGGGAAAGTTCAAGGAATTGATGCGTATGGTACAATACAATACAAGAGGAGTCGTCGTCAGAGAGAGGAATTCCCAGTTTTGACCTTTCAGCACGTGAAACTTGAATTTTTTGTTATTAGAAATGACGATAACAACCCTTCATAATAGGTTAATTACGCATAGTTTGTTTTAAGTTTGAGCCAAGTATTATTTACATTTCGCACTACGTTTACCTAATATTGCAGAAATGGCCCAAAATAAAGCGAATAGAATAAATTAGCCCGAGGGCCCATGCTTTGTAAATTGCCCATAAGCCCAATAAACCTAAGACCTATATTAGATCTCCCCTCGCAGCAAAAAACCCTAGCATAGCTTTCGCCGTTGCCGGTTCGTGTCTTTCAGTGAGATCTCCAGCTTCTTCCATCGCAGACCAATCAACCATGGTAGATCCACAATTCTCTTCGACGGCGTTGAGGCCGCTAGTAATCGTTCGTTTCTGACATTTTGTGTTAATTTTTTACAATTCTCAGGCGGATGTAGAAACAGACGTTGCCGCAGGACAACAGCCGAAGAAGAGAACGTTCAAGAAGTTCAGCTTCAGAGGCGTCGATCTCGATGCGCTGCTCGATATGTCCATGGACGAGCTCGTCAAGCTCTTCAGCGCGCGTGCCAGAAGAAGGTGATTGATCTCCCTTTCCTTTCGTATAATCGTTTGGATTCGATTAAATAATCACCGGCGGTGCTGTGGCTATAGAACAATTTTTATGCTGGTTGAAATTGACAGGTTTCAGAGGGGCTTGAAGCAGAAGCCAATGGCCTTGATCAAGAAGCTGCGCAAGGCGGTAAGCTCCCTAGATTTTTCCTTTTTCCTGCATTTTACGGAATTGTTAGGGAGATGGCTTTAGTTCAAAGGCGTTTTAGAAAGAAAAAGGCTTGTGTAAAGATTATTATAGCCTTACTAATCGAGCCCGTTGTTGCGTTTAAGGAGGGTGATTGGGCCGTAGAATATTGATTGTGTAGTCAATTATCTAAGTGAGATATCTCAGGAGTTCAAATTCTTGTTATAACAATTTTTTTAAATCGATTCTCAGCAATATAATATGACTGAAAACTTGTTATATTGCTGAAAAACCCGTTGTGACAATGTGGGTTAAGCTGGCACAGTGAGTTCACAATTTCTACATGATGGGTTCTCATACTTTAAATGTAGGTCAATTTTTGGTAGCTGAAAGCTCACTTTGATAACGTGGGTTCGCAATCTCATACCTGTAAATGACAAGAAATACCCTTAAAAGTAAAGCCATTGACTAAAAACACCGTCAACGAGGCTATCTTTTAGAAATCTTTTCGGTCAAAAGCCATTTTTTAGTAACCCTGATGGTGTTATTTGAATTATTTTCTCGTTCAACGTTTTATATGTAAATAACTTTTTATTTGGTGGATTGAATAGAAACGGGAGGCGCCCCCCGGTGAGAAACCCGCTCTTGTAAGAACCCACCTTCGAAACATGATCATCGTCCCGGAGATGATCGGGAGTGTGCTCGGAGTTTACAACGGCAAAACGTTCAATCCCATTGAAATCAAGCCGGAGATGATTGGGCACTACCTTGCGGAGTTTTCGATCTCTTACAAGCCCGTTAAGCACGGGAGGCCCGGTATCGGTGCTACCCACTCTTCGAGGTTCATTCCTCTCAAGTGAGAAGAATCCGATGAGCTCCTCCAGTCTTGGTGTTTTAAGTTTTCTCTGAACGATGCTGCTTTTTTTTTTGTTATATGATGGTTTTAAGTCCAAAACTTTTTTTTTTAACTCCGAGCACTTTTTGAGAAGATCGACTATGCCTTTTTCTAAGTTCATCTATAAACAAATTTAAAAAAAATAAGAATGGAGATGTTCGTTCCCTACTAATATTCAAAGAAAGAAAGCAAAAAAAAAAAAAGAGAAAAAAGACGAACAAGATCGAAAAGAGGATTGAATTTATAAATAAAAACAAAAGAATGAAATAATCTACTACAGATTCAACACTCCATAAGGACAGTGATAAAGCTTAAATCTACATTTCACTTTCCTCCATTAATTTCAAATTTTTTTCCTGTGAATGACACTCCCACATAGAACGAAATAACTCCTAAAGAAAAGGAAGAAGCTGAAACTGAAAATGGTGGAACTATAAAAAAGCGAATTTTCTGTTTCAGGCTTCAGCGTTAGGTTAGGTTCATCGAATTTATGCAATTGCAACATCTGATGCATTACGATTGTCTTTTTATTCAAAATCACCAGTTCTCAAATGTTTTATCTCCCTTTCGCCCTGCAACTTATGTCAATCAATAATTCGATACACGCACGATAACGAACACCAAAGCTTGAAAAAGAACCACAAACGATAAAGAAACTACGTTGAATTCGATTGCCAACAAGGTACTCGTCGAACACGGATTAGACCGAGCTTTCTTACCCTCGATGTTCTCTACGAAGCTTGCTTCTTTTCGCTGGCTTTGCTCCGAAAGGGCGATAACAAAGAGAAGTGGCGAGAAGCTGCAGCGACAAGGAATTATAAAAAGCAAGTTTATAAATAATATTATTTCAGATATGATGGTTTTTACGAGAAAGCACACTACTTACTCTTTTGTTGAGCATTTCCAGAAGTTGAGCTTTCCTCGTAGATCAAATTCTTCAACGTGTTAACTGCAAGTACGTAGACAAAGCACAAATTGAGCCGAGCATATAAATATTTTGGAACGAGCTTATAATCTATTTAGGCAAGCCAATCATATATATATATGCAAAATTATAAGATTAGGTCAGTAAGTATACAGATTTTCGTTTTTAGGTCATTATGTTTGATAGTTGCAAAAGTAGGTCACTAACTTTGTAATCCAAAAGAATTTTGGGTCATGTTTTCAATTTTAGGTCACTAAGTATATCTTTTTTCGATTTTGAGTCACTAAGTATACATGTTTCATTTTTGGGTCACTATGTTTACAAAGTTAATTACCAAATGAGTGACCCGAAATTGAAAAATGTATATACTTAGTGATCCAAAATCGAAAAATATATACTTAAGTGACCCAAAATTGAAAATATGATCCAAAATTGTTTTGGCATACAAGTTAGTGACCCAAAAACGAAAACTTGTATACATAGTGACCTAATCTTATAATTTTGACATAATAAAAGAGGGAGACGTGCATTATTGTTACCTTCGCTTGACGGAGCTGCTTTCTTGCCATGATTCTCATGTTCAACAGCACCGTCGCGATTGCTGCATTCAGAATCGACACTGCTTTGCTCTACCGAAGTCGATGCACGAAGCTTCTTTCCAAACTTCAAAAGATTTCTCAGGCCCTTCGATGGCTCCTTTACAGATGCCTTCTCTGAAGTTTCTACTTGTTTTGATATTTCGACAATACGAGGTGTAGAAGTCTCCTTAGCATACTCTGACCTGCCAGCGAAAGGGTCTTCGAGGGAGGAGTTACGAGCATGAGGGGCTTTGTACGGTTTTTCAACAGCTGTACGTTTCTCCGAGGAATCAACAATCTTTACCTGAGAATTTTAAGACAAGTATGATTGGGAATTGAGGTTTAGAACAAGAAATCATTCAATTGTAGTTATAGCAATTTCAAACGCAGAAGTAGGAGAAATGTATCAGGTGTCAGTAACTAAACTTGAGCTAGATGAAATCTCTCTAAGAAGCTTATGTTCAAGATTCATAGCAACATTATGTATTGCCAGCTAAATTCTAGAAATGAAGAGACTTACAATGCTGCGAAGAGATTGATCGGAGAGTTGAACGTTAACTGTTTCTCCATCACCCCCACTTATCAGCTTACTTCTTTCTCCTTCTCCGTGATCGTAATGAGGCATATTCCATTTCTCTGAAACTGTTTCAACAGAAGGCTTCTCTAGCATTACAACAGTTTTTTCAACTATTGGGCTCTCCTCTGCATTACAATTATGTGCACCCGATTCACCATTCCCATTGATATCCACACTATCCTTCACCACCGATACACACTCGCCATTTGCCTCTGACTTTGAAGGTTTGATTTTTAATTCGGGCAGAGTCGCAGCTTTGCTTCGGTCGAGATTGATAATAGCAGTCATTTTGCTCTTATCGGGCGCGTCAAACAGCTTCCTTTTTATCACCACAGCTCCCAAATTTCCTGCTCTCGCTGAGGTGGCAGAAGGATACGTGTACGTTCTGGGCTCAGACAACCTCTTCATTCGTCCCACGGTAGCTTCACCATTATTTGCTCTTTTCGTTTCGGGGACCGACGATGAAGACCTCGTCAGCCGATTTCCTAAACTGTTGCTGCCCTCGTTTAGTCTCTTGGTAATCGGTGTCTTGCGTGCGGTCGATCCCGGGGAAGCTTTGATTTTGGATCTTTGCAGCGGCGATGAAGATCCCAGCTCCGAGTCGCTGAATTTGGATCCTCTGTTAGCTATCGGAGATGGAAGCTTCGGTGGCAGTGGCTTCGTTTGAGGAGAAACAGTTGATGGTTTTGCGGGTATTGGATGATTTCCTCGAGCTGCGATTCGCTTTTGTCTCTCCAGCTTAAGCTTCGCGAGCCTCTTTGCCTCTGCCTCTTCCTGTAATGAATTAATGTTCAAATGTAGTAATGAAGAAAAAGAGTTATTCGAAAAAAGCTTGAACACTAATCCATTTTGCTCAAGTTGATTCTTCTGAAAGCCTAATTATAGCTGATGCTAGTTAAAAGGCACTTAAAATTCGTGACTTTCTCAGTCCCATATCGTACCTTCTCTTTCTTCATTTTTTGCAGGTCGGCTTTGTAAGTTCTTAACCTCTCGGCGCGTGCCCGTGCCTCTTCTATAGCACTCATCTTCGTTGCTCTGTTGTCCTTCTTTATAGGTCCTCCGGTTCTTTGCTTCGATAAAGAGCCCATAGCACCCTTTGATTTCCTATCATTTGCTGATTTTCCTAACCCACTCTTCGCATTGGCACTTCTCCGCATTTTCACCTCTAAACCTTCGGCACATACCTGCATTTCGTAGTCGAGCGCGGGGTCAACCCCCGGAGGATTCTTTTCTTCCCCTCTTTCGGGCATCAATCTCAAACAATCGGGCTCGTAACTTTCTTTCTCCCCTTTTAATTTCTTATTCGATGATTGGGTTTCTGTATCCATATGAACCGAGGAAGTTCTATCTGCTCCATAAGCATGATGATCCAATGACATTGACCTAAACGGTACGATGAAAGCTTCGTCATCAAGGGGAGAAGATTCTCTATCGATCTTACGGTTGGCACCCTCGTAACCATTTATAGTTAGTGCACCCAATGAATTCCTGTAATTAGACTGTTTTTCTTGATTGTTGATAATATAGTCTTCACCTTCTGCCCGAGATAAAATCTTTCGTCCATTGCCCTCTGCAAATTGAAAAGATGTCTCCCCATATCCACTAGCAGCATTACTAACACCAAGAGCCAGGGGATCATTTATTGCACCGTTTCCACGTCTCTTCACTTTCATGCCCCTTTCATTTTCAGCATTAGCATCTTCACAGCTTCCTCTCAACAAGCAATTTTGAAATGCCTGCCAGTGACTATCACCTGCTTCCTTTCCAAAAATGGAGAGTGAGTCATCATCCGCTGCTTTTAACGTATCCACAGATTTTTGTAGGGTGCCTTTACTTCCTGAAGAACGAACGTTTTTATGAATTACATTATCACCATCAACTTCAGTGCCTGAAGATGATGAATCTGACTCGGTTTCACTACCGGATTCCTTTTGTTTAGAAGCGATGTAGTTGATGTTTCGTATCACAACAGATTGATTTTTCTTAGACCCTCCTGATCTTTTCCGTGGTTTGTCATGTTGTGAGTCCTTTATTTCTGAATCCATCTCCAACTGTGATTTGATTCCATCCTTAGCGTCAAGGGTTTCCTTTTTCTGCCCTGACTGATGATTGAAATTTGATGGGAAATGCTCCATTGGGAGGTGATGAGGGAGAAGATAGGGGCCAGCGTAAGGCTGATAATATGGCATTCCTTGCACAGGATAAGTAGGGAATGGTTGTGGGGAGCCATGCGCGGGCCACGGGGAAAAGACGTGATGAGGAAATTGAGCTTGCAAATATCCTTGCTGACCCACAGCGGGGTTACCTTCTGGAGGAAAAAAAGAACGTGTATCATATAAAAATCATCACCTAGATTCAAAATTACAAAAAGAATTGGAACAGCAAAGAATAATCTGATGAATTACCGTTGTTGTTTGTCGAATTCAATTTTCCATTATTCTCGGAAGCAACCTCGTGGTCACCGTGCTTGATGGGAATAGAAGAAACAATGACACCCGATGCATTCATTGCAGAAAAATCGGTTCGAGATGCTGCTGCTTCGGATGCTTCAACATCAAGCCATTGCCCGGTTTCATGCTTTCTCTTCCACAGATCCAAGAATCTTGAACAAGCTTCCCTGTTGAATATAGACAAGCTACATCATCATACTGAAAATACAGAGTAAAACGAAAGTGCCATTCAAGGATTAAAATCAGTTCCCCTCAGTGCAGAGAGAAGTGGTTTGAGGGGCTCACATTAAACGCATGGCTCCAAAGCAGCGAGCAAAAGAGACGATTGGATCCATGTGATCGATATCAAAGCCTGCGGCTGCAGCACGTGCAAAGGCCATTCCTTGCTCTTTCTGTAGCACCGTCTTACGGGTCTCAAGGATGTTCAGAAGCTGAGCTCTGGTTCAACGTGGAAAAATGGAAGACAAGTAGGCAACATAAACATGCACATTTGTCAAGTATAAAATATGATGCAACAAAAGATATTGAAGTGTACATTCAACGACGTCACTATATAGCATACTTTGAATTACCGCCCGACGAGTATGATGCATTAGCTTCGGGAGCTGGTGGTCCAGGCTGTCAAGGAACTCGGGATAATAAGACGGAATGTAAGGTGATAAATGACTGAAAGGAAAGGGCTCATACAGTGCCTACTCACCTGGTAAAGAACAATTCCCTTTTCATCACAAGCACTTGGCTGCAGGGATTTGTCGCCTGCCCACAATTTTAGAGTGATTTTTATATCGGGGGTGTAAACACAAAAAACATTCTAGTAATATGAAGTTAAAAGGAGGAAAACGAATATTCATTGCTGATGACCATAAACAAAGAATTGGGGATTTTAAAAAAACTTCAGTTCTCAAGAGGTTTTTATTTGCCTAACTCTAGCCCAAAACAAGCTACAATAGAAAGGTTATTAGAAAAATTATGGTAAAGGGAAAACAAGGTGTTCTTGAGAGAGAGTATACACAAACAGTATAAATGCAGAAACTGGAATTTTTTAGGTACCTTCAGAGACTCCTATGGGCTGTGGAAAATGGTCTTCAACCTGCAAAGTAATAGATGTATATAAAAAAATGGCATCGAAATGTACATTAAAAATCAATATTTTTGGTCAGAAATTACATTTATATGCCCCACATCATTGCTGCGCTGCATGGTAATAGCCTCCTCAATCTGTATGATCTCAGTTTCTATTGTGTACACACGTTCCAATACCTCCGGTGTACTCACAAAACGAACAAACCTGTACATGGAAGGTTAATTCTTAGCTAATCTTAAATGAGGATATGCTCGAGTGATGCATAGTAATCAACGCAGCACTAAAAAACTGTTACATGTATTTTATAGACTAACTCCACACAGACAGATGATCAAATAAGCTAGAATCAGTTCCAAAAGGAGAAACAAAAGTTAATCCCGCATTACTGGATTATTATTGATTTGAAGATATACCTGTCCTGCAAAACCCACTGTATTGCAACACAAAATGAACTACGGCGGGTTTTCAATTTTCTAACGAACACCACAACTTAGCAATAACATGAAACCGAGTAGTATTAAATATGATAAAAAGGTTTCATCAAGCCAGCCAAGATAATACTTTCTAACTATAACTCAACTTATTTAACTAGATAGAGTGGTATTACACTGCATATAAAGGTAACACCATGGACATTCTACATGGTAACAAAATACTTGATTGTATTTCGGGCATAACACCTGATACAGACAAGCTGCGTAACTTCAAACATTAAATGCAAAGCACAGCTTCATATAACCACCAAACCTTTCTAGAGTTGCCTTTGTAAACCATGATGCGTCAGAGTCAGTTGGCGGCTCAAGCAAGATCGAATAGCCACCTTTAGCAATTTGCTCTTGAGCAATCTTCAGATGAGAAAGAAACGGTTCCAGCAATCCTGATGCTATTTTTTCTTTCTTGTCATTAGCAATTATAACCAAATCACACCTGGCACAAAGAACATAACCCAGTCGGTGTCTCTCTTTAGCAACCACGAGAAGCCACAAAAGACAAGAAGGATTATGTCACCAGTTCGCATATCACGTGTCAACTTCAATACCGAAAAAATTCAGATGTTTAAAAATTAAGCACCAAAAATCCAGTCAAAGATGATAAAACATTTCAAAACAGAACATTAAATTCCAACTTGCAATAATCATAGAAAGCTCAAAAAACTTATTCTTCTCAAATATCCACTTCAGTATCGAAAATTCAATTGTTCAAAAACTAAGCACCAAAAATCCAATAAAAGATGATAAAACTTTCCTATTTCATAACAAAACATTAAATTCCAACTCTCAACAATCACAGAAAGCTCAAAAAACTTATTCTCCGCAGATATCCACAGGCAATTGTCTTGTGCATAAGCAAATATGGCCATAAACTGCAATGCAGAGAGACGAAGCAACAAAAAAGCAAAGAGAAGACAGAAAAATAATCATCACTCGTGTCAATAATCGCAGAAATGCTAAAAAATAAGCTGGTAAAGAAAAGTAGTTTCTCCCTTGACACTCTACATAGTTGAAAGGTCCAACACTAGACACAAATCACAGTGAAATGAGTAAATCGTTGAACTAGCGCCTCCACACAGAAAGACGAGCTAGATCAAATCAACGAGACAAATGATGCGAAGAAATCATCAAGTAAGAGAAAACCGTGACATAAATTACCTAAAAGAACACAAAGATCGAGACTACACGGGCGCGCATTTCATACACACAGAAACGGCATACCTAGTTCGAGTTGGAGTGAGCTGAAATAAAGCCGAGCTAAGCCGAGTGCTCGACTTCATGTTTTCCCCAACACACGAACACGCACAATGCTTCAGATTTCACTGTAAAAAAAAATAAAGTCCAGAGTGAGGAAAAAAATTAGAACAATAAACCAAAAGTGCACCAGAAAATCTGCTTAAAAAGTACAGAATCGTTTCAGTTTCTTCAAAATGCAGAAAATTACCAAGACGAAGTTCGGGAGAGAGTGCATAGAGTTGGAGCTCACAGGCTTTCCCTGCAGTTTTCGAGGACCCAGCAAGAGAGAGAGATAGAGTGAAAAAAGTTGGGTTACAGTGAGGAAAAGTGTTGACAGGCACTATAATTGATATCTATATATATATATATATGTAGGTGCGGTGTGGCTTTGGATTCCGAACAGTGGAGAGTGGAAAGGATCCTTATGTTTTTAGATGATTATTATTATTATTTTGGTTTTAGATCATTTTATGTTCAGGTCCTCTCCAAAAAGAACTTATCCGTAAAACATAGAATTAAGGAGTTAAAACATTCGATCTTATCAAATTATCCTTACAAAATCTTAATTAAGGGTATCACACGTTCTTTTTCTATTATAAACTTCTATATTGTTAGTGTTGAGCATTGAAGTGTTAGTATGTCTTTTTTTTTTGTGGTACTTCATTAATTTCAACTGATTATTAAGATTCGTGCTAAATATTTATTTAACTTTATTTGATCATTAATGTTGAGATCTCAACGATTTTTCGTGTGGAAGAAACAATGGCAATCTAGTGTAATCTAGTGAATGAAAAAAAAAAAGTTTTTCCGCATTATTTTAGTTTTTTTGTCTAAAATTTTCACAATGGGGTCCGTAAAGCTCAAAGGAACATAAATAGGGCCTGAACTCATGCTAAGTGGGCCTGAAACTAAATTATTATATTTTTTTATTGTTATTATTGACCGAAATCTTGTATTTAATAGGCTAAAAGTTATTAAATATCGATTGTTGCTTTATTAGTGAAATAAGTACCGCAAATATACAAGTTCACGTCTTAGCCTCTACCCATAAAAAGTCGTTATTTATGACTTTTTACTTTTAGGGCTTGTTGGTTGTTGATTGATTGTTCAATTTATTAAATTGAACATAGAGAAATTATATTCAAATGAAATACCAAAAAGTGTATGTCGTCAAAGGAATATCGTATAAAATAAAAAAAATTATGTATCGGTTTATAAAAGAAGGGAATGAGATATTTAATAATCGGACGGAATATTAGACAAAAAAAATGCGAGGAAAGTCGGAAAGTAGCCCGACATGTCCAAAAGCATCGACCATATTTGGTTTATTTGTAAAGATGCACCGAACGTTCTTTATACGTTCAATCTGTACACACACAAACAAATGTGGGTGTGTGTGTGAATACTGTCGGCTTCGCATTTGATTAATATAACTACAACTTACAAGTAGTTGTGTGGAACTATACCTTAAATTAATTGCATGTAGTACATAACAATTAACAATAATCAATCATTTCGGGTTCCCTACAGAATAAACTAAATAAAGTTACAATTTTTACATGGGCCATGCTTTAAATTTTATTATAACAAAGCGAAAATTATTACTGCGTTATCATTGACTTTTTTAGTTTGGGTCCTTTTTTTTCTCTAAGGTTTCCTACACTGAAACATCAAATCGACTCGTAATCTTATTAATTTCAGTCCGAAGCGAATATGCATCTCACTAGCAGGTATGGAATGATCTAATTTCAGATCAACTACTAATCCTCCTATCTATATATATTTTTTCAAATCCTTCCAAATTTGAGGTCCAATAATTTTATTTGATTGATGTGCACACTATATAATCAACCATGGCTTCATAAAAAACTAAATTTCAATAAATTAATTTTGGTGTGTCATATAAATTTACAACTTCATCCTTCATTTTACTTTTTATTCCAATAATATCTCATAAATCAATTTGTTTTGAATAATACATAATTAAAATTAACTACGATGTCATATATTAAACATTTTAAATTTAAAATAAATCTTATACTATAAAATAATATTATGTATCTTTATATATTAGTGCACACATATGGTGCTTTAAATATTAGTTTATATAAATAAACGAGAATATTAAACTGATTATTAGATTAATAAAAACATTACGACTTTTAATTAAATAAATGAATCCGGCCGTGGGTTAAGGTATGATTTAAGACCCAATGTATAATGGAAGGTTATGCCTAAGATGGTTTTGGGCATACTATCGCGATTGTTATTCTTCTAATAATATCTTTTATTTGCCAATTAATAAATTATCTGCTGAAGTAGTTGCATACGGATTTGGTACCTTGTCCGAATTAAAAAATATTTATTTGACGAACCATTTATATTTTATGAGCAAAATTTGGGTATTCTAATTTCTTTGTACGACAGATGTCAATTTTTAGTTATTTAAATAAGATTAGTACGCCAAACTTAATAAAAAAATAGCAATCATCAACCAAATAAAAGACACGAACGCAATCGTATGGAGATCAGAAAATCTTTCAAGGACCTTTTCGTAATATGAGGTCCTCCACCCTCATTTTTTTATTCGATGATGCATATTAAAAATTATTTATTTATTTTCTGAAATGATATTAAAAATAATTAAAAACATAAAAAATGGCTTTTCAGTTTGACCAACTCTTGCAGATCTTGTCGTCTAAGGCTGCGTGCGCTACTGCACAGATCTACAATTGGGGATTTCTTTCGTCAACGGAGAATCGTCTCGCTTTCGCATTCCTAAAAATAGTAGTTAGGTTTCTGTATATCTATGCAAGAGGAGAAGAAGAAGGATGGTGAAATCGCCTTTTGTGGACAAAGATGGACTCAAGAAAGGTGCGTGGAGCGAAGAGGAAGACAACAAGCTGAGAGCTTATGTCCTCAAATACGGCCATTGGAACTGGAAATTGCTCCCCAAGTTCGCAGGTAATTTGCGAAACTGCTTGACTAATCGATGAGTTCTAATTTGGGGAGATTTGATTCATTATCGCAACTAATCATTTTTTTTCTTGCTTTTCAGGCCTTGCGAGATGTGGGAAGAGTTGTAGGCTGCGATGGTACAATTACCTGAAGCCTGGCTTGAAACGCGGCAATTTCACCGAGGAAGAACAGGAGCTTATCAAGAAACTACACGATGAACATGGAAACAAGTGAGCAGCTGTTCTTGTTGGATTTTATTTGGAGATACATAGCAATACTAACGTTGATTTATCGATTTCTTAACCTTGTGAATCAATGAATTAGCATGAATAACCAAACTTGTTGATGGGTCCTAGCTTTTCTTGTTTCGTGGCTATGGAGGTCTCTTAAATCCTTCCAATTTTAGGATTCTTCGAAAACCCGAGATGCAATAGTAAGTTTTTCCCGTTACTTAGGTATTGAACTCTGTTTTCTCTATTTTAGGTTAGGATTCAACGAAAATTCGAGGTGGCAATAGTAAGATGGTCCCGTTACTTAGGTATTGAGCTCGGTTTTCTCTATTTTATGTTAGGATTCATCGAAAATACGAGGTGGTAACAGTAAGATGGTCCCGTTACTTAGATATTGAGCTCGGTATTTTCACTATTTTAGGATTCAATGAAAACACGAGGTGGTAACAGTAAGATGGTCCCATTACTTAGATATTGAGCTCGGTTTTTTCTCTATGTTAGGATTCAACGAAAACACGAGGTGGTAACAGCAAGATGGTCCCATTACTTAGATATCGAGCTCGGTTTTTTCTCTATGTTAGGATTCTACGAAAACACGAGGTGGTAACAGTAAGATGGTCCCCTTACTCAGATATTGAGCTCAGTCTTCTCAAATTTTAGGATTCATCGAAAACACGAGGTGTAATAGCAAAATGGCCTCGTTACTCAGCTCGATTGTCTCATTCCTGATGTTGGATAACACCATTATCTCTTGCTAAGAAAGTAGTATCCTTAACTCTTTGCTGAACATAGTTAGAGTTTTTTTTATGTATTAAACCTGCTTTTCTTGATGCAGGTGGTCATCGATAGCAGCAAAAATGCCCGGAAGAACAGATTACGAGATTAAAAACTATTGGCACACGCACTTTAAGGAGCCCAACAGGTCAACAATGAGGGCTCCTTACGCATCATCAAAGGTGAAGAATAAGATCAAAAGCTCACCCGATTCTCAGATCCTCGTGTTCGAAAATTCGAAGGGTCACTCGGGAAATCACGGGAAAGATGGCAATGGAAGCAGCTCCTCCCGTTCGAGCGAAGCATGGCACATATTGGAATCATCATCGAGGTCAATTTTCGACTTGAATTTCCCGTGCTCTAGTAGTTTTCCTAGCCACGATTCGAGGTCCACTTTAGTTACGTTGTCTAGTAATGATACGAATTTCGATTCATCTGATGTTTATGAAGTGGAAACCGAGCTTAAGCTCTAATAATTTCATTGCCTTCTTTGTGTTTTATGAACTAGAAGCTCAAGCATTTACTTGTTTATTATACAACCCCAGGAAAAATTTTCAATGACTTACCACATAGTTACATAGTTTCCACCACCACAGCATTCTTGTGGATAAGCGATTTTTGCATTTCTTTCCTTTTGCATAGTAATTTCTCTTATTTTGCGTAATTTTTAATGTTTTTTTTTATGATAAAAATCAAGAAGTTTGTTCTACCTGTCACCCAATTTATGATTACTATTGGGGGATTCAAGGATAGTTGGATCATAGTCTAGACTCTATATAATTAATGAAAATCAATACTCCCTCCCTCTGATTTTAAAAACAAGTTGTTTAAGATATTTGCACATATATTAATTGCTTAATTTACTAATACAATTATTTTTTTATTTAATTAAATGATGGGTAAAATTGGAAATATAATAGATATTTATCTTGAAAATGGAAAAACGAATTTTTTTTAGAAACAAAAAATAAAATATAAAACGACTAGTATTAAAAAATCGGATGTAGTAATATTTAAGTATTTTTAGGGTACATGTTTGAGAGTCTTGAAAATGTTACAATAGATAGCCGTTGGTCCATAAGCTCCACATGAATCCTAGTAACCTGCAAAAAGCGCATGCAATGTTTAGACAAAAATCTTCTATTGTCCCAACTTTAAAATTGAAAAAGAGAAAAAAAAAATAAAACAAAATTGAAAACGACCTTTTATACTAAAATAAATATATACTACTTAAATGCACCGTTCCCTGTTTTCTTTTCCAAAAGCGAGACTTATTATATAATATTGACGAATAAAATATTATTATTATTTTTTTATTTGATAATATAGCAATCAATTAATAGTATTAAAATACTCACCGTCTTTTCTATGCGCAGCACCTTTAGCAAACGAGACACATATTATCAAGAATCCAACTATGGCTGCTCCTCCCAATATCATGGCCACCGTCTTCCCCGTACTCGTTCCCGATGACCCTATACATTAATTAATTATTCAATTTATAAATAAATGACAAAATAAGTTATGATTAAACTTATCAATTTTAATGATACTGAATTATTACAATAATCCGCGTGAGTGAACAACAAAAGTTACAACCTTTAACCAGGTAAGCATTGACGGATACGACCTAAGCCAAAATTAAATGATTTTTTTATCAAAATTAAAATCATTGATGCAAGACAAAATCCTCAATTATCGTAAGGTAGAAGAATCAATAAAAGAAACCAAATAATATAATCAACAATAATAAGAAACAAAAAATGAGAAAAATTAAAATTCTTTAATTACCTCCCGAAGAACCAGAAGACGAATAGGAAGAAAACGACGGCGACGACGATGACGTGGACGCCGACGACGACGACGGCGAAACGGGGGAATTAAACGAAGCAGAAGCAGAGCTCGATTTCTTCGGCGCGCCGTGAGGATAATAGCTGTAGCTCATGAAGCACTTGCTCAGAAAAACCATCCCCGAAACGGAGCTGCCGCACTCCACCTGCGCCCTCTGCACGGCGCTCCTCACGCAGTCGACGCAGTCGCCGCTCCCCAGATCCCCCTCGCACTGCCCCATCGCGTACACGCCCTCGTAGCTCGCGGCGTAGTAGAACCCATCGCCGCCTTCGCCGCCTCCGCCGCCGCTAGTAAACCCGTTCTGCAGAGAGTAAAGAGCGGTGTCTCTCTTCTCTTCGAATCCGGAGCCCCTAATGTCGCTACCGCTGCAGCTTTTGTACAGAACCTCGAGCCCAGAAGAAGAAGCGCCTCCGCCGCCGCCGTCGCCGTACCCGGAGACCTCGTACGCCACGTAGCAGCCGTAAAGCTGCAGTCTTGAGGCCACGGGGTCGTTGGGGCATTGCTTGTCTATGAGCGTAGGGAGGTTGCTCACGCACGCGTAGCAGTCCACGTTCGATAGGTCTCCCCTGCACTGGAATAGGCCCGTGATCGTAGATTGGCCGCCGCCGCTACCGCCGCCGGAGGTGGCGGTGGTCTTGTAGAACCTCGATTTCGAGGACTGTTGGATGAGGGTTCCGTACAGGTTCGAGAGCGATTGGGAACCGTTTGGATCTGTTAACGACTGGTTGGCGCATTGTTTGTAGATCACCGCCGTGGAGTCGGAGTCGGCGGCGGATCTCCGGAGGGGGTTGAGGAGGAGGATGATAGTGAAGGCGATGAACAGAGGAAGATGATGGGATCTTAGTGAAACCATTTGTGGTGATGATTTTGGGGGGATTGAGGGGTTCGTTGAATCAGATCATGATTTTTTGGGGAGGTGGGCTTAAAGATGAGGACTTTTTTTTTGTGTGTGCCCTTTTTTCTTTATTTGGGAATCTTTGGGAGTGTGGCTTTGATTCTTGAGGGTTTTGGGTTTTGGGGATGGAGAAAAAAAATGGAGTCTTTTGGGGGACTCGAAAAAACTTTTTGGTTGCTTTTTGGCTTCGGAGAGGGTTTTTTTTTTCACTGAGAACTGTGCTGTGTGGCAAGGCAACCTAAGGAAGGTGGTGGAAAAATGTTTCAGGGAGACATTATTATTATTATTATCTATACTTTTTATTCTTTTATTAAGTGTCGGATAAGTTAAAAACTGTCATTTTGTGTCTCTATTAATAAATCATAATTTATCTTCAATTAATTATTATTATAAAAAAATAATTACCCACAAAAACAGTTACATATTATCTCTAAATTATCACTCACACCTACATTATATCTTTTTATTTCAATTTAATTTAAACTATTTAAATAATAAATCTAAACACAAAATAGTATATTTATATTATTGCACAGAGTGAGCTTGAGTACTAATTATTATTATTTTCCTTGGCATTTTGTGTTTGAAGTCTCTTGTAGTCCAAAACAATATCAATAATCGAATATTATAAATTTGTGGTAATTCAACGTTTATTATAATAATAACTCAATTTGCTCATGTATTTGAAGAAAGTAGTGGATTTTGAAAGATCCATGTACAAGTCTTGCATGGAGTGTGGCCCAGTAAAATGTAAATGCCGGTTTAATACAAGATGCGGAATCCGGATAATGTGTGTAAGGTGTTCGATGAAATGTTCAATCGAGATGAGGTGTGCTACGGGCCCTGAAGAATATGGGTTGGCGAGGAAAAATAGGCCCACTGGGGTCATTGGGGGTTCTTTTGGCGATGTGATGTGATGCGGAGGGAAGTGCATAGGATAATTGATATGTGTAGAATAGGAAAAGGAATTCCGGATAATAAATGTAGATGAGAAAGAGGACATATATGTTAGAGGATAAGAAATATGTAGGTTTATAAGATGCTGATGTGTTTGGCATATGGAGTTATATAAAGGGGCAATTTCGTTTCAGACCCCATCAGTGAAAAAATGATTTTTAAAGACCCATTTCGCTGAAAGTTTAGGATAAATGATTCAAACTTCGAACTGACCAAAATATCCTTACTAAATACTTTATAAGAAGAGGTATCGAAAGTCGCTTTTATGTTATTATCTTACGGTATTTTGTTATCATATATATATGTGTGAACTGTTACTATATGTCAATATTGCATTCCTATATGGTTAATAAGTGATATCAATATACTAAAATTGACTTTCGACGATTGACATTTTTCGTATATTTCATATTCATTCCCATGAGCATCGTCCCTGCAACAAATCAAATTCGATGTGCAATTGACGGTTTTTTCTGATCTTAACGTCATTGAACGTATTATTTGGAATGCGAATTTTTTGAAATTCTTAACGCGAATAAGGAAAAATAATTGTGAATTGAATAATTTTTTCGGCCAAAATTGCAGGTACTATGTATAAATTCGAGTGACTCATAGTCTGAATATTACGTTGTGCCATCGTATTGGCTTCATCGCTCGTTGTTTGGGCGAAATTTCGAAATTATTCGAAAAAATGTGAATTAACACACTTGTTGGGTAACACTTCTTGCATTCTGGGTAACAATTCTTATAGTTTGTGTAACACTTCCTGGGTAAAATGCATGCGAGCAAGAAGAATAGATCGAAAACCGCCGATAACACCAAAAAACGTTGAAATTGGTGGCATCTCGACTTCAGTGACCGAATAAGGTTAAATCGACCTCAATTTGTGTTTTGATAAGCAAGGAAGAATAATAGAATGTATAATGAAATATTGCATTAATCTCAATTCTAAAATTCCGTTGAAAAAATGGTGGGAAACTCGAAATTATTGACAAGATAATGTTAAATCAACCAAATTTATCACGAGCCTTAAAAATCAACGAGAATTATTGACAAATATGATGATTCTTGAACGTTTTCGAACTGAGTAACACTTTCGGCAATAAATATAACACATGTACACACAAGAAAAATATTTTATTAAGAACATTCTAGAAGGTTCTGGATTAGTATGAAATATTACCTCATTACATACAAATAATATCACATGTTTGATTGTAAATAACAATACCAACTTAATTTTTAACGATTATGTAAATACTTATACGGCATAATGATTCTCAGTAACACAACAATAATTTGATTAATTTCACTCATAAATGTGCTTTTTTCGAATGTATACGATTGTCATTCATGGAATATAAGATTTGATGATGTTAAACCATCATATTTCTTTAAAAGATACAATCTTTGAATGTTAATGTTATTAGTCAAATTTTGAGGTTATTAGTCATGTAAACATATGGTCCTTTGTTGGCAAACATAAGTTACTATCTCCTTTGCATCATAATATATGTTATTCGTGATTTTTAAATTTCAGTATTTGGGGTTTGAGATTTATATGTGGTGTGGTATGCATATTGATTTCGACTTGATATTTGGCGGAATCTTAGAAATTCTCTTAAAATACATAAAACGGTACTCGTAAAGGATTAAGTGTTACCAGTAAGTGTTTAAGTTTTATTCGAAACGAATGATCTGTTACATATTGCAGTTTACATGCTAGGGTTTCTATAGGCTTGTTTTTGGGTTTAGGGTTTCGGGGTTAAGATTAAGGATTTACGACACAAAAATTTGGTAATATAATGTACAACTTGTGATTTATAGGATGCAACAATAAAATTTTTTAGGGTTTTGAGTTTTGGGTTTAGGGTTTAGGGTTCGGGGCCTAGGGTTTAGGGTTCGGAGCTTAGGATTTAGGGAATATGGTCTATAAAATGTTATTCACAATTTAATGTTGAACTTTGAACAAGTTTGTGAAGAATTTCGTAAAGTTATGTTCATTGAGATTGATATAATCTAAGTTTGGAATGAAAGAGTATATGTTTACATGACTAATAACTTCAACATTGTACTTTTTACATTAACATTCGCATAACGTGCCTTGTAAAGGAATTTGGAGGTTTAGCTTTATCATATCATCTATTTCCATGAATGTCAATCTTATACATCCGGAAAAAAGTGCATTTATGAACAAAATTAATCGAATTAGTAATGTGGTACTGAGAAGATATTATGTAGTACCAATATCTACAATTGTGTTATAAATTGAGTTTATTTTGTTATTTATTATCAGACATGTGGTATTATTTGAAGGCAATATGGTAATATTAGTCATTATCATGTTAATATTATCTGACAATCTAGAACGTTCTTACTGAAGCGTTTTCTTTTGATGTGTATGTGTTATAATCAGTGCATAAAGTTATTACGCTAAAAAATATTTCAATTTTGGGGAAAACTAATTTTCGCATTATTCCATGATTAACATCAATAATTTCCTTACATTATCAAGACTTGTGATTAAGTTGGATTGATTTCACAATTTTCGACCATTAAAGTTGAGGTTTCACCTCGAGATTTTTGAATTGGTTTGAAGTATTATTTCATTATCAAATTTAAAAATTTTCGTCGATAATGAAGACCCGTGAGAAATTGAGGTCGATTTAACTTTATTCGTTCACTAAATTCGGAGATTCCAACGGTTTCATTGATTTTTGGGTGCGTTTGTTGTTTTTTGTCTATTCCTCTTAGCCTTTTGCTTGTTATCCAGGAAATATTACCCAGAACGCATGAACTGTTATGCAGAATAAATGAAGTGTTACCAACCAGATTTATAATTAATAAACATTTCAATCTTAGGTCTAATCAAAATTCTTCGTTATTCCATGATTAACATTAATAATCTTCTTCGATTACAAAGACCCATGATCAAATTGAGTCGATTCCACCTTATTTGGCTCGAGATTTCACCTGTTTTTCAACGAGATTTTCAAATTATATTTAACGCAATATTCCACGATAAGGTTCATATTTTTTCGTTGATTACATGAGAAATTGACGTCGATTTCATCTTATCCTGTCAATTGTGTCAGAGATTCGAGCGGTTTCAGTGTTTTTTGGGTGTTGCCGACGGTTTTCGATCTATTCCTCTTTGCTTTTACTTGTATACAACATGTGTTATTTACTGTGACGAGTCGTTATTTTTTTCTACTTATGTGTTCGCTTTGCGGCAACATTTGTTATAAATTACAAAGCACGTGGTATTTTTGTTGCATGAACTGTTACCCAGAAAGCATGAAGTGTTACCCGCTAAACGTTTATAATTAGCAAACGGCTCAATCTTATGTCCCATCAAAATTCTTCGTTATACCATGATTAACATCAATAATACCCTTCGATTACTAAGACCCATGATCAAATTGAGTCGAATCCAACATATTCGGCCATTAAAATCGAGATTTCTCCCATTTCAATTTTCTACATGATTTAAAGACAAAATTCCTTACAAAGCTTATAACGTCATCAAAACTTAATCTCGTGGTTTTCCTCGATTTCTCAGACCCATATGCAAATTGAGATCGAATTCTCCTTATTTAAACATTAACGTGAAGATCCGGATGGAAGATCGATCGCATGAGGATGACAATGGCATGCTCCCGTAATATTCGTGTATTTGAAGGGTAATTAACAAAGGCATTTAAATAATTTTCTGAAGTAATAAGGGTATATAAGACATTTCATCGCAAATTGGTCCTTATCTCTAATGAAAGTATAAAATGGGTCCTTCTCTATGTTTTAAAACATGTTGGGGTCCGAATTATAAGGAAACATGTTTAAGTGGGCCTGAACCCTAATTTAACCTTATATAAATAATTAAATCCATGTTTATATATATATAACAATTCTGAACTCATGTGTATGTGTTCAGAGAAGTACACTTCTCAGTTGAGTTATTATAAACCTACTAATAACGAGTTTTATTTGATACTCACTAATCAGTTTTATATAAAATTAAATGATTAAACCTTCATGACGTACGAAAGAATAATGATTCAAAAGGTGGTTTGAACTATAAACGAATTAAATCATTGAGGCATCATGAATTCTAATTCACATATATAAATAATATTGTATTAAATTGATAGCAAAGAAAAACAGAAAACATTTATTTTAATTGCAGAACAAACGACACATATATCATCACAAAGGAAGCAAACAGACACAAACCCTCATGCCCTCGTGGGCTTATTATAATTAATTTGATGATAAAAACATCATATAATAATCATATATAATTTTAAGCAGTGCATATTTCGGGATGAGCAATGAGATATTCCTCGACGTGCTTCAAGATGGTGACGTAGCTCTCCTCCTCAGCCTTAACTATCTCCTCCTTGAGCTCGTCGCCCTTCGTGCGCCACTCCCTCACAATCTTGACTACGCATCCACCGTCAGGGGTATTTTCGTACTTTTGGTCATAGTAGACCGACTCGAGATCGCCGCCCACCACGGCTCCTTCCACAAGAGTGTACTTGGTCACGTTGTTCTCCACGTCGAGGTAGTCGAACTTGTGCTTCGCATGAGTAAACGGGAACCCTGTAATAAAACAACCGTTGGAAATAAAAACGTATAAATTTTAAAGCTTAAATGTTTTTGTGACATAATCATTTAGGGTTTGTTTGGTTTGTGGAAATTAGTAGGGAAAGAAAAATGAAATGGAAAAGGAAAACTTGTTTTTATGTTTGGTAAATTGACGAAATAGATAAGGAAAAGAAAAGAAAAGAAAATATAGCTTAAGTTTACGCTTAAAACTAAGGAAAACTAGTTTCTTCACAAAATGGTGAGGAAAACGAAAGAAAAACTTACGAAAAACATTTTCTCTCCAATTTTCTTTTCCACACTAATTTCCTTAAACGAAACACAGCCTTAACATGGTATGGGAGCTGATGCCAAGAGGTCTTGGCTACGAATCCTCACGGGCACACATTTTAAGAAAAAATTACGTCTAAAGCTATGTATGAAATAAATCAGCACAGACATGATGGGGTATGCTGGAAATAGAAATATATAAATTTAAAACGATTTATATATGCATATTTAAAAGGTAGATTATAAGCTAATTAAATACTAACCGTCGGCGAAATGGGTCTTTCTTAGGGTTCCGACGCCGCCGTCTCCGTGGAGGATTTCGATGCTCTTAATGGCGTGGGGGATTATCTTAGGCAAAACGTCGTAAGTCTCGGTGACGAAGGCTTTGAACATCCTCTTCGCGGGGACCTTGCATTTCACTTCTTGTGTGAATGTGTGTACGCCCATTATTCTTTTTCTTACCTATATAAGCTAAATTATAATGTAGGAAGATTATATTATAAGTAGACGAAGGGTGTGTGTGTGAGTGACTAAAACGGGGACTTATGAAGGGCTATTTATAGCTGGGGAGGAGATTAATTTTGATGTGCTTTTTGAATTATTTTTAATTTCATTTCTATCTAGCATAGCAGCCGATCTTGAACTTGATGTTATTTTATTGATTTATACTCTAGGTAGTAACTCGGATATAAAATTTTTATCTATGTATGGCGGGCTGAGACAACATTAAAATATTGATTGTAGAACACGATTATTGATCTAATTATATAGATGTGTAGTTTATGTATACTATTTCCATGTGAATGGAATATAGTTCTCTATAGGGTCGTCGGTTAGTAAGAAATGATTGTTCATATATTATATGGTCCAAAGTCAAATACTCATTCTAATAAATATTGATAAAGTTGTAACTACGAGAAGCCAATAAGAGTGTGCATAAATACTAGTGATATATAATTTGCCTCGACAAGTATTTCCTTCTCCCATATGAAGCATAGAATCAACGACCTTGACTTCTACGTGACCTATTACACCTTGATCGAAGAACACGTGCTCGACGACAGGCTCTAGTCGATTTATTGTGACCAAAAATACGAAAATAACCCTGATAGTACAATGTGTACAAGCTCATCGAAGAGTACCTTATCGCCCATCTCCAAGTTTGTGCTTGGTAGAGTGGTCTTGTTCTTGTTATTGTTTAAGGTTGCAATAAGTCCTTCATGAAGATGAGTACATCATATGCATTGAGTGGGTTTGTAATTTGATTTGAGATGTTTTTTACCAATTAATAATTAATTTTGAATATCATTTGAAAGCTATGTCGCCGCTAGGGTTCATCTCACCTCAAATTCAAAAGATTTAATCTCGTTAATTATTGAAAAATCGAACAAAGACAGTATGTATTCGTAAACGCTGTCGGCATCTTGGTCGTGGTTCAGGGAGGTAAAATCAATAAAACAAAACACACGCCTTGTTTTTTTTCATTATTAAAACGATGGCGGTTTTAGAGCTAAATCGCTATCGAAAGATATTTATTAACTCGCGTTTCGCTAACTGTCATCGTAAAAGTCGCTATATTTCATAAACACGTTTATCCGAAACCCTAAGCACGTCGTTACATAAATAGCCATTCTCGTGTCGCAAATGACGGTGCCACACAGAGCCGCCGCCTCACTTTGACAGCGCCGTATGCATCTCCGCCGCCGAAATTCTTGAAATTCAAGCGGAGCCCACGCCAAATCTGAGATATATAAACCATTTAAAAGGAGGGGAAATAATGAATTCCAAATCCACCAACCAACGAGTCATCGACCTCAATCTCTATCCCTCACCGCCACCGTCTCCGCCCCGCTCCACCGCCGACCCCAGCGTCGTCCCGTTCCTCCTCACCCCCAAAACCGAGCCCGAGCCCATCTTCTACGGAACCCCAAACTCCTACGCGTCTCAGCCCATCTCTAAATTTCCCTGGCCCGAGCCCGAGCCCGAGACCCTTCCGATTTCACCCCCTTCGCCGACCCTCTCTACGCAGCTCACAACGTCGCCGATGGGCCCGACACCTCTCTCGCCATCGTCCCCTTACCTTCCGCTCCCCCCGCCGACGAAACCCAGCTCTCCTCCCGCGTCAAAAAGCCCCGATTCCGCTCGCGCGAGCTCGCGCGCGCCGACCAATTCGCGCCGGAAGACCACCGCTGCGCTCGAATCGAGGTGAGAAGAACCCGGATTCTGTGGGACTCCCTGCGGGTCCTGGCGACGCCGTTAGAGGGGGGCTTTTGAAGCAGCCCAGCTGATGCGTGGGGCCCATCAGTGGCTGCACGGCGATAAAAGGATAGTGGGGGATCGTACCCGGGATTTCGATTGGGGATCTCTTCTTCTACAGAATCGAACTGTGCCTTTTGGGATTGCACTGTCAATCTCAGGCGGGAATCGATTTCCTCCCCGTGAGCCAGAGCTCCGCCGGCGACCCATCGCCACCAGCATCATAGTCTCCGGCGGGCGATGAGATTCTGTACACGGGCCAAGGCGGGCAAGATAATCATGGAACGAAGCAAGTCAGGGACCAGAAGCTCGAGGGTGGAAACATAGCCATGGAGAGGAGCATGGCTCACAACGTCGAGGTTCGTGTGGTTCGCGGGATCAGGTACAGCACCGGGATCGGGAAAGTCTACGTGTACGACGGCTTGTACCGCGTGGTGGAGACGCGGTTCGCGGAGGGGAAATCCGGGCTCGGGGTTTGCCATGGACGTGTCGAGGTACAGGAACGTGGCTTGCTACGTGAGCAACACTTCGACCCCGAATCTGTTCGTGCAGTTCGTGGTGAGCGATCACGATGATGTGGCGTTTCCTCGCGCGATGGTGTTCGCGTCGGAGAACGTTCCGCCGCTGACGGAGCTTACTCTTGATTATGGCGTTGCTGATGAGGTGGCGGGGAATCTTTCGATAGGGGAGTAGCTCGGTTTTTGTTGATGTGTTTTTTGAAAATGCTTCTTTTTTTCGGTTCGTGTTTGTTTATTTCGTCGCCATAAGGGCTCTTATGAGATCTTTCTTCTCTTTAGGTGGATTACGATGGATATTGTGGGACCCTTTAGTCCCTTTTAATTTAATGTTACCAAATGGGTGAATTTATGCTTCTCCTGGTCACGAGTTCGAATCATTTGACTGTCTTTTCTGAGGCTTGTGATAGGTTTTATGACAATCGAATTGTCGCATACCGTTTGGTCCAAATTCATCGAAACTCTTGCTCTGTTTTTCTCCGTCTCCTCGACTCTATACACATCCAATCCACGGCACTTCGACAACTAAACGAAACGAACAAATCTCAGTAAGAATCCATCCAAGAAAAGTGGGAATATTAGGGCAAATCACTATGATATCGAATCATCAGCCATTTTTAGGACCTAACGCCTCCGTTGACTAGCCTGTAAATCAAGGGACGAGGTGGAAATTTGCATCCAAGAGCGAATGCACTTCCACAAGAGAAGAAACCTTGTAATCGGGTTTGAATTCCACGTCATTGTACTCCGGGGAATCGTACCGTCCCGTTTCATCGAGCAAGCAAGTAAAAGCCCCAGCCCTTTTCCCGCAGGCTACCTGCAAAAAAAAAATACCGAGCAGTTGATCTTTGCTATGTTAGCTATCAAATCTTGTTTCGGGTCTTTTACAGTTTCTACGTTCTTGATAGAGAAAACGATATAAATCTATGCAACCAAGAAAAAGAAACTTACGTCGTCCTTAAGGCTATCACCGATCATCATGACTTCATTTGGCTGCACGTCCCAATTCGAACATATATGAAGCAGTGGAGATGGGTCTGGTTTATAAGGCTTGAATTCCCTGCTTAATGCAGGAGAAAATATTACCTGCAGGAAAGAAAAAATGTACACTGAGAAAAAAAAAAGATTTGCAGTGTACCGAGTGGCACTTGCATGCATATCATTCCTGATACGTCAACAGGGGGACGAAAAGAAAATGCTCGGGTTTTAGAAGGCAGTAAACAAAAGAGGTAAACCATATATTAAGATCCCTAAATCTTAAGGAAACCTACCCCGAACCGCTGATGAAAAAGATCGACGGATTCCTTGACATTTCTGGTGATCAACCCCCTTCTGAAAATGGATTCGAAAAGGGAAAAAGAATGTTAACGATTCAGTAATACGTTGCAAGTAAAATGAATAAAAAAAGGGGGGATTAACAGCTCAATATAGTAGTATACAGATGTGTTTCAAAAGCGTAGAAAAAAAGCAGTGGAATTTAGAAATAAAAGGGCAAGGCTCAAACTTCTTAAGTGGAGGCAAGAAAAAACTGCTTGCAGCAATTCATTTGAAGCTAATAACACAAATATGCAATATGCAATTATCAACTGAAAATCTAAAGGTTGTTAGGTTATCAACTCAGTTAATATCAAGAAACATATCACCAAAGCATCTATGAGAAATCTTCGGCAACGAGAAATCAAATCCCAAAAAACAGAATCCATCTATCAGTATGACTAGAAACTTTTACCTAATACTCCTCGCATCGAGAAATCCACAGAGTTCTGAAGCACCTGCATGACATTCAAACGTAAAATTAAAGTGAATGTTAAAGGTATAATGCAATCAACAAACGCAAATCTTGAGCAAAGTTTATGACAGATTCCGAATCTGCTGCTCGGATTCGCAATATGCAGATCAAAAGCTACATTCAACATAGAAAAAAAGAGAGCTCTAATTGAAAATTCTAACCTGGCATGATTTGCAATCGGTCCAATCCCTGCTTCTCGAAATCGGCAATAATCTCGTACGCTCGCTTCTGCTTATCCGGACTCCAATTCTCGATAAGGTGCAAAATATCAATTCCTGAGGGATTACTCCTCTTGATCCTAACGTACTCGTCGTCGCCGAGCACGGCCTTGTACATCGCTTGAAAATCGATGACGGGAACCGTTAAGGTCCCGTCCATGTCGAAGACCACGCCGCGTAGGCGGGGATTGGGGACGGTGGTCGCCATTGACGAAAATGCCCTTGATGATTGGATGGGAAGCAGCAAGGTTCTGATTGGTAGTGGGAAGGGCATTATAGGCACAATAATATTCTTATCATTTCCGAGACTGAAAGTGCTAGCCTGTGGTGTGGTGTGGTGTGGTGTGGTGTGGCCTGTTGGGATATGGAGCTCAGCTTCCCAGGGAATCTTATAAAAACATTATTATATGGAGAAAAAATAATAATAATCGTTACAAAAGAATAAATAAATACATTATTATATGGATTAATTGCTTTAAAGCCCCGTATATTTGGGAGAGTGTCGTTATAAGGATAACAAAAATAAGGAATTACAATTTTAAGACTGTTTTAAAATTGAAGCAATTTGAAGAAAATTACGTTAAAAACATAATTTAAGCCCATTATTGCACACGACAGCCACAAATAACAATTATGTGGGAAAATCTTGAGTTGTGTTAGGAAAAATTATGTACAAATTAGCATTCAGCAACGATATGAATCAATTGAGGACAATAAATGCCACAACCCTAATTTCAACACTGAATTAACTTACGCGAGGTGCACATAACAATTAATTTGGGGATAGTCTTACGTGGCATCGAAAAAATTCGCACGTCCGACTCCACATATGATTTTTCCCGAGTTTATAATTAAATATGGTTTACATATGTTAATTTCGAACTGAAATTGGGTTTCCAGCGATAACCGTCATCAAGTTGCTTCAATTTGTAAACATATAGTATCCTAAAAAATCATTACTTCTTAATTTAGCTGATCTTAAAATACATCCCAAATATAGAGGACTAAAAAAAATTTTAAGCCTTACTATATTTAATTTTTATTCTATCATCTTACCCATTCAAATGGAAGCGATTTCAGCTAATCCCATCGGAGAATCGAGCTCCATACACTACTAAAAGCTGCACTCTTTATGCATATAAATGGCTACTCTTCAATTCCTGCGGTTGCCTTCAAGATCCAAAATCTGCTTGCTCCCTGTCTAAAGCAACTTATCGATGATCATTCTTTCTTTTTTCTATGCTTTAACATTCTTTTCTGGTGATTATTGAGATTTGATGACGATCCCATCGTTCATTACAAACATGCTAATCTGTTTTGTCTATCCATGGACTACCTTAAACTAGTCCAAGAGCTCAAGAAATGGGAAAAACGACACCAACATCCTTAGCAACAAAGGCCCATCATCGTTCTCAATAATCCGTTTCCCGCTGCTTCCGTTCTCCACATCTCTCACTTCTTTCGATTCATCGGACTTCGAAGCTTCTCCCACCGAGTAATAATATCCCGAGAAAGAATCAGTACCTTCATCGAGCTCTTCCCATCCACCGAAACGGCTCGGGCCTCTACCGTTGCTGCTCCTGCTGCTGCTGCTAACAGAGCTATTATTGTCCTTCTTCTGAGCCCCAAATGGGTTTAATTTCTTTCCCTTTCTCAAACTTTCTTTGACTCCTCTTTGGTCTATGGAGGCACGGGATCTTCGTGATCCCCTTTTCGTCTTCGTTTTTCTCCGCCTCTTATTGCCCTTGTTTATTAGTGTCCTCTGCACCGCAAATGAGAGAGTCGACTGCGTCAAAGGGATCGCTAGCGCCATGAGGAAAGTTTTCAAGCCAGTCGCTAGCAGCAGCGAGAGGATGATAGCTGGAAGCATCACGCCGTAAGATCCGAATACCTGAAGAAAGGAGAAGCTAAATTGGAGAAACTACTAGCAATTGCTTCATCGGAGGAGAAGAATCAAGTGAAGCAAATGAACGCACAAAGGAAAAAATAGAGGAGAGAATCAGTAATGCGATGATGACCTTGCGAATCCATATGCTGTCGATGTAATCCTCGAGCACGTCGAACCACCGATCCACGTCAGCGCTCTCGTCAAAATCGGCAGCGTCGTCTCCGTCGTCATCGGCGCCGTCTCCATCGCCGTCGTCGCTCAAGCTGAAAAGGCCGGTATTTGCTCCCAATTTCCGAGCCTCGCATACGTGAATTGGCCGCCGTGTCGACGGCGACGACGACGATGAGAGAAGAGTCAACAGAAGACGATATCTTGATTGATTGGGGATTGGCGGGGAATGAAGACGAATTTGAATAGGGTTTCTGTTCTTTGTGAGAAAGCGGGAGCAGCGACGTGAAGTGTGCGTGTGCCTGTGTGTGTTTTGTGGGAGGTGAAAGCTTTTGAGCGCAACTGCCATTTACGACCAATGGAATCTTATCGACTATATCAAATTATATGTATTTATATTGTTTTTTTTAAATGCTATATAATTATTATTGTTAAGTAAGGCTGTTGTTTCAATTGGGCTCAAACTTCGTAACACTGAGGCCCAATACACAGGTCCAATTTTTTTCTTTCTTTTTTTCTTTTTCATTTATTCCACCATTTCGATTAAGTTCGGTCCAAAATTTGAACCTTATTGTCAGTAATGAGACAATCAGGCTAACATGTGTATGGTATCCTTGTAAAGTTTGAACCTCATTATTAGTTGTGAGACGATTAGGTTTTCCAACGGAATAATCTCCCTGACATGTGTGGTATCTCCAGGTACCATAAGTTCAGTCCAAAATCTTAACCTCATTGTCGATTATGGAACAACTTTGACGAACTAATTCACATGCCATGTATCTTAAATTCATCCAAACTACGACAGTGAAGGAATCCAATGTGAAATAGAACCCGATACCACTTAGAGATGACCTATCATTCCTCATGTAAGAGTAGTCTCTCCATTTTTTGGAGTGACATTTTTGAAGAAGATTGGATCTTTGAAGTAGAAGATCGAAGAAAAAATGAAGGGAATTGCGATCTGACTTAATAGTCATTTTCGTGGTAGGTTCTTTATTTCTTCGTATTTGGTTTCCTTGATGATATGCGAGTCGTTGTTCTTTAGCGGATCATGATGTTATCGTCAGAGAAACGTTGTTGGGCACTTTAGCCCATGTTGTCTGTTGAATAAATTCCGGAAAAAATAACTATATTTAAAAAATTTAAGAAATGAAAATTGTTCTTTTCACTTACAAAAGCTTAATTTCAAATAGATTGTTAATAATATGGATCGTTGGAGAGTTTTCGGATCCAAACACATACGAATAATAGGCTAATAACTGTCCCAAAATTATTACCAACCGTTAGAACAACCGAAGCCTTCTCCCACGCAAATAGATAAATACATTCATTAATATCTCTTCCCAATTTTACTAAGGAATTGAGCGACTCATTTACCAGAAAATCTATAACAAGATGGCATTAATATTCAGACTGTTTCCTCCTATGAAGCTTCATTATAGTGCATGGATTTGCAGAGGATTCGCTTCTGCCACGAGACCCTCTTTTAAAGTAGGCCTAGATTATTTTTTGTAGTTTATATATTATTGAATGATAAATTCATAATGTATATGTATATATATATATATATGTATATTTACAGTCGAAGATTGATAAAGATACGTGTGAAAAGGTCGTTGAAGCAGCGGAAACAGTGAAAGATGGGACGAAGGAAGTGGTTAAAGAAGTGAAACGGGTCGGTCAGGCGGTGACGGAGAAGGTCTCTAAAGCGACGGGAAATGTACGTTGTGTAATTAAATATTAAATAAAAAAGAAAATAGAAATACATTACTGTTCGATTTAATTTTGTGGATATTTATTAATTTGGACAGATGATGGCTGACGTGGCTAAGAAAGTGTTCGAGAAAGCATCGGACAAGGCTGAGACTGAGCATGGCAAAGATGCCATGGACACGGCCAAAGTAGCTGCTCAAGTTTTCAAGGACAAAGTTTCCGATAAATAGATTATTATTATGCTAACTTTGAATGTCGATTGATTTCTTGGGTTGGGAATTGGGATATCATATTGTAAACTGTTTATCTTTTTTTTTTTAATCAAATGAATATATTCATAAATTGCCATATGTTATTTGATCATGTTGAAGTAAAATCGTTGCTGAAAGGCGTGAAATATTAAGTACGATTCACATATGTTAATTTCGAGCATGCAATTAATTTACATTATTAGTGTTTTCATACTGTATAAATTAGTTTAATTTATCAATCCTTAAAATATCACGGGGAACGGTTCATTTGGCCAAACATATTATACATAAATATTTATTTTTTCGATATAACTATAAACATAGTATAAATCGAATCAGAGGCAATCAATTTTTGAGTAGTGTGGGAAAACGAAAGGAGACGTACGATCAATGTCGGCGGCTGCTGGTGGTAAAGGGTTGATGACATCACTGTCACAGCCGGTGACATTCGTCACGGGCAACGCCAAAAAGCTGGAAGAAGTCCGTGCAATACTAGGAAAATCGATTCCCTTCCGTTCTCTTAAACTCGATCGTAAGTCGTAACGTTCTCATCAATAATCGTTTAAGCTTTTTAGTTTGTGCCCAGATCCTTCATTTATTTATGATTTTCTTTTTGCTGTTGAATAGTGCCGGAGCTACAAGGAGAGCCGGAGGAGATTTCGAAAGAGAAGGCGCGATTGGCAGCTAAAGAGGTTACGTGTCGGAGCTCTTGAAAAAAAAAAGTTTGAATGAATTGGTGCGTACGAACTGTTTGTGAAAATGCCTAACTGGAAATTTTTTTTCCACGTGAAGGTTAATGGGCCAGTACTGGTGGAGGACACGTGCCTTTGTTTCAACGCTCTCAAGGGTCTCCCAGGTAGTTTCAAGATCGTTTACTGTTTTTCCATCTCTAGAGACTGTTCCCATGTGGATCAGTGGGTTGCTTTATACTAACGCGGTATGTGGCTGATGAGTTTGAATGGTTTTTGCAGGGCCTTACATGTAAGTGCGGTGTTTATCGGCTGATGACATTGTTATGATCAGGCCGTGATGATATGTCGTATTCTTCGTATGTTCGTGTTCGTATTTGTGAATGTTTACCTGTGCAATTTATGGCTTCTTTAATTGTTAGGTAACATGAAGCTTGAGGACAAAAAATGAATGCTTTATAGTCCTTTGAAGTTTATTGCAACAAACACCTGAATAATGTTGAGAATACATAGAGATAGATTATTGGAGATTATAGTCTGTTTTGTCACCTTCCTAGTGGAACTGACCTTTTCTAAGATTCCTTTGGACTCGAAGGCTTAGAGATTTGCATACAACATCATTAATTGTAAGTTGTAATGTTATCTTGTTGGTGTCTTTTCTGAGGTTTTATAGAGAAAAACCTTACCAATTAGGAGGATGGAATTTTTGTCTACGTGAAGGACCAACTGTATAAGATTTCAATGACGGTTATCATCATCTTCTGAGTGTGGCTTACCTTTCCTAATGTTTTCTCTGGGCACAAATGGTTGAGGATATGTTTATATTGTTGTGATATTTAAATCTCTGAAATGCTGATTTTCATATTTGGCTACTAACATTGCAGCAAGTGGTTTCTACAAAAGACTGGACACGAAGGTATATTCTATTATATCATTTAATTTGCTGTTCTAGGATCATATAAAAAGGCTAAACTGTGTCTTTGCAGGCCTGAACAATTTGTTGATGGCATATGAAGATAAATCGGCTTATGCCCTCTGTGTGTTCTCCCTTGCTCTCGGTTCAGATGCAGATCCAATTACCTTTGTAGGAAAGACTCCGGTATTGTTTTTTTCTTTTCCAATTCAAGAAAATTAACGGGTTTTGTGGCCTTTGTAGAAATGCCTGCTCATCCCTGTTTAGCAAACACACACACACACACACTCGTATACGCCTATTTTGTTTAGGATTGTGGAATAATTTTGACATGCATTTCAGGGGAAAATAGTGCCTCCAAGGGGACCCACTGATTTTGGATGGGATCCAATTTTCCAACCCGATGGATACGACCAAACGTATGTTTGGCTCCTCCCTTCTAATTTCTTCTTACAAAACATACTTTAGAGACATACCGTAAATGGAAGATAAAAATGGGCCAACCAAGTGAGTTTTGTCTGTTGTTACAGTTATGCAGAGATGCCAAAGGAAGAGAAGAACAAGATTTCACACCGTTACCGAGCACTTGCACAGGTGAAATCGCATTTTGCCGAAGCTAAGTACCCTTTTGAAACTGATTTGTGAGTCCAGTGAGAAAGAGGATGAGCAGCAATGGTATGTTTAACTTCTGCTATTGATGTTTATAGTCCATGAAAAAGAAAACTCAATCTTTTGAAGAAACTCAGGTGAATGTTTTTTTAAAGAACTACAACTGGGCTGTTATTTGTGTGGGCCCGACCGGTTTTCATTTATATATATATATATATATATATATATTATTTTGGATCAAGAATGTATCTTTCACACAACTGCCCCTTGATTATATTCAGTTTGAAAAAAATCTTAACTTCTTGTCGGCTCTGCCATGAGACAGATTTCGATTATCAGCGGGACTAATCATCCATATCCTTGTTTTCATTTCACTACTAAAAAGGGTCTAATAGTAAAGTTTGTTTAATTGATTAAAACATTACATACCAATATGAGCCTCGAGGTCTGTTCGGAGCTTTGAACATTTACGATGAAGCTTTTGACCTCACGAGAATGCTTCCAATTCACTTGAGTATCAGCGTGCAATAAAATATAAATACAATAATTTAAGAATTATTATGAAATTAAAATGCTCATATCTTGTTATTTTAATTTCGAACTATTTTTAAGTCAGTAATTATATAAGGTATCGCTTATTATATATAATAGATTATTTTCATTTAGCATATTCAAATTTAATGTTTTTTGCAATATACTATTTTTTTTTTCTTTTTGAAGGAATATAGATATATAATAAACATAAGTGAAAAGTTAGGTAGAATTGGAAAGTGAGTGTAAGAGAGCGGATAAAGTCGACTCAGGTTATATATTCCAAGCAAATATAAGCTCGGTCAAGCTCGGAAAAGGCAGCCCTATTAGTCCGTACACCTAATCTTCTAAAACCCTTACACAATTAGCATTTATACCCCACGCGCGCCGCCGCAAGCCGCCACCATGCAGGCCGCGTTCCTCCGTACTGCCCCGCCGGCGCCGACGACGCCTCCGAGGACTTCCTCCCTCAAAACCCACCGCTGCCTCGCCGTCCGTTGCTCATCGTCCACAACCACCACGCCGCCGCCGCCCACCACGACGGACGACGCAGCTCAGAAGCTGAACAAGTACAGCGCGAGAATCACCGAGCCCAAATCGCAGGGAGGCTCTCAGGCGATTCTCTACGGCGTGGGCCTTTCCGACGATGATATGCACAAGCCTCAGATAGGCATTTCTTCCGTGTGGTAACTGTAATTCGTTCGTAAAGATTCGATTTTTGTTCTTCTTCTTCCTCTTTTTTTTTTTTTTTGTGACGCTTGTATTCCCAAAAGGTACGAAGGCAACACGTGCAACATGCATCTGCTGAAGCTCGCTGAGGCGGTGAAGGAAGGTGTTAAAGAGGCTGATATGGTGGGGTTTAGGTTTAACACTATCGGTGTCAGTGATGCTATTTCTATGGGCACCAGAGGGATGTGTTATAGCTTGCAGTCGAGGGATTTAATTGCTGATAGCATTGAGACTGTGATGTCTGCGCAGTGGTACGATGGGAATATATCGATCCCGGGCTGCGATAAAAACGTAAAGGGGCCTTTTCTTTCTACATTTTTGTTTTGTAATAGTGGCCCTTATTGTTTCTTAAGCTCACAAGTTGTTTTGGTATTTTCTCGTATTCTTCGAGTGTTTAACGGTGGAATTAATTTATCTGCAGATGCCAGGCACCATAATGGCTATGGGACGCTTGAACCGGCCAAGTATCATGGTTTACGGTGGAACCATTAAGGTTTGCTTATTCTTTCCTATTATCGGGAGAAGAAAGTCACATTCGTCTCACATTTTTTATGGACTTGTCTTACTATATGATGAGTGGTTCTCTCTAAAGTAGAACCAGTTGCTGATGAAATTTCATTGTTTTCTTTAACTTCAATTATTCTTGCAATGTAGTTCAGTTTCTCTTTTCTGTGAGCTATTCCACGATAGTTTTCGTTCGTGCTTGCTATTATAAACTTTGTTTGGGTTCCACAATAGTACTTATCGATATGCTATTGGCCTTTTGCAGCCCGGTCATTTTCAAGGACACACATACGACATTGTATCTGCTTTCCAGGTATTTGCATCTCTCTCTCTGTCCCTCTCTCCCTCTCTCTCTCCCTCTCTCCCTCTCTCTCTGTGAGTTTGCCTTGCATTTTCATTGAGACTGCAAGTACCACGGTTCTTTCCATAGTAATGTAGCCCAACTATTTTCTCCGAATGCTATCTATGCAGCCTAGATAATGAATTGCTAGCTTATCTTATGAAAATTATTCTCGTGGCTCATGAACAAGAAACTTCCATTGTGTTTTTTTTCTTTTAACTTTGTCAAATGTGCATGCTCTTTCAAATTGAGACTGGATAACTTTGTTTTGCTTTAATTTTTAAAAAGTTTATTTTTTTCCTGCAGGTTTATGGAGAGTATGTGAGTGGCTCAGTAACCGATGAAGAACGGTTGAACGTGGTTCGTAATTCTTGCCCCGGAGCTGGAGCATGCGGTGGCATGTATACTGCAAACACGATGGCTTCTGCTATCGAAACAATGGGAATGTCCCTTCCTTACAGGTTCAAAATATTTCTCTGAAATTTTCTTCTACTCCCGAAAAATTACTAACCCCCATTTATTTTTTCCCCCAAAAAAAAAAATAGTTCTTCAACGCCCGCTGAAGACCCTTTGAAGTTAGACGAGTGTCGCCTCGCTGGCAAGTATCTGCTAGATTTGATCAAAAAGGACTTAAAGCCTCGCGATATTATAACTCCAAAATCACTGAGGAACGCGATGGCCATGGTCATGGCTCTCGGTGGATCAACAAATGCTGTTCTTCATTTAATTGCCATTGCAAAGTAGGCCGAATAACTATTTTCTGAAGCCCATTAATTTTTTTTTCTTACCATCGAATATAACGATCTTTACGCATGCATTTACAGATCTGTCGGGTTAGAATTGACACTCGATGATTTCCAAAAAGTCAGCGACAAAGTTCCGTTTCTTGCTGATCTTAAGCCTAGTGGTAAATATGTAATGGAGGATGTTCACAAGGTATTCTATACTTTGTTTTTTTTTTTTATTTCTTTGGGGTTTCTTTTTCCTGGATTTGCCTGAACTAAGATGTTAGCTAATTTTAGATTGGAGGTACACCTGCTATTATTCGGTATCTTTTGGAGCTTGGATTTTTAGATGGTGACTGCATTACAGGTCTTGTAGTAGCCTTTACAAGTCTTTTTTGTATTTCCTATTATTTTATTTCGTGTAATAGTTCCTCGCTTGACAGTTGATTTTGTTATTCCTTTTCAGTTACCGGACAAACTCTGGCAGAGAATGCAAAGCTTTATCCATCCTTGCCTGAAAGCCAGGTATGTATGAATGTTTTTCTTTTTCTTCATGCCAAATTGCATATAACCCACTTGTGGTTTGAAAACTAAGCACCGAAACCCCTCTGATTTGTAAATTGCGTAAAACACCCACGTTGTTTATTTAATCATGCGCTCCTTGCCATTTACACCCCCTGATCGAGGGTACAATGCTAAGTTTTAGACAACACTGTGGGTACGGTGTTAAGTTTAGACAACATAAGGGAGTTTTTGCAATAAAAAATTAGGGTAATAACGTGCATTTCAGTATATCCACGTGGCGGTATAGAATAATTTACCCTTGTTCTATAAACTTTGTTATTCATGCATATGTTTGCCAAGATAAATTTCTTCCACCTTATTATAACAGCAAATAATTAGGCCATTGTCGAACCCCATCAAGGAAACCGGTCACATCCAGATATTATACGGAAACCTTGCACCCGAAGGATCTGTCGCGAAAATAACTGGAAAAGAAGGGCTCTACTTCAAAGGTAAAGTCTCCCGTATTTTTTTTCTTCGTAAAATGAGAACCATATGGAACTAAACTAATTACCTAAAATTATCAGGCCCCGCGCTTGTCTTTGAGGGAGAAGAAGCTATGATCGCAGCTATCTCTGAAAATCCATCGAATTTTAAGGCAAGGCTCCTTCGCATAGCCTTAGTTTTATTTAAGAACCACCTTTTTATATATCCTTTCTTTACTTTATTCGCCGAATAAGGATTCGGGAGATTTATCTTAGTTTTTTCTTTTACCCAATTTTAGGGGAAAGTAGTGGTTATCAGGGGAGAGGGTCCAAAGGGAGGACCCGGTATGCCTGAAATGCTCACACCAACAAGTGCAATAATGGGGGCGGGACTTGGCAAGGTATGTGTGTGTTTCGTGTAAGATTTATTATTATCGTTGTCTTTTTTTCGAGTTTTAAAAAGGATGTCGACTCGTTTTATGAGTTGCGAATGAATCGTGTACAGGAAGTTGCACTTTTGACCGACGGGCGATTTTCTGGAGGCTCACACGGCTATGTCGTTGGACACATTTGTCCCGAGGCTCAGGTAACTCGAGCTTTCGTAAAACTTTAAACTCGATTTTGTCGTTTTTCTTTTCGTTTTGTGTCGATTCTTGTGATAAAAAGAAAGAGACGATTTCGATAAATTTCCTTCAAGAACATTGGATAAAAGGGTTAACTATTTCGGGGTTGCACTTTCAAGATCCCAACTTTATGGGGTTGCAGTTTAAGGACCCTGACTTTCAAAATTGGAGCAATTTAAGGACATACAGTGTTGGAAACCTGATTGTGGTCCTTAAAATTGCAACTCTAGACTCCGTCCCCCCGTATAAGCAAAACTCTGGCGTGGGCGTAGGACTTATCCCTAAACTATTCGGCGTGTGCGGATCGCGTGTCGAAGTTCCAGCCAAAATTAGGTTTCCTCCGCACTGCGTACTTAAATTGCTTCAATTTTGAAAGTTACAATCCTTATACTGCAACCTCGTACAAAAAAAAAAAAAAAAATTAGTTAACCCTGATAAAATGATGAATCTTGGGATCAACATTTTTTCAGGAAGGTGGTCCTATTGGTCTGATCCAGAACGGTGACGTCATCACGATAGACATCGGAAAGAAAAGAATGGACGTACAACTCACGGAAGCAGAGCTCAACGAGCGAAGAAAGAATTGGACGCCGCCGCCTTATAAAGCCGAACGTGGAGTCCTCTACAAGGTAGTCAACACAGTTTTCAATCGTTGAATCCTCTCGATAGCATTCCTCATTTTTCTTTTTTTTTTTTATTTTTTTTTATTTTCAGTATATTAAGAATGTGCAATCGGCTTCGAAGGGGTGTGTGACCGATGAATAACGGGACGTGAAATTACTTCGAGAAAACATCGACGGGTTTTTCTACTGAGGCTGTTTAGATTTAATCTGAGTTTTACTTTGCTTATCAAGAAAACATTTTGTCGTTTGTTGTGATGAGTTTTTGTTAGGAGACTGTTGCATGGTTTTATTTATGTATGAATCGTATACCCTTGGCACGTCATTATTTTTTTAGTATAAAATAATTATCTGTTAGCTGAAAAGAGATTTGGTGCGTAGTTTAATAATTTAATGATTGGCAGCTGGAGTCGTTAGTGCCGAAAGGTTAGATATATATATATATATATATATTTTGTTTATTAAGAAAACGAACCGCCGACGTTACGATCATACTTTGGAAATTTAATTATCGTGATGGTATAGCATATGAAAAAATATATAAATACGTTTCTTCTAAAAATATGTTTCGTCACGTTATTTTTTTAATTATCTTAACCATGAACTACATTTTAGGAAGTTGTGACACCATCTACGTCGCTTCAGCGGGGCCCACGTGACAAATCCTATTCTTCATCACCTTCACCGTCAACGTAATTTCTTTCTACGAAGAGTAATGAAGAGCTAAAAGGCAATTTCGCCGTCGACACGAGCTCCAAGCACAAAAGCTAGTCAGCCAGAGGTAGACGACACAAGAGAATCTCCTATTTTCACGTGTTTGACATCTCCAATTGAAGCGAAACTGCATGTTACTTTCGTAGTGTGTAGCTGTTTTTACGAAAACTAGCGTACGAGCGGCGTTGCGCCGCTTCTGTTTCGTCGGAGGAATCATCGGGAAATAAATCGCTTGTCAGTTTTTCTTCTTCATGTTTCTTTGTACTTTTTTCAGGTGTATCGTTGATTTTGATCCATATCAGGTGTCTAAATCGCTGGTAGTGACTGATCTCTGAGCAGGTAATAGTTTCCTTTACTCTGTATTTTTTTTGTTCTTGGTCTGTTTCGTAAACGTCAGTGTACGTTATTTTTGTTCACTGTTTTGGCTTCATTTTATGTTCTGATCGATTAAATTACGAGGACGCACGCAGCTCAGTGTTTTCTAACTATAGAAACCAATAGATTATGCCTCAATCATTGTTTCTCTGGATGGATCCAGAAATTATCTTAGATAGTTATGGTAAATTGCTCATATGTGTGTCAAATTTTGACAGCATCACGTGCTGAAGCATTAAATATCCTAATGCTGAACCCATACATGCATTTAAATTGATCATTAATAGCGGGGCCAGCATGTATGGTATTGCAAATTGCACGTTGTAGCCTGCTACTGTTGATACTGTATCTCAGTTGATGCCTTTAACTTTTCTGAGCTTTGCCTCTGCAGATAAAAAGATGCGTTTCTTGGATCTCTTCATTACCTCTTCGATTCCTGTCCTAAAAGTGCTTCTAGTGACTGGGTTGGGATCCTATCTTGCTCTGGATCATGTCAACATTCTTGGAGACGAAGCCAGGAAGCATTTGAATAATGTGAGGAATGATTATGAATGATAATCAGTATTTTATCGGCGTTGCTTGAAGCCTTCTGTGTACTTATCTGTAATTACCCTTCTGTTTCTTCGTTAGTCTTTAATCATCGGAATGAAAATGATTCATAGAGGTGCTGATTTTAGTATAAATTTTGGTAAAACAGGTAGTCTTTTATGTCTACAATACAGCACTTGTCTCCAGCAACTTATCAAGGACAATAACATTCCAAAGCATGGTGAAGTTGTAAGGAAATCACTCATTTTAGTTATCTTAATCTTACTTTGATGGTCCTTCGAATTCCTCTCGCGTAACAATCTGTGATCTAACAGGTGGTTCATGCCTTTAAATATTCTTCTGACATTCATAGTTGGTTCAGTTCTTGGCTGGGCAGTTGTTTTCATTACAAGAACACCTCAGCATCTCCGCGGCCTTGTTATCGGTTGTTGTGCTGCAGGTATGATTACAAAGAAGCAGCAGAGCTTTTCAAATTTCATTAGCTTCAAATTGTAGAGATAATGAGAGCTAACCACCTGATATTTTATTGCAAACTGTTTTCATAGGAAACTTGGGGAATATGCTCCTCATTATTATCCCAGCAGTTTGCAAAGAGAAGACAAGCCCATTTGGAGACCCTGATATTTGCAACACTTTTGGCATGGCCTATGCTTCACTTTCAATGGCTGTAAGTTTTAAATTGATAATCTGTCCCGAAAAGAAGCCTTAACTCGGGATTCAGAAACATATGCTTTCAAATTGATTGTTAAGACAATCAGAAATATCTGTTTGCAGTAACTGAGAATGTCATAAAATGTTCCCCATTTTGATCCGCATTACTTCCCACTTTGTATTTTACATTCTGGTCTTATATTTCAGATAGGTGCTATATATCTCTGGTCCTATGTTTACAACATTGTCCGAATATCGATAAGGAGTTCGAAAGAAACTGGAATCTCTTCTCCAACTGTAGATAGTTGTTCCACAGAACCCTTGCTACTTCCGAGTGACTCTGCAGCAGTTGAAGATCATGGAATTAGGTTTTCGTTGCCACAAAACATTGTTCAGAGTAAACCTCAGGTAGTTAAGAGAGAGCACAGATGTCGCTCTTACCATATAGGGAAATGTACGTTTCATGTAACAATGGAATCACTTGCTTGTATTGAAATTAACATGATTAAACATGAAATGCAGGTATCTGTTCCTAGTAAAGTAATGTGCCAACTAGGGATGCTGTTCAAAAAGATTAATCTTAAAAGATTGCTTGCTCCATCGGCTCTTGGAGCGGTATGGATTCCTCTGCTTCTTTGCTCCACGTACATAACTTTCAAGTTCATGATTAGGTTCTCTTCTTGCGGGAACTTTTATGACTGGGTGAACATTAGGACATAGAATTCTATGCAGAAGTAAATTAAGTTACAAGTCACCTTCACGACATGGGCTTCTTTCATCATCGATATTGACAGAAGCCAGTGTTGTGAAGGCGAACTTTATTCATTGGTGTTATAATACCGAACCTTGATATAGAGCAAAAGCTTGAATCTAAAATTTACGAAATTCACGAAATTATATCTGTTCTCTGCAGATTGTCGGATTCGTAGTGGGCATGGTGCCTCAAATTCGAAAACTTTTCATCGGCAGTGAAGCTCCTCTCCGAGTGATCCAAGATACCGCACTCTTGCTCGGGTGAAAATACCATCTTCTCTTATTTTATATAATCAACCTGGCAACTTTATCATACAAATATAAATGTACTATAATGTAGTTGCGTTCTTACATGTAAGTCCATCATTTCAGAGATGGGGCTATTCCATCTGTCACACTGGTCATGGGCGGAAACCTTCTAAAAGGTTCACAAAACGGAGCTTATTATCATTCATTATCTTTTTATATTTATAAAAAACTGTTGATTGGTCATTTTCTTGCAGGTTTAAAAGGCTCGGGAGTTCAGATAACAATTATTTTGGGGATCCTACTTGTTCGGTACATCGCCTTGCCTCTGATAGGCATTGCCCTCGTTAAAGGGGCTATGAAACTCGGAGCAGTATCCAGTGATGACGCGTTATATCAATTTGTACTGCTGCTCCAATTTTCCTTACCACCGGCCATCAACATTGGTCAACTCTCTCTCTCTCTCTCTCTCTCTCTCTATATATATATATATATTGATATATTGATATACATACATGGCAATGTGATGTAGGAACGATGACTCAGTTATTTGGGAGTGGAGAGAGTGAATGCTCTGTGATTTTGTTGTGGTGTTATGCATTGGCCTCTGTGGCGCTCACTTTTTGGTCCACGGTATACCTTTGGCTCGTCTCTTGATGATGGCGTGACGAAGCCCACGGCTCAAATTCTCGATTACATCACGTATTGTATTAATATTAACTATAGCTTAAATATATTGTTAATTTCTATCAAAGTTCGTCCATCATGGAAACTAGTCGTAATTCTGCACATTGAGCTATAATATAAAATATTTATTATATTTCTTCATCGTTTAACTTTATGAAATTTTAATTTTAAATTTACTTGTACATTGTATGTTGTAAGTAGTACCTAAAAAGGAGAAATCAATTTATGAGGATATCAAATTTAAAATAAAAAATTTATTTGAGAAGATACAATTATATTAAATCAAAAAGTTGAAGGGTGAAATGATAATTACTCAAATTAAAATAAATAAAAGTAAAAAAATAAAATAATAATTATAAGTGACAATATCAAAAATTGAATTGCATTGGACTATTTTTTATTGTTAGTATAGAAAGAAAAGAATTTTGAAAACATTACATACTTGAATTTATTCGCCATTACAGATTTAAAGTGAGTAAATATAAATATCAGTACGGAAACGAAAAATCGCAATACAGAGTAGTGCGAAACCCTCGTCTGCTTTTCTCTCTCGCTACGCTACTCACGAGGTACGTCTTCTTCATCTGCGTCGTTTGTGTTAACTGGAAAGATTCCAGCTACCTTTTGGCCTATTTGCGGTTGATTTAATGGTCGTTCTTAATTTTGAATGTTTGATTAAAAACTGACGCTTGTAAATTCAGTTGTGCCGCCCTTGAATGTACCTTCGATTAGGTCTATTTTTTACTTGGTTTCAAAATGCTGCCGGGATGTCTGGTTTGTTCGGAGGCCAGTTTTGCGGCGTTTTAAAGTGAAGAAATGTTTTTTTTTTCTTTTCTTTAATTAACGAATTGCTGTTTGAAATTGAGTGTGTCGCAGGGGTGCTATCTTAGTAAAATTATGGTAAGAACTATCTGAAGATAACCACCAGAAATGGCCGAGGAGATCCGTTTGAAATCTCAAGATGGATCCGTTGGACCAGTGGATTCGGGAATATCTATGAGTAGTCCTCCATCTTTCTCATATGCCCAGAAGTCAAATTCTGGTGTCTTGGGTTCTCATCCTTCTTCTGCTAGCACGGTATGAAGTGTTTACGTTTCATTACTTTTTAAATTAGTAAAAAGCTCTCTAACATTGGCGCTTGCGCTCATTACATGCACATGACATGGATTATTTAGAATAGTTTTGTTCCTGACCAGTTTTCACTGCTGTTTTTATTTACCAATCGGCGAGTAAGTGTTATAGTTGTAACCTTGTTTTTGATAATTTGAATTGATAAATCCAAATATATGGGTTTTGTCCGTATTTCACAATCTTCATAGATGCTTTAAATGATTATATTTGTCGGTATCAGACAATCATTTATAGTCCTCATGAATTGTCTTTATTTTAGTTCAACCTTACTAAATCAGATTATGTAGTCTAGATCTGATAGATACAGTTATTCCGTTCGTTTTTTCAGTAAGTTGTCTGTTGCTTGGAGTATGCCGATCGACCATGTTATCCATGTCATATTTGATGCAAAGCTTTGAACTGGTGTGATTTGCTTCCGTTTTTGTGTTCCATCTCTTTTTCTGCATTCCTTTTCTTGTTAAGTCATCCGATTTTATTTATGTACGTATTTACCCTGTGGTTATTGGCCATGAACGTGTTCCACTTACTGAGATGCTGCAATGCCTGTAATGATTGTTTCCACTGTGACACATTTTTTCTTAATATTCTATTGTTAAAAACAATCAAAACGTTGTAAACTTTCGCCAATTGCAGAATGGAAGAGGTGATGGTATTCGAGAAACTGGAGCGTCGAATTACACACCATCTCTCGTGCATCCTACTTCCAACGCTGTTCAACCAAATCCAAATTCGTCATCCTCTCACTTTGTGCCTAACCATTTTGGTAATGCAACTAATTGGATGCCACCTTCACCAACATTTCAAGTGCCCGTTCCTTCTCCTGTAACAACTGGTCCCCCCGGGATTCTTCCACCTTCAGCCTCAAATTTAACCCCTCGTGTGATTAATCCCGTTCCTCCAAACCCCAGTCTTCAGCATCATGCAGGTAACGCGTATATGTTTCCATCTCCGCAAGCTACTCCTCCTGGGCCATGGTTACAGGCTCAGCATATTAGTGGGCTTGGTAGACCACCATTTGTTGCTGGAGCCCCGGGTCCTTACATGATGCCCTATCGTGGTGTTCCACGATCTTCTGCTTCTACTAATGATATCAAGCCTCCTGGAGTAACTGCTCAAGCATCTGCAGTTGTTGCCACTGGTGACCATTTAACTCATAATTCTGCTTCTGCACAGGCTGAGTTACCTCCTGGAACTGGTGGGTAACTACATTATTAAATTCTACAAATTGATTATTAAAATAATATTGTTCTCCTTACGATCCTATGGGGATTGCTCAGATGATAACAGCAAGCATGTTGGTGGCAATGAGCCCAACGTTGGCGATTCGGGCAAAGAACATGATGCTTGGACTGCACACCGAACAGATACTGGAGTTGTTTACTATTATAATGCATTGACTGGGCAGTCAACCTATGAGAGGCCTTCTAGTTTTAAAGGAGAGGTAATTTTCGCATCATTGTTCTAAAATAGCCTGCAGTTAAAGGAAGATATTCTGTTTTCGTTTTAAATTTGTACGTACGTCCTTCCAGCTCCTGAACTAACTAGCATTTCCGGTGTCTATTCTATTATGCTTATGTACTTTTTAACTCCAACGCCAGTGGTAGAAAAAAATCTAGCATACATCGGATGTGTGTTGATCTTTGTTTGCATTTTCGGGGAAATCATAGAGAAAGTCAAATTTTACATATGTTTGGTTGAGTCCTGGTGCAAAGTTCAGCATATGAATGGACAGAATCAATGAAACCGAACTTTATGATATGCGTTAACCTTCAAGTAATTTAATGAGAGAAAATATATGCACAACCAGGAGAAGAATGATAAATCCGAAGCATACTTTACTCTTCCATGATTATGTGAGTTTGTTTGAGAAAAATTCACGGATCCTTGACATCTTTGATCTTTGGAGAATGATATGTTCTATGCTGTTTCATACTTTTATATATCGTTTAAGCAAATTTTGTTTGATGATTTGTTGAATGCAGTCAGATAGGGCAACTGTGCAGCTGAGCCCGGTTTCATGGTGAGTTTTATATTCTCGCTTAGCGGTAACATGTAGTGTCTTATGGTTTTGCCTCCTATATGCTAGCATGTTCACTGTCTTTGCTTTCTGATAACTATAATGTTCTGTTATGGTTTATCTAGCTATTATAAAGAGGTGGTAGATATTGTTATTTACTGCAAATGTGGGGGTTGAAAGCTGGTATTTGGAACACAAATTTTGCATGTCAGAACACAGTATGATTATGTAAGTGCAAGCTGTAAGAAAATAATCCTGATAATTTTGGTATTCTTCCCTCTGCAGAAACCAGTTAATATACTTCTAACCTGAAACAGAGCTTAGCGTTTCTTTCTTTTTGGGCATTCTCGTTGCTTAAGATTCCTTTTTTTCTTATAAATTTTGTACGCAATCTAGATGAATTACTTTTCCTACTTAGTACTTTTGATCAACTTCCATGCCCTTATGATTCATGCTTATATGTTATAATTTTTCTTTTATGTTTAGGGAAAGAGTCTCCGGTACTGATTGGACTGTTGTTACCACTAACGATGGCAAGAAATATTACTACAACAATGTAACCCGGGTATGCTTTGCTTTTAAATAATAACATCCCATATCTCCATGTCTGCCACTTCTTTTAGTTCTTCCTGACTTGCAATCACATTAATCTCCTCTTCCGTTATTATTGAACATTATTTTCTGCTTTGTAATTGTCAGTCAACTTTCCTCTTGTTTCTTTCTTGCCATGGAAAATGAACAACCTATAGGAGGTGTTCTGACAATCGTAGTAGGCAACATTTACGTTAAGTGTTAACCGTTTTTCTTTCAATGGTTGTCTGATCTGATGACTGATGTCATAATCTGCTTTTTCGTTCATCAGCTAAGCAGTTGGCAAATACCTAATGAGGTGATAGAGCTGAGAAAGAAGCAGGATGCTGATGCTTTGACAGCTCAATCCGTTACAGTACCAACTCCTAATCCAGCAAGTGAAAAAGGATCTGACCCTATAATTTTAAGTACCCCTGCTGCTGCCACTGGTGGCCGCGACGCCACATCTATGAGATCCTTGAACGTCCCGGGATCAGCATCTTCTGCATTAGATCTCATCAAGAAGAAGCTGCACGATTCGGGAACCCCTGATTCTACTTCCCAAGGCCCATCTTTGTCTTCTGCAGAGGCTACAAATTTAAATGGCACCAAACCGATTGAGGCTTCCACGAGGAGTCCCCAAAATGAAACGATTAAAGAGAAGCAGAAAGATCAAAATGGTGATGATGATATGTCAAATTCCTCTTCTGATTCTGAGGAGGAAAATGGAGGTCCAACTAAAGAGGCGTCCATCCTCCAGTTTAAGGTGCCCCCTTCTTCTCTATCATCTCTGTTTGTCCCCTTTTTATATTGATGTTAATTTGTGTTGATTATGACATTCTTTGCTGGCTGAGTTTCAACCCTTCACATTATGATAAATATCTCCTTCCTTCCTTTCCCATCCTAGTTATGAAACAGAAATATCACTATTGGCCTGCTAATTTGTAATTATTTAATATTTATGTAACCTCTATTGATGCAACCTGTCAACTTGAGTAAGATCTCTGTGTTATGTATCTTGTCATATGCCGGTTTAGTAATTCTTGTGTTTCGAAATGTGTAGGAGATGCTCAAGGAACGAGGGGTGGCCCCATTCTCGAAATGGGAGAAAGAACTTCCTAAGATAGTGTTCGATCCACGCTTTAAGGTTTGTTGCATTACATTGGCAATAATGCTTTTATTTCTGGCGTCTCGCTGTACATAAAGTTGGTTGTGCTATGTTTCAGTTGATGTTTAATAACATTGATGAATTATTGATGTTTATACGAGCTTAATGAATTTATCTTCCAATGTTTCGTTTCATTAGTTTGCTGTCGTAGATACAAGGAATTGTCGTTCCACTCATGCTTCTTTTTCGACCTGGTTACCTATGAATTCTATTAGTTTCATGGCCTTGACAGTGCAGAAAATGTGGGTTGCTTATGCTTATAATAAAACCATAATTGCAGGCTATTGCTAGCCATGATGCCCGAAGAGCCATATTTGAGCACTATGTAAGAACACGTGCTGAAGAAGAGCGTAAGGAAAAACGTGTTGCTCATAAGGCTGCTTTGGAGGGTTTCAAGCAGTTGCTAGAAGAAGCGAAGGAGGTTTGATGCAAATGTCTCCCTATTAAAGTATCTTCTTTCTCTTTTCCACTTTAAAAATTCTAAAATGAACATTTAAAAGTGTGGACTAAGTTCGCATTTTTATTCCCATCAGGATATTGATGACAGAACTGATTATCAAACATTTAAACTTAAATGGGGCGAGGATCCTCGGTTTCATGCCTTGGACCGGAAAGAGAGAGAGTCATTGTTAAACGAAAGGTATGGTTTTGTATTCGTTTCAATGATAGCTGTGGTAATCATTTCTATGCTTGTGTCTTAATTATGATACATCCCAATGTTGATGAACTATAGTTATTAACTACTGCATTACATGTGAAGAAAATTATATCTTAGATCGATAAATATGACTATCCTTCTTGCACTATGATCCTTGAAACTTATTTAATTTGTTGATATACGTCATTCCACATTTATATGTATGTACAACTCCTGACATTAACTATGCATGCCTTTTTCAGGATAAGAGCTGCCCAAGAAAGAACCCGAGCACAGCATGCTGCTGCAATATCTAGCTTTAAGGCAATGCTTAAGGACAACGAAATCTCTTGTGCTTCTCGCTGGTCCAAAGTATGTGTATACTCATACAGGAAAATGATGGCTTATGATCAATTATGTAAAATGAGATCTTATATTCCTTGTTAGGTGAAGGATGGCTTGAAGAGTGATCCCAGGTACAAGGCTGTTAGGCATGAGGAGAAGGAGAAGATATTCAATGAATATGTAGCTGAATTGAAGGCTGCTGAAGCAGCAGCAGCGAGGAAGGACAATGCAAAACAGGAAGAGGAGGTGAGAGGGATGATTTTAAAAGAGTACATTTATTCCCTCTCAGAAAATAAAAATAAAACCGGGATGTTTTTGTTAATCTGCTGGTTGTAGGAGAAATTGAAGGAACGAGAGAGAGCATTACGCAAGAGAAAAGAAAGAGATGAGCAAGAAGTCGAGAGGGTCCGGCAGAAAGCTCGTAGGAAGGTGGCCATGGAATCGTATCAAGCTTTATTGGTGGAAACAATAAAAGATCCCCAAGTAATGAATACTATCTCCTCTCTATTTAAGCAGGCATTTTATACAGATTGCTTCTTACAATGGCTTTTGAGTACTTTAATAAAAAAAAATCTCTAACCTTGATGAAACATGTTATACGTACGTGTTTACGAAAATTTTTGTATACCTTGAGTGCTTTAATAATCAGAATTTGTTTCTGTATGTACAAACTATGAACAGGCTTCATGGACGGAATCGAAGACCAAGTTGGAGAAGGATCCTCAAGGCCGTGCAGCGAATACCCACTTAGACAAATCCGATCTTGAAAAGCTCTTCAGGGATCACGTCAAGTCTTTGCATGAGGTCAGCCAGTGTTGGAAATAAAATATATAAATTTGGAAAAAAAAAATGATACTCCCTTCAAGCTTAAGCTTTCAGTGAATTGGTCATTCAAGATGGTATCAGAGTTTATGGGCCAAAGAGATCTTGAGTACGAATCATCTCTACCACCCATTTAAGAAAACTACACATATAAAGCCAAATAATAAAATAAATCAGCCTAAACGTGAGGGGGGGTGTGGAAATAAAATATATAAAATTGAAAAAACGATACACTCCCTTTAAGGTTTTAGTTGAAGTGATCATTCACAACAAATGATACAAAATTTTACGGACAATGTGTGGACAACACGTTTTAGACCGAACCTGTTCTAATATAACAGTCAAATTATGAATTTGTCATCTGAATTTCAATTTTTTTTTCCTGCAATAATACCAGAGGTGCGTGATGGGTTATAAGTCCCTGCTTAGGGAGGTAATAACCGGGAATCAAGAAGCAGAGGAGGGTAATAAAACAGCTGTTAACTCTTGGTCGACGGCGAAAGAGCTCTTGAAGAGCGATCCTCGGTATAATAAAATGCCGAGGAAGGAAAGAGAAGCCTTGTGGCGTAGGCATTGTGAGGACATTCAGAGGAAGCAGAGGCATCATCATCAAGAAGCTGCTGCTGCTGCTGCTGCTGAGAAGAGCAAAACCTCTGCTGCTGATGCTAATGCCAAGAACTTGCGCACAACACATGATAATAATAAAAGATAGTAAGTATGATGTTAGCTTTGCTTTTTTTTTTAGCCCATCTTCTTCGCCTTTACTTGCTTCTGCTAGTTGTTGAACTGTGTATTAAACGTTTTCGCTTGGCTTCAAATTTCGGATTTTTTTAGTGCATTTTGAGTCTACTTGTAGTAACTATTTGCATTTTCGGGGTTTTTTTCTTTTCTTTTTTCTATATGTGGTACCAACGAACAATAGAGGAAAACATCGGGGAAAGAAAGAATAGGGCGGTATCGTATAAACGAAAAGACATCTTGTGCTGTATTGAATAGTTTAGAAAATAATATAGCTAAACGAACGTGATGTTTATTGGTAATTAAAAAGGGGGAAAAAAAATGGGGTGAGAGAGGCTCGAACTCTCGACCTCAGGATAACTCAGAAGCTATGAGACCTACGCGCTAGCCAACTGCGCCACCACCCCTGATGTGATAAAGTGAAGTCGAAAACTATACTATTCACGCGTAAACACTTGCTAGAGAAGTAGAGATGTTGAAGCATTTTTCTTAAATGAAAAAAGTTTCCTTGCGTCCTTTGACATGCATTCACTACAAGCAAGAATCATGCACATCTCTCGATAGCTGACACAAATGATTCCTTTTAAGGAAGGAACACATCACATAACGACGCAAGAAAGCAATGGCCTTTTCTTGCCCATGAAAATAAGAAATCCCGCACGTGGAAAATCTTATCAATGTCAACATTTCTCAAAAAAATAAAATATCATATTATGGGCTTTTTCTTTTAGGACACTTTTATTAATTCTGAAAAGACATTGTTAATCTTCAAGTTCTTTATGTACTTTATGCTCAAGAATTGATTGTATAGATGATGTGTTTTAAAGACATAAAAATAATAGAACTACATTTCTAAAGCTCTTTTATTATTTTTTTGCAAAATCATAATCATACGTTCAAGATATACCATATAAACTCCCAAAACATGACATTTTATTTCCCTAATTCTCATCGTACCACGATATATAGCAGTAGTTTCTGCATGCAGAATGGTCACCCAAGTCATTGATTTTATTTCCTTAATCTATTATTAAGATTGATTAGAGCGGATTAGGCGAGTCTATAATATGCGAAATCACTTTTAATTACTATGACTAGTAAAAGGTGAAGGACCCTACGAATCAACTATGTTCTTTGATACAAAAATTTCAAAGACTTATCACATCGACAAGAAATACAGAACGCAAGTATTCCTAACTCCTTGTGCTGACATCCTCTCGTATTGATTTGTATCTGAAATTGACTGTTTCGAAGACCCTAAGTACTGTTATAATATGATCGAATATCGGCAATTGTGAGATTATTATAATTCGTTGCATGCTGATATCAAATGATTATATTATATCATATTATATATTTTTAAATTATTATACTCCGATGATATTATATATATATATATATATGTGTGTGTGTGTGTGTGTGCATACAATTATATGATTCTATACTAAATAATACTATTCATTAAATAGAAACAGAAAAAAACATTAAAAAAAAACTAAAGAAGATGAAAAACTGCTCTTACCTTACATTATATATTGAAAGAGAAACGTATTGGTGTTAATTGCATTAACTTATTACAAGCTATTCTATAACCCCTATAACGCATCCAACAAGTTGCCATCATTCTATTACATCGTTTCTTTATAAAAAAAAAAAAATCTTGCTAGTGTTCAACGACGATGTTGTACTTTAAATGGCGTGTGTATTATTATTTTCTGCTACTCACTGTTTCCTCCTTATTTGCTAATTCACCATCTTTCAGTGCCAACAAGCCACAGCCCACGAAGCAGATTTATTATCATCCAACGATCTACGTCGATCGATCGCCCGGCAAAGGCAACTTCACAACCATCCAAGATGCTGTTGATTCCGTCTCTTCGAACCGAAAATCTTGGACCCGTATACGCATCAAACAAGGAGTATATAAGTAAAAAAATATGAAATTTTTGATGCAGTTGATTGTATTTCTTATAATATGTATTTTAGGGTTTTTCCTAGGATTTTCGATTTTTTTTTTTTTTTTTTGCAGGGAGCAAGTTACGATTCCTTACGACAAGCCGTTCATATTCCTCGAAGGAGAATCGAGGCGAAAGACGTTCTTGATTTGGGACGGCCACGACTCGATCGCAACGGGTGCCACTTTTACGTCCCTAGCTGATAATATCATTGCCAAATCCATAACCTTTGCCGTAAGAATTATATAGGTTGAGTTACTTTATTTGAGAGTGTGGTACTCTTAATAGACAATTTTAGGAAAATAAGTTTCGAGACTGAATCGATTTGAGGACAGTTAAAAAGCCGAAAATCTCAACCAGAAGTTAACACACGCGGATCGCACTTAACAGTTAAATTGAGGGATAATCCTACACGCGGTGTCGGACATGCTGATTTGGACCGAATTTTTCCCGACGCCGCTTATGATTTTCCCCTCAAATTAATCGTCACGAGCAACTCACTTTTTTCGGGCTGAGGTTATGGCCCTGGCGTTAATCTTCCTCAAATCGCTTCAATTCGTCGAAGATACTGATTTGAACCGTATTTTTCCCAACGCCATATAATTTTTTTCTCAAATTAATTGTTATGCGTGTTCATTTCGGACTTAAAATAATTTTTCCATCGTTAATTGTCCTCAGATTGCTTGAATTTCGAGTCTCAAAATTTCTAAAATTGCCACCTTTTAGTTTAGCTTTCTAAATTTGTCATTCCCCAAATATACATGGTAAAAATATAAGTAACCCAATAAGGTATTGCGTAATTTCTTGAAATGTAAGTAATATTCTTTCGGTGACGAACAGAATTCGTACAACTCTCCTCCGAAGAGCAACAAGAACCCGATGAAGCCGGCGGTTGCAGCGTCGATACAAGGAGACAAGTCCGTCTTCTACAGGTGTCGATTCATCGGCGTGCAAGATACGTTATGGGACTGTCAAGGGAGGCATTATTTCAAGAGCTGCACCATCCATGGAGCTGTTGACTTCATCTTTGGCTCTGGTCAATCCCTTTATGAGGTAACTTGATTATACTGAAATGCACGTTACTGCCTTATGATTTGGTACGCGAAACACATTAACTGTTTCTAAAACGTAACATGTTGCCCCCGGTCAGCGGCTGCTGCCCGCGAATGCAGTAAAAGCTGGCTCTCTCTTAACGAGACTGATCGAACTCAAGACATGTGTTGGAATATTTGTATTGAACTCAATGTATCGAACTCAAGCTTAACTATCCATTGTCGTCACCTTAAAGGAAAAAAAAAAAGAGTACTTTTTTTGTCACTCCTGTCTGAAAATGTAGTAACATTTAACGTGTCTTGTGATATGTTTTTGAAAAGAAAATTAAGTTTTCAAGTCTATTTTGGTCATTTCATGATGTAAAGAAAAAAGAGTGCACACTCCACGGGCAGAAGCTGCTGACTGGGGGTACGTGCGACGCTTTAGAAACCATAACGGGTTTTCGCGTAATAATCAAACCACAAAGTAGTCTCGTGCAAGTATAACCGTCGGGGGTCTATCAGAATTTACCCTATTAATAAATATTAAAGGGCATATATGATCAAGATCATAATCCAAAATCATGCCTTGAGACTTTCGAGAAAAAATCCCGATACAGAAGTGCAAAATAACCGTAGTCGCCGGCGATCTTACAAGGGAAGTACGAGGTTATATTACCGCGCAGGGAAGATCCCGTCCTAAAGAAACGAACGGGTTCGTCTTCAAAGAATGCGACATCTCGGGAAACGGGAAGACTTACCTCGGGAGACCGTGGAGAAGCTACGCGAGAGTCGTTTTCTACAACACGTCGATGTCACGCATCGTCGTTCCTCAAGGATGGGATTCTTGGCACAGCAAGGGCCACGAGTAAGAAAGAAAAAAATCTCATAATTTTTCGCATTTTATCATTTATGGGACGCAAAAATAACGCGTGAAATAAAAAAAAAATTCATTTTCAGGGACAAAATAACTTTTGCGGAGCATAACTGTCGCGGCTCGGGATCGAACACGACGGGGCGGGTTAAGTGGGCGAAGAAGCTGAGTGAGAAAAGGTTAAGACACCTTACGAGCATTTCTTACATCGACGACGAAGGTTGGCTGAACAAGATAGCTTTCAACATGAGCTAAGGTCGATAAAAATTATTACGTAGCAATGTACCTGCAAAACAATAGGATGTTAAACGAGCTGTTTATTTTTTTTTACTGAAACACTCTGTAATCTCATTAAATGAATGGTCAAGGTATAATTAGATCATAATCCATAGAATTAATGCAATTTCTATTATTTGATGTTGTGTGTAGGAACACTGAGATAGAACTTGGTGTTCTTGAAATCTTCCAGCATCGGATTGTATCCGTCTTTGGTTCGGGTCTTCGTGGGAAGACCGAATTCTTCCATAAACGCAGAAGTATCGAGCTGTGCGATTAAAACAAGAAAAAAATATATGGCTACAAACATTTAATGATGCTCGTTTGAGTTTAATGATGTATGGATCCGAACATTTAAGATGTAAAAAAAATTACCGTAATAGTCCTCCTCTTCTTCCCCTTCTTGGTGGACTTGTCCCCGTCACTCGATTTGCGCCATCCGGAAGAATAATGATCTATGAGCTCGAGAAGCCAAAAGTCCGTAGGGAAAAATATATCAGCATCGCCCTGTGACGAACTGAAATAATCAGATGAAATGTACCTAACATAGACATCCATTATTTTGTCCTAAATGAAATTTTGGTTATTTTCTCCTGTTAGAAGTCGGATAAATTCCTAAATCGATTGAGGGTGTGGGTGGGACAAGAAAGGAAACAAACCTTTGCCTCCAAATAACTGTTGTGATCTTGGCTTTTACCGTCTTTCTGGGGGGAAAAAAGGTAATTGGCATGTGAAAAAGCTTCGCGGCTCGTAAATTTTCAGAAAGAAAGAGTTGTAATTATAAAGTTGTTGAATACCGTACCTTAGTTGCTACGAGAGGGGCTCTATCACCGGGTACTTTTACGTCGGGAAGATAACTAAAATCGGATGCAATTAAAGACATCTTCGGTAAAGCACCGTGTAGAACTTGAAGAAGTTTCTGGTTTTTTAATTTCAATATGATATCAGCAACTTGATAAAGAGAAAAAAACATGAACATGAATCTCGAATATTTTTTTTTTGGCTGATGTCTTTCTTACCAAAGAACCAGTTGGTAGCCAGCATCTTCGAGGCCTTGGGAAAATTTTAGCCCAAAGGCTTTTGGCGACTGAGGTAGCCATGTTTCCGGGAACGGTGCCATCTTTTGCTAGCTCGAGAATTTCCATGCAATTTGAGATTAATGGATCTTCTACCGGTCTATAAATCTCATTGAGGGAAGATCTGTGGAGGGTGCATAAAATGTGCAAAATTAACACCTCGAAAAGAAGCGAAAAATCTTATGAAAAATGAAGAATGTAAGATTAAGTTATTTGTAAATTTAGTAAGTTTTAAACTAGAAGCTAAGTTAAAACATACGATCATAAAGAAATTATGGACTCAAAATTACTCACGAAATTGTACTAAAATATCACCTATCATCTTGCTTTTGAACCCATACTTCCAACCACGGTGAGACTTGATTTTTCGAGTAGATAAGATCATGGGGAAGGTTATCAAGAACCTGGAGAAAAGAAAAAGCATTCGGGTGTTAAAATGTATAAGGTTAGCGTTGAAACGGTTATGTGATAAGCTTGCTCTACAAATATCATCTACATATAAGCAATGTGAAGCAGGTGATCGACAAATTTAGTCACTCTACATTTCTGGTTTTGGTAAGAAAGATTAGTACATACAGAAAAGAAGCTTGGTATTACCTCTAACATGATAACCCAACAAGGCTGTTGGTCATGAACTGTTCCAGAAAAAAAATATAAAGGAGATTAAACTTCAGACCCACATATACTTCTAATTATTCAAAATCATTACATCAGTTCAAAATAAATTTGAGAAATATTGTAAAACATGCAATTGAATATCAAGACTGGAAAAATTGAGACACCATACCCCATCCATTTTTGTCAGCAGCATCACGACATTCAACTCGAAACCGTGACGAGTGACTTGCTACCTGCCCAATGGTCTCCATTTGCTTTTGGGCTAGTGAAGAACTGATTTCAACTGAACTAGTAAATGGAAATAAGAAATGAAGAGGTTATTTGCAATGCAGCACGCATAATTTGAGACTCATGCTTCTCAAAGAATATTTGAAAGGCATCTAAAACTGAAGACGTGTTATAATGGTTGTACGGTCAAGGAAAGGGAAACCTGAGGCATAACATACATGTAACTCAGACTATCATAAATTCTTGAAGGTGCGTTTAATTTTATGTAATCCATCACACCCTTCGCGCAAGTTCCTGATCCACCTCCAATCTCATAAATCTGCGAATTTTTTTTTTAAAGAAATGTGACTTAGTTTCAGATGTAACAACAGCTCAAGAGAGATCATAACTTAGGATACCTCAGGCACACAAGCACAGCAGTTTGAAACGAGAAGAATCTAATACTTACTTTTAGCGGAACAGAGAGATTTGCAGTCCTCATTATTGCTTCAGCGATAGCATGAGCATACCAAGGCTAAGAAGAAGCAGTCATAAATAATGAGAAGCAAAAGAGACATTAGAGTTTAGAGATTAAAAAAGTAAAGGAAAGAAATTGCCCGAAGAAGTTTGGGGTAACTCTTCACTCTTTTTGAAGCTTTAGTTTTTTGACTAGTTTGGGGCATAGAAATACTTCATTTATCAACATTATGCAGCCTTGAAATCATATCCCATTGTTGGAACTCATACACACTTCACTAGGGCGTTCATTATAGCACAATCATGCCATCCAATAACTGTATTCTCATAAAAATAAAAACAATAAATCTCAGTTCATGTGATGCTGTACCTTAAAGAGCTCAACCGGAGTAAACCATGACGTATCACTCTGCTTGTAGATGCCAGTCAGGTGCTTCATATAAGCTTTTCTGCCTGAACATAATGTGTTTTGTTTTAAACATTACACTCTTGAAGTAGCAAAATATTTCAAACGAGGAACCAAGGATCAATACTAACTTAAACTGCCATTAACTTCAAGAAGAAACTAAATCATAAAACGACAAAGCAAAAACGATGTCGAAATGCTAGAAAACGATCTTCTACTGAATTGTGCCCTTGAGAAATAAGATTTACATTGCCATATCGTTATATTGGTGCAATTATAAGGTCATGGGTTTCATTTCCCCTTTACACAGAGACGATGACAAGTCCAACATTACTAAATGTTCAGCTGTCACCAACCTACCTCGATAGCGTTAAACAAATTAAGGAAAACAGAACCAAAAAGAGTTAAATCAATAAATACAGATACAAATTTTATAAGACGCATTTAAACAAACACCTTCGAGCTGATTGAACTTGATGCTTCTATCAAGGACTCCGACCGAACCCGACCTTTGAGAGAAATAACCATGTTTGGGATCATATAAAGCCCCATGAATAAAATCCCTGACCTTCACACATCAAAGAAGATTCAAGTTCAATTAAGTTCAGATCTTTCAACAAACACCATCTCAAAGCTCACACACAAGCTCACACGAATGTAGTGAGGCACAGATAGAAATTTATTTGTTTACCAGAATCGGGCTTTCACCAACAATGCTCGTCGAAAAATAAGCTGCAAAATGAGTTTTCTGCTGAAGTCAGATAAGGCTACGATTGAGATGAGCATATGGTCATCAAATTCTTAGGAGACCTTTAGGAAAGACAATAAGAGAGTAAAGATTCTTTGAGGGTCCCAAACGTGATGCCATTTCGTTCCTTCTATTCCCCCTCTTCTGGGTGATTCAAATGCATGAACTCAACGATCTCTCGTTTGGTAGGAAAATTTTCCCCGGGCAGGGTTTGCAGGGGACAGAGACAGAGGGAGACGACGACAACGCGCTTTTTGCATGGGCTAACGCTATGATCTTGTTGGGCTTGACTCTGAAGACGATGGCCCAACCCACTTAAGATAAAACGCTTCTTCCTTCACCCAACTATATTCTTAATCAAAGTTTTGTTAATAGTATTAATTTAGGTTTTAATTGTTTTTTCAGTCAACATGATGCTATGACAATTAATTTGGGTAGAAAGCTTATTTTGCATAAAATTTGGTTTAAATCATCATGTGTCTGACGCCACGTATGATTTTTTTCCAATGTGATTTAAGTGTGCTGCTCATATGTGTTCGTTACGGACGAAAAGTAATTATTTTCAAATTGCTTTAATTTTAAAAGTTATTGTACTAAACTTACAAACACTTAATTTCCTTCCACATCCAAATATGTCTGACTGAAAAATAATTAAGCCGTTGAATTATAGGAGTACATATTATCATTATGTAAGAAGCTTCGTTCTGTTGACTCATTAATGTGCTCGGACTTCTATAAGCCTTGAAGCTAATAAAAAAATTTGCTATTTTCAAGAATGTTTGTTGTTAGATAACTTCTAAGAAGACTTTGGGCCTTGAAGTATGCAACATATGTAAAGACGAACGTTGCTTTTAAATTGAATTTGATAATAATGGTAATAAAATAAGAATGCCTATAATGCGAGCTATTTAATCATTTGGAATTATAACATTATAACACAGACAGTATGTTCCTTTATTAATCTCAAGCACGACATCTTAAAATAAACATTTCAATGCTACATGTTCTCGTGACCCCTATAAGACTATAATTCAAAGAGTAGTTCACCTGCAATAATAAAATCATATTCGTTTGAATGAAAATCAATAAAAATGTCGTAATAATTAAAGATTCCAAGAAAGCATATTATTTCTTGACCAACTCTCAATAGATTAGTAGGCATGGACAAAAATTATATATAGCTCATTGGAACTCATATTTTTATATTAAACTACCCTATCTTATCTTAGCATATCATTTGTCGGTAACTCCACACATTATGGTGAATAGTAGTTATATTTATATCTTTTTTTTTTGTTTATTGTGGTGATTTTTCGAAATGATAATAAAAAAACCCAATTATGCATGCATGTTCTCAGCCGCATTAGTCGCTCCGAGATTCTTCAGAAACATCCATCAACTTTGACTTCGACATACAATTTTCAAGATTCTCAAGACGACAAAGATCGTGTCCATTTATGTCCCCATGCTGTAATTATTCTATCAATATTCATAATGTAATATATACCCAAAAAAAAAATATTCATAATGTAATAAATCAAAAACACTCAAAATACATCAACATGAGCAAAGCATAGGCAATGATTTTCTGTTCTTCATACAATGCCTATCAACATTTGCTGATTTCATTTCTGGAAAATCTTCAACTCCTTTCCAAAAAAGTTCTAAACTTTTCGATGCAGTGATCCTCATCGAACCCGGGAAATCGAGATCGCCAATTAAATCCGACAGCAATTCAATCGAAAGCTTCTCATAATTTAACACCGAGCCGAGTTTAATCTTGTCTTCCTCACTCATAAACCTGTGAACCTTCGTAGAAAATGAAAGAAAAAGAACACATTAATCATTTAACTTCAATACTGTTGAGGTAGAAAAAATAGTGAATCGTAGTTTTCAAATTAAAGCAATTTAAGGAAGATTAACTTTGAAACATAATTTGGGACCGGGATTATGAGCCATACTTATAAAATTAAATTGAAAAAAAAAAATCATATGAGGCATTTGATCTGCTGATTTGTATCAAACTTTTCCAATGTCGTATTATTTTCATACAAATTAATCGTCAAGTGTGTTCATTCCGATCTAAAATTATATCTCTTGTTGCTTTTGAAACTCATTACCCTAAAATAGTCGGCCATTAAACTAAGCTTCATTAAAATGCCAATTCCCTCAACCTAACAATAATAATCCACAAAACAAAAGCAAGAGTTGTACCTTAAAGTACAACCCAATCGCTTCGAAGAGCCCGTCGTGAGTCTCTCTCGCAACGTCAGGTAAGTTGACCATTAACTCCAAGAACTCCCCCGGCTTTAGGGTTTCATCGGGAGCCACTTCGAACAGATAAAGATCGATCAAGCGAGAAACCCTCTTCAACCGCCGCAAGAAAAACTCCTCCGAGCTTCGTCCTCGTCGGAGGAACTCCTTCAAGAATCTCCTGACCAACCCCACATCGTATGCGTGGGCCCTCCTCCTCCTGCTCGAGCGGCAGCGAACCATCAGATCATCCAACGTGGCCTCGTCGAGCCTCGAGCCGATCATCTCCTCCAGCTTCTTCCTCCACCGTTTCTCCAGTCTCAAGCTATTAGACGCTCGAAGCAAGTCGAAGACCCTCCTCAGAGGCAAATCGAGGAGGTCTTTGTTGCCTAGAGAGCATAGAGAATTTATGACAACCTCGATGATTTTCTTGACGAGGTTGTCTAAGAATTTCGGAAGAATCTCTGGAGATGTAGTGAAAGAATTAGGGTTTTCTCGGCACCTGCTCGAACATTCTAGAACATCGGGCCGTGCCCGGGAGTTTCTCTCGCTTTCGTCTTCGTCGATTTGGAGAAACTTTGCAGCGGAGTGCAGCAGAAATGCGGTGGAGGGATTTACGTCGGTTTCTGCTTCGCCGTAGCAGAATCTCAGGAATATTTCGAACGCCGGCGATCCGCCTGGAAAGTCGCTGAGTATCAGTTTATCGATGATGAACGGTGATGATCGGTTGATGAATAACTTGCGAAGGTTCGCGGAGAAAGATGCAATGAGCTTCTGCAACACGCGCGCGCGCGTTGTTTTTGCGGTTAGCATTAGCGTATTAAGACATGATCAGGTGTAAGAGAAGATTAGCATTATATATATATATATATATATATATATATATATACCTTGTCGACGTAGAAGATTTCGTCGCCGTTAACTTCAACTTGAAGGTCGCAAGGCATCTTCTTTCTGTGTGAATCAGTGTGTGTATGTGTGTGTCTGTGGGTGAAGAGAAAGAGAAAGATGTATAAATACTGTGATTTTGTCTTAAATGGTATGGTAATAAGGGAATAGTTAAAGAAGACAAAGTAAGAGAGTGACTGCGTAAAGATTATGGTTGTTGAAGTCAACGAGAGTAGAGATTTTTTCCTATATAAGTATTCATTAATCCATAATTTATTAGTATTTTGGCGACTAAAAATGCAATTTACCAAGCATCGTGCTCTGCTCTCTGTTGCCTGTCAAGCAATTACTATTTTACCCTTGTTATAAAAATAATAAATAATTATAAATAATATATAACGAAATGATCCTTGGAAATCAGATCTCACGCAACAAATTGAGGAACATCGAGTCTCCCTCAGGGCATTTGGTCTCTGAGCTAAAGATCAGCTAAGAAAGGATCGTCTTCTCATCGCCGTGTAAGTTTCGCTCTTCCCGATCAGCTGACCGCTTCGTGAATTGTGTTTATTGTCTTCCGTTTTGTTTGCGGGTGAAATTGCAGATCCTCATTGATTGATGGATCATTGTCCGATTCTTGAATTTGTGTCCCTCACGCTCTTGTTTCTTATGAATAAACACCTGTGTAGCTTTCTTTTCTTCTTCTTCCCGTTTCTTCTTAATTAGTGAACTGTGATCAATTGAATCGATCGATCTATTTACTCGCGCAGTGATGGTTGTCTGGGGATCCTCTTGTACGATTGGGGATCTCTTGTAGTTAGGATGTTTTGTTTGAATCGCCGAAGGATATGAAAACTGTATATTTTGTTATGCAAGGCATACGCACTCTCCGCGAAATATGTGGCTGAATTTTGTTTATCTACTCTTGCAGAACACAATGGGGTTGTCTTTTACCAAGCTCTTTAGTAGGCTTTTTGCGAAGAAGGAAATGAGAATCCTCATGGTAGGCCTCGACGCAGCTGGTAAGACCACCATATTGTACAAGCTCAAGTTGGGAGAAATTGTGACTACAATCCCCACAATCGGTAAGCATCTCATACATTTATTGTCACGTTTTCGCTTTCTTGTTCCTGTCATATAAATCCCATGTTATGCAGCTCACTGTTTAGCCTATTTTGCAACTATGATTAAGCTCTTATTCATGCAACTTTCGTAGCCGTTGAGTGATTATATCCGCAGAAAGTTTACTTATGATGCTCCAAAATCGTAGAACTTACTTGTCCTTTCATCAGGGTTCAATGTGGAGACCGTGGAATACAAGAACATCAGCTTCACCGTATGGGATGTTGGTGGTCAGGACAAGGTATACACATGCTAACTCTTCTTTGCGTCTCAAACACATTTTCTCTATCTATGTAAGATGACAACATTAAGAACAAATTTTTCTGCTACCGTAACGTTGAAATCTTGGCTATGGCTTCCCCTTTTCAGTTTAGTAATGGCATAAAGATTACCATCATTAGGTGTTGTAAGAGTGGTTTTATGTTCTTTGACTTAACGGCCTCCTTCTAATGCTGAGGGTATTTTGGTCATTGACCTATAGATCCGACCGCTGTGGAGGCACTACTTCCAAAACACTCAGGGACTCATCTTCGTGGTCGATAGCAACGATAGGGACCGAGTCGTCGAAGCTAGAGACGAGCTGCACAGGATGTTGAACGAGGTAATTTTTTTACTTGAAATACTCGGTCAAATTTTCTTTATTCAATCATTGTGGTTAAGGGAGGCTTATTATATTGAGAGGCTTATGTGTAGGATGAGCTCAGAGATGCAGTGCTGCTTGTTTTTGCCAACAAACAAGATCTTCCCAATGCCATGAATGCCGCTGAGATTACTGATAAACTTGGACTCCACTCTCTCCGTCAACGCCACTGGTCCTCTCTCTCTCTCTCTTCTCTCTCTCTCTCTCTCTCTCTCTCCATGAGATCACTGCCTCATGATCTTCTTCCATGGTAAATCAACCGGTAATAATTCCCGTGGAATCATTATTATGTAACAGGTATATTCAAAGCGCGTGTGCCACCTCGGGGGAAGGGCTTTACGAGGGCCTCGATTGGCTTTCGAACAACATTGCTAACAAGGTACTACAATATCGTCTCGTTGGTCCTCCATTATCCGTTTTTTTGCATCTTGAAATTTGTTCTTGATTTTTTCATTTCTGTTTTTTTTTTATATATAATGGCGGTGTCACAGGCTTAAGTTAAGAGGAAGGAGGGGAGAAATAAATGATTTTGCTATCTATCAAGAAAAGAAGCCCTTTTGAAGCGCCGCGTAAATCTTTCTTCTCTGTTTACGCTCTTGTTTGAATATCATCAGACATACGTTGTGATAGTATTTTACTGTATTAGTGATATTTATTGAATTACACTGAGACTTTCTTCCTGCTATTATATTACATTCTTGGGTTAAAGATGACGTAATCAGCCCACTCTGTTGACTCTTGATTTACCATATTATTTAGGAAAGATCGATCAAGATAAAACATTTCCCACGAAAAAAAATTCACTTGAACGACCAAAAGTAAGAATTGGCTCGAGTCAATCAATTTTTTTTTATTTTTTTTTTCCAGCAAAAATTAAATCCAACGCAATCTTGTAGACTAAGAGAAAACGTTGGGCCCAATACAGCCCAAAAAGTTATTTTGACTTTGACTTTTTTTTCCCCGGAAAAAAAAAATAAAATAAGAAGGAAAATCGCACCGCGTGGGACGGCAGTGAACAGATTAAAGAAGCGGCAAAATTTCCCCTTTTTTTTTTTTTTTTCTCTTTTCATGGACTAATCTTCTTCGTTCTCTCTTCTTCCAAATTGGAGCCGATTTGTTCAGAAATGTCGGGCGCAATTACTCCAGCCTTAATCTCCAAGTACTTCCCCGTCGGCGCCGAGGTCGAAGTTAGGCAAACCGACTCGGGATTTCAGGGGTCGTGGTACTCCGGCACCGTAATCGAGCACACCGCCGTAAAATCGGATTCGATCCCAGCTTCAATCGCAGTGGAGTACAAAACCCTGAAGACAAACGACGACAGCGCGCGCGCTCTGAGGGAAACCGTGAGTCCCTCGCAATTGCGCCCGATTCCGCCGAAGGGAAGGCAAGAAAAGGGATTTGCGTTCGGCGACGGAGATTCGGTGGACGCTTACCTCTACGAAGGGTGGTGGGAGGGCGTGATCACCGGGGTTTTGAGGGGCGATTCGAAGTACGTGGTGTTCGTCCGCGGGTGGAGGGATGAGATGGAATTCGAAGGGAGTATGCTGAGGGTGCACAGAGATTGGGTGAAGGGGAGGTGGGTCCCGCATTTCGAGGAGGTGAACGGCGGAGGAACCGTCGCCGGCGGCGACCGAGGTGGTGGTGGTGTAGGTGAGGTGGCTACGGATCCGGTGAGAAACTCTTCTTCAGCCTTCCTAAAATCTGCGAAATATTTGTACTTTTCTCACCCCTTTACTTTTCTTTCGTTCATTGACGTGCGGTTGAAAATATTTTCTCTGAGGAATGTAGTTGATTGCTCATGTGTTTGATGAATTCTTAAGAACATTTTTTTTTATGTTCTTTCCTGTTATAAGCAAGGTTGAATGCTTTAATTCTTCGTAAAATCTAGGGGATTATATCAAAATTACATTTTTTAATAGAAAAAGGACATTCTTGGAATCTGTATTGATAAGTCGAGGAGTTCTTAAAGCAGAAATATCAACGCACCTTAAATATTTTCATCCTCGGTCATAAGATATTGTCTTCACCGGGGAAATCGCGCTAATATCTCTGCCATTTTATTTTATTTTTTCGCAGAAACCTCCTTCATCACTCGGAGTGCGTACGCAGCAAAACGACGAGGAACCTCCTTCGTCACCCGAAGATATCAAGCAAAGCAACATAAAACCTCCTTCATCACCTGAAGACATCAAGCAAAAAAACATAAAAAAACCTCCTTTATCGCCCGAAGAGAGCCCACAAAACACCTCCAAACACGCATTTAGCACCGGGGATCTCGTCGAAGTGAGCAACGACGAAGAGGGCCTACGTGGTTCTTGGTTCACTGCAGCAATCGTCGAAGTTTTGACCGAATCCAAGTACCTAATAGAGTATCTGGATCTCAAGGACGAAAATGGAAAAGACCCTCTTAGAGAAGAGGCCGATATCGAAAATTTAAGGCCGTGCCCGCCTGAAATCGCATATGTCGATCGATTCGAGCCCTTCGATCATGTTGAAGCTCGATATAATGATGGGTGGTGGGAAGGGATTATCCGTAAGGTTTTGAAGGAGGATAAGTACTCCGTGTATTTTCCTGCTAGTGACGAGCTGCTTAAGTTTCGGCAGAGGAATTTGCGCGTTCATCACGAGTGGGAAAATGGAGAATGGGTAATCCCGCAAAAGCAGGTACAAATTCTTGAACGGTATTTTAGTTCCTTTCTTTCACCTCGAAGCAGTTAGGCTGTGTTTGGTTTGTGAAAATTAGTACGGCAAATGAAAAATGAAACTAATTTTTATGTTTGGTTGGTTGAAGAAATAGTTAAGGAAAAGATCTTTTTCTTTTAAGTATAAATTTAAATAGATTTTATTTTTCTTTTCTTTTCCTTATCTATTTCTTCAACTAACGAAACATAAAAACTAGTTTTCCTTTTCAATTTTTCCCTACTATTTTCCACAAATCAAACACATCCTTAGGAAAATGAAGTAAAAACATATCAAAATCATTTTCTCTCCGATTTTGTGTAACCGTTTCCTTCATCGAATCGTATTAAGTTGTCTACATTCGATCTAAGAAATCTGGCATGCAAGTGTTGATGAAACTGATTGGACAATCATGATTCGGGTTTTACTTGCAAGGGGGAACTAATCTTGCGATTATTACGCGGGAGTGAAATCTAATTATGGCTTTCTTGTTTCAGGTTTTGAAGCTATAGCTGCTCTGGATTTTGGGAAGTTTTTCTTCGCCTTTCTGCTGTAAATGTATTTGTTGTTAAAGATAGAATCTTTTGCCGTGATTTTAGTTTTCGATCATATTTTGGATCTCCTCGACGTTATGCTTATGTAAGAAGATGATTTTTTTGACATCTGAATTGCTTGTGAAGTAATCAGGGATGGTGAACAGAAAATAATGCTGTTTAAAGATGTAAATTGTATTAGTCCGGAAAAAAGATGTAAATTGTAAGGACCAAATTGTAAATATATGTAATATATGGTATTCGTTAAGAGTTTTACCTTCACTCAGTCATGAATACGACGTCGTTAGGATATGGGTAGGATTATTGAATTGCACACAACCCTCAATGGTACATCTGCTGCTGCTACAGTTCGAAAATGGCGGCTCTGAGGCAATTTCTATCCCTGAACAAGAATTTACTCTCGCACGCTCCTAACTCGGTGTCTGGATTTGCGAGCTATTCATCCAGATCAAGCCCTTACCTCGGTAAGAAGCACTGTGGATTCCTCAATTGCGTCGCTGTACCGTTTTTCTGATTAATCGATTGCTGTTTTCACATTCTTTTTCGGGAAGATGATGTCAAATAGCTGCTTCTGATTCTTCATGTCTCTGTGTTCGTCGATGTAACAATAGTGAAGGTGGGGATACCCGAGTTCTTGAAAGGCATAGGGAAAGGAGTGGAGAGCCACGTGGAGAAGATTGAATCTGAGATTGGAAGCCTCCGAGATCTCCTTGTTACGAGGACCTTGAAGCTCAAGAGACTCGGAATCCCTTGTCAGCATGTAAGAGCAAAAAAAAAAAAAAGGAAATGAAATGTATTTATTTGCTAAAAAAATGTGTGTTCTTAATGGTTTTCGATGGTTTTGGACTAGATTGCCTGTCTATGAATAGATTTTTCTAAACTTATTGAGGAAAAAGAAGGTAAGCATGTTTGATAATTGTGGCTTGTGGGCATAATGTACATCATTTGCTGCATAAATGGTGCTCTATGTGACTGATTCCAAATTTTTTTTCTTCATATTTGGCACCAGATTGTGATCTGAGTTTCCTTTTTTTTGCAGAGGAAGCTGATACTGAATCACGTGCACAAGTACCGCCTCGGGCTGTGGAGACCGAGGAAGGCCGCCGTCGCCGTAAAATCTTGATCAGTAGATGGCTCTCATCAGGTTCTTTGGTAGAAAGAAATAAACATTCTCCTACTCATAACAATTATTAAGGACTTCTTCATGAGCTCTTATATTAGTTTGCATCCTTTCTAGACTTGTAATTGATCAATGCATTTTGTTTCTGTTGTCTTCTATCAACATACTTCTTGCATGCTAAATTATTACTGGAAGAATCTGCATGTTTTTCACAGAAACAACTTCTTACATAAGAAAGAGTAGAGATCATGATGTACTGATCATTCATAGCCGTCATGCTTTACATATTTACAAGCCCAGGTGAGAAAATTCCTCCATAGGAGTTTTTTTTTTTAAGTGATGATTGTATCTAACAATCATCACCCTTCATTTAGGGTCACTGCACCCGTAGCTTCCCATCGATTCGATCGCCAATTCGAGCATCGTTTCATCGGGAGAACCCATATTTTCTGATCCGTCGTGGGCGGCAGCATCGAACATGACGCGGTAAACGTCCTCTCGATCTGCCTCCGAACACGTGCTGAAGTTCATCATTATTCTTGGAGTCAAATCCATTGATAGCTTCCTTTCTTTGGCATACCTCTTCTTCTCCTGTTTTCCCGCCTCGATGTATGGCTGAAAGACAACGAGGAAAGACGGTAAAAACAAAGACAGCTCATCGAAGATGATGAAATTGCTATAACATATTTGTAGAAGGAAAAAAAAAAAAAAGACCAGCTTTTCTTGTTCTGAGAAGCTCCTCCATGCCCTGTTGGCCATTTTTCGAAGAGTCTTTTCGCTGAACCCCTCCCCGTGAACGATCTTGAGCTTATTTGTCTCCGTTTGCATGAATATTTGAAACCCAGTTCTCGGTTTTTTGACGGAGTTTTCCAACTCCGGTGGCTTTTGTGATGATGTCATAACCGTATTAGGACAACGGTACATGAGTTCGTACTGTAGGAGGAGGATTTTGTAAGCCTTCTTAAGATGAGACGCTGAGATGTTCACAGGGCTTCTTCTTAAGGTCGCAGAAGAAGCAACCTCGCTCCATTTACCAGTTTCAGTAACCTGTGGGAAATCAAGATTGGATTTTTATTTCAATCGCCCCAAAAACATAATGAGGACAAAGTGAGCGAGGTTGCAAGAAATATCCAACTCCACCGTGTAAAATCCTCCTCTCTTGCTGACTTCCTCGTAGAGGAGACGCAAATCCAGTGCTGATTCTCGGAGATTGAAGCTGCGTGTGTGTGTGTGGGGAAATATTTCATCATTTTTTGATCGATATATATATATATATATATTATGGGGAAGGTGTTGACTTACAGTAAGCTCAGCCCTGATCCTTCGTTCAATTTTCCGAGCTCTTCGTAGAAGCTATCGGCGGCCACCGCGTCATTATTGCATGGCGGATTTTCTTGAATTTTATCATCGGATGTCTCATTTTCCATCTCTGAAATATTTTTAACTCTTTGAGGCGTCGGCGGTGATTGATTCAATGATTCTATGCATGCATTGTATATCCTTACGGGCAGCTATTTCAATGAGATGAAGTGCGTTTTTATCGGTAATGCAAGTTAAATGATATGTCGAGGAAGTTGCCGTTTGTGTTAGTGTGCGTCATTTCATTACATGCTGGGTTATTCTTCTTTTTTTTTGTCTTTTTTTATCAGAAATTTTTCTTAATAAAAATAAGAATATAATAATATCTGGGCTTTTTTCAGTTCCGTATGTCTGGAGGAAATGTATTTTAAGGTATATAAATTAAGGAAACCAAAATTTAGCCCAAAATTAATACACGCGAGAAACGTATATGATTAATTTTTGGAAAAATAATAAGTAACGTAGTCCAAATCAACATCATGATCAATAATCTGCGTAAGTGACTTTGGAAAAAATTTGGTCCAAAATAGCATATCCAACGAATTTAAGCAATAACGCATGAAATATAATTTCAACCATGAATTAACACGACAATTAGTTTGCCGTAAAGTCCTACGCGACTTTATTAAAAATTCACCACAGCATGTCCGACGACACGTATGATTTTTTCAATTTTATTGTTAAATACGGACCATATATGTTAATTAGGGTCCGAATTAAGTTTTCACCGCTACTTATCTCAAGCAAATTATTTTTAATCTTATTTTTCTAAAAATATAGGGGACTACAAAACTAATTAACGCCTAATATATATATATATATATATATATATATATAATTGCAGTTGATCTGACCTGACCTGACCTGACCAGTAGACATCAAGATCAATCTAGTTAATATCCTGCGTCGTACTCCATCTTCTCCAATTTCTCAATTTGGGCAAGAAGTTTTAGCTCAATTCGCCGAACCCAATTTTTAAGGGTGATTTTCTGTCGATCTTCTGGAAGATTCTTTCTTAATTTGATTAATGGTCTCGCCGCAAGTATGAATGCGCTGCAGAAGAGAAGATTTCAGTTTCTGCTCATCGGCGTCGTCGTCATTGCTCTTAGCATCACTGGTACGGCAAATTTTTTCTTCCTCTCGTTGATGATCTGCGTCGCCTGCTTTTTTTACATTCAATTCATGGGTTTTATATCAACTATTTGGATCCGATTATTGTGGTGGTGCTTTATTCTCTCTTCCATTTCCCCTGGGAAATTGTTCCCCTTTTGCTGAAAAACGAGAATTAGGGCTCATATTAGGTTTTTGCTCTAATGTTATCCTCGAGTGTTTTCTGTGTATTCCATCCTTAGCAGAATACCTTAACGCTTATAGTATCTGATAAATTGAAGGTGAATAAACAAACATGCTAAATCTGACTCGAGAAAGACATAACATCTTGCACACAGTCCTCTCGATTTAGGTGTTAATGTATTCCTTAGATAGATTCCATAAGTTACGGCATGAAATTGTTATTCGACACATCAATTACAATGTCCCGAGCATCATTTCGAGGTCGAAAAATCCTTCCTTCCTTGGAATGATCCGTCTTTTAACCTATGCCTTTGTTGGACCTGCTAATCAACAATCACGTATAAGCTAAGTCCATCTAGTATTTCAATTCTGTGGATAAATTTATGATTCTCTGCATCTTCCTTACTTGGTACGTACAGGAAGTTCATATCTTTGCTCGTAAAATCGATATTTTCCAATCCGTAACTACCAATATGTTTTCTCACATTGCCTCGATGCTGCAGTGTACTGTACTATCAGAAGAAGTGCTGCAATGTAAATGAAGTATATTATAAGTATTTCAGTGGTACAATATAGCTTGTTGCATGTATTTTGTATTTCTACATCATTTCTTGGTAGTCAGCTTCCCCTCTCTTCTTCAGCTTTACGTTCAATCTAGTATCTTTTCTTTCAGCTTTATAGAAATCGGAACTGATGCGTGTGTGTCTATGTGTGTGCAGCTGAAAAATGCAGAGAATTAGTCGGCGAAGAGGCTGCATCGAAGAGCGGGAAGTTCACATTCTTGAACTGCTTCGACGGCAACACGGGGACCCTCGCGTGCGCGGTGAAGGAAGGCGTAAAGCTTTACTTCTACAACGTACGGTCCCTCCACGTGGACAACAAAAGGAACCAAGCGATAGAAACTGCCCTAACCGATGCAATAACTCAAGGCATGGCTCCAAAAGAAGCTGCAAAGTTATCCCAGAAAGAAGGAGCCAAAGCAGCAAAGCTTGCAAAACGCGAAGCCAAGCGAATCATAGGCCCCATTATATCTTCGGGGTGGGATTTCTTCGAAGCCCTCTACTTTGGGGGTACGATTACAGAAGGGTTCCTTCGGGGCACGGGCACGCTGTTGGGGACTTACTACGTTGGGTTCCACGGTGAGCAGAAGTTTGGGAGGCTCGGGTACTTAGTGGGGAGCCATTTGGGGAGCTGGGTCGGTGGGAGAGTAGGGCTCATGGTGTATGATGTGGTCAGCGGGGTTCACTTCGTGCTGCAGTTTTCTGGAACCGAGGAAGCGTCGGTTGTTGAAGAAGCTGATGTTTTCGATGAGCAAATGGTTGAACCCGAGGAAGGAGACGGTGAGCCAACATCTGAATCCGATGGGACCGGAGATTATGAGGTGGTGGATGAAGGTAACTTCAATTCCCATGAAGAATTTTGATATATCTTGCTGGGCTTATTAGTGGGCTGCTGAAGTTTTTGAGTTCTTTTCTTACCAACTTCATGCTAACAGAGTATCGTGTAAGTGAGTTGTGGGTATTCAGGCTTAGCAATGTAATGAAAATTCTCATGTGGTAGTGTGTGATGATAATGTATTGAGTTTTAGTTAAAATCAATTATTGGTAGCCACTTGACATATTTTATTGGAAATTCTCAATGCATTTTATTTTATTTTATTTTATTAAATTATTTCAAACTATATTATTGGAGGGAACTGTGGAATTGGCTTGAACGTAATAGTACAAAGCAAAGGGATGTCGTTGTAAGGAGACCCACTCATTTTTTTCAAAGCTTCGAAGTCCTTTCTTAGCCAACCATATAAAGTTTGTGCTATCTCTCTCTCGTCGTCGAGTAGTCGCATTAATCGCTCTTTGTTTTATTTGATTAATGAAGAACAGCAATATTTCATTAATTTGTTTATATATTTGTATATGACTGTAGCAAAGGAAAAGGAGGTTTACATTCGACATGAATCCGGTGATTATGAACAAAATTATTAGTATATATATATATATATATATATATATCTAAATTTTGATTCAATAATTAAATATTAGAGAGGTATGTACTCAATAAATGCCCATGAACATGTCATATTTATAATCCAATTGATGGCTATCACTGTATACAAGATATGCGAAACGAAAAGAGAATGGTTATCTTGTACTCGAACCATTGAAAATGATGAACAGAAGGGAACGAAAAGAGCCAAAAAAGAAAAAAAAGAAAGAATCTTGACAAGTGGGAAGTTTTTAAAAAAGGAAGAAGATGAAAAAAAAATAAAAATGTCAACATATGACAACGTAGACATTTTGTGTGGCCATTCATATTACATAAAGGGCAAAGAAACCATGCATTATATCAATTGTTAAAAGAAGGGTAAATTTAAATTGATCCCCTCTATTTGCTTCTGACATCCGATTAACGCTACATTTGATATTTTTGAATCCGATAATAGCTTTCAAGAACTTTCGTCCGTATATTCGGTTCTTAGATTGAATCATTTGGCTTCTAGCGTATATATTATGAACTTATAATTTCAGTTCTTTCGGAGTGTAGATTTGTATATATTACTTCCGGATGTCAACATTCTAAGTCTATCTTGCACTTGTTAGTGCATGCCATCATAGTGAATGTTGGCGACAAACAGATGTCTGAAAATATAAAGGTAGCATTTTTATTGCATTATGCTGCTTTAGTTCGATCGTTTTTTTTTTTTTCCATTACTTATTCAGGCAGTTTTTAATTTTTTAACTTTTTGTCAGGCTTTGAGTCTACCAATCAGAGGATACTAATAGTCTTTTCTTAATACATTTATCTCCCTTTCTATTCACTAATGTGGCATTTTCTTGAAACAAACACAAACTCGAAACCCTAATCAGACCGGATTATGACAGTATTAAAACAATACAGGCTGAGAATGTCTTGTTTGGGTACTATGGATATGGATGAAAGATTAGTGACTCCGCTCACAAAATCGATGAGCTTAACTCGACTGAAACTCAGCTTGATTCATGATCATCAAGCTCGAGCTTAATTACATGTCATCGAACTCGACTCGGTGACTGTGAGCATGTTTTTGTTTTTTCAAGTAATCTGACTAATCATTTCTATGCTAAATAATTGGAGGCAATTTATCTAAAAATGACTTAAATTAGCAAGTAGAACACAACTTTGGACTCATTTATGTCGTCTACATTATTGATTTTTTTTTGTAATACGTCGTAACATTGAGGAAGAAAGCAATGTAATATATATATATATATATATATATATATATATATATATAGAATAAGAAAGTGAATAATGAGTAAATCATTTTATCAAGATAGCAGAATTATTTTGACACTTGTGGATAGAAATGTAACAGAACTATTTGTTTGCATGATCGATAATGATAACTTCCAAATTTACATTATCCTAAATTTATGATAATAGTAATTATTCACATATGGACAATCACCAGGTTCATCTGATTGTGACAACACTTTTGGTGCATGTATTTCTTACTTTTCAATGATTTTTCATCATATCCGCTACATTCCTACGCCACTATATATGTAAACACATAATTTCTTTTATATAATGGGTGTTTAAAAAACATACATCGTAATCTAAGTTATTATTCTTCAATTTAAAAATAGTAACATTACGACGACAACATATTAGGACAAGTGATAACACATTACACAATGACGCGAGACAACACTGCAAATAAAATACAAAAATAAAATCACAAAAAAAAAAAAAAAGTCAAACAACACAATCAAACACCTCAATGATCATCATTCAGCAGAGATGCTCATCAGCCGCCATTAATCCTTCCACGAGCTTCGGAGAACCGAAAGAAGGCACCCGAAGCTCACCACACTTGCTACAAAGAACCGTAGTAGACCCAAACCCTTGATGGGTATTATCTTGCACACTCCTACGAGCCACGATGACGGAGTTGATGACCTCATCTGTGGGATGAAAAACCGAGAGCACATCGAACCCTTTCAAGTGACGTGGCTCCACCACCGGATACATGAAAGCTCGAGCTCCATGGGCGCTTCGAACCATTAAGATAGCCCCCGGAGACATGTTTTTAGCAAGGTGTTCGATGATGTTCATCTTGTCTTCGATGTCCATCCCCACAAGCGCTGCCAAGAAAACGACGTCGTAGTCTTTCAGAGTGTTTTCAGACAAGTCCATGACGTTGTTGGTGTGGAAGGACATTCGATTGGATAAATCGGGGTGGTTCTTGAGAAGCCTGCAGTATTAGGTGAATGAATCCATTGAAAGATCAGTTTTTTTTTTTCACTGTTGGATAGATTCTTCGTTTAATTTCATACGTAACAACCAATTATTTCAAATCTTAAATTTAGGGTTTTCTTCAAGAAACTGTACATGGAGCGGTAGTATGCATCATTTGTATAGTTTTTAGGACAAAAAAGTAACTATTTTGCAACAGAAAAAAATCTTACATAGTTGTCGTGTTGCGTCAACTTGAAAACTAAATGATCAAATGGATCTCGTCCACTTATAATTAAGTAATATATAACTCGAGATTTTATACGAAAATCATGCAAAAACTGTTAAGAAGCAAGGACCACATTATTTATTTAATAAGATCATGCTATTATTACGTAAAGATTAAAAAGATCTATGTAATAAGGGGCTTTGCTTACATAGAGGCCATGGAATTAGCAGAAGCATCCATGTCATAATTGTGGAAAAAACTGTTCTTGAAGTGATTCAAGGCCAACACGATCGAAGTGAGCGGCAAGGGCCCGGAGCCCACGAAGGCGACACGTGTCGGCTCAGGGCAGTGGTGGCTCAAGAGCTCGAACTCGAGCCGGGAGAGCTTCACGTAGTTGGAGTAGTAAGGGAATATCTCTAATTTATCGATGGGATTATCGAAGTCTCCGAGGATTGCAGCATAGTGTTTCTCCAACAAGCCCTCGGCTTGTCCGCACAGGAGGATCAGCTTTGCCCTAATCTCCTGGATTTGGCCGCAGAGCTTGGTGACGTCGATGGGGTGAGGTGGAATGCACGCGCGGACGAGACGCGTGAAGAGGGCGTCCACGTCTTTGGAGGGGTTTAGGTTTTCGAGGCTCGAGATTTTCGTGTAGAGCTCGCAGATTTTCTGGACGAGAGGGTCTTTAAGGCAAACCATGTTGTCGACGATTCTACGAGGAGTGAGCTTGTGATGGTTATGAATTTTAGGTTAATTTAATTGGTAAGAAAAAGGGAGGAAGAAGAGCAGATGATCACTTGATGGCATGAGGTGAATTTTGGAGTCTATGCGAGGGAGTGTATTTATTGGCAATTTGTGGGGCCCGCGATGTCTTTTTTTTTTTTTTTTTAAGAAATCATTTATGCATATAGATTGTGTTTTTGCTTGTTCATTGGAATATAATATTTTGGTGTTGATTCCAATATGTATCACGTATATAGGTGTAAGTTTTATATTTAAAATATAATATGAAGTAGTACAGGGATGCGGCATGAAGCATCAAATGGAATATGGTATCAAGACACATTTTCACACGAATTAATTACTTGGTCGGGTTCGAATTAATTAAACTTTCAGTTGTCTCAATGCATCGGAATCTCTAAAATCCCATCAAGCTTTCACACTTTATAACCAATCGTCTAGCATGTATCAATCGAGCAAATAATATGAAACCTATATTTCTTGATATTAAATACCATCGAATGAATACATGACATAACTATCTTTTCTAAAAGATGGGATCTTTTTATTACCTAAGTTACACATAATGTAAAAAAAAAAAATTATAAAAATAAAAATTGATGTTTTTGGGAATCCTTGGGTTCACACTTGAGAATATGGTTCCATCGGTCTTCTTCCACGTCACGTACTCTTACAAGTTTTTTTCGATTTCTTGTTGCACTGTCATCAAGTACAACACTAATGCTAACATTAACCTCGTACGCCACGGAACTCAGCAGTAAACTACAGAACTAAGTATTCATGTTTTGAAGTTAACTCCAAACACATGCAGCTATTGCTTATTTAAGCACACAGCTCAACTTCAAACACAAAAAAAATCGCATGTTTCATCGAATTATTACGTACCCGATAGCCTAAAACTGAAATTCTGTAGAAATCGGGCAAGAGACCGCAATGGTAACCTGCAAGAAAGAAAGGGACAGAAACCAAATGTTTATATAGTTCAGTGGTTTCTGATACAATCATGTATATATATATGTATGTATGTGATCAGAGAAACTATACATGTCTATCGTAGGGCCCACGCAGGCAGAGGTGCCCGAATGGTGACTTGCTGACCGGTAATAGGATGTTCGAACGATAAGCTCTCTGCATGAAGCTGATGCCCTTGGTATTCGGTACCCTCCCACTCGTAAACTCCGCCGTACTTCACATCTCCTCTCAACGGGATTCCGAGATGTTGGCAATGGAGACGAATCTGATGCGTTCTTCCGCTTTTTGGATGCGCTCTTACGACGACCTCAGCGAGTTTTTCGACATCATCGCATGTTGTTTCTGGTTTCTCCTCGACGATAACGATTTCTTTCCCGTGCCTTTCAGATCCGGGAACCTCTGTTTGCAATAAAAAAGAGGGGATTAATTACTTCTTTTGTCCTGTAATTTAGGGGAGGGATAAATAATTTACGGGGTGGCATTTTAGGGGGGGAGGGGGGGCAGCCAAAACTAGGGTTCCGGGGGTATAATGTCCCAAAATTGCTTAATTTTGAAAGTAATTGTCTATATAATGCCACCGTCTCTATAATGGCACCCCCCCTAAATTACAGGACTAAGAAAATAAGAGTCCAATGAGGAAAATGAAAATTTTGTATCCACACTAGAATCGTAGCATCATTATTTTCCCCACAATCTCCTTTTTCCTCACGCGCAAATACGGAGCCTGCTGTAGAAGAAGAAAAACGGTCAAAATTACCGGTAAATTGCGAGCCAACATCAATTTTCTCCGTTTCACCGTTCGTGGAAATAACGTCGAATGTCGTCTCCATTTCTCGAACGCATGATCCACCGGGGAGCGTTCGCCTGACGTCAGAAAACGCGTACACACGCCAGGCTCCGTGCCTCGATCTTCCGTGACCAGATTTTAGGGTTATGTTCTTCCATTTCGGGGCTTTGCCTATGCAGAAAGCAACGTATGTTTTCTTCACCTTGTGGTCTGAAAAGGCTTTCACGAGCTTTGCTGCCACTTTGTGTGAACGGGTTATGAGCGTAACCCCGCTCGTGTCGCGATCGAGCCTGTTCGATAAATGGAGTTCGAGAGTATTTTCTTTCTCTTAAAGGGAAAGAAAGAAACGAAAGAGTAATGAGATGCAATCATCGAATGTAACCAAGAAGGATACGAAAAGTTTGATCTAAAGCATGAATGGATTATATCCAACAGAATTGAGCAACGAAAAACTGCTTTAACGATGTACTTAGCCCAATTTCTAATGGTGGAATTAAAATCACGAGCGACGGTGCAACAACACGATCGCATTGAAGATTTGGTAAGCAATGTTATACTTCAACAGTAAGATTAAGACCAGTTCAAACACTAGCATCAAATCACAAGCAGCATATCAAATTAACTCTACAGGCTACAGTCAATAAGCTCTCATGCATCAATCAAAATTTAAAGAAAAAAGTTTCAGTACCAATTTGTACGGCTGCCTTGATTTGTGTTGCAACAAGCTCCTTACAACACCAGCAATTGGAGAAAATACTAACAATTAAACAATAAAAGCAGAAGGGGGCTGTTGTTGAAACCGTACCTTGACTGACCGCTCCATTGAGAAGAAGCCGTCGAACAGAGCTCAAAACCGCTTCACAGTAAATACCCTGAGGTTTATTAACAGCAATGAGCCACTCATCTTCGAAGAGAAAATCTTCCTTAGATACAGAGAAAATTGCTGATTTAGACGAAGCCGTTAGGGCTCGGTTCAGCTCGAGCTCCTTCGATACGAGGGGTGGCGGCGGAGACAGTGGCACGGGGTAATTCTGGAGAATCTCATGGGTATTTTCGGGTGGGACACGTTGAGAATTACTTGATTTGGCGGCTTCAGCTGCCATGGACGATGACCGCAGTACTCTCGCGAGCGGAGGAGGAGGATGGGGTTGACACCGGAGGATTAGGGGTAGTCTTGTCATTTATGGGTGAAAAAGAGAGGAGTAATAGTACTGTGAATTTATTCCTTTTCTCCATCTTTTTCTCTTCGAAGTATTTTACTCTTTTTTTCGGTTACTTTATTATTTTTAAATAGCATTTTCAGTATAATATAAACTCTTCCAATTCATAAAACATTTTCAAGTTTATAAATAGGAAAATATTATTTAACAGTCCGACTACACCCTTAATTTTATTTTAATCGAATTATATCTTGGAAATTAACTTTTCTTTTTAGATACTTAAAAATAAATAAATTTTATAAATTAAACATTAATAACTCTTAAAATGTAATCTTATATATTGGCGAGAGTGCTTAAAATATTAAGTAGACAATTGCTGAATTGTATGTATGTTTTGAGTAAACAACATCAAATCGATAATGGGAAAAATCATCTCCTATTGAAACTTGGAAAGAACAAAAATACACCTTATAATCCCCACAAGGAAAGAACAGGAAATGGAATGCTCAGCCAAGAGAAAGAGAGAGATCACTACTACACACTTTCAAAATAAAACCATTCTTTCACCCCCAATTTTGCTCTTTTCAATATCTTACACCTCCATAAATATGAATTTCAAGAATCTGCTACATTTGGTGCCCTTGTAACGTTCTTGAAGATACTGTACCCTGACTCAAAACAAACAAACAATCACAGGTGAGCCAACAACAAGATAGAAGAGAAAAGGAAAGACATCATCAACAGCAAAATTATCCTGAGTAAAATCCACAAAACAATGACCCCTAACGGTTAAGAACATAGTTTCGTGACGTTTCTTAAGACAACGGAACAAAAACTTTCCAATCTCCACGCAGCAAAAGAATTTCGTAAAAAACAAGCCATTTATAAAAAAGCAGTTTTACCTCTCTAGGAACTTCACTGGTACCACTCCCATTGCTTTGTCTGCTGACACAAGGATGCAGCAGATGATGGCCAAAACCCGCACCAGACGTTTCGTTCATCCTCAAAACCTCGTTTCGTGTCGCGAGGCCGAAATAAGAGAGATCAACCGAAGCAGAAGCTTCTTCTACATGAAGTTCCCGTCCCCTCAAAACACTTGGTCTAAATGAAGAAACTTCACTACCCATACGTGAAGAAGAGTTATGATCATCGGTACCGTGAGGCATAATATTCATCCCCGAAACTGGGCCTGCTGTGCTCTCATTGCTCTCGCGGCGTCGGCCCCTAACCGAACGAAAACGCTGTATCTGCCTGTGAATTCTCCGCCTCTCAAACAAAGTCGGGGCTGCGAATCCCGAGGCGAGCGAAGTTCTCGATGACTGAGGGTGCCGGGGAATTTGCGTCGTCAACGGTGTATCGGGAACGTAAGCCTCATTGAGGTCGAAAGTTTCTCGAACCGTAGGCCTAAAGGGCGATGAACCACCAACGGAGAAATCATTGGCTGTTTCATTAGCAGGAATCGAGGAGGCGTTGGCCGCTGGCCTGCAATCATCGCAGTACCAGTTGCCATCTGGCACTTCGTGCCCGAGGCCCACACAGTAAGTGTGTGCGGGCGAATCGCAGAGATCGCACAGGAGCATGAGCGCATCGTCCCCGCCTTGGTGGCACTCGGTGCACATGACGCTCTCGTATGGATCGAGGTAGCCCATTAACTCTTCTTCGGTTGGCTGATAAACCTGAAATTTGTATAGTTTAAGGAGCATAAGTACAAATTAAACATATAAAAGTAAGCATAATTCACCTGCAAGCACGTTGAGAAGTAGCAAAATTCAATTACCTGATTGCGTTCGGGGACTTGGAAAACTGCGTCCCTCAAATCATGGCCACCGTCAGCTCGAACCTTCCTGTTGATGACAGTGAACCTCTGCTTGCACAGGGGACACCGTGACTCCACCTTCGACCACTCCATGATGCACGCGAAGCAAAAGTAGTGGCTGCAGCAATTCAAGATTCCCCTGATGGTTCTCTTTCCTTCCTCGGAGAGACAAATTCCACAAACCTGCTTCACGGGCTCAGCTTTCGTGTCTGAAACTTTTTCCTTGCCTTTCTTTGCTGGTTGTTTTCGCTGAGTTTCTACGTTGTTTATCCTCAGAGGACAAGAGCTTCTCGAACCGGTGGGGAATCCTCTGCAGAGTTCAGTTGCCTCCCTAATTTGTTCTCTCTCTTCTTCCGAAATGGTGTATTCGTAATCGGATGATCGTGAGCTTGCGGTATCAGAATCTGAATCGAGGCTAAGTTTCTTCCTCCTGCTTCTACCACGTTCGGTCCTTTTTTTCCTTTTCACTGTTGTGGGCTTCTCGTCTCTAATCTCCTTCAATGTATCAGATCTATTTTGTCTCGTCACGACTCGATTCTTTGCACGGGTCCTTCTTCTTGTAACTGTCTCAAAAATTTTCTCATCTGGGATGAATTCCATGTCATAACCATCATCATAGTCACTCTCTTCATCAGCTTCTGCACTTGAAATTTTAGTCTTCTTTCTGGGATTTTTATTGTCAGTACTCCTAGATGATTTTCTTCTCGATACCCCGGATTTCTTCTTGGGTATTTTATGTCCGGATTCATCATCTTCTTCATATGAAAAATCTGTATCATCATCATCTTCGTCTCTATTACGTGATGCCTTACCTTTCCTTGGTTTCTTAACAGGAGAAAAGTCATCTTCTTCTTCATATGAAAAATCCTTATCATCATCGTCTTCGTCTTTATTACGTGACACCTTATCTTTCTTCAGTTTCTTAACAGGAAAAAAGTCATCATCTTCCTCATATGAAAAATTTGCATCATCATCATCATAATCATCATCATCATCTTCGTGTTTATTACGGGATGCCTTGTCTTTCTTCAGTTTCCTAATGGAAAAGAAGTCATCATCTTCATAATCATCATCATCATCATAATCTTCTTCTTCTTCTTCTTCCTTACGACTCACCCTTCTCTTTCTTGGCCTGACATTTTTATTCTTCTTCCTCACTTGTTGAGCCTTGCGTGCTTTAGGCTTTCCAGTCTTTTTAACCTTCTTCTCCGCCAAATCTTCTTCCTCTTCATTGAAGAAACTTTCCTCTGATTCATCCCCAACAAGCGAAGAACAATACTCATCTTCCGAATCTTCAACCTCCTCCTCTTCACTGACATTATAATCTTCGTCAGACTCATCTGAACCTTCGTTGTTCATCCGAATCTTGGTACGGGCCTTGCGTTTGCATCCGACTCGTGCCCCTTTAGCCATCTCCTGCTGCACACCCTGAAAAATCACCAGAAATTATATCATATAACTACCGAAACACCATGAAAATGCTTACATATGATATAAACCAAAACAAAGATTGCTATAAGATTCTAAGATTCAGATTGCTATAAACAACAATGATAAAAAAAAAGGGCTGGAAATATTTTTTTTCTAAATTGCACAAAAAAATTATCCATCTAATCTCACACTCAATTATTCCACCGCAACGGGAGAGATCGGGATTCACTGGCTAAAAATCTTATCAAAATACCAAAGATGGTCAATTTCTATGATCTGCATGAAAATTCCCATTACAAAAGGACAACCTATGTGATTGATCCACGGATGGAATCCTATTGAGAAAGCCCTAATTCTGAAGGCGAATCAGAACACCGTGCGCCACTTTCCTTATGAAGCAAATCAGTCCCAAATTCAAATCAACAAAAAATATTAGGCGAGGCAATTATGCGCCTTCGTATACCAGTTTCATCGCATCAAAATAAACAAACCCGCGTAGCAATCACATCAACCAGGCTCGTGTTAGGTATGAAACGAAAGGATCCAAACAAAACGTATTAAAAATTGATGAAACTTCACGAATTTTCAGAGAGATGGAGGAATGATACCCCAGCCCAGCGCCGCGTCAGCAAATCAACAAAGAATCGAACCGATTCTTCTCCGTCTATCTCGAAACGTGGATATATAAATCAAATGGAGAGGAGAGGAGAGGAGAAGGCGTGCGATTTAAAAAGACAAAGGGAAGCAGGTGATAATTTGTTTATTTATTTCATTTAATTTGCCCTCTTTCAAAATTTCAATATATGGGAATCGATAATGCATTTAATAAAGATTACGATATGACCCGTTACTAATTGGACCGACATTCCAATTAATGCCAGTTAGTGACGGATTATCGAATTCGATTGTTCTATTTATCATAAATTACAAAAATCCTTTATTGTTAAAGATAATTACAATTAGATCCTACCATTTATATTATAAAAACGGTGGTGATTAATGTATTGTAAGTGTTAGTTTAATTTGGTACGACAATTATAATTATTAATAGTATTTTAAACACAGCACTAAAATATAAATATATCGTAGTATTTTATATTTTAATGATATTATATTTAAATAAAATTGTAACAAAATAAAAAAAAATGAAGGCTAAAATTGTAGAACCAATCTCCCTTAATATATAATATAACAAAAAGTTATTATACCAAATTCACACACCAATTTAGCAATTTCTTATGGCCATTCTCCCTTTATAAATTTTATTTTGAATAATTATAATCCTACCCTATACTTTTAAATTTCTCATAATCATATTCTCAATTTCATTTTTTACTCAAGGTCCAAAAATGCTCGAAGCTTTAATTAATCATCTATTCTCAACACCGGGAGAAAATCATGACAGAAGATGCTGAAAACTGCTTTGAAATGCAAAATCTTGATAACGTTTGCGAAACCTCTTCACAGTGTTTGTTGCATACAAACTTGAAAATGGAGTCGATGTCTCCAATGAGAGCCTCCAATTCCCTTTAATTATCTAACAGCAGTTTGCATTTCTACTAAACACAAGTAAGGAAAGAGTGTGCATTCATAATAATTTTGACACATGGACTTGAATAAAGGCATCGATTGAAACTATGTAAGAATCTCAAATTTCGGTAATAATCCGTATTAAGTACCATCATATATAGCAGCAGCATAAAGTGCTTCACAACTTAAAACTGATGAAAAATAAGAGCCATGATGAATGTCATCTAGCTATCACATATATGATCCATGAATAAAGAGAGCAGTAAAAACTCAACAAAATTCTAATCCAAATAGTGGAAGATATAGATAAATTCAACATGCGTTTCATAGAAGTATCTCCCTTCCGATAAATGTTCCTTAAAATTACTCATACGCGGGGAAATTTACCAGAAATGCCCTTCTCATCGTCCCCGTCCTCATCATCTCCATCGGCATTCACACCATCAATTTGCTTGGACGGTGGAGAACCTCCGGTAACAGACTGCTGATAAAGGACACCACCTGCTATAGTAAGCAGCAAGCAAATCAACCCAATCGGAGTAGCATGCTTATCCCAAATCAACACGTTGATAGCCACCGTCAAGAACTTGTTCACCACGCCAGTAACCGTAAAAGCAGTAGCAGAAACTGCTTTTCTCGCAGCAAAACCGAAGAAACTGATGAGCAAACCGAAGACACACGACAGAGAAACAGCAAAGAAGGCAACGGGCTCGAACAAATTGAACCCCTTCGAGCCCACAGAAGCAAACACATCGAGGTACTCTCCCGTCACGATCCAGAAGAACGGAGACATCATTAGAGACAAGAGATTGTTGTAAAGCACGAATCCCCAGGTGTTCAGCCCTAGATTGGTCACCATGTGCTTGATGTACACCATCTCGGTGGTTATGGTGACCAAGTAGGCGAAGGCCCACGAGTAAGCAGTCAAGGTGAACCCTTCATCGGTGGCCACGTAACCAACGGCGCCTCCCAAGATGATCACCAGTGAGAGAAAGGTGAGCCTCGAGGGGCACGGCTGTTTTCTGAAGACGGTGTCGGCGACGGCCACGAGGAGCGGCGTCAGGGACCGGAACACTATGAAGGTGTCGACGTTCGCGTGGCGGAGGAGGTTCGTGTTGGTGAAGATAGCCAGGTAGAAGACCGATGCGGCAGGAAGAAACTTCTTGGCGGTTTCCACGGTGAAGGGGTCGTGGTGGAGAAACCCTAACTTGCCGAGGACGTAAACGCCTAACGCCGAGGCAAGATACTGGAGTGCCGTGAGCAAACCTGGGTAGTTGAACTTGGTAATTGCGAATTTGTTGATGACGGCGAGCAAGCTCGAGCACAGTGCGTAGCCGACGACTAAGCTGCTCGTTTTGTAGTGTTGCTTCGACGGCTCCAATCGGATCGACGCCATTGTCGTTTTCGAGATCTGCTCGGCGGGAATCAAAGCATGTGAAGCTGAATCGGAAGGATCCGGTGGAGGTTTTCCGATTGGGGGAAGGGCAGGTGGAAATTTGAGATCTGGATCGATTTAAACCTCAGAAATTGGGGAAACTGCTGAGAGTCAGGCGATTGAAAACATCTGAATCAAAAGCTGATAGAGATCGAATTGAAGTGTTCGCAGTAGATTTGGATCCTAATTCCTATCCGACGTTGAAAATATCTCAGCGACGAATAGCATTGAAGACAGGAGTGATTTGAAGAAGAACACGAGTCAAGAAAATGGTCGAGGAAAAAAGTAAAATAATGATACGAAAAGAAAAATTGAAGTTTCCGTTTTTGGAATTTCAGTGTTAGTTTTATTACAAAATTAGATATACTAATTTAACCTTCATGGAATCTTGAAACTTTGGGTATATGTGAGGCTAATAGAATACCGATTGCATGACAAGAAAACAAACAATTATTTGTTTATTTAATCGAATCTTTCTAAGAATATTTTATTCCTTTTACTAGCCTGGTGCTTTTTATGTTTGGTGTTTTATTGAAATATTTTTATTGCAGGGTTCGTAACTAGGTTATGAATTTTCATTTGGTAAAATTCGAATCGACCAAAGTATCGGGTCAATTGGATGAAAATTATGGAAATCAAATAAGGAATCGAAATATTAGATTTGATTACGATTTCCCGAAATTTTTTCACCAACAGAAAAACAAAATCTTAACAAAAAATAGTATATGCACATGTATATATATACATGATAACAGACGGTTATAATTGATAGTGAATTCATCAATTTTTATAATTTTTCTGGTTGATAATCAAATTAAAACTGAAATAAAATTGAGTGATGATTGAAATTGACAGTGACGATCGTACGACACTCGCAATTAATATAGACTAGTAATCCACGCACACTCATGCATAATACTCATTGTGATACATCAAATTGACTATTTTTAATTCCGCCTCACCAATTAATATAAAAATACAGATAATACTAATTTATACTTTTAATATCCATATAATATATAACTTTTAAAACATAGGGAAGCAAATATAAATCCGAGGTCATAAGTTTCTTCCGTTTGTTTTTCATCACATTCCCATCAAATCGTAAATCAATAATAATACAAAGCTAAAATATTAAAACTTAAACAATTCAAATGACAGGGTTGCGTCTAGGTGCACTTCGTTTACTGGTTCGGATGACACGCGGCCTCTTCCTAGCCGTTGGATCGCCGCTCCCTTGCATCATATCCGCGAGATCATTACCGAACAATTCGACAAACGTTTTCTGCAAATCCTCCAAGCTCTCCTCCTATAAGATAAATAATTACATAAAAACGTGGACTCAATCAAATAGAGCTTTATTTTCAAAGGACGAAACTGCAATTATCCTAAGATTCGACATCATCATCGTACGGACATACCTCAGCCCCGGCGTTTCTGTCCATCATATTCATCAGATCGTGCAAAAAATCACCCATTCCCTGCGTTGCGCAACCAATCCACGGCGTGCCACGTCCCAGATCCACGTCGGCGTGGTAATATGACAATGGATCGTTATTACATTGGAATCAACAAAGTATATATACCGAGTAACGAAAATTCCATACTCGAGGGGCTAAAAAGCAAATACTAGAAAGAAGGACTAAACGAGCAACTTAAAAAAGGTAAAAAAAATATCTAAGATATTTTCGATTCCTGTGAATAAAATAAATCCCAAAAAAAAAAAAAACGCAGACCTCGTCTTCCTCAAGCAGATCAAGGAATCCAGCGTCGTACATTGATCTCTTCTCCTTATCAGACAACACTGAAACAACGCACACAACGATTGAATTTGAATCCGACGAACGAAATAGCGTAAAAACCACAAGCGCGTCGATCGAAATTGAATTTCAACAAAGCACAACCTAGTGCGCACCTGAATATGCCTCTTGAATCTTCTGAAACCTTCGCTTGGCTTCGAGCGAAGCCGCGGGGTTGTTCATCCACCTATCGGGGTGCCATTTGAGGGCCAGCTTGCGATAGGCCGCGCGAACATCGGACAGCGAAGCGTCCTTTCGGATCCCGAGGAGAGTGTAATAACTGTCGCCGCCGCCGCCGAACGACGATCCGCTGTTTCTCTCCATCTCCGCGGCTCCACCACGCCGATTACGATTAGCTATAACGGAATCGAATCTATCGTAAAGGTGTCGATCAGCGTGGAAACGAGGGCAATTCGAAAGAGAGAGATATGATCATCGATTATGAGGATGGATATATGGAGAGAGTTTTGACATTTTTAAGAAAAATATCTGCACGGAGGAAGGTTCGAGACGGATATTAAATTAAATTAAATTAAATTAAATTAAATCCCTTTTGCTTATTTCGTGTGTTGCGGCTTTCGTAAGAAGAGAGATATTTTTAGGGAGGCGTTACTAAAATGGGTCTAAACTTGGCAATAATTACGGGAAATTTGCCATTCGGAGACCAAAGTACAGCTACGGGGCGGACCGATTTGGAAGACGCGGAAAGCGCATATTGTTATTGATTTGAAATTTAATTGATTTAGACTCGATTTTTAACGAGTTTTTTAGTATTTTTATCCCAAAAAAAATTATCGGATAAAAATATCCTATAACGACGTATATTGATAGAATTTATAACAATAACAATAATGAAAGATTGCATGATATATTCGCTGAATTATAGCACATTCTGCTTTTCTAGTGCGACAATCTGCCTATTCGGCAGATTTTTGAAATATTTGAAATTAAATGAGGATACAAATAGTTTCAACTTAGAAAGAAAAGCGGTCGTTTTGCGACAATCTGATCGAACTGGAACACCCGTGTCCATTTCCATGCCCGCAACCATTTCAGCGAACCATTTAATCACTTAACAAATCTCTTTAAATTATCACGTGGAGAGAAAAATAAATAAATAATAACGACTAATTATACTTTTCTCTAATGTTGGGAAATTAAGAAAAGTCATATGCTTGATAAGTGATTCTTCGTGCATATCTCTTGCATCTCTCCACATAGACCGTACGTTTTTTTTTTATTGCTTTATAATCCTAAGACATCAACTTAAAACACATTAAGCCCACGAGTCGAATTCTCTCGTTCTTTCTTGTGATCGCTTTAACCTAAATGTTTCAATACAACGTAGGAAACATCAACGTCCCTCACGACCCCTCGCAATAAATATAGTAAAAAATCACAAAAGCTATTATATAATATTTACACACATCCCAAAAAAGAAAAAAATTACAATATCATTAAAATTCTCCCGTGTCCCTTCCCTCTCTACGAGACTGCACACGTAGAGAGAGAAAGGGATAGGGAGAAAATGGACAATTTGCATCACCACGCCGGTCGGACGGCGGTTTCGACTTACGGAGATTTTAACACGAAAGTGAGACCAGCCTCACGGCCGTGGTATAGCAACGGGGAGTTGAAGAGGAAGAAAAGGGTCGCGAAATATAAGTTATATTCCGTGGAAGGGAAGATGAAGAACTCGTTGAGGCGAGGGTTTCGTTGGTTCAAGAATACTTGTTCGAGGTTCGTTCATGGATTTTAGGGTTATAATTATGATGGGTTTCAATTTATTTATTCATGTGATGAATGTCATTTTATCTTTTATGAATATTCGATGTTGTGATACGAGAGTTTCTTTTTTTGGTCAAATATTTTTGTGGGGTGACAAATCATAGGATTTGTGGCGTTCAGTTGACGCTTGTTGCCTTCGATTGCTTTGCATTGAAAGTTAATGTCAGAAAATTGAAAACCCTTAAGTTAGGTGTCATTAAATGCCACTTCTTGACGACGAAAAAATAATTAAGCTTTTTCTTTTTCGTTCTCTAGTTTAGAGAAATAACTTCGACAAATTGTAAATTTTACTTAAAAATACAAGTTAATTTACATAATTCCGAATTAAAGCCATCAAAGTCTATTCTTCACCGGAATCCCAGTCACAACCCCACCGCTCGACACCACCGGAACACCCACCGGTGGCCGGGAACAACTAGCACCACCACCGCCGCCACCACCGCCACCACCGCCGCCGTCGCCACTCCTCTTTACAATTTTAACGGAGAAATTCACAATCCCATTCTTATCACCATTACCATCCCTCAACCGATAGCTCAAGAAACTAAGATAATTTTCGGGCAGGTGCCCGCCCAAAAATTCCGAGATGGGCACGTGCACGGTCCCTAATACCCTGGTGCTGCCCGAACGAGCTTCCAAGGTAATAAAACGCACACGTTCGGGCAGGTTCATCACGAACTTTTCGTTCCACGTAGGGTAGCTACCTCCTTCGGTGTCCATTTTCGTCGATCTCGTGTTGTAAGGATCGATCTTTACGACGATGTAAGAGTTCTTCTTTACGGGGTTTTTCTTGCTTAGCGAAAGGGCTTCCGCGGATATCACCGTGATTTCTATAATGGCGTCGTGTGATGAGGGTTTCTCCATTTATTCGAGTTCTTTAATTTTTATATATTATGTGTGTGTGTTGATTTTGTTGGAATTTATAACACGTTGGAAGCTTGTGTGTTGTTTTAAAAAATGAGTTATTGGAGGGAAGGTAGTAAGAAATGAGGGAGAAAGTGTTTGCGTGTTTCTTATGATGTGTCAAGAATTTTATCGCGTTGACTGTTGGAATATATGTAATAAATATGTATTATATAAAATGCGGGGAAATAGAGTGGAAATAGAGTATGCATTTATGGATTGGATAAAAAGGGAAATTATTAAAAGAGAAAAAGGGATAATATGACAAGCCGCCAACATCGATTGTTAGGATTTGTTTTCCTAATATATGAGAAGTTTTATCTTATTCTTTTTGCCGATATATTTGTAGAGGGTAACTGAATAAACACAGGGAATTAAGAATAAAGATATATCATATTTGAGTAATATAGATATAGGCCTGATTTCAACATTTAAATCCTTAATTATTTTCTGTTTAGAAATTAATTATGATACAAGTTCATTAAAAATTAGATGAATAATGAGGCCATTTTGAGAATATTATGAGGGCAGAATGTCTATTAATTTTTCATATTATTCTAAATACTCTAAACCCTTTCTTTTTTTACTATATGTACAATATCTTTTCAAACACTTTACATTCCAAGTAACTTCAATCTAAAGTGAATTTGTACATAAAACGTTTTCTATGGAACAACTCCTACTTTCGGCGGGATCGCATATAATATATATATATATATATATATATATATATATATATATATATATGTTCTAAGTTCATGTAGACAACTAAAGTTGGAATCCAGAAATGTGATCAACGCATGACCTCCATTGTGAAGGTATCATATGCTTCAACCACTTAATATATATCCATTTGAGCAATAATTTTCCGGGTTTTGGTACATTTGAATGCTTCAAAAACTTGCGCTATTTTCTGGCCTTAGAAACCCATAAAATACAAATATAAACCAAAAAATGAGGGAAAAAAAAAAAGAAAAATAATCAACTATTTATATGCAACAGGTATCCCGGTCACAACCCTAACATCATCTAATTCCCTTTCACCGTCGTCATCAGCAACTCTGTTCATCACAACCTTAACAGACAGATTAATAATCCCATTCTTGTCCCCATCGCCACTCTTCAGCCTATAGCTCAAGAATCTCACATGATTCTCGGGCAGGGGCAGCAGGCGACCGCCCATGAAATCCGACACGGGCACACTCACGACGCCGACCACTTTCCTGCCCGAACGAACCTCGACTGTTAGGAAACGGGCACCCACGGGAAGCTCCACCGCAACCTTCTCGTTCCACCTGGGGTTGCTTCCGGAAGCTTCTTGTTAGGACCAGGCCTCTGGATATATTGTGCCCTCATTTCACAAAGGGGCTTTTATCAATTCTATTTTCTTTTTCCAAAAGGATTTGTTAGTTCAATTCATTGGTGTGTTTTAAAGAGATTCATTCTTCTATTCTTAAATATTGTTGCTAATTCAATAAATGGGCATCACCACCCAGAAGCCAAAGTTTGGCATGATCTATCCCATTGTGTGTACTCATTATTATGTGTGTTTTATATGAGAGCCACAAATATTTCTCTCTGTTGTTTAACATTCAGTTATTGTTTAACATGTTAATGGGTAAACACAATGGAACACACAATGGGACACACAATTGAGGCATCTCTTGTAGGGGTCTCGGGTTCGAACCCCATGGGGTTGGCTAAAATCTTCTTGGTCAACTTGTTCGAACCCCCGTGATTGTCGTTGTTTGTGTGGTTTGGTGCAAAAAGCTCGAACATGGAGGATTATACCTTCTGAAAACTGACGGTGAGGTTCTGATTCGCTTCATACTGAGTTTAATCGAAATGCAGAGACTACCGTGGCTGATCCCTAAAGTATAAAACAAATGACATCAATCACACAAAAGTTTCTTGCATTGTCCATAAACAGGCCAAACTTATTCTACAAGGTAGCTGTTTTAAGAAAGTGAAGCGTAAGGATTTTAAGAGAGAAATGTAATATTGCAATACTACACTCCTAATTTTTAAGCACAGGTTGGTATTTACTTGCCACAGTGAGTTGAGGCAAAGGGCACTTCATCATAGGTTAAGAGCTTACTTAAGATATGGCCACGTGGCACATCATTGATTGGCCTAGCTGGCATATAATGTAAGAATACTTACAGTGCACAGATCAATATAATTCCCGGCCTAATTCAATGGCGTTTCCTTTTGTCCGGCCTAATTTCAATGACGTGTCCGGAATGTTTTGACCATGTAATAAAAAATTAAAATTTAAAAAAAAAAAAAAAAAACCAGCCTTCAGTGGAAAGAATCCACGAAAGAAATATCCCATAATACCAAAGCTTCGAAAGTTGTTGCATGCTCGTTGTCTTCAGATGGAAATCGAACGCCTTTTTTTTATAGTATTTTTTGTGGGGCCTCTTGCATTAATTATTATCAGCCCTGCATATTTATTTTACTCATATTTTTTTTTCAGTTCAAGTTCATCAATGATTTAAGTTTGTGCTAAGTTTATAATGCAGGAGAAGGAAGTCCATGCAAGATGAACAACGTACGATATATGATTTGTATCGCATAATTCGTTCGATACCCTTGAGAAGGACAAGTTATACACACAGAACACATACATTATATGTCGACAATTTACAATAAGAAATTTTCAATAATATCTACACATATATATGTCGAAAACTATACATCGATATTGTAAACAAAGTTCCTTCTGCATGTTTCTGATCAGCTCCATTGTCCAAATCTCAAGGCCTTACTCTCTCCGTAAGGTTAGTTTTATTCGTCAATATATATATATATATATATATATATATTATATATAGCTGGTAGAAGTTTATATGATCATAATAATAACCCTTAATAATGACGTATATTGTACATCAAGCACCAATCGAGGAGGCGGGAAATGAATATCATATCAGCTAATTGGAGTCATAGTAGAGAAAGCAGTAGATATATTATATAGCATTGCCAATCATCATCATCATCATCCAATAATATTGCTGCTGCATCATCCAATTTTTAGCTACGAAAATGGTAAGAGTGGCGGAGATCCTCCTCCTGAAGAAGGTGACCCCCCCATAAATCCTCCTTGAAGAAGGTGCCCCCCCCATAAATCCTCCTCCTGATGAAGGTGGCAGCAGAGATCCTCCTCCTGGTGAAGGTGGCTCCATAGAACCTCCTCCCGATGAAGGTGGCTCCATAGATCCTCCTCCTGATGATGGTGGCTCCATAGATCCTCCTCCTGATGAAGGTGGCTCCATAGATCCTCCTCGTGGCGACATAGATCCTCCTCCTGATGATGGTGGCTCTGTAGATCCTCCTCCTGATGAAGGTGGCTCCATAGATCCTCCTCCCGATGAAGGTGGCTCCGTAGATCCTGAAGGTGGCTGAAATCCTCCTCCTGATGAAGGTGGCTCCGTAGATCCTGAAGGCGGCTGCAGAGATCCTCCTCCTGATGAAGGTGGCTCCATAGATCCTCCTCCTGATGAAGGTGGCAGCAGAGATCCTCCTCCTGATGAAGGTGGCTCCATTGATCCTCCTCCTGATGAAGGTGGCTCCATAGATCCTCCTCCTGATGAAGGTGGCGGCGAAGAAGATGGTGGAGTTTCTGTTGGCGGAGATGAAGGAGTTGATGAAGGTGGTGGCAGTGAAGACGGTGGTGGTGGAGGTGCCGCCGGAGTAGATGGAGGGGTGCAAGGTGGTGGTGTCAAGGTGGGGCAAGGCCGTGGCCGTGGAGGCTTAGGCCAGGGTTTTACCGGCCGGGGTTTTGGCCAGGGTTTTACTGGCCGGGGCTTAGGCCAGGGTTTTACGGGCCCGGGCTTGGGCCACGGTTTTACGGGCCGGGGCTTGGGCCAGGGCTTAAACGGGGGCCGACGTGGACAGAGGCGAAAACGTGGTAGGGGAATTTTCGAGCAAATCCCGAAACCGGGCACGAATATTATAACCGGGGGTCGACGCGGCGGATGACGTGGAAGATGACGAGGCGGATGACGTGGCGGGTGACGTGGACAGAGACGGTAACGAGGGAGAGGGACTTTCGAGCAGATCCCGAACCCGGGCACGAATATGATGGGCGGCTTCTTGGCATCGGCGATCGAAATGAAGGAGGAGGAGGAAGATGCTGCTACGGATATGAGAAGCCAAATTTTGAGGAGTTTCATGTTTTTTTGGGCTCTTTGTAAGAAAATTTGTTTGCGGTGTTAAGGCCTTTATATAGATATATAAATGGACCGCAAGGGTGTTGTTGCATGTATATGTTCACGTAATATGATGTTTCTTCCATGCTCTTCTTTCTCTCCCGTGGACGCATTGTATAGCTTTGTTAATGATACGTCTTAGGATATTATTGGAAAAAATTTGATGAACATCATATTTCTTATGGCTTATTAGTTATCATCATCGTCTTCCAATAGTTCATCGTAGTTATATTCGGTGTGTTTTTTTGGCGGAAGTTTTTGATGCAAGATAATAAAGAGTGAAGACGAAAAGTGACGTGAGTTTGAATATTGGGGCTAAAACCATTAATAAGCGCGACGACGTGGAGGTGGCGAGGTGGCGGAGGTGATGATTGTGGTGGTGGAGATGGTGGAGAGGTGGCGAGAAACTAAAATTTATAAAATGGCGTCCAAAAGATAATCTTGCAAACAAAAAATAATAAATAAAACCCTATGCATACTTTTCCTTTTCATATGCATGCACGTATACAAAGTTAATAAACCTAAACTTGTCCGGCGCCCACATATTCCGTCCCGGGAGGTGGTGAGTGTGGGGACTATATGATAATGTTGTGGGGATTCCTTTCTTTGAGGGTCGTTTGGTTCAATTTAATTTGTGTGTAAAATCTTGTATTTCTTAAAATTGTCTATAGTTCAATTAATTTCATCAGTCATTAATAAGTTCTAGCAAGTGCATGATGATCTAGCGTTGTTGGGTGAAGAGCGGGGTATACTCTCATCTTATCAGAAGATTAGTTTTGCACCCTGGAGTTTGTGGTGCAATTCTTATTGCCGATCAGTATCCGAGCGTGTGACACAAATGAATGGATATATTAATTCCAAGTTAGGAAAAAAAAAACAAAAAGATGCATTAGTTACCCAAATCAAGCCATCATATAAAACTTACTCCGTAAGGGTAGCTGTTTTATTTGTCAGTTAGTATATGAAAAGTGAAGCATAAGGAATAATGTAAAGAGGGAGAAATATTTTGCAATACACTCGCTCATATTTCAGTTACTACACAGTTGGTATACCTTGCAATGAATTCAGGCAATGCACTTCATTAGATGCTAATAAGCTTACTTAAGATGGCCACGTGTCTTAAAATGGCTGGTATAATAATGTAAGAAATACTTAGAGTGCACAGCTGATCAATATTATTACGGCCTAATTTAATGGCGTGTCCGGAATGTTTTGTCCCTGTAAGATTAAATAAATAAAAATAAAAAACCAGCCTTCATCAACATATATCTCCGTAAATTCATGGAAAAAGAAATAAAAAACCGAAGAGATCAACGGAACGGATCGAAAGAAGGGATTCGAAAGTTCTTGTTGCTAAGCCCGTCTTCTGATTCTGAGAATAGATGTCGAAAGTCATGACCTTGTGAAGTTTTTCTTTATACTTTGCTGTTAGGGCCTCTTGCATTACTATTATTATTAGCCTTATAATTCGTTTCTTCAAAAATTTTCAGTTCAAGTTCATCAAGATTTTAGCTTGCGATATATCTATTCAGGTTTTTAGATGTTCAACAGCTCCCATATATGTTACATTCAAGATCCGAGTGATTCGATTTTTTTCTCATTTAAATATCATTCATATATACACATATATATATCATATCTATAGTATAGTATATAATTCATTCGATTCCAATGAGAAGGACAAGCACACACAGAAACATACATGCCGCTATTTAACAAATCAAGACCTGACTCACACTGAAGGTTTCTTTTATTCTCGTCACAACCACTGGTAATAAAACATATGCTGCTTTTTGTAACTAAATATATTGCTATAGGCAGAGGTTTATATGCGACAATTAAGACGTAAAGAAAGAGCATACGGCAGCGTATCATTGTTCATAACGAGAGAGGACGATATCAACGCAGATACCAGAATGTAAATTTTTGAGGAATTCCATATGTTTTTGCTCTTTTGGTTGTGTAAGAGAAATGGTGTGGTGTTGTTGAGCCCTTTATATAGATAGGGCCAACAATATATATATATATATATATATATATATAAATAATTCTTTTGCATGTTCACGTCGTGTTTCCAATTTTTTTTTCTCTCCCTTAGACGCATATATATAGCTTATAGCTATTTTTTTTTTTTATACCGATCGGTGCATCCCCACTCATCTGATTATGGGCTTGTGCGTGCCATTGCACTTCAACTTCAGGGAAGTGACTAATCCTCGGGGCCCAATGATGTAAATAAATGTCTCACTCTCCACCCAGTAACGACACTCAAAAGTTGCTAACGCTATATCACCCCTTAGTAGACACATATGGCTTAGTTATTTTACATCTTGAGCTATTATTGGAAAAATTACGAACATTTTATAATTCCTTTGTTTTCCCTTGAGAAGAATGAGCAGTAAATACAGAACATACATACATACATATCTTGCTAGTTTACAATAAGGTGCAAACATCTAATCTACATCGATATCGTAAACAAGTTTTCCTTATGTGTTGCTGCATTGTCCAAATCTCAAGGCCTCTTTAGGGTTTTGTTTTATTCGTCAAACGAACATGCTAGAGTTGGTAAAGCAGCATGCTGTTTTATTAACTTAATATATATATATATATAGATAGAGGTTTAAATTTGCGATAAGACGTCAACGGTGTGGCAGTTATTAAACTGGGCAAGGCAGAAGAGGAAAACCGTTGACTGTTATCGGAGCAGAAGCTATGTAGCAGAAGACTCCGTTCGCCAATTGTGAAATCGTTACATTTGCAGCTATGACCACTGGTGCCGGCTGAGGCGGAGGCGGAGAGGGTGGAGGCGGGGTGGAGATGGAGGCGGCGGGAAGGTGGTGGAGGTGGGGGAGACGGTGGAGGTGGTGAAGCGGCGTGGAGATGGAGGCGGTGGAGATGGTGAAGGTGGCGGCGGTGGAGATGGAGGTGGTGGAGATGGTGGAGGGGTGAAGGTGGCGGCGGAGATGGAGGTGGTGGGGAAGGTGGGGGCGGTGGGGAAGGTGGTGGAGGCGGTGGAGATGGAGTGTGGGAATGTGGTGGTGGTGACGGTGGAGGTGGAGGTGATGGCAGAGGGGGAAGCCCGGGAGAGGAATTAGTGTGGAGCAAAATCCGAAACCGGGCACGAATTGAACCGTGGCATCAGTGCTCGAAATGAGGGAGGATGATATTACCACAGATAGAAGAATCCAAACTTTGAGGAGTTCCATGTTGTTTATGCTCTTTTTATTACAGTTATATTTCTGCTGTGTGAGAATTGATGTGTGGCCTTGAGCCCTTTTTATAGCCAACAATTTCTTGCAATGTTCATCTGATTTTCCCAATATTTCTCTCCCTTAGACACAATGTAGGGTTAGTTATAACCTCTTGAGCTACAGTGGTTTAATTGCAAGAGTTTACTTAGTTACCCCTATTCATGCATTTGTTGTACTATAGTAGTTGTAGTAAAATTCAACTTTGCAAAGGTCGTCAAATTCCATTGCAAAACAAGTATTATAACAATATATAAAGAGAAACGCAACTTTCATATAAGAAACTCAAAACTAGGGTTTTGTAATTCTATTTACATGGCTTTTGAGAAAAATAAGCTTTTATATATTACGTGATGCGAGAAAATTTGACTTTCTGCAGCGTTATTTTATGCAGCACTAAATGGCATTGCGGAAAGACAATTTTGTCGACAGCTTTTAATTGTCCAGCACATAACGACGCTGCGGAAAACAAATTTTGTCCAAGTGATTGCTAGAACTAATAAACGAATTTTCTACAAATGAGAATTTCACCAAAATTGATAATTTAGGGTTACGATTGTTATATTAATCCAACTGTTAGGATTAAGGCAAGAATTGGTAATATGGTAATTAAAATGACTAAAAAGGTGAAAGAATATATTAAGGTAATTAATTGAAAAAAAAGTATACATATATATATATATATATAACAATACAATCATATATTATTTACTCTACCTATGAATGAAATTCAGGTACAGTTCATTGAATGTTAAGAGCTTACTTCTAACATGGCTGTATTAAAATTCAAAAATTCGTCGGTTCTATTAGAGATTATCGATAATAACCCTTTTTTTTAAAGAACAAATTGAAGGCATAGAAGTCGTAATACAGTTGTGATTGAATCAATATATGCAGAAGCATGTGGGAACGTAAACAATGTAAGCAAAATATATAATACACGATAGGAATAATTAGGAGAGCTGATTTGCCGAGGTAGTATAATTCCTTGGATCGAAATCAAATGATAGACGAGTTTCTTGCATAGTCCAAAGAAATCCATTGGCATCGACGGAGAGAAACATGGGAATGTTTGGTAAAGGAAAATTAGCGAGCACGTTTTTGGCCATTAGGCGAAAAAAAATCCGATTGTTGAGTCGGGTGCTTGAAATAACATAATGCACACCTTTATAAGATTTTAAAATTAGGGTTTTCTAACACCTATTTGCATGGGAAATGCGAACATCTTTCAGTTCTACTACGGAACAAACCAACCCTGATTTTAGAATGTTGGGGTGACATGATTTTTTAAGAGATTTTTCGCCTCTTGAATGTGGTTGAGGGCCGTTGAAAATTATTTTCCAAGATACAACGAAAACGTAAGTAGCTTTAACCACTAAGTAGCTTTAACCACGAACGGAACTTAAGACTAGAAGGCAAACGGTGACTCGATACTTTGAGTTCTTTGTTGAACTGAAATGGGGCACCTCTATATAAATAGGTGAATGATAATCGGATGACTCAACATCAACGAATTTATTAAATTCATTCTCCAACACCTTCATGTACTTAGATTAATTCATTCAAATCTAACTTAACTAGTTAAATGAACCTTACTTACTTCATCGAATGAACCTTACTTACTTCATCGAATGAACCTTATTCTAATGACCCGAATAAAACAAATCAAATGAGTTTATTTAAGACCAATGACTTTAGCTAGCAAATTAAAATAAATTCATTAGGTTAAAGGGATTTCAACAATTCACCTAAATTCATATATTTTCAGCATGTGTACTAAAGAAGAACTGCTTGAGGTTTACCAAAAGTTCGAGTCCCGCAGTGGGGGGGAAAACGAGCCGAGCTCGACTCATGGTGCTGGGCTCGAGCTCGAGCCTCGATCCCGTCGAGTTTTCAAATACCGAGCTCGAGCTCGATTAAATATAATTGTGCTCGTGCTCGGCAAAGATTGAGGTGGTATATGCAAGAATTTATGATTTGCAGTTTATTATAACTTTAAACTCCTGAATTTGAATATACCCATCTCTTTCGTTTTTTAAGTAATAAAGTTGCAGAGGAAACGTAAATGCAGGCAAGCGAACATGAACGGATACAATATAGCATAATTCGTTCGATTCCCTTGAGAATAACAATTACACACAGAAACATACATATATGTCGCTAGTTTACAATAATGAAGGCGCAATATTTATTAATACCGAAAACTACATCTATATCGTAAACAAGTTCCTTTGCATTTTGCTGCATTGTCCAAATCTCAAGAGGCCTTACTCACACTCTGTAAGGTTTGTTTTATTCATCGTATACGAGCATGCGAGAGCTGGTAATAAAGCATGCTGTTTTATTAATTATACACACACATATATTTATATTTATATATATAGAGGTTTATGCGATAATGGCGTAGGCGGTGGCAGTTATTAAACTGGGCAAGGCAGAAGAGGAAAACCGTTGACTGTTATTGGAACAGAAGCTATGTAGCAGAAGAGTCCGTTCACCAATTGCGAAATTGTTACATTTACAGCTATGACCACCGGTGCCGGCGGAGGCGGTGGTGGAGATGGCGGAGGTGGCGGCGGGGAAGGTGGTGGAGGGGACCGTGGAGGTGGAGGTGGAGGTGATGGACAGAGGGGGAAGCCCGGTAGAGGAATTAGTGTGGAGCAAAATCCGAAACCGGGCACGAATTGAATCGTGGCATCGGTGCTCGAAATGAGGGAGGATGATATTGCCACAGATAGCAGAATCCAAACTTTGAGGAATTCCATGTTTGGTGGACTTATATTATTACAGTGTTTAGTTATTTATCTGCTGTGTGAGAATTTGTGTGGCCTTTTGAGGTCTTTATATAGAGGGCAACAATCTCCTTGCTGCCAATGCTTTCTTCCTTGTGTCCCAAATAGGCGCAGCATTATAGGTTATTATAGTTATTATACCACTCACATGGTAGCTAGGGTTTAATTGTAAGAGTTTACTTGAAGATATATACATACATTTAATTTTTCCACTTGTAGTACAAATTCAACTTTGATGAGAAGGTGGTCCTCCGGCTCCTCTCTCCTATACATGCATTATATTAAATGCGAAGAGTTTACTTGTTTGTATAAAAATAACATTTCTTATATGCCATTATTTAGATAGTCTACAATAGAATTTATGTGCAGCTGTTTAGAGAACACCTTCATTTGAGTATTACCCTTTTTTTTAGTTTCCCTTTTAAGTAGAGATCGGAGAAGGCACAAAATCTTAATACTCGTGTGTGTTTTGGATTGGATTAATAATTATCCGGAAGCTCATTCGAATTCATTTCCGTAGAGTTTGTAATGAAATCATGTTTTACATTGCACAAATTAAATCGGTTAAATCTATCTGCTGTCACGCTTAATTTGATTATTCGTCACTATGTTTACGTCCATGCCAAGTTTTATTGACATGCATGGGTTTCAAAATTATTAGTAACTCATTGTCTCACGTTTGGTTTCATTAAACGAAACCCACGAAAAACCAAATTATTATTTTATCTTGCATTTTCTTACTAATTTAGCCCGGCACATATTAGACGGGCTTGAACCTTTCATTTCGTCAAAATTCGATTTTACGGTATAGACGCTTATGATGCATTACGACCTTTGACAAAATGATGTTGTCCATAAATCAAATTATTTCGTGGATTAGATCTCAAAATGAATCAACGGAACCTTCTTCATTTTAGATCTAAATTATTCGCTGCGAAAATGTACCAATCCCCACAAGTGAATCGAAAGTTGGGCATTTAACTGGCTACAACCCAAACACACCCACAGAGTCAAGTAGGGATTATTGATTCAATTTTCTCGGAAATTACGAGCCCAAGCTCGTAATCTGATCTACCTAGTTTGCAGACTAGTGCACCATTCTCCTTCTCCCTCCCGCGTTTACTTGTTTCAAAAACCCGGGATTTACCAGATTACTCATAAAAAAAAAAGGAAAAACATTGAATCAAAGAGAAATAAAAAAAAAACTACACTCACCTCCATCCAATACAGAAAACATTTAACTTAAAAGAGTAGCAGCAACCACAAAGAAAGCACAGAATCAATCCCCACAAAGACCTCATCAGAAAGCCCACTTCCTCGAAGGATTCAACAGCCTCTTCGACGCCGGCGGCGACATCCCGACCTCCTTGAGCTGCTCCTCGTCCGGCTGCGTGCTGAAGAATCCCGTCCCCACGAAGTGCACGTAAGCGGACGCCTCGTCGAGGTTGCTCCTCAGGCTCAGGGAATTCGACATGAAGAGCTTCGACGGTTTCCTCCCCAACGACTTCTTCTTCTTCTTCGAGTCGACGTCGCCGCCGTCGTCGAGGTGGGCGGATCTCAGGAACCGCTCGGTGGCGGCCTCCCACGAGAGCTCGTGCCTCTGCTCGTCGGTCAGGGGAGAGGGCTCGTCTTCTAGTAAGGCCTTGAGGGATTCCCTGACGAAGCCCTCGTCGTCGTCGTACGTTCGGCAGTTGGGGAACTGCTTGAAGAAGTCGTTCGAGGAGTGGTTCGCGCATATTACGATTTTGCCCATGGCCAGGGCCTCGGCTGTCGTGGTGCAGACGACGTCGGTGGTGCTCGGGTTGAGGAATACCTTGTAGCTTGGGATGGAGAGAAAGGAAAGTTAGTTGTATAAAGGGAAATAAGTGAGGGAGTAGGTAACTTTTTTAGTCATATTAACTTTCACGAAATTCGTTTCTCGTCCTCTAACTTGTTCCTGTCTGAAACTAGTCCAGTATGTTTTTTTATGGGTAGCTAAGACATTTTAAGTCCTGTAACATTCAGGAAACTCGCTTTTCGCCCTCTAACTTGTCCGTGTCCAAAGCTAGTAGTCCATGTCCACTATGTTTATGAGTAACTAAAACTTTGGTCCTATAACTTTCACTAAATTCGCTTTTCGTCCTCCAGATAGTCCAGTATGTTTATACAATTTATCCCAAATATTCTTTTTTGTAATTCTTCTTCCACTTATCATAAACAGACCTTTCACACTAGCAATCATATTTTCATTGCCGATAGCAATGAACGAGGAAATTACAAAATGGACTATTTATGATAGCTGGTGTAAACATACTGGACTAGTTTTGGACAGGGGCAAGTTAGGTTACCGGACGAAAAGCGAATTTCAATAAGTGAGCACACTAAGATATTATCCTAGAAAGTGGTGTATGGGTACTTACTCGTGGAACAAGGGATCACCGTGATCGCGTCCCGGGTGCACCCTCACGGCTATCTTCAGCTTCTCCGCAGCTTCCTTGACTTCGTCGGAGTCCTCCCCGCTTCCGTATAGATCCACTTCGAGCCCCGTAAGATCGTCCTCGTTGTCTTGTAGAAGTTTCAGCAGCTCTCGGTAGCCTTTGCTCCACACCATCTTTCCAATGTAGTAGGCACCTTTCGTGAAGACCTGTTGATGATTCCCGTCCTCGTGCTGCTCCCTCTTCTTCATGCCTATGTCGAGAAATCTCGGGTTTACTCCGTGAACGTTGCAGACGACAGACCGAGGCAGTTCTTGGGTAGCTGCAGATAGCCGAATCACCTGATATATGCAGCAGATTTTGTTGGATTATTCAGCTGTTGCAGCAATGACGATAATTTAAACAAAATGAAGGAAATATTTTGTTACCCTGTGACAATATATATTGACCACCCAACTGTTTAGGTACTTGAGAAAGAAGGCCTGTAGTTGCCCGTTATGTTCCCTCCTCACGTACTCGAGATAATTCGTGTGCACCACTCCTACGACGAGTCGAAACTTCGATTTCCACCTCGTCCCGTGATGGTACCACGTGAGGTGCTCGGGCTCCTCGAGGACGGCGACGTCGGCCTCTTCGTCCGGGATCACTTGAGTTATGTCCCCGAGAGCAAGAATGCTCCTTTTGTGCTGAGAAAACTGTTTTCAAATGCAGAAACATGTGATGCTTAGGTTTTAAATTGATGACAAAGGCTTCAGTGAAAGGGGGAGACTAAGATGACGACATAAGTGTATGCTAGAAGATCAACTCAAGAGGTCAAGCAAGATTAGTGCAGATAAAAGCTATTAGGCTTAGTTACTTTTTTCGTCCAATGAGTTAAGAGTGGTGGTACTTTCAGGACACCTAACTTTAGGGATTGCAATTTTAGGACACTAACTTTCAAAACCGAAGCAATTTAAGGAAAACAATCTCCAACATGAGTCACATCGCCCCTTCTGATGACGTGGAAGTCCATCTGGACGGTACATCACCTCTTATGTACGAACTGACAGATCACGGACGCCACATCACATCTTTTGTGTGGCATCGCGCCCAATTGGCTTCCAGATGGATTGCCACGTCATTATAAGAGGTGACATGACATCTAATTGGCGCTCGTTGTCCTTAAACTGCTTTGATTTTGAGAGTTAATATCCTAAAAATTGTAATCCCTTAAGTTAGGAGTCCTGAAAGTATCACCCCTCTTAACTCATAGGCCAAACTATTACTTCACAAGAGATAAACGTTCCAATCAGTATAAACTTGACTTACTCTTCCCGGATAGAAACATATGGAGAAGCTCGATTTGAGGCCGGACCTCTCCTCGAGCCAGTGGCGTACGTATTGTTCTTGCTCCGAGGGCGAGTGGAAACTGATGTTGTTTGGAAACACGTGCTCTTGATCGTGGAGCTTCAGCCACGGGATGACCAGAGTCACTCGTCTCCCGTCGTCTTTGGCGAGATATGCAGCACGAAACAGAGGGTTCACGGCGGTCCCAGTCAGCCATGGGAGGCTTGCTGTAGTAAATATAGCTATGTGTTGCTTCTTCTCCATTAGAATCGTGAGACTACACCACCTTCTCCAAGGGATTTCACAGAATGATAAGATAGGGCCTTAATGGCAAGGGAACCTGCTTCAGCAGTCATATAGGAAAACAATATTTTTCAGCATAGGAAAACCTGAATTTCACTGATTCGCCATAAGCTTTTCCAAATTCACTCCAAGAAGCAAAAAAATTTTGTGGTTGTTAAACACACAACGAAGCTGAAGGGGGCATATCTGAGTTGTTTCAAAAGCATTAAAAGCCAATAGCTAAGTTTCGATTCGATACAAATAATCGGAACATTTGACTATAAGCAGGAAAAATCGCCCAGCCGAGTGGAACATACCGACTACTAGGAAATCAAACATCAGTGAAATTACAACAATAGGAAAATTCATCGCCATATGAAATTCCCGGATCCATTCGTATAGCAAACGCAATACATCGATTCGACGAGTGAAAACACATACCTTTTTTAATAAGAAGCGTCGGTCGGAAATATCGAAGCGGAGAAGAATAACGAACGATCAGGGAGATGCCGATTCACGAAGAGCTGGAGATGGATGATGATGAGCTGGAGAAATTATAATCTTTTCCTTTCACCCAACGAATAACTTGCTTGCGCTGGAATCTTGGCATTTGGAAAGATGTTCGTCACGCGCTTGGCACGTGATGGTGCTTTTTTTTTATTTTTTTTTATGACCGTTTGAAAACGATTGGTCAACTGCAGCGAGAGCTCAGAGGTCCACAAAGTGGAATAATCCCATACGTCAGATATTTTTTACTTCAATTTTTGTCGGTAAAAATTACATATATATATATATTATTATAACATTAAGTATTGTTAGGGATATTGGATGCAAAAATCATATCTGAGTAACATGAAATTCGAGCGCCTTCATACCAAATGATCTTTCGAATTTCATGTTACTAATAAATAGGAATGATTTGCTTGAAGCAACTGAAAGAACATAAATTGGCTTACGTTGTCAAATAGAGGTAAATGGTAATTGGTGAATGAGCATCTAATGCTTGAAATCGTAGCTTTTTATCCATATTTAAATTATATATGTCCATAAATGTCACGAATCGATTCTCTTTCAACCCATATATTCTTATTGATAAAATAAATATAATTTTCTTATTATTGAGCCTTTTTTCATCTAATATTATTATTTAGTTAGCCCTATTCCCTCTAAAAACAAAGTTCTTCCCCTTCTCTAAAATCACATACCCTAAACTAAATTCAAATATTTCTTATTTCTTTGGATCTTATTTTGTCTTGTTTTTATTTTCGGTTGAAGTTTGTATCTAATTGAAAACTTTCCTTCCTTGGAATGGTTGAATGTTATTAGAGAAATTCTATGGGCTCTTTAGCCCCACAATTTTGTATCAATTAAACAACCGAAAAAATAAATAAATAAATAAATTTAATTTTCCTTTTTCACAAATTAAAATTAGAAATTTTTTTAATGTATTCGCTAATGACCGACGCTCGCAACACACCGCGTTTTGACCTCTATAATTTGGAAAGTCACTCTAATGACGACTCTGCCCTTATTGCCCGAGTTCAAAACCGGGCAGCCGTTGCAATCATCAATTCACCGTAGATTTTGCCTCTCACTCCTGCCCGTTTATCCGGGCAGTTTCAGTCAAGTTCGCCGCGTCTTCGCTCATCCAGAGCTTTTCAACTTTCCATAGACGAACGAATTTATTCTTCTCGCGTTGTTGTAATTCAAAGGAGCAGATCATAAAGGTAAGCAAATCTGATTATTCTTCGATTGATATATATTCGAAATTCGCGTTTTATAGTTATATATTTATCTGAGCTTAGGTTGTAGAAAATAGTAGTGTGATTTGCTGATTTTTGTCTCCGCAAAGGTCCTTTTCTGCTTTTTCCAGCTTCCTTGGAAAAGATCGGCCGACGTTTTCTCGGTATTTTAGCTGTCGAACAAATGTGGAGGGTTGTGCGATCCGGTGCGACGAGGTTCCGTGAATCGCGGAGGTGGATGTCGACTTCGCATATTTCGGGACCTTGTATTGTGCACAAGCGTGGTGCTGACATTCTACACGATCCTTGGTTTAATAAGGTTTTTCACTGTAATTTGTTGTTTAAATTGATACAAGTCTTATACTTGTTGCCGATTTTTGTTTTTGTATGACTGGATTTGATGTGTTTTGAGCATTGTGCTAAGTTGTCGCAGATGAAGTTTCTGTACATTCTAATGAGATTGCATTGACTAGAAAACTGCTTCCAAGGATCAAGACGTTTATTGAGTGATATGAGAATAATTATTATCAATTGCTTCACAATTCGACACTTCTGTTTGCAGAAAGAAGAAACTATTGGACTTTATGATCGATGTTGTTTTATGTCTCTGTGATAGGATACAGGTTTTCCTCTGACAGAGAGAGACAGGTTGGGTCTACGAGGTTTGCTTCCACCTCGTGTGATATCGTTTGAGCAGCAGTATGCCCGTTTCAGTGAGTTTGCTAACTTATTATGTACATCATTATGCCAAATTTCAGAATGATTGGCTCATAACTTGAATTTTTCGGATTAATTTTCAAAATTGTTTTTGTGATTTGGGTGAAATATTAGGAAAAGGCTGTTCATTGAAGTAATTAGATCTATTGGTTAATGATCTGACAAATATTATATGAAGCTTTATTCATCAAATTTGTAACTGCCTTTCCCATATTGTGTAATTCTCGAAAATTTGTTCGATGTGGCTTTGATTTTTGCAAACTAATTTTTGTTCTTTTTCCTTGTTATTAGTGGAGTCATATAGATCTCTTGAAAAATATTACCGAGTAAGTTTGATGAATAGTAGCCACTTCTAGGATAATGATGTAGATCACCAGCATAGCTGAGGCAAGTGATTTATCTTTCAGGTTCTCATTGACAACATCAAGAGCTTTGCTCCAGTCATTTATACTCCTACTGTAGGATTGGTGTGTCAGAATTACTCTGGGTTGTTTCGGCGCCCAAGAGGGATGTATTTCAGTGCCAAAGACAAGGGGGAAATGATGTCTATGATTTATAATTGGCCAGCACAGAAGGTATTATATCAAACTCATATTTGTTTCATCATCTTGCCCCTTACGATTTAGTAAATCCAGTTCCCCTGGTTCTTAAATTGATGAATGTCAAGCAACAATGATTGGAAATTAAACGGCATGCGTAAATGGTTTTTTTGCATATATTATGTGCATTTCCATATACTGAGACACGAAAGATGCTACTATTATGTGCTTTTCTTACTTCGTTAACTTAATACTTTGTTGCTGTCATTATTAGACCGGATTCATATATAACTTAACAGTCTACTCACATATTGAAGTTACTATTTGCGGCTTATACTAAACTTTACCTGATCGTCTAGATTTTAGCGGTTCCTGGCTAGTGATGTATATTTGATAGCTATATCTATTAATGATATATTCAACCATGTTCAGGTGACACTTGCAACTATTTGTTCCTGCAGGTAGATATGATTGTACTAACTGATGGTAGTCGTATCCTTGGCCTTGGTGACCTTGGAGTTCAAGGCATTGGTATACCCATCGGTAAACTTGACATGTATGTTGCAGCAGCTGGTATCAACCCGCAAAGGGTATGTTTTACTGTCACTTAGTTTCTGTAGCACATTTGTAAATTAGTTGTTCACATGGACTTCCTCTTAACATTCATCATGTATTGGAATGTCTTCCAGATACTGCCAGTTATGCTTGATGTTGGTACGAATAATCAGAAGCTTCTTGAAGATCGCCTTTGTAAGTTGACGTATTTAAGCCAACCTTCATATTTTTACATCCCCTTTTCTTTTCAATCTCTGATTCTCTTAAATGCTCTTCATTCTTGCCATGTGCATGGTTATGTTATCACCTCATGTTCTCCAGAAGCTCTCTTTGATTTGTGCGAGATCTATCATTCATATTATTCTCAAAGAGTATATGCAACTTAAACTAAGCTTGCTGTGTATAAGACGCTATTAGCATTGGGATTTAACCTATCACATACTTTTCTTCAGAGGATTATGAAGTCGTCTTTGTTTCTTTGCTAATATCACAGTCCCTGAAGTTAGAAATTTTACTTCATGATGTCTAACAAGAACAATAGTATAATTTTTGACAAGATTGTAGTTTGACAGATTTAGGATTGAGACAACCTCGACTAGAGGGTGAAGAATATCTATCGATTGTTGATGAATTCATGGAAGCTGTCCATGCGCGATGGCCTAAGGCTATCGTTCAGGTTCATCTGTTAACCAATGTTTACCTCTGTGATCTATCAGTAAATACATTTCTAACATTTTTATTTTGGGAAAAACTTTTAGTTCGAGGATTTCCAATTTAAATGGGCTTTTGAGACACTGGCCCGTTACCGTAAAAGATTTTGCATGTTCAACGATGACATACAGGTAACTGGTGTGTGGTTGGTTAAATCCTGCTTTTTCTCCTAAGTACTATTAGTGAGAGGAGGCCCTTTCTTCTATGCAGGGTACAGCTGGTGTTGCACTAGCTGGGCTCCTTGGCTCTGTGAGAGCTCAAGGACGGCCATTGACTGATTTTGCAAACCAAAAGATAGTTGTTGTGGGGGCTGGAAGGTAGTAAATGGTTTTGATAAACTACCAGAATTTCCATGGACCACATTCTTAAAAATAAAATTTTCTGTTGCATAACTTCGTTTTTTTTCTGCTGTTAAATATTTATTCCAGTGCTGGACTTGGTGTTCTTAAGATGGCTCTGCAGGCTGTTTCGAGAATGGCTGGGCCTGATGCGGATCCTCACTTTTTTCTCCTTGACAAAGATGTATAAATTCACTACTTTGTGAAGACGTTTTCTCCTTTATCCTTTCGTTTTCTATAATGTCAAATTGACCTGCAGGGTCTCATAACGAAAGAGAGAAAATGCATTGATTCTGCAGCTGCTCCTTTCGCTAAATCACAAGCTGAGGTTGAAAGACTTGGTCTTAGTGAAGGATCGAGTCTTGTCGATGTGGTAATTTTCTTCTTCCGTGAGTTTGCGTACTCTATTATATAAGAACTGAGACTTAATAAGATTCTTGCCAAGTTACAGATTTGTAGTTTGAATCTTTTGCTGATTCTCATGCATTCTCACAATTTTGGCGTACCAACCGTGATGCAGGTCAAAAAAGTTAAGCCACATGTCCTTCTCGGTTTATCTGGAGTTGGTGGTCTCTTCAATGATGAGGTCATTCCCATTTAACTTAATTGATTCCTGTTAAATTTGCCTCAGGCCATTTCACTCAACAATATCTTCATTCGTCACTACTCTTGAATTGGTTGATAATCATCAAATTATGTGCTTTTCTTCTTTCACATATAACTAGATCCTCAAGGCCATGCGAGAATCGGACTCCATTAAACCAGCTATTTTTGCAATGTCTAATCCTACTGCAAATGGTTTGTTGCAGCTTCTTATGTGGAATCTCATCCCTTCATAATAATCCTGTTAGAAACATGTTATAAAACTACTCATTATTGTTTTTGTGCAACAGCTGAGTGTACTGCTATCGATGCTTTCAAATTTGCTGGTGAAAATATCGTGTTCGCAAGCGGGAGCCCCTTCGAGAATGTAACTCTTGGTAATGTTATAATGTTGGCGGTTCCCGCTGCTAATTTCAGTCGCTAGTTTACGGATTCTTTACGTACCATGAAGTCTTATTTGTCTTTCTCATTTCTCGGTATCGTTTCTGAGTATAATATTTAATCATGCTCTCCGATTCCCATCATGAGTGTGATATGACCGGAAAGATTTTATGATATTAAATCCAATCATATCATAGTACTGATTTATATATATCTGAAACAGAGAATGGAAAGATAGGCCACGTGAATCAAGCAAACAACATGTACCTCTTCCCCGGGTAAGCAGTTGCTCCATTTTTCAAAACGTTACATAATAAATTCATTTTTCTAACATTCCTCTGTAATAACTCATATTTCAGAATCGGCTTGGGAAGTCTTCTCTCCGGTTCTCGTATAATAACTGATGAGATGCTCCAAGCAGCTTCTGAGTGGTATGTTGCTAGCTACTAAGATCTCTTCTCTGTAGTTTCTGTATGTTATGAGGCCATCATTTAAGCTACAACAATATAATATAGACTTGCTAAATATGAATTTATAAAGCTAATATCAGAAATAGTACAACTCATTCTATCTTACCTATGTTGCAGCCTTGCCTCGTATATGACGGATGAAGAAATTCAAAGGGGCGTCTTGTATCCATCCATCGATAGGTAATGAATTGAGGGCTTCATCTTAAACTCAATTGGTTATATGTGAAGTTGTCTCTTGTTTTATTAATTGAGTCTGAGAGGTTTTTAATTAACCGATGTGGGGCAACACCCACTTTTATAATCTCAACATATGCATCTCTTCTTGTGGCTGAGCACGAGAAATGTGATGTTTTTGTATTCCTGAAAAAGAAAGTTGAGTATTTTTGTTTTCGGTGTTGTGATTTTATGTAGCATAAGGGATATCACAGCAGAAGTTGGAGCTGCTGTTTTAAGGGCAGCAGTGGCAGAGGATGTGGCTGAAGGACACGACGATGTGGGTCCAAAAGAACTATCGAACATGTCAAAGGTATTATTACAATTTTCCTTGGATATATCTTTATTTATTTAATTAATTGGGGGAATGGTGGTAATTATATAGTGATAATAAATATATATATTGCAGGATGAAACGGTGGATTATGTGAAAAAGAACATGTGGTACCCTATCTACAGCCCTCTTGTTCACGAGAAGTGAAATAAATGTCTGCAGCAGCTTCATATATTTTTATTACTCTGCAGTACGTACTTAATAACAACACTCTGCAGCCCATTTTATATGTTGAGCGAGTGAGTGAACGAACTTATAACATGAAACAGGGCATATAAATCACAGAAAACTGTTTCTATTTTATTTTATATTTTTTTATTCCTAATAGATAGGATATTTGTTTGTTCGACAATCCAGGACCTGATGTATTCTACTGCACTGCACCCAACTTGTGCGAATTATTTTCCATTTACTTTGCCTATCGCGAGTTTTTTATTATGCCATTATCTTCGTTCTATTCCACTCCCGCCCATCAGTTGAATTTCTACAAAACATCAACTTTATCAATTACGCAAAGCCCTCTTCTTCTACATTAGAAAGTCAATTCGACTTTTGAATTTTGAGTAATTGTTGGGAATTGTATATTAATAAATGCTGGAAAATTGCCTGACGTGTTTCTGGTTCCCTACTGAATAAATATAATTAAGCCTTGAGCTAGACTCGTGGGATCGTTTAGTCGAGCCTAAAACGCTGAAATATATATTAAAAAAATTAATAAAAACAAAAACAGTAGTTACAAGGAAGTTTCTGAGCTCCTTTAAATTCATTCATTTAATGAACTTTGAAAAGAAGTAGCCGTCTAAGGTTCCATTAATCAATAAATTGGATCACAACTGTCACTATTTATATCGTTGCTTTGGTTGCTTATTCGTTCTCTAACTAATAGCGACTCAATATGGGCGAACCAAGCAGCAATAATATTAATATGAAAAGGTAAATCAGTCCTCGTTCGCATTTTTTACATCATTGATTCTCTCTTACAAAGATAGGATTTTTTATTTACTTAAATACTACACGCAGCAGGTACGCAGTTGTTACCGGAGCAAATAAAGGAATAGGCTTTGAGATATGCAGACAATTGGCTTCACAAGGCATCGCTGTCGTTTTAACTGCTAGAGATGAGAATCGGGGCCTCGAAGCCGTTGACAAGCTAAAGTATTCTGGTATTTCCGATGATTGCGTGACGTTTCACCAGCTAGATGTCTCCGATCCTGCAAGTATCGCTTCTTTTGCCGAATCCATCAAATCCCAGTTTGAAAAAATTGATATATTGGTACGTGTATGTATTTGTATGGCTACGTTTTGGAGTTTGATGCAGCTTTCTAGTGATTTAATCTGGAAATAGAAAGAACGACCACAATAGATAACCCTGAAGGTGTTTGTAGAAATGCGCAAACTAGTATTTTGACCATCAAGTTTCTAAACTGGAGATATATCTGAATTGTCTTTTTTTATTCTTCTTCTTCTTTTCAGGTCAATAATGCTGGGATTTCTGGTGTAGCAGCCGATGCTGAGAAAGTCAAATCTGCAATAGACGCCGTACACTGTTATCTATCTCTTCGAATATATATATATATATATATATATATATATATATATATTCGAAAAAGCATCATAAACACTACAGAGAATCTCGCGATTGAACTATTTCGTTCGAGGCAAAAATCTTGATCAACTTAATGTAGATTGAATTTTGATAGAACTTTATCCGACTGGACTGTGTTTAATCTGCGAATCTCAGTCATATTTTTTTTATATCTCTGATGAGTTCATCTTCTTTAAGTGCTGTTAATTGCCATTATTATTGCTGCAGGCGAAGGGTTCAGAAAAAATAAACTGGGACGGAGTATTCACTCAATCCTACGAAGAAGGAAAAGAATGCCTGGAGACGAACTACTACGGTGCTAAAAGACTCTCCGAGGCCCTTATTACGCTTCTCCAACGTTCTGATTCTCCTAGGATTGTTTATGTCTCGTCTGCGAGCGGCAAGTTAAAGGTACCTTCTTTTCAAGTCGAATACGCACATCTTGATTTGTTGAGAAGAATTATTGCATGTGGAAACCTTGTTTGGCTTTCTGGGTATCTATCTTTGCAAGGATGGGAAATTGTTGATTTCTATTGAGTATATTGCACAAAAGTTTCTTTCTTTCATTCATGGCTTAATTATGTTTTCTGTCTTGTATATTAGGGGTGGTTGCGTTATAAGGACACATAAACTAAAGGTTTGTAATTTAACGATAGTAAGTTTCAAAATTGAATCAATTTGAGGACAGATAAATTGAAAGTTCCAATTTTAGGACTACAAGTTAGAAACATGAAGCACTCTGGGGACAATTAACGCCAGAATTTTGATACTCAAAGCCCCCCAAGTTGCTTCATTTTTTAAACTTATTGTTCCCAGATTGCTTCAATTTGAAACTTAGTGTCCTAAAATTGCACCGTGTCCTCAAATTGCTTCAATTTCAGTACTTGTTGTCCTAAAATTGCACTATTTAATTCATATGTCCTTAAAGTGCCACTCCCCCAAATATGGAGCACTAAAAAAATAACGAAGCCTTCTTTCCTTGCCAGAATATACCCAACGAATGGGCCAAGAAAACACTGAGAGAACCCAAGAACGAAGAGAGCATAGATCGAGTCTTGAACGAGTTTCTCAAAGATTTCGAGGAGAACAATAACAACCTCGAAGCAAAAGGGTGGCCCGTGCAATTATCAGCATACACTCTCTCGAAAGCTGCCATTAACGCCCACGTGAAGGTTATCGCAAAGAAGTATCCCGCAATTAAGGTCAACTCCGTGTGTCCCGGGTTCGTTAAGACGGATATCAACTTCAACCTCGGTGCATTGCCCCTCGAAGAAGGGGCGGGAAACGTGGTGAGAGTTGCCTTGATGGCCAATGATGGGCCTTCGGGGTTGTTCTTCGTTCAGAAAGAAGTTTCTTCTGTGGATTATTAAACTGGTTAGTTCATTGTGGGTTGAATAAATTAACCGTAAGAATAAGTGATTTTGTAATCCAAATTCATACTACCTTGTATGTTACGACGTACATCAAGCTATGAAATATTGCCTTATTGAGCTGCTTCTGTTGAGACATCTTTCGAATGCAAAAGTGCACACGTAACATTGTAAAAATTTTATATTGTATCTTACGTATTTGGTGGAGTGGTAATTTTAGGGCAATATGTTTTTGAATTGAAGGAATATGAGGACAGTTAATGATGGAAACTTAATTACAGTCTCGAAATTAATGTGTGTGTCAGCCTTAATTAACAATTGAATTTGGGAGACATCCTATGTGACACCGGATGTTGGTTTGAACCGATTTTTCCGATGCCCCAAATTAATAGTGGCATCCCATGAGTTAATTTTGGAATGAAATTAGGTTTACTACGTTAAATCAAGTCTTCAAAGATGCTGATTTAAGTCCGAATTTTTCCGCATAGTATTTTCCTCCGATTTAATCATCATGAGCGGCCCAAGTGTGTTAATTAAATCCAGACTGAAATTACATTTTTCAGCATTAATTATTCACAAATGACTCAAAATTTATTATCCTAAAATATCATTCCTTAATTTATACAACGATGAAATAACACTCATGTAAATAATATACACCACTAAATAAATAATTAAACCTATCAACCACTCCACGTTTTTCAGGACTTGATAGGTAAGCCGGCCATGGCTGAAAATATTAATAAAATCATAAATATCGCAACCTTGATGTGCAGAGAATCTCCTTTTTTGAAAAAAAGTATGCTAAAATTTAAAACAGTGGCTTTGAAAACGACACCCGTCAAATGCGTACAAATCTGTGCTCGTCGTCACCTTCATACTTGTAATAACAACATTTCAGCCCCAAATCAAGAAAAGAAAAATAAGCTCTCTCCCTGAAAATCTTCACAGAAATGGAAAGAAAAAACCCCAGCCCTCCATCAAAGTAACAAGTTTCTGCATCTCAAATCATCCCATATACAAATAGTTGCAAAATAGTAATTTTTTTTTCCTTAAAAAATATATATGTGCATATATATCAGGTACGCAGTGGTTACTGGGGCCAACAAAGGGATCGGATTAGAAATCTGCAGGCAATTAGCTTCCAAAGGAGTGAAGGTGGTGATAACAGCCAGAGACGAGAAGAGAGGCGTTGAAGCCCTCGAAAAGCTGAAGCCTTTCGGTATTTCCGATAACCTCATCTTCCATCGGCTGGATGTCGTCGATCCCAACAGCGTTTCTTCACTCGTTGACTTCATCGGAGCCAATTATGGCAGGCTTGATATCCTCGTAAGTAATATCGATGATCACCAAACACGTCGTCACTGTGTATGAATTCATTGTGTAAGAGAGAAAGAAAGAGCAATGAATTCACTCCCTTGCTTGTGTGTTAAGGCACATCGGTTTTAGCAGTTTAGAAATTGAAGCAATTTGAGAAGTATTGATGGTTAAAAAACCTAATTTTAGTCTCAAAACTAACAAATATGACCGGCACGAATCATTAAATTGATTGAAAATCCTACGTGGCGTCGAAAATGCTAATTTCGACCGAATTTTTCGTGCGAATCCATGCATGATTCTCCCCCAAATTATTCGTCAAGTGTGGCTGACGTGTGTTAGCTTCGGGATGAAATTATTGTCCTAAAACTGCCACCACCCTTTTATTCGTCCAAGTGTGGCTCACGCGTGTTATTTTTGCGCTGAAATTACTTAATTGTCCTTAAATTGTTTCTATTTCGAAACTTATTGTACTAAACTGCCGCCCTTTTTTTTACACGTCCTTAAAATTACACTCCCGAAATGAAATTAATATGAGATTTACAGGTGAACAACGCCGGAGTCAACGGGCTTCAAATCGAAGGAGACGCCGCCATAATCGAAGAACTAATCATGATCGACTCCAACTATGTCTTCCTCGGAGCCAATGTCTGTTTTCTTACCGTTCACACCAAGCTCAATAATAGCCTAATTTCCCCATTAAACATAACGAGGGTTTCCTTCTTTGAATTTGCTGAGTGCAGCCCGAATCGGTGGAGATCAAGTCCACCGGAAAGATCATCGAGACTCCGGAGGACGCAGAAATCTGCATCGGAACTAATTACTACGGAGCGAAGAGGATGATAGACCAATTCGTTCCTCTCTTGCAAGAATCCGATTCTCCGAGGATCGTCAATGTCTCCTCCTTACTGGGGAACTTGAAGGTGCGCTTATCGCGTTTCAATTTTTCTCGGTCTCTCGAGATCGTCATGGTCGTGCAATCGTTACGTATCACATTTTCGACTGCTCATAATTGCATAGATAGCATACGAAAAGGGGATAAAGTAAAATCCAACTTCACTGATTTACTCGCTTTAGTCACCTCTGCAGGGCGATGCTGCGTAAATGTCATATTTATTCGCCACGCAGATCATCACATGTACGGCGTGGATGATTTATTTATTTTTTGGGGTGAAATTCGACGTGATTGATATATAGATTAATGTTTCATTATCATTTTTTTTTAAAGCATGATAAAGGGTTTTGCAAAATAGAGTATTTGTGTAATTAAAAAGAGGAATAATGGGTAGCGATGCTAAAATATAAGTGACGATTTGTCGGGATAAAAGTTTAGAAATATCACCCCATCACCATGATAGAGAATCACAAATGTTTCTTAAAGTGATCCAAATCTTGGAATTATCACCGCATTTTCATTACTGAGATGATCCTTCGTTACGGTGATACTCGTCACCTAGGTTAAACGAACACAATATATATATCTATATATAATATATATATATATATATATATATATATCAATAGCATGTGTGTGTGTTTGTGTGTTTATACATATATGTATCTTTGCAGCTCCTTAAAAACGAATGGGCTAAAGGCGTGCTAAACGACGTCGATCGCCTCGAAGAGTCTATGATCGACGAAGTGCTTAAACGATTCTTACAAGACTCGAAAAATGGCCTTCTAGAAGAAAATTGCTGGCCCACTTACTTCTCCGCGTACAAGGTTTCCAAAGCATCTCTAAACGCGTATACGAGGTTGATGGCTCGAAGAAATCCGAGGATCTTAATCAACTCCGTTTGTCCCGGTTTTACGAGGACGGACATAACCAGCAATTTCGGTCCTTTAAGTGCCGAAGAAGGCGCAGAGAGTCCCGTGGAGCTCGCGTTAATGGAGGAAGACGAAAAACGTTCAGGTTTGTTCTTTTTCAGAAAGGAGTTGTCGTTTTTCTGAACGATGTTGTAATAATTAATTTACCTATTATTAATAAATGAGTGACGAGGGTGCGATTTGCGAAGTTGAATTTTTTTTTTCTTGGTTATTTTGCGGAATAACGAAAGTAAGCTCTTGGCATTAAATGGGTTGTTTTATGGCATCTCCTAGTTTTTCAAATGAAGGAAATTTCTATCGCACATAAATTCTAAGTACTAATGTCAAATGTGCGAATAATGTAGCCACCCGAATTAACGTAGTAAACTCTCAACATTTAGTATACTGGACATGGATGGATTCATTTATGGCATCCTGTGTAGTGATTAAAAAGAATTTATGCTATGCGTCTCTTTTTTCTTTTTTTTTTCTTTTTCTATTTACACATATATACACTAGCGTTTCCGTGTATAATTATTTATATTTTCCTAATGATCATTTCTGATTTTATTTTATTTTCAAATTCCAAATCTTGGTTAAAAATACGTCCTGCTTTCTTTTATTTTCTCTTTCTAATTATCATGTTTTTATATATAAAAAAAGTAGCTATTATTTTCTTTACTCCTTTGTAGGCGGTTGTACGGGTTTAGACAAGACATGGTCGAACTTGAGCCGAGCTCGAAAATTTTTCTCTTTTCGAGCTCGGGCTCGACTAAAAGTACTCAAGTCAAGGTAGTCATGTGAGACAAACTCAAAATCCGAGCTTAAAGCTCAAATTTTTAAATAGGTCAAATTGCTAAGTTAGGTCACTAACTATATCAGGTTTTCGTTATTGGACCACTTTGTTTGATAATTGCAAACTTAGATCACCAAGTAACGTATTTCTTTTAGGTCACCAGTGAATTTTTATCGGCGAGAATCGCCGGAAATCCGACAAGCTCGCCCACTATCAGTCGAGTCAGTTCGACTCCTCCTTCACCCCTAAACCTAAACTGAGTGGGGGGTAACCGTAACGCAGCCACGATAATCGAAAATATTTCGATTCATATACATATATATATATATATTTGAATTAGAAACCCTAGTGACTAGTGTTAACTTTATGATGAAGGAGTGCATGCATGTTATATCAAATGAAGTCAAATTTTCAAACAAATTGAAGCAAGCTCAACTTTTATTTTTGCAAGTGGAGAATGTATATGAGGATTCGGACCACCTTCCCCCAAAGTTGAATTTTGCGGAAAAACTGCGGAAAAACTGTACGTCTGTAAATATGTTTAAGTAAACTCACAACATTAAAAAAAAAGTAAACTCATAAGTCATAACAATAATGAAACCCTAAACCTATGTAGGTGAGGCCATAACTGCAACCCCAGAAGGCCTCTACGTTGGAGAAGGCAAAATCATAGTAACATGCAAGAATTGGGGCCTATATAAAGGGCTCAAACACCACACCAATTTCTCACACAACAAAATCTAACCGTTAAAAAAGAGAGAGAGAGAGCAAATAACATGGAGTTTCTCAAAGTTTGGATTCTTCTATCCATAGTAGCATCATCCTCCCTCATTTCGAGCACCGATGCCACGATTATATTCGTGCCCGGATTTGGATTTTGCTCCTTACTATTTCCTCTACCGGGCTTCCCCCGCTGTCCATCTCCTCCACCTCCACCTCCACCTTCCCCACCTCCACCTTCACCGCCGCCACCTTCCCCACCTCCACCTTCACCGCCGCCACCTCCTCCATCTCCACCACCACCACCATCTCCACCTCCACCGCCGCCCGCACCGGTGACCGTAGCTACAAATGTGACAATTAGGCAATTGCAAAATGGAACCTTTTGTTACACGGCTTCTACTCCAATAACAGTCGTCGGTTTTCCTCTTCAGCCTTGCCCAATTTAACCGTCACCGATCTGTTAGGATCGGTGGTGGTTGCATGAAAAAAAATACATGATATCCCCTACAAAATTAAGTCTTATCGCATATATAAACCTCAATATATAATGTATATATATATTTATTAATAAAACACAGCATGCTTTAATTACCAGCTCTTGCATGCTCTTTTGTGACGAATAAAACGAGACCTTACGGAGTGTGAGTAAGGCCTCTTGAGATTTGGATTATGCAGCAAACATGCAGAGGAGAACTTGTTTACGATATCGATTTAGTTTTCGATATGTAGAGATATTGCACGTTATTGTAAACTAGCGACATATGTATGTTGTGTGTTGTGTGTAATCTTTCTCAAGGGAAACAAAGGAATAATTATTGCTATATATAATATATCGTCCTTGTTGCTTACCGTTTTTAGGTTACCATATTAGTTAATGCCAACATGTAATAAATCCTTCCAATATATTATTTAGGGAGCTCTAAAAATGAATAAAAACAAGTCATTACATAATAATTATTCATGCTCAAGAAACCAGCAGCAATCTCCACCATGAATATCAAAAATTCTTTCCGTTGTAGAGAAACACACGATCGGAGCATATGAACATTATCGGCGAGGAAGACGAATTAAATTTTAAGAGAAATATTGGGAACTTACGTTTTCAAGTGATATCGGTCGGAGTTTGAGTAGAAAAGAAAAACATTACTGAAGAAGAAATTTAACTTGAATTGTTTCTTTTGTTCAGAAGAGTTACGTTAAGTTGAATGCCGAATGCCCAAAAAAAAGTACGATAATGATCAATCTACCTAAAGCTTAAGATTAAAATGATTACATCATATTTAAATTTATATCACTAGAAAAGAATAAAAAGCGAATAGGCGTCGGCACTATAGGTATCAGTCTCTAAAAGAGCGATGCCTATAGTGCCACACGCGCGACAATTTAATTTTTATTAATTATAGGCATCGGTTGTGTAGAAACAACCGATGCCTATAGTTTTCGAAGTCTTAGACATCGGTTGAACAACAAAACCAACCAATGTTAACAATAGCAAAATGAAACTCGGTAGGATAACCTGAAGAGCCTAGTAACAAAAATATTATGCCATCACTATAGGTATAAATATTGTGACAGCTTGCCTAGTGGCGAAATTATGCAATCACTATAGGTATATATTGTGACAACAAAATTTGATGTCACTAATTGAAGAGCCTAGTAACTAAAATATTTTTGTCTTTTGTCACTAATAATGAGCTATAGCGACAATATTATCTCATGTCACTATTAATTGATACTAAAATCTTGGCGTCTTATTGTGTAAAATGAATGTTGTCACTAATGCAAGACAAAATAGTGATAATTTTAATTGTCGTCGCTTAGTCACCAATAGATTATTTTAGTGTCAATATGATATCATCACTAAAATATGACTAAATTAATGACAATTTTAAATTATCACTGATTATTATAAGTATATTGTGTCGAGGTTGACTGTCACTAATGGTGAGCAAAATTATCTCTTGTTACTAATTGTTGCCACCGACTATTAAAGATTAATTATTATTGTTAATTTATCTATTTGTTTAAATTATTTTTAATTTATCTAAGAATTATAGTAGGGATGGAAATGGGGCGGGTCCAGACCCGCCTTGGACCTGCCACAAACGAATCGGGATTTTTACTATTTTCGGATCCCAGAGGGGGTCCCGGGTCTCATCAACATGACAAACCTGGCTGGATTTGGGATGGGACCGGTCTGGCCAACCCCGTCACGAAACCCGAGCCAAAATAGTATATATATATATATTTATATTGGGAGAATACTCACAATGGTCCCGATGTTTGACCCATGGACCAATTGACGGAAAACTTAACGGGGACCAATTTGGTTCAAAATCGATAACACCGATGACTAAATTGGTCCATGGGAAACATCGGAGACTAAATTGGTCAATGAGTCAAACATCGGGGACCATTTTAGGTATTCTTCCTATTTATATTTATATACATAAAATATATAACAATATTAAAATTGGCAACAAAGTCTTCTTTGGCCCAATGGTTAGATTCTAGTATGAAGAAGTGTTTGGTAGTGGGTTTGAATCCCAACTATTGCATATTTCTACATTTAAATTAAAAAAAAAACAGAAAAATAAATATGGCAGGTCAAACCCATCCTGTTCGGGTCGACCCGACGCGGATCTGGACCTGAGGTGGACCGGGCCGGGTCTAGGGTCAAGCTTAAATGGGTTGGGTCTCGTGTCCAAAAAGGAAAAAATATAGCGGGTCAGACCCGACCCGTTCGGGTCCAAAGTGGGGCAGGGCGGGCCCAAACTAGAGACGGGTTGGGTTGGGTCTCGAGTATTTAAAAGCTTAGTCGGGCCGGGTCTCGGGTCTCAGGTCCGACCAAAGCCGTCCGACCCATTGTTATCCCTAACATTAATTATAGCCACAAATATTTCGTGACTAAAAGGTTAATTAATAGTGACAAAATTGATTTGAGGCTAAATGGTTAAACAGTAGTAAGGAATGGCATGGAAAGAGACACGACCCCTAACCTTAACCTCGCTCGAACGACATGTCACTAAAGCATCACTTTACAGTACAGAAACTTCACGTGGCTAAAGCATCGATTTATAGCGAACGAGTATGATAGTCGCCACTAAACTATTTAGTGACAATGTCTATAATCACGACATAGTGACAGCATTTAAAGTCGTCACTAGCCCATTACAGTGACAATTTTACTACGTATAATGAAAAAATTGTGACTGAAATTTATTTTTTGTATTGTGTTTTTAGTAACCGATGCCTAAAGTTGGAGTAATAGGCATCAGTTGTTAAAAAATAACCGATGCCTATGTTACACAACATGAATAGGCGTCACTTACGTTATAACAACCGATGCCTATAACCTTTAAAATGCCATAACCCTTCCCCCTTTTCGTTTCGCGCGACAGACTGAAGATAAAAATTTTACAAATCCCAAACCCCCTAATTAGCTCCCGGCGAATTTCGGCGACGACGACCACATTACCGGCGACGAACGTCGACGACACCCACCGACCCACGGAGATTGAGCCAGTTGCGGTAAACTTGTTCAATTTCATTGCTAAACAGCTCGGAATTCCGAAATAAATTGTTGAATGTTTTGATTTCTAGTTGAATTTGTGAATATGTTGGGCGGTTTTGTAGATTTCAGAGCTTATATTTCGGTCTTTGGGTGATTTCGGACGTGGTTTTGCTTGGGGAAGTGCATTTTGGTATTTTCTGGCTTGATTTACGGCGATTTAGGTAAAAACAAATGTGCATTATTTTCGGAAATTGACCTTTTATTGCTTTTCGGTTTGATTTTGGGTGTTGTATGTGACTTGATTTTTGTTTCATAAATTAGTCATTGAGGTGGTTTTCTCTACTTTCAATAACTTAGATATACCCATTGAAGGTTTGCTCAATATGAGGAAACCTTGAATGTTACCCATTTTGGGACCGTTTTTAGACGATCACTATCTTTATAGGTTGTTAAATGTGTGTTTTGAGCTTCGATATTGATGAAAAGTTTGGTTTCAATTCCATATGTTCTCTGGGTAGACATATGAATTGGATATATATCCTTTCATATTTTTTCGTCTACTTGGAGACCTGTGGGGAAATGCTGCCGGATTTCTCGTCAATATCGAAACTCAAACACGTACTTGCCAGTGATAGTGAATGTTTAAGATGAGTTAGGTTGGAGCGAGAAGGACCCTAAAAGCCAGTTGGTTTATTATGTGATTTATGTTGCCTCAATGAAATCTTTCTTTAAATATACTTGCTAGTTTAGGTGATATCTTGAAATGGATCGGGGTTGGATGTGTGGTATGCTTACAACAACTGAGTATTTGAATGTTGTTGAAGAGTTTATGAAATGTGCGGAGAAGAATAGGAGGAAAAAGACGCAATCAAAGATTTGTTGCCGTGCCGTAATTGTAATAATGTAAGGTAGTGGGTTAGCGAGACTGTTAGAGACATCTCATAATCACTGGTTTTAAAACTGGATATACTACATGGATATGGCATGGTGAGACCGTTTCTAAATCTTGTTATGGGGAGGGGGAGGAACGAGTACGGAAATTGAGCTTGAAAATGTTGAAATTGATAATGATGCCGACAATAATGATCATATTGAAGACCTTCACTGTGACGTTCAAGAGGATTTTGAAGAACGACCTCCCATATGATAGTCTGTTTAGGGACAACAACACTCCACTTTATAACGGGTGCTCAAAATATACAAAGTTGTCCGCTGTGTTTAAATTGCTAAACGTTAAGGCTAAATTTGGAGTTTCAGACAAGTGTTTCTCAATACTTTTAGAAACACTCGCGGATATTTCCTGAAGGCAATGAGCTCCCGACAACAACTTATGAGGCAAAGAAGTTGTTGTGCCCCTTGAATTTGGAATACAAATGAATTTATGCTTGTCCGAACGATTGCGTACTTTATAAGGGCGAGGACGAATGGACGGATAAATGTCCGACATGTGACACTTGGCATTATAAGCAAAAAGAGAAAGTTGGTGGTGCTCCTGCTAAGGTTCTGCAGTACCTACATATAGTTCCTAAATTAAAACGGATGTTCTCCAATCCCGACGACGCAAAAATGTTTAGATGGCACGATGAAGAAAGAAAAAAAGATGAAAAACTGAGACATCCGACAGATTCCTGTCAATGGAAGAACATTGATACAATTTTTCCTGATTTTGGGGTTGAGGTTCGAAATCTTAGGCTTGGACTTTGAACGGATGGAATAAGCCTACATGGTGACATGAGCAGCCGTCACAGTACTTGTCCGATACTGCTTTGTTAATATTTGATCCAAAACAACCGGGTAACGACATTGATGTATACCTAGCCCCGTTGGTTGACGATCTAAAACAACTATGGCACAAAGGCGCAGATGTGTGCGACTCATACATTAGATCAAATTTTACGCTACGCGCTATGATATTTTGTACCATCAATGATTTTCCGGCTTACGGGAATTTGCCTAGCTATAGCGTGAAGGGCAAGCAAGCATGTCCAATCGGTGGTGAAAGTACGGGTTAAACAATTGTCGAAAAAATATATACATGGGACATAGATAATTCTTGTCACGTACGCACGAATATAGAACAAAGAAAATCTATTGCCGCTATTTAACGGCAAGTGTGCGACTACTATGGTTATGTTGCCGTTGAAAGGCACATAAGTGAGTGATAATATCGCAAACATCAATGTCCAGTTTCGGTAAAACGTGCAAACCATCAAGAGAAAATGTTGAAAAAAACGGTCAATATTTTGGGAGCTCCCATATTGGCAACACCTCGACGTGAGACATTTCATCGATGTGATGCACGTCGAGAAAAATATATGCGATAGCATCGTTGAAACTAGTTTAAATATGCTCGGTAAGACAAAAGACGAACTTAAATCCAGGCATGACGTGGTTGAAACTTTGAATTAGGCCCGAGCTAGCTCTTGGTATTAAATAAGTTGTTTTATGTATCTCTTAGCTATTCAAATGAAGGAAATTTCTATCGCACATAAATTCTGAGTACTAATGTCAAATATGCGAATAATGTAGCCACCCGAATTAACGTAGTAAACTCTCAACATTTAGTATAGTGGACATGGATGGATTCATTTATGGCATCCTGTGTAGTGATTAAAAAGAATTTATGCTATGCGTCTCTTTTTTTTTTTTTTTTTTTCTATTTACACATATATACACTAGCGTTTCCGTGTATAATTATTTATATTTTCCTAATGATCATTTCTGATTTTATTTTATTTTCAAATTCCAAATCTTGGTTAAAAATACGTCCTGCTTTCTTTTATTTTCTCTTTCTAATTATCATGTTTTTATATAAAAAAAGTAGCTATTATTTTCTTTACTCCTTTGTAGGCGGTTGTACGGGTTTAGACAAGACATGGTCGAACTTGAGCCGAGCTCGAAAATTTTTCTCTTTTCGAGCTCGGGCTCGACTAAAAGTACTCAAGTCAAGGTAGTCATGTGAGACAAACTCAAAATCCGAGCTTAAAGCTCAAATTTTTAAATAGGTCAAATTGCTAAGTTAGGTCACTAACTATATCAGGTTTTCGTTATTGGACCACTTTGTTTGATAATTGCAAACTTAGATCACCAAGTAACGTATTTCTTTTAGGTCACCAGTGAATTTTATCGGCGAGAATCGCCGGAAATCCGACAAGCTCGCCCACTATCAGTCGAGTCAGTTCGACTCCTCCTTCACCCCTAAACCTAAACTGAGTGGGGGGTAACCGTAACGCAGCCACGATAATCGAAAATATTTCGATTCATATACATATATATATATATATATTTGAATTAGAAACCCTAGTGACTAGTGTTAACTTTATGATGAAGGAGTGCATGCATGTTATATCAAATGAAGTCAAATTTTCAAACAAATTGAAGCAAGCTCAACTTTTATTTTTGCAAGTGGAGAATGTATATGAGGATTCGGACCACCTTCCCCCAAAGTTGAATTTTGCGGAAAAACTACGTCTGTATATGTTTAAGTAAACTCACAACATTAAAAAAAAAAGTAAACTCATAAGTCATAACAATAATGAAACCCTAAACCTATGTAGGTGAGGCCATAACTGCAACCCCAGAAGGCCTCTACGTTGGAGAAGGCAAAATCATAGTAACATGCAAGAATTGGGGCCTATATAAAGGGCTCAAACACCACACCAATTTCTCACACAACAAAAATCTAACCGTTAAAAAAGAGAGAGAGAGAGAGCAAATAACATGGAGTTTCTCAAAGTTTGGATTCTTCTATCCATAGTAGCATCATCCTCCCTCATTTCGAGCACCGATGCCACGATTATATTCGTGCCCGGATTTGGATTTTGCTCCTTACTATTTCCTCTACCGGGCTTCCCCCGCTGTCCATCTCCTCCACCTCCACCTCCACCTTCCCCACCTCCACCTTCACCGCCGCCACCTTCCCCACCTCCACCTTCACCGCCGCCACCTCCTCCATCTCCACCACCACCACCATCTCCACCTCCACCGCCGCCCGCACCGGTGACCGTAGCTACAAATGTGACAATTAGGCAATTGCAAAATGGAACCTTTTGTTACACGGCTTCTACTCCAATAACAGTCGTCGGTTTTCCTCTTCAGCCTTGCCCAATTTAACCGTCACCGATCTGTTAGGATCGGTGGTGGTTGCATGAAAAAAATACATGATATCCCCTACAAAATTAAGTCTTATCGCATATATAAACCTCAATATATAATGTATATATATTTATTAATAAAACACAGCATGCTTTAATTACCAGCTCTTGCATGCTCTTTTGTGACGAATAAAACGAGACCTTACGGAGTGTGAGTAAGGCCTCTTGAGATTTGGATTATGCAGCAAACATGCAGAGGAGAACTTGTTTACGATATCGATTTAGTTTTCGATATGTAGAGATATTGCACGTTATTGTAAACTAGCGACATATGTATGTTGTGTGTTGTGTGTAATCTTTCTCAAGGGAAACAAAGGAATAATTATTGCTATATATAATATATCGTCCTTGTTGCTTACCGTTTTTAGGTTACCATATTAGTTAATGCCAACATGTAATAAATCCTTCCAATATATTATTTAGGGAGCTCTAAAAATGAATAAAAACAAGTCATTACATAATAATTATTCATGCTCAAGAAACCAGCAGCAATCTCCACCATGAATATCAAAAATTCTTTCCGTTGTAGAGAAACACACGATCGGAGCATATGAACATTATCGGCGAGGAAGACGAATTAAATTTTAAGAGAAATATTGGGAACTTACGTTTTCAAGTGATATCGGTCGGAGTTTGAGTAGAAAAGAAAAACATTACTGAAGAAGAAATTTAACTTGAATTGTTTCTTTTGTTCAGAAGAGTTACGTTAAGTTGAATGCCGAATGCCCAAAAAAAAAGTACGATAATGATCAATCTACCTAAAGCTTAAGATTAAAATGATTACATCATATTTAAATTTATATCACTAGAAAAGAATAAAAAGCGAATAGGCGTCGGCACTATAGGTATCAGTCTCTAAAAGAGCGATGCCTATAGTGCCACACGCGCGACAATTTAATTTTTATTAATTATAGGCATCGGTTGTGTAGAAACAACCGATGCCTATAGTTTTCGAAGTCTTAGACATCGGTTGAACAACAAAACCAACCAATGTTAACAATAGCAAAATGAAACTCGGTAGGATAACCTGAAGAGCCTAGTAACAAAAATATTATGCCATCACTATAGGTATAAATATTGTGACAGCTTGCCTAGTGGCGAAATTATGCAATCACTATAGGTATATATATTGTGACAACAAAATTTGATGTCACTAATTGAAGAGCCTAGTAACTAAAATATTTTTGTCTTTTGTCACTAATAATGAGCTATAGCGACAATATTATCTCATGTCACTATTAATTGATACTAAAATCTTGGCGTCTTATTGTGTAAAATGAATGTTGTCACTAATGCAAGACAAAATAGTGATAATTTTAATTGTCGTCGCTTAGTCACCAATAGATTATTTTAGTGTCAATATGATATCATCACTAAAATATGACTAAATTAATGACAATTTTAAATTATCACTGATTATTATAAGTATATTGTGTCGAGGTTGACTGTCACTAATGGTGAGCAAAATTATCTCTTGTTACTAATTGTTGCCACCGACTATTAAAGATTAATTATTATTGTTAATTTATCTATTTGTTTAAATTATTTTTAATTATCTAAGAATTATAGTAGGGATGGAAATGGGGCGGGTCCAGACCCGCCTTGGACCTGCCACAAACGAATCGGGATTTTTACTATTTTCGGATCCCAGAGGGGGTCCCGGGTCTCATCAACATGACAAACCTGGCTGGATTTGGGATGGGACCGGTCTGGCCAACCCCGTCACGAAACCCGAGCCAAAATAGTATATATATATATTTATATTGGGAGAATACTCACAATGGTCCCGATGTTTGACCCATGGACCAATTGACGGAAAACTTAACGGGGACCAATTTGGTTCAAAATCGATAACACCGATGACTAAATTGGTCCATGGGAAACATCGGAGACTAAATTGGTCAATGAGTCAAACATCGGGGACCATTTTAGGTATTCTTCCTATTTATATTTATATACATAAAATATATAACAATATTAAAATTGGCAACAAAGTCTTCTTTGGCCCAATGGTTAGATTCTAGTATGAAGAAGTGTTTGGTAGTGGGTTTGAATCCCAACTATTGCATATTTCTACATTTAAATTAAAAAAAAACAGAAAAATAAATATGGCAGGTCAAACCCATCCTGTTCGGGTCGACCCGACGCGGATCTGGACCTGAGGTGGACCGGGCCGGGTCTAGGGTCAAGCTTAAATGGGTTGGGTCTCGTGTCCAAAAAGGAAAAAATATAGCGGGTCAGACCCGACCCGTTCGGGTCCAAAGTGGGGCAGGGCGGGCCCAAACTAGAGACGGGTTGGGTTGGGTCTCGAGTATTTAAAAGCTTAGTCGGGCCGGGTCTCGGGTCTCAGGTCCGACCAAAGCCGTCCGACCCATTGTTATCCCTAACATTAATTATAGCCACAAATATTTCGTGACTAAAAGGTTAATTAATAGTGACAAAATTGATTTGAGGCTAAATGGTTAAACAGTAGTAAGGAATGGCATGGAAAGAGACACGACCCCTAACCTTAACCTCGCTCGAACGACATGTCACTAAAGCATCACTTTACAGTACAGAAACTTCACGTGGCTAAAGCATCGATTTATAGCGAACGAGTATGATAGTCGCCACTAAACTATTTAGTGACAATGTCTATAATCACGACATAGTGACAGCATTTAAAGTCGTCACTAGCCCATTACAGTGACAATTTTACTACGTATAATGACAAAAAATTGTGACTGAAATTTATTTTTTGTATTGTGTTTTTAGTAACCGATGCCTAAAGTTGGAGTAATAGGCATCAGTTGTTAAAAAATAACCGATGCCTATGTTACACAACATGAATAGGCGTCACTTACGTTATAACAACCGATGCCTATAACCTTTAAAATGCCATAACCCTTCCCCCTTTTCGTTTCGCGCGACAGATTGAAGATAAAAATTTTACAAATCCCAAACCCCCTAATTAGCTCCCGGCGAATTTCGGCGACGACGACCACATTACCGGCGACGAACGTCGACGACACCCACCGACCCACGGAGATTGAGCCAGTTGCGGTAAACTTGTTCAATTCATTGCTAAACAGCTCGGAATTCCGAAATAAATTGTTGAATGTTTTGATTTCTAGTTGAATTTGTGAATATGTTGGGCGGTTTTGTAGATTTCAGAGCTTATATTTCGGTCTTTGGGTGATTTCGGACGTGGTTTTGCTTGGGGAAGTGCATTTTGGTATTTTCTGGCTTGATTTACGGCGATTTAGGTAAAAACAAATGTGCATTATTTTCGGAAATTGACCTTTTATTGCTTTTTCGGTTTGATTTTGGGTGTTGTATGTGACTTGATTTTTGTTTCATAAATTAGTCATTGAGGTGGTTTTCTCTACTTTCAATAACTTAGATATACCCATTGAAGGTTTGCTCAATATGAGGAAACCTTGAATGTTACCCATTTTGGGACCGTTTTTAGACGATCACTATCTTTATAGGTTGTTAAATGTGTGTTTTGAGCTTCGATATTGATGAAAAGTTTGGTTTCAATTCCATATGTTCTCTGGGTAGACATATGAATTGGATATATATCCTTTCATATTTTTTCGTCTACTTGGAGACCTGTGGGGAAATGCTGCCGGATTTCTCGTCAATATCGAAACTCAAACACGTACTTGCCAGTGATAGTGAATGTTTAAGATGAGTTAGGTTGGAGCGAGAAGGACCCTAAAAGCCAGTTGGTTTATTATGTGATTTATGTTGCCTCAATGAAATCTTTCTTTAAATATACTTGCTAGTTTAGGTGATATCTTGAAATGGATCGGGGTTGGATGTGTGGTATGCTTACAACAACTGAGTATTTGAATGTTGTTGAAGAGTTTATGAAATGTGCGGAGAAGAATAGGAGGAAAAAGACGCAATCAAAGATTTGTTGCCGTGCCGTAATTGTAATAATGTAAGGTAGTGGGTTAGCGAGACTGTTAGAGACATCTCATAATCACTGGTTTTAAAACTGGATATACTACATGGATATGGCATGGTGAGACCGTTTCTAAATCTTGTTATGGGGAGGGGGAGGAACGAGTACGGAAATTGAGCTTGAAAATGTTGAAATTGATAATGATGCCGACAATAATGATCATATTGAAGACCTTCACTGTGACGTTCAAGAGGATTTTGAAGAACGACCTCCCATATGATAGTCTGTTTAGGGACAACAACACTCCACTTTATAACGGGTGCTCAAAATATACAAAGTTGTCCGCTGTGTTTAAATTGCTAAACGTTAAGGCTAAATTTGGAGTTTCAGACAAGTGTTTCTCAATACTTTTAGAAACACTCGCGGATATTTCCTGAAGGCAATGAGCTCCCGACAACAACTTATGAGGCAAAGAAGTTGTTGTGCCCCTTGAATTTGGAATACAAATGAATTTATGCTTGTCCGAACGATTGCGTACTTTATAAGGGCGAGGACGAATGGACGGATAAATGTCCGACATGTGACACTTGGCATTATAAGCAAAAAGAGAAAGTTGGTGGTGCTCCTGCTAAGGTTCTGCAGTACCTACATATAGTTCCTAAATTAAAACGGATGTTCTCCAATCCCGACGACGCAAAAATGTTTAGATGGCACGATGAAGAAAGAAAAAAAGATGAAAAACTGAGACATCCGACAGATTCCTGTCAATGGAAGAACATTGATACAATTTTTCCTGATTTTGGGGTTGAGGTTCGAAATCTTAGGCTTGGACTTTGAACGGATGGAATAAGCCTACATGGTGACATGAGCAGCCGTCACAGTACTTGTCCGATACTGCTTTGTTAATATTTGATCCAAAACAACCGGGTAACGACATTGATGTATACCTAGCCCCGTTGGTTGACGATCTAAAACAACTATGGCACAAAGGCGCAGATGTGTGCGACTCATACATTAGATCAAATTTTACGCTACGCGCTATGATATTTTGTACCATCAATGATTTTCCGGCTTACGGGAATTTGCCTAGCTATAGCGTGAAGGGCAAGCAAGCATGTCCAATCGGTGGTGAAAGTACGGGTTAAACAATTGTCGAAAAAATATATACATGGGACATAGATAATTCTTGTCACGTACGCACGAATATAGAACAAAGAAAATCTATTGCCGCTATTTAACGGCAAGTGTGCGACTACTATGGTTATGTTGCCGTTGAAAGGCACATAAGTGAGTGATAATATCGCAAACATCAATGTCCAGTTTCGGTAAAACGTGCAAACCATCAAGAGAAAATGTTGAAAAAAACGGTCAATATTTTGGGAGCTCCCATATTGGCAACACCTCGACGTGAGACATTTCATCGATGTGATGCACGTCGAGAAAATATATGCGATAGCATCGTTGAAACTAGTTTAAATATGCTCGGTAAGACAAAAGACGAACTTAAATCCAGGCATGACGTGGTTGAAACTTTGAATTAGGCCCGAGCTAGCTCTTGGTATTAAATAAGTTGTTTTATGTATCTCTTAGCTATTCAAATGAAGGAAATTTCTATCGCACATAAATTCTGAGTACTAATGTCAAATATGCGAATAATGTAGCCACCCGAATTAACGTAGTAAACTCTCAACATTTAGTATAGTGGACATGGATGGATTCATTTATGGCATCCTGTGTAGTGATTAAAAAGAATTTATGCTATGCGTCTCTTTTTTCTTTTTTTTTTCTTTTTCTATTTACACATATATACACTAGCGTTTCCGTGTATAATTATTTATATTTTCCTAATGATCATTTCTGATTTTATTTTATTTTCAAATTCCAAATCTTGGTTAAAAATACGTCCTGCTTTCTTTTATTTTCTCTTTCTAATTATCATGTTTTTATATATAAAAAAAGTAGCTATTATTTTCTTTACTCCTTTGTAGGCGGTTGTACGGGTTTAGACAAGACATGGTCGAACTTGAGCCGAGCTCGAAAATTTTTCTCTTTTCGAGCTCGGGCTCGACTAAAAGTACTCAAGTCAAGGTAGTCATGTGAGACAAACTCAAAATCCGAGCTTAAAGCTCAAATTTTTAAATAGGTCAAATTGCTAAGTTAGGTCACTAACTATATCAGGTTTTCGTTATTGGACCACTTTGTTTGATAATTGCAAACTTAGATCACCAAGTAACGTATTTCTTTTAGGTCACCAGTGAATTTTTATCGGCGAGAATCGCCGGAAATCCGACAAGCTCGCCCACTATCAGTCGAGTCAGTTCGACTCCTCCTTCACCCTAAACCTAAACTGAGTGGGGGGTAACCGTAACGCAGCCACGATAATCGAAAATATTTCGATTCATATACATATATATATATATATTTGAATTAGAAACCCTAGTGACTAGTGTTAACTTTATGATGAAGGAGTGCATGCATGTTATATCAAATGAAGTCAAATTTTCAAACAAATTGAAGCAAGCTCAACTTTTATTTTTGCAAGTGGAGAATGTATATGAGGATTCGGACCACCTTCCCCCAAAGTTGAATTTTGCGGAAAAACTACGTCTGTATATGTTTAAGTAAACTCACAACATTAAAAAAAAAGTAAACTCATAAGTCATAACAATAATGAAACCCTAAACCTATGTAGGTGAGGCCATAACTGCAACCCCAGAAGGCCTCTACGTTGGAGAAGGCAAAATCATAGTAACATGCAAGAATTGGGGCCTATATAAAGGGCTCAAACACCACACCAATTTCTCACACAACAAAAATCTAACCGTTAAAAAAGAGAGAGAGAGAGAGCAAATAACATGGAGTTTCTCAAAGTTTGGATTCTTCTATCCATAGTAGCATCATCCTCCCTCATTTCGAGCACCGATGCCACGATTATATTCGTGCCCGGATTTGGATTTTGCTCCTTACTATTTCCTCTACCGGGCTTCCCCCTCTGTCCCTCTCCTCCACCTCCACCTTCCCCGCCGCCACCTCCTCCATCTCCACCACCACCACCATCTCTCCACCTCCGCCTCCACCTTCCCCACCTCCACCTTCACCGCCGCCACCTCCTCCATCTCCACCACCACCACCATCTCCACCTCCACCGCCACCCGCTCCGGTGACCGTAGCTACAAATGTGACAATTAGACAATTGCAAAATGGAACCTTTTGTTACACGGCTTCTACTCCAATAACAGTCGTTGGTTTTCCTCTTCAGCCTTGCCCAATTTAACCGTCACCGATCCCTTAGGATTTGTGGTGGTTGATGAACAAAAATACATGATATCCTCTACAAAATTAAGTCTTATCGCATATATAAACCTCTATATATAATGTATATATATATTAATAAAACACAGCATGCTTTAATTACCAGCTCTTGCATGCTCTTTTGTGACGAATAAAACGAGACCTTACGGAGTCTCAGTAAGGCCTCTTGAGATTTGGATTATGCAGCAAACATGCAGAGGGCAACTTGTTTACGATATCGATGTAGTTTTCGATATGTAGAGATATTGCACGTTATTGTAAACTAGCGACATATGTATGTTGTGTGTTGTGTGTAATCCTTCTCAAGGGAAACAAAGGAATAATTATTGTGCTATAATATATCGTACTTGTCGCTTACTGTTTTTAGGTTTCCATATTAGTAATAAAATCCCAACATGTAATTCCTTCCTATATATTATTTAGGGAACTCTAAAAATGAATAAAAACAAGTCATTACATAATAATTATTCATGCTCAAGAAACCAGCAATCTCCACCATGAATATCAAACATTCTTTCTGTTGTAGAGAAACACAAGATCGGAGCAGATGAGAATTATCGGTGTGGAAGACGAATTAGATTCTACAATAAATATTGGGAACTTACGTTTACGAGAATATATTGGTCGGAGTTTGAGTAGAAAAGAAAAATATTACTGAAGAAGAAATTTAACTTGAATTTTTTCTGTTGTTCAGAAGAGTTATGTTAAGTTGAATGCCGAATGCCCAATGCCCAAAAAAAAAGTATGATAGAATGATCAATCTACCTAAAGCTTAATCTTAAAATGATTACATCATATTTAAATTTATATATTTTATTTCTAATAACACGTCCTATTACGTATAGCTTAGTTGATACCTTATGTGTTGGAGTTTTTCTTAAATAGGTGAGCGTAAGAATTTCAATCGGTGACCTCTTTTGGCATGTGCTCGATCGGATACCATGTTGATCACTTCACTTAAAATTTTAAATTGAATAAAGTGTATTATACTTCAAATTAATATATTTTAATTTCAACCTTTTATTAACACGTACGGGGAAGATTTTTCAACGAGATAAAACTTAAAAATGGGTTTCTTGATTCTTCAATGTTCTACGAGTTCTTGGAGGTTCAATTTCTCAAGTTTTCACGCACAAATATGATGAGACACAGAAACACGAAAAGAAAAAGAAAATTACACAAATCACAAATAAAACCAATAAGCTCAACAACCCATAAAAAATGGTTATTGCAGATACTACAAGAATATAACACAAATCACTAATAACAGTAAATCTCACAAATAACTACGCCACGTCTACTCCTCCAAATGCCCCCCATGAAGAATCTAAAATCTACCTAGAAGAAGAAGTCATGAAGAACACAGAATTGAAGATCCTCCTACATGCACGCCTCAACCTCGGATACACCATCATCGTACGATTCCTCGACTCTTTCCATACATCCTCCACAACATCAACGAAGAGGTTCAAGTTTCTCACAGGCGGGACATAAATAATCAAGGGAGCTGCAGAGAATGCAACCGTAAAGAAAAGATCTAACATCTCGTTGATTCCTGACGATGATGATGTAAAATTGGTGTTTCCTTGGATGAGGGTTTTTAAATTGGTGGGTTTGTTGGTTGATTTATTGTTGTTGTTTTTAGCTTCTTTTTTTTTTTTCTCCTCTTTGACGTTGCGAACGACGTAATAAGGCCACCTCACGTTTTTTGTTCGAAACTTCTGACTTGGGGACGTTTTTTTTACAGCTCGATGTGTTGAAAGGATTCTTCAAGACTTTGGACAAAAATGAAGAGGTTTTGAAATGTCTTACTCTATCGATTCACGTGTGTGTGAGGTTTTGCCACGTGGCCCTTTATTAATAATCCCCACGTGTTTGGGTGACGTTGTATTGTTAATATAGATACTCGTGGAATAGTCGTGTCGTTATTACATAGATTTTTCGTCGTCTCCAATCGGCGGGGATCTCTGTCCTCCGCAGGGAATTTTTTTCCTATGTATTTTTTTCAGTTTATAATATAAAATTTTCGAAAGGAATCTTTGTTTATATTTACTATATCACGTTAAGAATGCTCGTCCCTCTATTTTTCGAGTTATCTATTTTTGGTTTCAAATAGTGAAGAGATGAAGGGTGTGTTATGGTAAAAGTTGAGTAAATAGATTAGAATTTCCCATATTAATAGGGTATTTATTATAGTAATTTGGTGTATCAAAGGAAAATAGTCCCCAATTTTCATCTACACCGAAAATTATTCAATGTCCAATCCCACTATTGCCAAGCCTACACAATAGAAAAAGAATCATACTAAATCTTTAAAGGCTAAATTGCATAATATCCAATTGTGGTTTAAAAATTAAGGATCAAATTTTTGATTTGTAAATTGCGTAAAACATCCTCGTTGTTCATACAATTCTTGTTATTCACATTGTGATCTGGGTAAGGTGCTAATTTAAGACATTACAAGGGAGTACGATGAAAAAATGCAGGGTAATAAGATATTTCAGTAATATTTTGGTGGAATATATCACAATATACCCATTTTAATTTTTTGAGTATATCGATATCATCATTATATAATGAGTAAGGGCCATATTGTATGACACACATTTAATTTGGTGGGTAAAATTTATTGCAATTTGGTCCTTTATAATTTATTTTGATATGACTAAATACTATTGTATACCTCAAACTTTTGATTTATCGTAATCACATCATCACAAATTAATTTGTTCATCTATTAAAACATTATAAAAATTTAAAACATAAAATAATAATAAATATTTATATGGGAAATACTAGTAGTATTGTGACATATATTACATATTTACTTAAAATAATTACCAGTAGAACGAACGTCAAGACTCTTCGGTTTCGAGTAAAATGCCGTTGCAGAGTTCCCATTAAGGCCAAATCTTCTTTTTAAGCCCTGAAAAGAACAAAAGTGACTCTTCACAGTTCGCGCAATTACTCCAGCAAACCCATCACCAAATGCCGAGCAGAGACCGAAAACGAGTCCCCAAGGTCCTGTGGCGCCTCTTCCGCGGCGGCGCTCGCACCCTCGCCGACACCATCGCGGCGGTGGTTCCTCCTTGCAAGTGCTGCAACGTACGCTGCCTCTCCTGCGGCGGCGAGGCCTTCCTCCACCGACGAGAGGATCCACCTGAGTACCGTAGTCTATTGAGGGGTTGCTACGTCGTGGTATCAGAAAATGCCCCTTCCCTCTCCGTGTACGAGCCAGAATCCCGATGGCCGGTGCGCGAGGTGAAAATTTTTGTTTTGTGTGGTAGTTTTTGTTGGACATTAGATTCGATTTGTGCTGATCAACGTGGTGTTGGCCATCGGTTGCTCGGACATTGTTGGCGGGAAATGCCTGTGGCCAATTTTGTTTAATTTGATTTCGTGATGTGCTTATATATGTGGTGGAGATTGTTGCTGCTGATGCACTTTATAGTAGAAAACTTTTCTCTATTCAGTTCGTACATTTCAATGCTGTTTCCTTCATGGAAAGTAACATCATGTTCACTATTGGAGTTATGGCTTCAGATTGTTCGAAGGTGTATCGAAATGATTTTGTGTGAACAACCTTCCTCTGAAAATCTGATCTGCTCCAATTATGATAAGGTGATTGGTGAAATTTATCATACAATCATTTTTCTTTTTATCCGCGAACTGATTTCCATGTCTTCTTTAATGGAAATTTTTTGTTTACGCCAGGTCAAGAAAACAAGTGCTGTTGTTGATGCATTAGCATCATCGGAGTGGGCTCTCCTCCTCACTAGGGCAAGGAAATTTGATCATCCATATTAATATTGTATTAACTTCTTCGATTGTGAGTTAACGCAATTTTTATGCCAATAATTGATTATTCAGGTGGGTGACGCTGTATTTTTATACTTGCTTAAGTATACTTCGATATTTCTGCCCCTTCCTCTGAAAAAATACCATCAGATAGCTGGTTTCCCTGTCAATAGTCTGTGCGATAAATTGCTGAGTAGCAGGCCTGGCTCAGAAGCTGGGGAAAATGCACGTATATGTCACGGTAAAGATATGTGAGATGTTGTCATATAGGATTTCCATGGTTTTCAGATTTTTTTGGAGTTAAGTTATCATTCGACAGTTGTAAAGATTATGTAGATTGTCAGAGGAAGCGAATGCAGTCCACTTGGAGCCTTTGGACTCGTAACTATCTCTTGAGTCACGAATTTCAATCTGTCTAACCACATATAGACACAATTTTGATGATTCATTTTCACAGGAGTGGAGATGTTCCTTCAATGAGATGCTTTGAGCTATTTTTTAATTTTTGTGCTGTAATTTCTATTCTTATGTTTGAATTTTTTAGAAGATTAATTTCCTTTAAATTATCAGGGCCAAAGAAGAGGAGGAAATTGGTCTTAGACACCGAGTCAAAATCAGAGGAACAGCCAAAATCATATGATTTTGGTCCAGAGCCTTCTTCAAACTTTATTAGGTCTGTAGGGACTGAAGGTATGTTGAATTGGCTTGAACCGTTTGACCATTCAGAAAAACATGTTGAAAATAGCCTGAGAATTGATACATTTCCCGCAGCTGCTAGTTGTGTCCGTGCTGAAGATTCACCTTTTCAAACATGTGAAGAAAGCTCAAAACAAGATGCCCGATTGTCCCGGAAGCGTACAAGGCAGTACAGGTGGCAGCGGCAGAGAAAACGTAGGCAGCTAGCTGTTCAAGGAACCGTTGCTTTGAGCCCATGTAGAGAGAAAATCAGTAATGTTGTGTCTACAGGAATTAATTCTGAATTCTCTGCCAGTCCAAGCAACGGAGATGATAATGTAAGTATGATATTTTTGTATTTGCATTGACTTCATGGTTCCTTTACGGTGCCTAAACAGAATTGATTTATACTAATTAGAGCCTGTAGAAAGTGATATTTTAGCTTCCATTTGTTTGTTTACATGGACTGAATGCTCAATTTATTTGCAGAAAACTCAACTCTGCTCTTGCTGTTCAGTCTTCCATAATACACTTCAGATGAATAGAAATACTGAAATCGGTCGGCGGGACTTATTATATAGATTGGATAAATCATCATCAGCGTTCCCCAGGAATCGTATCCTCATAAGAACCTACTTCATGAACTTGTTATACGCTCGTCCTATTACATTAAGCATGTTTCTTATATCCCGAAAGAACGCTTCTTATTTAGAACCTTGTTCTTTGTTTGAATATTTTCCTGTATTCCTCTGGCTTGTTTGGAAATGAGATCACACTGAGCCTCAACAGTGAGCAGATATACTTTATGCTGTAAAGCCCAATGATTCTGGAGTGATGGACTTGTTCAATAGTATATTTGGATCAATTGGAATGAATTCACTTCCAGCGCCATGTCCCCACAGCCAAGCTTTTACGAGATCGAATTGTCTGTAAGCAGATTCTTTAGTTACCTAAACGTTCGTGATTTTCAAATTCTTTCCCTTTGGTTGCCGAGCTTTGATGCTTAAGATAACAGTAAAGATGAAACTGAAGTGAACTTATTTTCATCTGATAATAATTTTCTTAATGCAATAGCTTGAAGAAAAAGGGTCATGATTCACTAGTTCTTAATGTACATATATGTTCACTGTGGCTAAAGATGCCATACAGTTAAACATCTGAGAACCTGAAGATTACTCATTTCTACTTCGTATTGCATATACAATGGTTTCTATTGCATTATTTTGTTTCGAAAATTTGTAATGGGAAGCGACTCTTGTTTTTTTTTTCTTCCAAAATTCATGTGAATTATGTGGATGCACTGAGCTACAGGCAATATCATGTTTAAATCTGGGGCTTAGTCTCACTCAAGGAATTAGTAAACCTTTTCAATGGGCCAGAAATGTTCATTGAACTTTTATATTTTAGGTACATGAGAATGGCGGATCAATGTCTAAACTGTTGCATTGAAATGTACATAAATAATCAAAATCATGTCGTGCACTTTTGCACTCTCCTATTTAGTCTATTTTCGACGTTTTTGTCCTTTGTCCTTTAGATACCACTCGCTTATGAAGCTACTCAAGAGGATTGTACGCAACACTCACAACTTGCCGTACCTGAAACTTTTGGACAGGCACTGCCCTGCCATGTCTTCTTGTCAAGATGTTAGTTGCAGCACATTGAGTGAGGCAAGAATTTATTTACATTTCTGTGAATTCATGCAACTAGGCACAACTTTCCTTGTGAACCTGACAAAAGAAATTGAAGAAATTATGTGGAGTTTACATTATTTAACTACTGCTTTGGGTTTCTGAGTTCAGGGAAATGGCATATCTTTCCTTGTTATTCCTACCTGATAAATAAAACTGAACAAACTGTATGTGGGTTTTCCATATTTTTTAATAACGTATGCTTTGGGCTCTTGAATTCAGGGAAAAGATTCTGATGTGAACTTATCCACAAGTGGATCCAGCATTGAAGGACAGAGGCTTAAAAATGCCAAAACCGAACTTAACTGTGCAAAGTATTCCCGAACAATTGAACCAAGTAAGAAATGCTGTGAGAAGAAACAAGTGGTATCATTCATCTGGGCAATTTGCAGGAGAATAGTTCCTCCAGAAATGCTGGGAGAAGCCTCTAATTGGAGAATATTGAGAAAGAACATTTCAAAATTCATCCTGCTACGAAAATACGAGAAGTTCACGCTAAAGGAGTGCATTCATAAGCTGAAACTGTCGGCCTTTTTCTCAGATAAACTTCTCCATGGATGTGGCTTAACTGATTCCGCCAGAAACATAGTTGTTGAATCATGGATCTTCTGGTTTTTCTCGCAGCTCGTGTCTCCGCTGATACAATCAAACTTTTATGTCACAGAAAACGAGATCGACAAGCACGAGGTATCCTTCTACCGAAAGTCCACCTGGCGCCAGCTCATCAACGAAGCTTCGAATGGCATGAGCGGCAAAAGGTATCGCCTTCTAAATCACGAATCTGCTAGAAAAATCGTGAGCTGCAGGAGTTTTGGTTTCTCAAGAGCAAGGCTTCGTCCAAAGCAATTCGGATTTCGGATGCTGATAAATCTCAGAGCACCATCGAAAATGCCCACGCACCCTCTGCCCTCTATAATCCGCTCGAATCGTAAGTGGCGAGGGAGATTATATTCCTCCCACAGAGGCCAATACAAGAAGTATCAGTCATTCAAGTCTGTAAACGGTGTTCTTCGCGATTTCCATGTGGTCTTAAAAGGTCTTTGCTCAAAAGAAAAAGACAAGTTGGGCTCCTCGGTGTTCGATTACAACGATGTGTACAGAAAGCTCGTGCCTTTCTTGTTTCTTCTTAGGGAACAATCTCTTGGGATTATGCCCGATGTGTTCATCGTGGTTGCAGATGTGTTGAAGGCTTTCGATTCTATCAAACAGGATAAATTGCTCGGTGTAATGAAAGATGTCATTGTGGATGATGAATATCCCTTAGAAACGTTGCTTCAGGTTATTAGCGTCAAGAAAGAACTGAAGGTCCAAAATCAGCTGACTTTAGTTAGCTGGGATTCGGTTGCTGCATCTTCCAACTCCACGTCACAGCCTCCGGTTCGTTCTTTGGATGGAATCCTCGTGAGCAAGGTAATTGATATTTTAGCCATTCGATTGACTTAGTATTGTATGCATGAATGACTACTTGTTCTCTTTATGTAACAATGTTTTGCATAATCCGTAATTTGCGAATCATAAACTCTATTACAATCGGATTAATTACTTTTTTTTAGTCCTATAATTTAGGGAATGTGGTGTTATAGGGACAAATAATATCGGGTGACATTATAAGGACAATAACTTTCAAAATTAAACAATTTTGAGACATTATACGTTGATACCCTAGATTTTGTCCCAGAATTGCTTAATTTTGAAAGTCACTGTCCGTTTAATGCCACCCAAAAATTCTCCGGCACCCTAGAATTTGAGGCAAAATCTAGAGTTCCGGCATATAATGTCCCAAAAATGCCTAATTTTAAAAGTGATTGTCCGTACAATGCCACCCCCTAAATTATTTGTCCCTATAACGCCATACTCCTTGTTACAGGACTAAAAAATAATTAACCCATTACAACTTTGAACTAAAGTATACGGATCTTTAGTACATAGAGAGGGATTGAGAAACTTCAACACCCAAAAAAAAAAAACAATCACCTGCTACTCTAAATCTTAAATTATGCCTCCGGTGTCACAGGAGCTGAGCAGAATAGTAAGGAAGGAGGAATTTCTCTCCGTTCTAAAGGAGCACATAACCCGCAACGTCGTGCAGCTCGATGGAAACTTCTACCTGCAACGCGTCGGTATACCTCAAGGGAGCGTCCTATCATCTTTTCTGTGTTCTTTTTACTACGGGCACATGGAATGTAACGTAATCTTCCCTTTCCTCAACAAAGCGTGCGGAGCCTTTCTCGGGGAATACAAAGAAAGTTCTTCCGAATATATTCTCCTAAGGTTCATCGATGACTTCCTCTTCATATCGACTTCGAAAATGCAGGCTTCGATGTTCTTCTCCCGCTTGAAAAGAGGAGTTCGCGAGTACAACTGCTGCATGAACGAGGACAAATATGGATCGAACTTTCATGTCGAGGGCAAAAAATGCTGGGACTCGAAAAGGTTGTGTGTGGGCGAAGGCGGTGCCTCGTTTTTACGTTGGAGTGGGCTGCTTATCAACAGCTGTACTTTGGAAATTCAAGCAGATTACACGAGGTAAGGTTAATATATAGGCGTAATTATTTTTCGAGTCATGTATATTAGGGGTGGTGGTGTTATTACGATATCAAGAAAAATGGATGCAATTGTAGGACAATACGTTTCACAATTGAAGCAATTTGTGGACACTTAAATTAATGTTGTTATTTTAGTGCAGTAAGTATCGAGATTGAAGCAATTTGAGGATAATTAACGTCAGAATTTTGAAACTTACTGTCATCTAACTGCTTCACTTTTGAAACTTACAGTCCTCAAATTGCTTCAATTTTAGAACTTACTGACCTAAAATTGCAAACTTTAATTTATGTGTTCTCAAATTGCTTCAGTTTTGAAACCTATTGTCCTAAAATTGCAACTCCTAATTTAGGCGTCCTTATAATGCCACTCATTCAAACATACATGACTAAAAAAATAATTACGCCTATATATACGTATAATTATATTTTCTCTGGGTTGTATATTTCGTTAACAAAGATCAATTCCATATCTTTTTCAAATGCATACATACTCTACAGGTATCTGAATTCCCACTTGAGTTCGACCCTAACACTGAGCCAACGAGGTAAAGTTGGCCACACGTTGAAGACAAAGCTGCGAAACTATCTCCGCCCGAAATGCCATCCCATATTCTACGATTCCAACATCAATTCTCCGGGCGTGGTGAGGCTCAATATATATCAGGCATTTCTGATTTGTGCCATGAAATTCCTCTGCCACGTCACCAACTTGTCCGCTCTTCCTAGATTTAGCCCATCATTTTACTTCGACGCCATCTACTCGTCTATAAGGTAAAATACCACACATTGTGTTGATCCGATCGGCAATTTCTCTTCCAAGAACTTGAATTGTTCGAACGTTATTAGAAATTGATGGCTTCAACCTAAAACCAATCGGTTATAGGAGAAGTTGCCTCTTTTATATATTAATTGAGTCAGGTGAGCTGAATTATCCGATGTGGGATAGAAATCTCAAGCACGCCCCTTCACGTGTGGCATGGCTGAAGGCCCAACACGTTGACATATGAATTCGGAGTGAAACACGCACGATAACACGCAGAGCGAACCCGACTCTGATATCATATTAGAAATTGAGGGCTTCATCATCCTTATAAAACAAATTGTTTATATGTGAAGTTGCCTCTTAGTGTATTGAATTATCCGATGTGGGATAGAAATCTCAACAAGCATGCTACACTGAAGGTAGGTACATGCACAGGCTCATAAAGAAGAAGGTGTATTCCTTAGCGGGTGATGTGGATTTTCGTCCAAAGTACGAGGTAAAGAAGAAGGATGTTTTATGGCTGGGGTTGTATGCTCATAGCCGTGTGATCAAGAAGAAGCAAACGCGGCACCGAGAGCTTCTTCTTCTGCTCGGGTCGAAGCTGAAAGCTTACGGGAAGGTGGAGGCCATGTCACCGGAGCTGAGGTATGCCGTCGATGATGCTCATTCATCTGTGCTTTGGAGGATTAAGTATTGATAATTAGGGTTTTTGAGACATTTGCAAATCTTGAATCAGAAATGTAATTCTACTCCAATTTGGTTGTGGGTGTGACAGTTGCTTATTGATTTTCTTTTTCCTTCAAATTTTAAAACAGATTATAAGTAATTAGTGTTTTTTGTCTGTGCTTTAATATATATATATATATATATATATAATATATATAATATTGGTTTATATTTTGAGTTATTTATAATTTGGAATGTTTAACTAATGGAATTATACTTTAAAATTTAATGGTGTATTTGTGAGGGTCCAGTTGTAATAAATAAAAAAATTGAAGGGTAAAATTAGTCAAATTAAGATAAATAAAAACGTAAGGGTAGAATATTAATTTCGCATGACATATCAATTAAAACGAGGCGGCTGTTGATTGTGTAGTCGTAATTTGTCAACAAAACGAAATTTCGATTTTAATGTGAGGAAGTTGATTCCTACTATATGTAGTTGCTATAAGAGGTAAAGTGCAAGCTATATTTTCTTTGTCCCACTTGGCCCTTTTACATATTTGGTTTCCTCCTACAAATTTTACAATAATATTGATTTGTCAGAATTTAATATTTCTAATGCAGGAAAGCTTATGAATTAAGAAAAGAGAAAAGAGAACTCCACCAGCAACTTCCCTTCTTGTTAAAGTCATGCATAAAAAGAGTCTTACGTACCATATATGTTAGTGATTTAAATGCACGAGTTATTAAACGTACGTAATTGGCATCTCAAATGATATTATAAACATTTATGTAGAAAAAAAATATGACATTGCGTCACCAGGACAGCAATGCTCGATCTTAGATTGACGTAGAAATCAACCTTGTTTTTCATGGTAACATTTCAAAGAATAGAATATATATCTAGTTCGACCCCACATTTGTATAACCACATTGAGTTATCATCTTTCTTTCCAGCAGAGATTATTTATGTGCCCATAATTCTTTGCACTGGCAAAAACAAATAAAATACCAATTATATAGTTACACGTATATGGTTTCTTTGTCTTAATAACAAGTGAAGCATACGTTTTTCATATGGATTTTGAGTGCCGTAGGAGTTTTATTACAATCTTTGCCTTTTTCTTTCTTAAGAAAATAGGGGTTTCTTTTTTATTTTTAAATGTCTCGATCACCATGCAAATTGATACTGAAGTAGCTAACAGGGTATTCTTGATGAAGAAGGGCCGATGCCAGTGGAAAGTCGTTTTCAGGGCCAACGATTTAACCGATCAATTAATTAGTTGAATAAATCATGATGAGCTTCCCGAATATTTTTTGAACAAAGTCTTGTTATGTGATATTTGTGTCGACGTGTGGTTTGCTTAACACAAAAACAATCATATCATTCTCGTACTCCCTCATGCTAAGGCAAAATCAAAATCAACGACATCTTGATTAGAGTATTTGTTTAGTAGTCTTTTCTTGTAAATTACTGTTTAGAATACTGTTTTTCCTCAAACTCATCATGGCTTAGACCCTATATTAGGTCCATCGCTTATTTATAACTGAAATAAAGTTTTTCATTTTAGATTATAAAAAGAATGATTTTTACGCGATGGGCTTGCATATTATTGAAAACTTCGAAATTACATATATACTCACATCCTTTGGGTCATTCCAAAAAACTTTCGTCATTTTATAAACTCAAATGTAGCAGCTTTTTGGGACCTATGAGTACTCTAATATTGAAATTATTCAAATAATTATATAAATGATTTGTAAAAAAATAAGCACAATATTTGTAATATTAGGACATTGTACTAGAAGTACTCCCATTGTTGTGTCATCTTCAAACTACATCATCAAATGCGTTTTACTTGTACATAACTTCTCTCCTGCCCTCCCTCTCCCTCTCTCTCTCTCTCTCTCACACACACACAGACGCACGCACACGCACATATGAGAGAAAGAGATGGTGAGGATGAAGCTTCATGAGATGGTAATGTTGATGATGATAGTGACTGAATATTTGTGGACATAATATTGTTTAAACTACAATAAATCAACCATTATCATAACACTTATCAGTCATATAAGCTAGAGATTAGTTGTTGCGAGGACATGAAGAGAGAGAGAGAGAGAGAGAGAGAGAGAGAGAGAGCTCTTGAGGAGAAGAGGGATTTGAGGTGGACCTTCAAAGAAACAAATATATTATTAGTTAGCTTCTTTGACTCTACACTTAGTTCCTTTCTCTTTAATCCTACTACGGAATATTCTTCATACATAAGGTAACCATATTGTATGTGTTTGAGAAATAACAATTTTTTGCTTCCACTTCACATAATCTATTTTTTTTTCTCCCTCTCTCTCTCTAATCATGCCACTCTATATATCTTCATTAGCATACAGTCCCCGTCAAAGCCAGTTAGCACAGAACAAAAAACAAAGGAAAACATCGATCAAACTGATTTCAAGAATTTGATCACATCCCACTTCGCATATCTATCATTTCTTTTTATCATTCAAAAGAAATGAAGAGACCTGCGGATTCCGTGATCGTGCAAGGGAAGCTCAAGAACAACAACAGCAGCAACAATGATGCTGCTAACAAGATCAAACTCAGGAAGGGTTTGTGGTCTCCCGAAGAAGATGAGAAGCTGATGAATTATATGTTAACTAACGGACAAGGTTGTTGGAGCGATATCGCGAGGAATGCCGGGCTTCAAAGATGCGGCAAAAGCTGTCGGTTGCGGTGGATTAATTATCTAAGGCCCGATCTCAAGCGTGGTGCCTTTTCGCCTCAAGAAGAGGAACTTATCATTCATCTGCATTCCATTCTTGGAAATAGGTATATGGTTCTGTGTTGGAAATAAAAATATATAATTTTAAAATACGATACACTCCCTTCAAGTTTAAACTTTTAGTTGAGGTAGTCATTCAACAGTCTATGTGTGTCTATATATATGATTATCTTGCATAGTTATGTAAGAATGGAGATAGATTAATCGGTTGCTTTATTCTATGAACAGATGGTCACAGATTGCTGCACGTCTTCGAGGAAGGACCGACAACGAGATAAAGAATTTCTGGAATTCAACCATCAAAAAGAGGCTAAAGAACAACATTAATATCAGCACCAATGAATCATCATCGGATCACAATAATAATCATCAAATCGAGGGCATTTCTGGACTTATGGGATTATCAGAAACCATGTTTTTCTTGCAAGAAAACGATCTTTCGGGGCTATGCATGGATTCTTCTTCTAATTCCTCATCGTGCTCTCAAATACTCATGCAAAACCCTAATGGTGACAACACTAATATCACAGTTTCCAATTCATCAACCACACAATTTGTCAACCCTTTTCGTCCTTTAGAACCCTCGCGTAACAATATTTTCGACGTAAATGGCTTCACGGGGAGTTCGAATTTTACCAACACCTCTCCGTTGTTCAACTTGCCGGCTGCATGCATGCAGCAAGAAAAACCACGGGTGGTAGGGGAGAATAATAACAACGTCGGGGCATTTGGGTATTATTACGGATTGGGAAATGACCTTTGTGTCCCTGGATTTGAAGCTTTGAAAGGGGTTGGCAACAGCCATGGTGTTGGTTTGGAGAAGATGGCTATTAATACTAATAGTTACAGTCTCAACGGCCTAAATTTCAATGGTAATAACAGCAATAACTGTAGCATCAAAGAAGAGGATTTGCTTGCTGTTGGGAACATTGGTAGTAATTATGATGATCATTGGGAAGAAGAAGAAGAAAGCCTTAAGATTGTTGGTGAACTGGCCCATTGGGAAGGTTTGTTGGCTAATGTCTCCTCCTTACCTTACCTTGATTTCCACGTTCAATAATCTCTCTCTCTCTGTCTCTCTCTCTCTCTCTCTCTCTCTCTCAAACACACACACACGCAGATTTTCTTTGAAGTTTTTGTTTGTTCTTTTTTCCCATATACACACATTGGAATAAACTTTTTGTTTCACCATACAGGGGAGATGAATGTACATTATTAATGTGTACGAAGTTTTATATAGATAGATGTCTAAATGAGGATGTAGTACTATAAAAAGATTTTAAAGAAGAGAGATCTTACGTTTTCTCGTGTAGTAAAATGTTAGCGGTGGAAATTATGGAAGATGGTGAAAGAATAAGAGAGAAACACACACACACACACCAATTCAATTTGTATGTATCACTCCTTGAAAATGGGTATATTCTATCTTTGCTTGTATACTTGAAATTGTGAGCATTTCTCTTGGTGATATTATATGATCTATGAATATTGCCGCATGGCCGAAAAGTACGATCAAAAGAAATATCTCACGTATGAAAAACGAACAAGGGATAAAAAAAGGAGAAATATATATACAGAAAGCATTTTATATTGACTTGACTTAAAGATGATGTCTCGTTGAAGTTGTAAAAGAGGGTTTAACAATTTAAAAAATATTAATAAAAAGAAAAATAAAATTTAATTCGTCGCCTGAGAGATTCGAACTCTCGCGGGGTAACCACATGTACTTAGCAGGCACACGCCTTAACCACTCGGCCAAAGCGACTTTTGCTAACTTAAATAAAGTTACTGTAGAAATCCTTTAAGCTTTAGGTTATTGTCAGTGGAGAATATCAGTTTTGTCTACGAAGAAACTGATTGTTTGCATATGAAATAATAATATTTAGTTTATACCCATATCGAAAAAAAAAGTTTATATATCAAGAATTAAAACTACAAATTTTACACTCATATAGCAATTTTTTATTCGATGAGAGCATTGAAATATGTATGGGCTGCAAAGCAATCAAACAGTCAACAAAAAGCCCAATTTTTTATTCTTACAAGAATCAGCGCGAGCGCGACAACGAATGGATAAAATAATTCTAACAGCCCTTCAAATTTCGCGTTGATTCTCTCTTATCATCATCATCAACGCAACGCCCTCAAAATCTCTTCCTCCTCCCTCTCATTCCCTCCCAACATGGCCACTCTCAGCTTCAACACCGCCGCAAGAATCAAACGCCCCGTCGCAACCCACCTCTCTCCGATTTCATTCTCCGATTTCAACCGAACCCTATCGCTCCATCCGAGAAAAATCCGCACCTCCCCTCGCCTCTCAATCTCAGGAAGCTCAGTCTCCGAACAAGGAAAAGCCGACGTCGGCGACGAAGTCGCCTACGACGAAGACGGCGACGAAGACGACCCCTCCTCCGAGCTGAGCTATTTAGACCCGGAAACCGACCCGAACACCATCACGGAGTGGGAAGTCGATTTCTGCTCGAGGCCGATTCTCGACATCAGAGGCAAGAAGCTGTGGGAGCTCGTGGTGTGCGATAGCTCGCTCTCGCTTCAGTACACAAAGTATTTCCCCAATAACGTCATCAACAGCGTCACCCTCAAGAACGCAATCGTCACCATATGTGACGATTTGGGCGTGCCTTTGCCCGAAAAAATCAGATTTTTCAGGTTAGGGTTTCCTCAATTTCTCAATCAGTAATCTTCCTCGCTTCGATTGCTTTACTGGGTTTCTTCTTTTGGTATGGATTTGTATTGTAGGTCGCAGATGCAGACGATTATTACAAGGGCTTGTGATGAGCTTGGTGTGAAGCCTATTCCTAGTAAACGGGTGCGTTTCTTAAGGAGTTTGGTTCTTAATCATCCTATGTTGTCATAAATTCAACGTTGTCCCTGTTTTTTTACATTAAGGCTGTATTTGGTAAGGGAATTAGCGAAAATTGGAGAGAAAATTATTTTCATAAGTTTTTCTTTCGTTTTCCTCGCCATTTGGCGAAGAAATTAGTTTTCCTTAGTTTTATGTATAAACTAAAGCTAAATTTCTTTCCTTTTCTTTTCATTATCTATTTCTTCAATAAGCCAAACATAAAAATTAGTTTTCCTTTTCCATTTCATTTTCCTTTCCCTACTAATTTCCACAAACCAAACACATCCTAAGCTTCTGATGTTCTTACCATTGATTTCCTTCACGAGCACTTTTGTGTTTTTTTTTTTGGCAGTGTTTATCGCTTATGCTGTGGCTTGAAGAACGCTACGAGACGGTATATACGCGGCATCCGAGCTTCCAAAAGGGGACGAAGCCCCTTCTCTCGCTCGATAACCCTTTCCCTATGGAACTTCCCGAGAATCTCTACGGGGAAAAATGGGCTTTCGTTCAACTTCCCTTCTCAGGTAATGTTGCTTGTATACTTTGAGGAGTGATATTTTTAAGGAGAATTAAATTAAGGGATCACAATTTTAGGACAATAAGTTTCAATGTCGAATCAATTTGAGGACAATTCACGCTGGAAATCTAATTTTAGATCGACATGAAGGAAAGTCCTACGTTGGAAAGCCTCACTTAACAATTAAATACGAGGGAAAGTACCATGTGGCGTCGACATGCTGATTTGGATTGATTTTTTTTTTTGGCTATGTCCCATAGGATTTTTGCCGTTGCCACGTGCACATCATGTGTGTTTATTTCATGCTGAAATTAGGTTTTCAACGTTAATTGTCCTCGAATTGCTTCAATCGTCGGAGATGTTGATTTAGACCCGACATTTCCCAACGACGACACATATGATTTTTCCTTAAATTAATTATCATATGTGGCTCACGTGTGTTAATTCGTGGCTGAAATTAAGTTTCAAACGTTAATTGTCATCAAATTGCTTCAATTTTGAAAACTTATTATTCTGAAATTAACACATCTTCACTTCCCCGATATACATGACTGAAGAAAATAATCAATCAACTCAGTGATTCTTGACCACGACATTATCCCGATTCTCGATCCATTTCTTTTTAGCCGTAAGAGAAGAAGTCTCCTCCTTGAAGACGAAATTCTGGTTCGGGGCGGGCTTAGACTTGGATCTCCTCGGGATCGAAGTCGACGAAGACACGCTCATCCCGGGGCTCGCCGTCGCATCTTTCCGAGCCAAGCCTTTAGCAGGTAATATACATTACATTACATGCTTCTATTGCAAGAATCTTAAACCTCGTACGCAACAAAACCCTAAAAATGACGTCCCTATTTATTTCATCACGTTGCGAAGCGTGGATGAGCGGCTTAGAAGTGTGCGCGATCGAAGCGGACACGAAGCGAGGGTACATAGTCCTTTCGGTGGGGATCTCCACGCGCTACAACTACTCGAGCTACAAGAAGACGGCGGCCACCACGGGAGAAGCCGAGGCTTGGGAGGAGGCGAAGAGGGCCTGCAGAGGGCTGCACTTTCTCGCCATTCAGGAGGATTTGGACTCCGACGACTGCGTCGGGTTTTGGCTCTTGTTGGATTTGCCGCTTCCGCCTGTTTGATATGTGAATTAATATGTTGTATTTTATTATATTCCACATTTTACAATCTTAATATTTCTAAGCAAAAGTGAAAAAAAAAAATTAGAAGAGTATTTCTAAGCAAAAGATGAGTGAATTTATTGGGGAATCCTCAACTGGTCTCCGATAAGCAAACGGGGAGAAATTTCTCCGCGGGAAACTATTGGGGGCCTTGTCCCGTGCAGAAACCCCGTCACGCGTTTTCTAAGTGTACAATGTGTAGTTTTTTTTCATGGCTTGAACTATAATAAAAATAGAATGCATTCGGCGAAATTATTCATATAACACGAAATGCATTCGTAGACAGATGAAAATTTAGTAATTCAATATATAAGAGTCCACTGAGCGGAGATTATGATCTCGTCCCTGTCTATTTCCGCCAATGGGGAGAAAATTTTCGTAACGTCTTTCTCATTGCGAAGTTTGATGCCGATCCAAATGAAATTGAATTAATTGGAGGGAAAATTATTTTCTTTTTTTTTTTTATCAGAAATGAGTTAATTTTTTCTTTTCAGTCCCTCTTCAATTACGAAAATTTTCTAAATCTTTGTTCCAATGCCAAGCCTAATGCGGACCGATGAGATTGCATTAATTTAGGGGGAAAATTATATTTTTTAAAACAAAAGTTTAATTTTTCTTTCATGTCTCCTTTATTATTGCATTATTGCCGTACCGGGACAAAATAATTTGAATAGAAATTTCACATACTTCCCAAGTGGGTTGTATTTATCTTCTTATCGCGTATTCTAGTCCAAAAGGTTTGATATATTACAATACAGCACCCATTTGAATAGAAAAATCAAATCGGATAAATTCAGTAATAATTGCCCATTTATAGAGTTCGTTCGCCGCCCACCTAACTATTTGATGGTGTTGAGCTTCTGACTCGCGTCTGCGAAGATTTGAACAATGGTGGAATTAGAGGAACAGCACAGCTCGCGCAAAGGTGACGCCTTTTCGTTTTCCCAAATTTTCCTCGTCCCTCAATTAAAGATTTATGCTGATTTTTGTGCTTAATTTTCTTTAAAAAATTGATATTTTGTAGTTTATTGTTGCTCTGGACTTCTAAGTACGGTGTTAATTCAGCGTAGAGTTGGGCTGTTGATTTCTCCGATTCTTAATCGATCTGTGGTGTCTGAGCTTTTACTGAAAAAAATTGTATTTTGACTGCGTTGGTTCGGATTCAGCTGTTTGATTGTCGCATGTTCTTGAGCTCTTGTAAGAACGAGGTTGCAAGATCCTGTGAATTTTCCAAGCTTTGTATATTTTTCCCCTTATTTTTCGTTTCTTCAGTGAACAAATGCTTTTTTATCCACTCGTTGAGCTCCTTACGATCTTCGTATTCGCAAAAAAATCATATCTTTTTTTGATGGGCTGCTTCGAAACACAGTGAACATCACGCGATTACATTTTTTCGCATGGATTCCATTACAAGAAAAAATGGAATAATTGACCAAACGATATTCGATTTTTTGCAGATCAAGAAAATGGGGACGACGACATCGTTGCTGAAGGTGCCTCAGTGGTCCGAGGGGAACCTCTCCAAGACGAAAACCGGCCCCCTAAGGTCGACACCGAGGTCGAGGTTTTGCACGAGAAAGTGACCAAGCAAAATATAAAGGAAGGGCACGGGCAAAAGCCTTCGAAATATTCAACCTGCTTCGGTAAGGAAAAGAAAAATCTTCACTTTAATCTTTTTTTTTTTTGTTTATATTTTATCGTAGAGATTTATGCCCTTTTTTATTTTCAATTTTTGTCGAAATTTTTCTTCGAATTTTGCCTTCAGTGCACTACCGAGCATGGGCCGAGAGCACGCTGCACAAGTTCGAAGACACTTGGCACGAGCAACAACCTTTGGAGCTTATCCTAGGAAAAGGTTTGATTGATCCTAGGATTCGTGTCCCGGATTTATCGCCGTGAAGCTCCAATTTTTTTTTTTATTTTTTTTTTCGGGGCTTATTTTTTTCTATTTTGCTGCAGAGAAGAAGGAAATGAGTGGATTGTCGATCGGGATTTCAAACATGAAATCGGGGGAACGCGCTTTGCTGCGCGTCGGATGGGAATTGGGCTACGGAAAAGAAGGAAGCTTTTCTTTTCCAAACGTTCCTCCCATGGAAGATATCGTGTACGAAGTTGAATTGATCGGTTTCGACGAAACAAAAGAAGTGAGCAAATAATCTGAATTGCTAATTATTTTTTTAGTTTACTATATATATTTATTTGTTTAATCTGGTAAACCCTAACCTTTGGACCAAGTAAATCCCGGGACTGGTGCAGTAGCCTGCAAACTGAGCCAACCAGGTAAATTACACTGGGAGGACATGTCCATGTGTGATAGGCTCACTCACAGTAGTTGGCAGCCATGGAAATTCGGACCACTCATTGGCGTAGTTTACAAATTTCTTTTCACTCCGCCGAAATTTTTATTACAGGGAAAACCCCGCGGAGACATGACCGTGGAGGAGCGAATCGGTGCCGCCGACCGAAGGAAGATGGACGGGAACGCACTCTTCAAAGAAGAGAAACTCGACGAAGCCATGCAACAGTACGAAATGGTATTTTTCCCGACTCGCCTTTTTTACTAAATATTTATCGCTTTATATATATATATATATATTCTTTCGAAAATTGATTATCGTTTAATGCTTTTTTAGGCCATCGCTTATTTAGGAGACGACTTCATGTTCCAATTATTCGGGAAGTATCGGGATATGGCTCTCGCGGTAAAAAACCCTTGCCATCTGAACATAGCAGCGTGCCTCATCAAGCTCAAACGATTCGACGAGGCTATTGCCCACTGCAGCATCGTAAGTCCCGTGATTTTAAGTTAAATTTCTTTACATCGAGACAATTTCTTACTTAGTTAACTAACTTTTTTTTTTTTCGTGCTGTAAGTTAGGGGAACCCACTTAGGGGTTTGCAATTTAAGGACATTAACTTTCAAAATCTAAACGATTTAAGGACACATGCATGCCAAATAATTTGGCAGTTTCAGGAGACTCAACTTACGGGATTGCAATTTAGGACACAACATTCAGAATTGAAGCAATTTAAGGACTTAATTAGGCTTACAGCGCCATCGTGTCTTTAAATTGCTCAATGAAAGTCAGCGTCCTTAAATTGCAACCTCTTCATTTTAAATGTTCGGATTTTCTTACCTAAGTTCATAGTTGCGATGGTTCGAGGTTATTGCTTTCTAACAGGTCTTGATGGATGACGAAAACAACGTCAAGGCCCTGTTTCGGCGCGGGAAAGCCCGGGCAGAGCTCGGGCAGACGGATGCTGCCCGCGAGGACTTCCTTAAAGTCCGCAAATTTGTGCCCCAAGACAAGGCGGTGGCTAAGGAGCTTCGGCTCCTAGACGAGCACGACAAGGCCCTTTATAAGAAGCAGAAAGAGCTCTACAAGGGACTCTTCGGGCCGAGGCCACAGGCCAGGCCCGAGCCCAAGAACTGGCTCGTTCTTTTCTGGCGATGGCTCGTCTCGATTTTCTATCGCCTTTTTAAGAAGGCGGGCCACGCCAAGGACGAGTGAGCGCATGTAGTTGTCGCCGTCTTTGCTGTGAACTTCCGGCGTGTAATAACGTACAGGTTTCTCGCTTCGGTTTTCAGCTTTTGTGTCCAAAAATTTGGCATTAATCATTGTATGATATCGGAGCTCCATTGAAGCATTTAATTTATAGAAACATTGATTGTTTTTTGCACTTTTAGGATGATATGTTTCGAAATTAAAGCAATTCTGTTAACGCTGGAAATCTAATTTCAGTCCTGAATTGACACACGTGAGTTGATATAACAATTAAATTGGGGGAAACTATGTGGTGTCGGTCATTGTGATCTGGACCAATTTTTTTATTTTTTTGAAGATGTCATGTGGGATTTCCCCCCCTCCCCCAAAAATAATTGTCGCTTGTACCTCTCACATGTTAATTTTGGGCTTAAATTAATTTTTCGACGTTAATTGTCCTCAAATTGCTTTCCTCAAATTGCTTTGATTGGTAGTGAATGTCGATTTGAGCTGAATTTTTCCAAACGTTGCTTTTCCCTGAATTATTGTCGCTTGAGGCCCGCGTGCTAATTTTGGACTGAATAAGTCTGTGTTAATAAATGGTACTCAAATTGCTTCTAATTTCGAAACAGCGTACGGAAATTATCACCAATAAGTTAGGTTTTCTTATAATTCCTTCCACTCCCCCCAAAATACACAGGATTACAAAAATAATTAAGCAAAAAAAAAAACATATTTATCCAACATTATCGAGAGCCCATAATCCATTACCATAACCTTAATTAAGATCCTGATGAAGGGTAAGTAGTATTTAGTATTGTCTAACGATGGACATCCATGCGCAGTAAGCACAAACAATCTTCTGCGACATGTAAACATACACAGCAAACGATAGGCTCATAAGGGTAACGTCTTTCCAATCTCCCTTCTTCTGCGGGCTCAGATTCTGCTGTATATCGCCTCCGAATCTCTGAACATTCCCCAGAAACTGCTGCATCTTCGATTTGTTATTACGGGCCTTGTTGTCTTCATCGTCCTTCTTGCAAGAGATTACTGAGAAGAAGAGCTTCTTCGGGTGATCAAATGAGGGTTTTCTTGTATTGGAGCTGCGTAAGTGGCCGCCGATCGATGATGATGATAAGGCAGCCATGTATGGTGGGTAGTTATTAGCTTTATTACACTGGAGAGAGATACTTTTTGAGAGTCGAAGGGGTTATTGTAAGAAGATGGGATACGTAAAATATCTAAGAGAGGTGTACGTAGTGGATAAGGTAACAATGTCGTGGATGGCGGATATGGATTCAATTACTAGGAGGAAAATGTCAAAGAAAATATCAATTCTATTATATTAATGGTGGAGGTGGTTAAAATATAATACAATTTGACCCCTTTTTTAATAATTTATTTGATCTGTATTTAGATCTCAATCTTTTATTTAATACAATCACATCCTCACAAATAATTCTTTTTAAAATATTATTTCATATGTTAAAGATTATAAAATAAAAATAACTTAAAATATAAATTAATATTAAATATTTATATTTGGGCACACGCATCGAGTGTGCAAGAAATACTAGTATGTTTTAAGTGTTTGAGCTGTGAGACTAAAGAAATGTCAATTTTAAAACAATAAGTTTCGGAGTTGAAGCAATTTGAGGATATGACGCTGAAAATCTGATTTCAGTCCGGAATCAACACAGGTGAAGCGTACTTATGTCATTAGAATTAACGAAAGAGAAAAATTACTTGATAAAATCGTTAAGTTCAATATACAGGGTACATCACGTTTATATACAAAGTTGCTGGACCCCTATTTTATACTTTGGTCCCTATATTTCTTATATCTATTAATACTCCTCAAAACACACTTTAGACTTACAATCAAGTCCAATATTCAACTATTATAAACCTTCATAACACTCCCCCTCAAGTTTGGTGTTCATATAGGTTTAAAACACCAAACTTGGATAACAAATACTCGAATTGGTCTTTTCCCAATGCTTTAGTTAATAGATCCGCCGGTTGCTCTCGAGATGGTATATATTCAATCTTGATCACCTTGTCTTGAATCTTGTCTCTTACAAAGTGGCAATCGACTTCGATGTGTTTCGTCCTTTCGTGAAACACCGGGTTAGCTGCTATTTGTATAGCAGATTTGCTGTCTGAGAAGATGATGATTGGTTCCATCTTTTGAACTCCAATATCACGCAAGAGACCTTTTAACCATAACACTTCTGCCGTTACCATCGCCATCGCCCTATATTCGGCCTCAGCTGAGCTTCTTGCAACAGTGCTTTGTTTTTTCGTTCTCCATGATATCAAGGAGTCTCCAAGAAGCACCATATACCCTGTTAATGATCTTCTAGTTCTTGGACACGACGCCCAATCTGCATCACAATAAACTCTCAAACATATCTTGTTGTTAGCATTAAAGAACACACCAAGACCAGGCTTACCCTTAAGATATCTTAACACTCTGTAAAGTGCATCAAAATGAGCCTTTTGTGGGCAATGCATATATTGAGACAAAATCTGAACCGCATATGAAATATCTGGCCTAGTGAGGCTCAGGTAGATTAACTTTCCAACAACCTTCTGAAAAAACTGAACATTTATACTACCTGAGTTATTTGAACAAATTCCTTCTGTGACTGCAGATTTAGTTCCAGTTGCTGCCTCATGAATAATCCCAGCATTTATACTTTGAATTGTTCCTGAAAAATCTGAAACAACATCCGGAAATTTTAAATTTTGTTCAACTGGAATGCTCAAAGGCTTAGCTCCTAGCATTCCAGTCTCAGCCAACAACTCAAGTACAAATTTCCTTTGACTGAGCACAATTCCTCTACTAGATCGAGCTACTTCAATACCCAAAAAATATTTCAACTCGCCCAAATCTTTCATATGGAAAGTTTGGTTTAAGTAACTCTTAGTTTCATCTATCATCAAGCTATCATTCCCCGTTATTACAATATCATCAACATATACCAACAATATAACCACATTACTCCCCCTTGATTTGACAAACAAAGAATAGTCATTTTTTGATTGTACAAATCCAAACATACTCATAGCCAATGTAAATTTTTTATTCCATTGACGTGGGGCTTGTTTTAAGCCATACAAAGGCTTTTCAAGCTTACATACCTTAGTATGATCTGCTGAATTTTTTAAAATCAACCCTTGAGGCATATCCATATATACCTCTTCAAGTAAATCTCCCTGCAAGAAAGCATTAGTGACATCCATTTGCCAAAGCGGCCAAGCACATGTAGAGGCAAGTGATATAACCAATCGAATAGTAACATGTTTAGCTACAGGTGCAAATGTATCTGTATAATCAATACCTTCAACTTGACTATAGCCTTTGGCTACTAGTCGTGCTTTGTACCTTTCAATTGAACCATTGGCTCTATATTTAATAGAGTATATCCATCTACAACCTATGGTACTTTTACCTCTTGGTAGATCCACAATTTTCCATGTATTATTTTGTTCAAGTGCTGCAATCTCCACTTCCATAGCTTTCATCCACGGTTCTAATCCAGCAGCTTCTAGAAACGTTCGAGGAAGTGCCTCACTGTCCAGATTAGCTAGAAAAGTAGCATATTGAGGTTTGATCCTGTTATAATGAAGACAAGAAGACACATGATACTTCACAGAATAAGAATTGTTAGTATCATTAGAAAATGGAGAGACAAAGTCCTTAAACCAGTTAGGAGGTCTGCAAATTCTGCTTGACCTTCTTATAGTTTGAACTGTCTCTGTAGGAACTTCAGAATTATGCATTTCCTGCACTATTTCAGGTACTCCAGCATCATTTATATCATGATTTTCAGTACCAAACAAGTCATCATTATTATTACTTTCCATTGTTCTGCCATAGCTGTGGCTCTCCTCAAATATGATTCCATCATTTTTCTGTTTTCTAACATGCAGATCACTATTATGCACATATGAAGAATTAAATGGAAACTGATTTTCCACAAAGATTACATCCCTTGAAATAATAAAATTTTCCGTTTCAATATCGAGCAACTTATAAGCCTTTTGATTAGCAACATATCCTATTAGCACACATGGTCTAGATCTCTCTTTAAATTTATCAAGCTGTGGCATAATTTTAACATAGCATAAACACCCAAAAACTCTCAAATGCTCAAAAATTGGTTCTTTGCCATATAAGACATAGAAAGGAGTTTTGCCTTTAAGTAAAGAGGTTGGTGTCCTATTTATCAAATAAATTGCAGTTTTGACACACTCACCCCAATACTTGATTGGTACCTTAGATTGAAACTTCAAGGCCCGAGCTACATTGAGTATATGTCTGTGCTTTCTTTCCACCACTCCATTTTGTTGTGGAGTGTAGGGACATGAGCTTTGATGGATCGCACCATGAGAATCAAACAGTTCTCTGCAATCTAAACTCAGAAACTCCTTTGCATTATCAGTTCTAAAAATTTTGACAGTTTTTCCAAACTGATTTTTTACATACACTATAAACCTTTTCAATATATCATAAACATCAGATTTGTTCATCATAAGAAAACCCCATGTAGCCCGGGAGTAATCATCAACAAGGGTTAAGAAATACTTCTCACCCTTATAAGTCGGTTCCCTATATGGTCCCCAAACATCAACATGTACTAAATCCATAATATATGTAGTTAAACTAGTTCTTATAGGAAATTTTGTCCTACTATGCTTTGCTAAAGGACAAATAGGACAATACTTATGATCTTTTAATTTTAGATTCAGATCAGGTAAAGAACATAGTCTATTAAAAGACATGTGGCCAAATCTTTTGTGCCATAAAAGAATCTTATTACTTTCAGCCTTATTTGTTACAACTTGAGAAATTTCACTATTACATGAGTTAGTAACATGATTAAATGCTCTAATGGCAGAAACATCATTGCAATCATCTAAGTAATATAAACCATTCCAAATTCTACCAATCCCCTTTATCCTGCCAGTCCAAATCTCCTGGATTAGGCAAAAATGAGGATAGAATACAACACAAGTATTATTATCATTAGACAACTTTGACACAGATAACAGATTCTGCTTAAATTCAGGTACAAGTAATACACCATCTAGCTTCAAACTGTCATTCAATGTAACAGTTCCTGAATTTGTAGCAGAAATAAGTTCTCCATTGGGTAAACTAACAACTATATCTACTTGATCGGTGACAGATCCAATATCATATATACCCTTATTTGAAATCATATGGTTATTTGCACCTGTATCAATTATCCACGTATTCTTATTAATCAAGCAAGGATAGTTCATACCTAAACCATTACCTGAGGCATTAGAGGAAGCTGTTGCAGTATAGGTAGAATCTGATCCTCGTGTGTCACCAAGAATGGACAAGATTTGTTGATACTGGTATGGGGTCAACTAAGGCCTCTCAGTTTGGGCAATGTTTTGTGATGCAATAGCCTGATGCTGCTCACCATGAGAAGTGATGGAATTTGCTTTAACACAATTTTCATTCCACTGCCCAGAGCTTCTGCCTAGTCCTTGATTACCAAATCTTCCTCTAAATCCTCCTCTGCCTCTTGTACCTTTCCTACCACCTCGATTAAAGCCTTGAGGATACCCATGAATCTTGAAGCAGTTGTCTCTAGTATGACCTCCAATTTGGCAATGATCACACCATAAGGCTCCCTTCTCAGTCCATTGTTTTGCTTGGTTGACCGCAGCTTGCAGTGCCATGGAAGGAACATCCTGATTGTGAACACCTATGTTCCTCTGAGCTTCCTCATTACAGATCATTGAGTATACTTGCCTGTGAGATGGCAGAGGAGTCATCATGAGGATTTGAGACCTCATTTGACTATAACCTTCGTTTAATCCCATCAAGAATTGCATCATCTTGAGTTGATCTCCGAATTCTACGTATTCTTTAGACACATTCGCCGCCGGAGATGGGATGAGACTATCATACTCATCCATAGTTGTCTCATCTTCGAGTAGTAATCTGTGACAGAAGCTGAGCCTTGGGTGATTGTATTAATATGTCGATATAGTGCAAAAAGCCTTGCGCCATTAGTCTTGTCAAAGCGTTCCTTCAGATCTCTCCATATCAATTGTGCTGACTCACAGTATATTACCCCTTGAACTAATTCTCGAGACAAAGAACGATGAATCCACTAGCGCACCAACGCATTACATCTCTTCCATTGGTGAATCATCGGAGACTTCTCATCTGGTTGTACACAAGATCCATCTATAAACCCTAACTTGTTCTTTGCCTCTAACGCAATCAACAATTCACGACTCCAAACCTTATAATTCTCAGCTCCTTTCAAGATTTCAGATACCATATCAAGGTTCGGCGTGTCCGATGGATGGAGATGGAGAGGATCATCGAAATCTGTCGCCGGCGATTTTCTCCAACCTTGATTCTGGTCATTCTGATGTTTGTTCTGATTTCCACCGTCCTCTTCGTTCTCCTTATTAGCATCCATCGCACAATCAATCTCACTTTCTCAGGATCGATTTAAGCTGCAATTTGGATTTTTCAATTTTGAGCACTGAAAAAAAAAGCTCTGATACCATGTCATTAGAATTAACGAAAGAGAAAAATTACTTGATAAAATCGTTAAGTTCAATATACAGGGTACATCACGTTTATATACAAAGTTGCTGGACCCCTATTTTATACTTTGGTCCCTATATTTCTTATATCTATTAATACTCCTCAAAACACACTTTAGACTTACAATCAAGTCCAATATTCAACTATTATAAACCTTCATAACAACTTAACAATTAAATTTAAAAACCGGACATGCTGATTTGAGTGGAATTTTTTTCGATGTCATGTGGGATTTTCCCGGAATTAATTGTCACGTGCACCTCGCACGTGTTGATTTCAGGCTAGAATCAGGTTTTCAACGTTAATTGTCTTCAGAGTACTTCGGTTGGATGGAGATGCTGATTTTGGCCCAACTTTTTTCCAGCACAACGTCAGATTTTCCTCCAAATTGCCACAGGTAGCTCGGTTCACGTATGTTAATTTCGGGCTGAAACTAGGGTTCTACCGTTAACTATCCTCAAATTGCTTCAATTTCAAAACTTATCGTCATAAAATAGTGAAACAATTAGGCTGTGTTTGGTTTGTTGAAATTAATAGGGAAATGAAAATGAAATTGAAAAATGAAAACTAGTTTTGATGTTTGACTGGTTGAAGAAAAAGAATATCTAGTTATGTTTATGCTTAAAACTAAGGAAAATTCATTTATTCACCAAATGATGAGGAAAACGAAAGAAAAACTTATATAAATCATTTTCTCTGCAATTTTATTTCCTGCACTACTTTGTTCGTTCCAAACACAGCCTCACGCCTTCCTTTTCCTCAAAATGTCATTCCCCAAAATGCGCATGACTAAAGAAACAATTAACCCTTCCTTTTCTTATTAAATGTACATGAAAATTCTTCGACTTGCAAAAAAAAATAAAAAATTTATTGAGAAGTATTATTAATTCTCTGCTCCGAAGGACAACATGGATGCATGTATTTCCTCCAAAGTACGGCCTTTCGTCTCCGGAACAAGCTTCACGACGAAGACGACCGTTACGCCGCAAACCGCCGCGAATACGAAAAATGTGCCCGAAGAGCTCCACTGCACCATAAAGTTGAACGAGAATGTAATAATCCAAGACCCGAGCCAGTTCACCACCGTCACCAAGCTTCCCGCTAAGCCTTTCACGTTTATCGGGAATATCTGAAAAAAAAAAAAAAATTACGTCAAAAGTCGAATCTTTTTATTACCTGCTGCTGTTTTCTAATGATAATTCTATAACATTCTCTTGATGCTACATAATATTATTACATGTCTATATATATATGTGTGTGTGTGTGTGTGAGAGAGAGCACCTATGACACCTCTTATGTTGATGTGACATGTTTATGTGGCACCAATCAGTGCCACATAAAAGGTGCTTGTATAAAGTGCCCACATAAGGTGAGCAGCATAAAATTTTTTCTAATATATATTAATATATACCTCAGACATTATAACCCAAGGAATCCCGCCCATGCCTAAAGAGAAAGATCCTCCGAATAACTGATGCAAGATCGAGAAAACGAATATTAGTAGTAGTATTACAATAAACTACGTGGAATTTTCTTTTTTTTTTATTTGTTTTTCGACGTGAAATTATACATATTGCAGTACCAAGACGCCGAGGAGTGCTAAGTAGGGGCTGGAATCCCAGAGCTTAAGTTCCTGCATTGGATTGTAATAATTAATTCAAGTGAATTCACCGAACGAAAGAAAGAAAGGTGTAATATTGTGCTAAGTGTTACCTGTAATAAGTATGATAATGCGATAAACAAGCTACCCAAGCAAGTCCCAGCAGCAGAAACCTGAAGCAACATATATGGCTTTTGCTGTAAATAATATGTATTTATAGCTGTATATACTTAAAGAACCAAGCATATTTGTAGATGCAATGTATATATATATATATATATATATATATATCCACCAATAAAAGAGGGCGTCTTCCGGATTTATCCATCAGCAGCGTTCCTAAGATAGTCAACGGGACCTGAAAATTAAAAAACCCGAGATGATATTATTAGTAAGATTAAATCATTAAGAAAACAAATATATATATATATATATATATACAGAGGATTTGTGTTGACCTGGACAATAACCATTGCATTGGTTCCAACTTTACCAGAAAAACCTGTCATGTTCCCATCACATTGTTGATAAAGGTTACTCCTCTTGTGTAATAATTTGAGGTAGAAAATCATATTTATTTCACATTGTGGCATTTTTCTGTTTACCTGCAGTTGAGAATATGGAACTTGCATAGTATGCAATAGCATTGACTCCTCCGAATTGTTGCAGCACCATTAATCCAACTCCAACCTTAATAATCATAAACCATATTATTACACAGTCACAAAATTCAGACATGGTAAAATGATAGATGAGAGCCCCTTACTACAAGAGAATGAGCATATTTTCTCTGGAACAAGTCCAACAATTTAACGTCACTGAGCTGTTCGAGGCTTCTCGTATAATCCTGTGAAACACCACCGCTTTCAACGAATCATCAAAAAAAAAAAAGCACCAAAGTTGATAAATTATAAGAAATATTACTTGAATCTCAGCTGCTTCTTCAGAAAAGTCGGCGGTTGGGCCCCGAAGCCTCGACAGAGATGCTTCGGTTCCTTCCCATTTACCGACCTTAGCCTGTAATTAATATCCACCGTTAGATCCTTACAAAGATCGTGTATGCCTTTTCATGATTTTATTACCAGCCATCGTGGAGACTCTGGAATGAAGAGTAGGCCCAAAATCTGTACCAGACAAGGAATAGTTCCTGATAATATGTAGTGAAAACAAAAAAAAAAGACTTACTGTTATCATCAGCTGTGGATTCATACGAAATAATTCAAAAAAAAAAAGGAGTAAACATGAATTTTTTTACCAACTATCAAAGCCAAGAGACGCCACGTGATGAGGTTACCGACGAGAAACATCACCGAGGCACCGAAACATATCATCAACTAGAACATATAACACACCATTTCTATGTCAGTGACAGAGAAAAAAGGTAAAATGGCTTCCTCGTACTAAAATTAGGACATGAAATCTTAGGTTAGTTACCTGGTTTACTGCAGTAAACACTCCTCTGAGGTCCTTGGGAGTTATCTCCGCTATATATACAGGTACCTGTTCGATTAAAATGCTAAAGATCTTCTGGAAAGTGATTACGAAAGAGAGGAAACTAAAGAAAAATTAAAATCTCGGGAGGAGAAACGGGTGATTTTACCACGTATGAGATAAGACCGATCCCGATTCCTGTTAACAACCTCCCGATATCAAGCCACCAAGAATTCTGCAAACATCCATTAATCCCCGTCGAAAATGAACACACAAAGAAAAGAGAGAAGAAAAAGACCTCTTCTTCCATATATTGAAACTTGTACTAGAATGCAAGAAATACACACACACACACACATACACACACACATATATATATTTATATAGACACACCTTGGCAAAAGCTATTGCAAGCCATCCAACAAGGTTAAATAGCTCGGCAAACCCCATCGCCTGAATTATTTAACAAGTAAACATAGAAACAAAAGTACTGGTAAAAATTTGAACAATGTATGTATAAGAAAAAATCTTGTCTGAATGTAAATTGAGCTATTTATTACCGTACCCATCTCCTTCCTACAAGATCAGCTATCTTCCCACTCAATACTGCCCCAAACATGGCTCCGATGGTCGATATAGATCCAAACAACGAGTACTGTCGGTGGACAATTAATCGAAATTTGAAAGAATATAACTGAGGGAGGGCTTTGAGTGATCTTTCTTTATTCATCATTCGGAGTAAACAGCATATTTAAAGACAGAAATGAAAATCACTGACATCAGCCAAAGAAAGTCCGAGATCCTCCAAAATCCCAGATTGAGCTGGCGACGAAAATCCCACCTGCGAAATCACACAAAAAATATTACAAAATTCACACAGCAAGCACCACTGATGATGAGAAAAATGGCGAAAGGTTCTCTGTTATAGTTAGACTTACTGCGGAGCCGAAGACGTACGAGCCTGCTACGGCTACGAAGGTGCTTAGTACGAGGATTCCGGTAATGCCCGAACCCTCGGAACCGCTTCGGTCGATTGCTCTGGGGAGCAGAGGAGTGGTGGTGGTGGCGCTATCATTAGTCACACTGGCGACTTCGTTTGACTTCATTTTTACGTGCTGTTGAATTGAACTTTGGCCCCAAAAAGATTATGTATATCGGAGCTGTAATGAAAAATAGTACACTTCGTAATGCAAATAAATCATGAAAATTAAATAAATATATATATGGGATTCCGTTTCACAAAGAATCACGCACCTTATTGATTTCATTTCAAATTTTATCATTCTAAAATATTCAATTCTTTTTAGGTGAATCTAAACTTAAATCAATTTTTGTATAAAAAAAGTTGTGATTCCGTACTTTGTTAAAAAAAAATTATATGTAGGTACTTAATTGGTTGTGTACCATAATACGTTCTATATGATACCTAAATTAGATGTACATGCGATGCAAATGAGTACTTATCTGTAAAAATATTATTCTACTAGGAATCTACATTACCATTATACGTTTCTATATGATACATAAATTACTTATATGATATACATGCGGCGCAAACGAGTACTTATGTGTAAAACTAATTCTGACAATGCACTGAATTGACAATTTTTATACAAAGAGTTATTTAAGTGTAAGTTTCTCATCTTTTTAACTAATATTTTAAGCTGTACATGTATTGTTTTAACTCCATTCTCATTTTTTTTTTTTTGAGTGTGAAATCCTTGTGAAGAACCTGACTGGGACTATGATCTCCATCCCTGCCTTTACCGGTAGAGAAAAATGGAAATTCTCCACCCTAATGAGGTAAAAAAAATCCATGCTCCATGCCCATCTAATATAGTGTTGGACCTATCAAATTCCAAAAACATTTGAATTGCTTTTTCATGAGAAAATCTATCATTGCAATTATGATAAAGTAATGCATTCAACTGCAAATAAAAAAAAAAGTTCAGGTCGAATTCATAAAATCGCCCCCCCATTCATAGAAACACTCAGCAGATAATTTTTTTTCTCTCCTGACGAAGCCGAAGCATCTCTTACAGCTCCCTATTAAGTTTCTCGAAACAAACCGCAACCACAAAGGGCCCCACCAAATCCCCCACAGCACACCCTGCAATAACAAGGGAACCATCTCCGTCGAGGCTGAGGTCATCATCACACAAACACCACGAGCTTTTCGTAGAGATATAAACGAGGATAAATATTAAGACAACACGAGATTATGACACCAATTTGTGCTTGTGTACCTATCCATTGTCCCGTGGAAGGACGAATACAAGCAGCTCCAATGCCAGCTCCTATGGAGGCAAAAACGAGAGAAGAACCGCATCGAAGTGTGGCCCCGTAGATTTTCTCCCCGAGAAGACGGAGCTGTTCCTCGGGGTTGGCTCGATCTTCCTCCTTGCTTTTGGTAATGGAACTGAAGAATCGGTACACATCGATGCCAACTTGGACTACCCACGATGCAAGAACTCCCAACAAGTGTGCTGTTGGTTGTCAAAGGGCAACGAACGAAGAAAGGAGATGATGGAGTTTTAAGGTTAAATCAAGAAAATTAGTTACGTGGCATGTACAGAGATGGTTATCGAGGTTTTTGAATTAGATGTTACCTCTGAAAGTGGTTCGGCTTACACATACTATGAAGGTTGAAGTGGGCAAACCTCTTTCGGCTTTTCGAACAGCTGACTTCGGGACATCTACGTTTGTTGGGTTAGGTTAAATTAGGTAGGTCACCATGGAGATAAACACTAGCGATAAACAATCCTAAAAATAATTTTAAAAGGGGATAGTAACTTTTTTCGTGCTTTAAGTTAAGTGGGGTGGCATTTTCGGGACACCCAACTCTAAGATTGGTTGATTACTCATCATGTCTTGAAGCACAAAATCAAAGCAATTTAAGGACAACAAGCACCGGTTGGGTTGCCTCTTTTGATGATGTGGCAACCTAACTGGACGCCATGTCACCTCTTTCGTATGACGTGGCGCCCGACTGACTTCCAGATGGACTGCCACATCATCATAATAAAGACGTGGGCCCAATTGGAGCTTGTTGTCCTTAAACTGCTTCGATTTTGAAAGTTATTGTCCTAAAATTGCAAAACCTTAAGTTGGATGTCCTGAACTTAAGCCCTAGGAAAAGAATATTTAAGCCCTAAAACTTACGGGACAGAAAGAATGTTTCAGCCCTAAAAAATGGAAAATTTCGAATAGTACCTTTGAGAAGCTTCCATGCCATGCGCTGTGAAACATAGCACACAGTAACTCTTTCAAGAACGCGTCTAGTAGTGACAACCGTAGTCTGAATACATATAACAAATCATGATTCAACGAAAAATATGAGGATAATTGCGCCCGACGAAGATTCCCTGAACGAGAGACAAATATTAAACTTCGACGAAGAATCGAGAAGATTCACCTCACGAAGTATCTGCTTCACAGATTTCTTGAAAGGAACGACCAAATCCACACGGTCTTCGGCGGAATCTTCCTGTAAGAAATCATCATCATCGTCCTCCGAGGGAGTGTGTGGCTCCAAAAGAGGCAAATAGAACAGAAGAAATGATCTCAATGACGTTAACGCGAGAGTTCTCCAGTGAAATGCTGAGAAAATCGGTTTCAATTGAACATCGTATTGCTTCCCACCGTAGTTCAATGCATTATCATCCCTAAATATTTTCTCAGATGCACTCCATAGACTCGAAACGTAGTCTTCGGCCACCGAAGCACCGGCATCGCAATATGCAATTTGAGTCCCACCGTTTCTGAGAGATTTTCAAACATATCACTACCAATCGAAACTACCAAAATTCGATATCTCTAATCTAATTGAAACTAATCCTGATTACTGTTATCATACTGACGAAGGAAAACCGAATTAACTCATAAGCACAGCTAAGATCAATCGGAACAAAATAAGAACCAACAAGAGTACCCGAACAATGCAGCTCTAGCTGCAAAAGGAGCAGTAATCGCAAACGATGAGACGCCCGCGAATTTGGCGGAGAAAAGGGTTCTCGAGGTGAATGCCTGGGAGCCGAAATTGGGGTTTTTCCTCAGTAGATCGAGTATCGCTATCGCCGCCATCGATCAATAGCAAGAAATAATGGAGTCCTGAGCTGCGGGCAATCTGTGGATTCGAATTGTGTCGTAAGAAACGCAAATTGATGGATTAGTTCAAGGATCCATAAACGCGTTCTGAGCAAAGATCCACAGCTTAATTGAAGAGAAGAGAAGAGAAGAGACTAAAATCAATCAATTCAGCTGAAAAGGGTAGAATCTTACCTCGGAAGAAAAGACGATGAAATTGTGAAGCCCAGTACGCCAAAAGCCCAAAGAATATCTTAAGGGGTAAAATCGTATTTTTACTATACCTCAAAAGGGTATAATTGGGATTTTCTACACATGAAATTATTGGCAAAAACAAGAGTCAAAAAGGCTCAAACGTCCAAAACGGAGTCAGAACATTTTCCTCAAGATAATTCGTGACATAAAAGAAAAAATGGTAGGAAAATGATGCAATTATTTAAAAACAAGAAGAATTTTCTTTTACTCTAATTTTTCAACACACAACAACATTTGATTTAACAAGAGAGATCATCGATTAGATTTTAGACTTAGATCGTTAAATTTAACAATATTTGTTAATTAAATCACATAATTAATCTAGTAGTAATTATCTTTAAAGATTTGTAACAAATAATAAAATAATCTTTTACCAAGTGCCCTTTGACTATTTTGGCGACCAACTCTGCGTATCCACTTCTTTCTCTCTCATCTATGAAGCTCACACTTGAAAGAAAAAAAGAAAAAAGAAAAAATATTTCCGTTGACTCAGCGAACAAATTCATTATTCATATCAAATCTCATTCTCTCTCACCCATAGAAACAGCTATACCTATACCTACGCTACCCACCCACGAAAATCCGGAACCACGCGATTTCTGCGACGGCCGATTACTGTCCGACCCGTGAATCTCGTACTCTGGTCAAAGGGGTGCCCGAATCTGGGTTGATTGTGCCCGAAGAAGCTTCAATTTCGGTCAACCGAGTGGGGAAGCAAGGGATTTTTATCTAGCGGCGACTGGGTTTGTCGGCGGAAGATTTGTGAAGCTTGTCTTTAATCTCATGACGGCGCAACGACGGAGATGTGGTGGATGTGCTCGTACTTCGCTGGCTTGAGATGAAAAAATTTGCTCCTTTTATCCTAGGTTTTAGTTGTCGGATTTTGGGGCTGCCTTGCTAAGAAGACCGTAACAAGCTTTCGTGTTCATCTATAGAGTTCGCTAAGTTTTTGCGTTTGAAGGGTTTTTGGGCTTAGAAGTGGTAATTTGTGGAGAAAGCTTTTGCTTCTTTTTTTTCTTTTTTTTTTCTGTCTATCGCTGCTTATCCCCAAATTATCCCGAAGTATGAAGAGGTTTCGATCCTCCGAGGATCTCGATTCTTGCGGTGACAGAGGAGATGCAAAAGATTCGGGGAAAAAAGACATAGAAACAGCTCCACAACGCTCTTCCTCTTCTTTACATAGGGCCTCTTATTACAAGACCTCCGACAGCAGCAGAAAGCCCACAACCTCCCCGCGTTCGAGGCACGAAAGAGCAGAAGAGGACAGGGAAACCTCGAGATTTGTTCGAAAACGATCTGCTTACGATTCAGACATCCACGATCGCAGAAAGAGCTACGAACGCCCGAGAGGAGAAGCCCACGAGAGGGCGAACTACTACGGGTCGTCTCCTCGGGCCGGGTACGATGCCCCTTACCGGATCCCCCGCTCCGAGAGCTTCACCGGGCCCAGAAGGGATTTTCCGAAGGGATTCAGATCGGAGAGGGATAGGCCGAGGAGGGATAATTTCGTGGCGTCGTGGAGGAGGTTCGGCGGCGGGAAAGATTCCGATGACGTGGCGAAGAGGGAACCTGAAGATGTTATTACTGGTAAAGTGAAGTCATCCCCACTGAGGCAGAGAGGTGCAAAGTCCTCTCCCGCTGTGTCTAAGGAGTCGGGGAGCGAACGGTCGAAGAGCGTCGACGGGAAGAGCAAATTCGAAGATAATAACAATAATAATAATGATACGATTGTGGTGGAGAGCCGCGTGCCCGTTAACGAGCGGGAAGAAGGCGAATTGGAGCCCGAGCCACAGACTTTGGCTAAGAAAGATGAAGTGGAGACCGAGCTTGAAACTTCTTCTCGAGAGAAGCTCGGGATTGAGAATCCCGTTGAGGATAAGGAACCCGTGGCTTCTTCGTCTGTGGAGAAAGAAGATGAAGGTGGAGCTTGGGGCCCCACGAAGCTCGAGGACTCTAAGGATGCGAGAGATGTAGCAGTTGAAGGAGCGAATAAGGGCGGTGATGAAGATGATGATGACGTGGAGGGAGAGAAAGAAGGTAGCAATAATGTCATTGAAGGCAGAGGAGAAGGTTCTTTCGAAGAAAGTGTCTCCGGTAACAAAGGGGACGAAGAAGACAAGGTGAACCCTAATATCGAAACGAACGAAGAGGGCCTCGAATCGACTCCAAATTTGGAAGCAGAGGAGAGAAACCGAACGAATTTGGAGGAAATTGCCCGAAAATCGATCGATAAGGGAAAAAGTGTACTCGCGGCATCGCCCTCGGGAGGCGATGACGTGGAAGCTGAAGGGCCAAGCACCATCGGGTTCCAGTTTTTCTCCAACGATCCCGTTAAGGAGAAAGAGAATTTGGAAGAAAAGTCTGCTCCGAGCAAGCCTAAAGATGACAAAATGGGCTCACTCGAGCTCTCTCTTAGCTTGCCAAACGTTTTGTTGCCCATCGGTGCAGCAAACGAGGAACAATGCCCTAATTCTCCGAGCCATGGAAGAAGTTTTCAATCGTTTGCGAGCTCGTTTAGGACGAATTCCAACGGGTTCACTGCTTCCGTGTCCTTCTCGGGTTCTCAGCAGGTAACTCACAATCCCAGTTGCTCTATGAATCACGATGCGTATGATTACGAAAAATCCGTCGGTAGCAAGCCATTGTTCAAAGGAGTCGATTGGAAAGCTTTGGCTGCAGCAACAGACGAAAACAGAGGTAATAAGGACGAACAAGTTGCGGGAATTAATTCGAAAAAACCCGCGGGCCTCGAGAGGCAGCTGAATTTCAGCAAACAAAATAATGGGTCCCAGGGTTTTGTTTCTTACAGAAACGGGTCTGAAAAGAGGCAACTGATTATCGAAAAAGACGATAATAACAGCCTGCAAAAGAACAGTTACTCCCACGGAGCTGATTTTGCTGAGTCAATCGTGACAATGATAGCCTCAGAGCCCTTACATGTAACGAATCGAGGGCTCAGTGAAACGAATGAACAACACATTGCACACGTGAAGGAGTTTGTGCAAGAAATCATATCTCACCCGAGCAAAAAGTGGCAGCTCAGTGCCCTGCAGAAGGCGTTGCAGAAGAGGCCTGATATTACACTGGACATGTTGGTGACCTCACACCGCGTACTGTTAGAAATCCTCACCGCACTAAAAACCGGGATATCAGATTTCGTTCTAACGAAACCCGAGATCTCATCTTCTCATCTGGCTGAAATATTCCTCAGCATGAGGTGTAAGAATCCCATGTGCATGAGTTCTCTGCCCGTAGATGACTGTGACTGCAAAATATGCACGGGAAAGAACGATTTCTGCAGGGAGTGCATGTGCCTCGTTTGCTCAAAATTCGATAACGCGGCGAACACGTGTAGTTGGGTCGGGTGCGACGTGTGCCTTCATTGGTGCCACGCGGATTGCGGGCTTAGGGAATCTTATATAAGAAATGGGCTTAGTGCAAAGGGAATGCAATTTTATTGCGTCGCTTGCGATCATTCTTCGGAGATGTTTGGGTTCGTTAAGGAGGTGTTCAGCAACTTTGTCGGGGTTTGGAATTCGGACAATCTTTCCCGGGAGCTCGAGTGTGTAAGGAGGATCTTCGAGGCCAGCGAGGATGTTAGAGGGAAGAGGCTGCACGAGTTTTGTGCGGGGATGATATCGAGGTTTTTGACCCGTGGAGTTGGGCTCGAGGAGGCGAAGAATCGCGTCTTGAATTTCTTCGACGGTATGATTAGTCTTTTGTTGTAGGGGTATGGGCGTTTTTGGTCCCCTAGTGTTTGTGATCAGGGCGTTTTTTGTCGCCCATGTTCAGAGATGTCATTTTTTTAGTCACCAGTGTTACCGAGTTGGGTCGTTTAGGTCCACCGGTTAATTTTACGTTACTTTGGACGGAATTTATGGGCCGGGCCAGCACGATTTTTTGGGGCGTTTCGGGCTGGCCCGACCCGGTCCGTAATATTAGATGGACCGGTCTGTCGGTTCCGTCCAAACTAAGGTTAAATTAACATGTGGACCAAAACTGCCCAAAATCGTAACTTTGGGGACGAAAAACGGAATCTCTGAACATGGGGGGACCAAAAACGCTCATACCCCAAACATTGGGACTAAAAAACGGCATTCTCTCTGTTTTACATGGGAATGTTTTCATGCAATGGAGCTTGGTGGCACTTGTCTGAAAAACTATGCATTTCTTGGTCCTTTTTTCTTCTAAATTGCAGAAATCGACTCAGACAAGCGTAACCCGTCTGCTGCAATTGAACCCAGAAAGGACTTGCCTGCAAAAATCGACGAAAGCAACAATAACGGTGTCAACATTTCGAGCCAATTATGGGAAAAATTCGCCGATAAGGCTCCACAATTCTACAACACCACGGAGGAAAAATGCGGAACGAATTTAGATTTTCAAAGAGGTGTAATTCAAAGGGAACAACAACAGCAGCCCGTGTGCGATGAGCTGGCGAGCATCATGAGGATCAAGCAAGCAGAGGCTGAGATGTACCAATCGCGTGCTGACGATGCAAGAAAAGAATCCGAAGCCTTGAAGCAGATTTCAGCCTCGAAGAGCGAAAGAATCGAGGAGGAATACATAAACAGAATCAACAGGCTCCGTTTGGCTGAAGCTGAGGAGATGAGGAAGCAGAAGATCGAAGAACTTCAAGCTGTTGAAAGATCCTATCAAGAGTACTTCACCATGAAGATGAGGATGGAATCTGAGATTAGGGACCTTTTGCTGAAGATGGAATCAACCAGAAGAAATCTCACCATGTAATGGGAAAATGTTTTCCTAATTTGCTGTTTTTTTGGACATAAAGCTTATGTTTTTCGGGTTGCTGCTACATTATCTCATGCAGTTATTAGCTAACAAGAAAAGAAAAGGGCTAAGCATCAACAGTATTTCCCAAGCCAAATCAATATAAGTATGATATAAATTGAATATCACAATACATGCTTGAAAAGTAACCTCATGTCTTGTTGCCATCATCTAAGACATTTCTCCAGTAATATTTCTTAAGGCAGATAAATACAGATACATATAAATTGAATATCACAATCCGCACCTTGATGTTCAAGTTTAAAAAAACCTGTAATGATCTCAAGTTTTCTTGCCATCGTCTAAGATTCCCACGAGACATTTCTCCAGCAAGAATTCTGCATTAACCCACGCGTGGTATTTATCTGTAAGGAGATATATTGTCAAGGAACTCAAATGTACGCGTGTTACGTAACCGTCTCTCCGTAAAGCAAACTTTGTGAGAGAGATTTAATCTACTTCATTTCAAGACATTTAATTTATATCTGGGTGAATTCCAATATATATGTATGAATTCTTTTTTCAAGACTAAAGAGAAATAGGATACTGAACAGAGAGGTGCAGTCTCTTCCTACCCCCTTCATAAGCTCATCACCTGCAAGCAGAAAATTAATTGAAAATGCTGATAAATTACAGCGAATACATAGAGCATGATTTTGCATTTTATTTGATGCACGTCGTAATAGTGTAGACATTGAGCTCTGCAAATTAGAAAACATAAAAGTATTATTACCACCCGGGTGAAACTTCATGTATGATGTAATATTGTAGACACGGCCTTTAAGAACGGTCCACATGGAGTCTTCGGATCTGTGTTGTTTGACTTCACTCATAGGTATGAGCCTCGTGTTGGACCGTCCCTTCAAGCCTGTATTATTGACGATCTTGTTAATTGCTTCCGATGCATTAAAATAAGGATGGTAGCAGATAAAAAAACACCAAAGATCCAACTATTTTTGTTAATATATGTCCAAAAACAAGACACTCGCGAATAAATCAGTAGGGAAAAGAAAATGAAACGGAAAGGGAAAAGTTGTTTTTATGTTTGGTTGATTGAAGAAAAAGATAGGGAAAAGAAAATACAGGTCAAATTTATACATAAAACTAACGAGAACTAATTTCTTCACCAAATGATGCGGAAAACGAAAGAGATCTTATTAAATCTCCAATTTTCTTTTCCACGCCTACTTTTTTCAATCCAAACACATCCTAAAAAGACGAGAAATCAAGAAATTGTGTGCCAACCGACAAACTTGGTGGGATTACAAACAAAAAACATACCATTATCAATCAAAAAATGCTCGTATTTACCAGCCAAGATACAATCTCAATTCATAAAAACATTGAAAAAAAAATTCAACCAGCTAATCACCTCTTACAGGCTACTGCAATCGAATGGGCAAATTTTCAATCAAACGGAGAAGGGAATTTGTGCCAAGTACCTGCAAGATCGGGATGTGTTCGTGTAAGCTTAAGCCAATCCATTTGACTGTAACCCTTCTCAAAGGGAACCTTAGCTCGGGCAACAACGGGCTTAGCCTTCGGAGCCTTCATCGAACTTCCGGAAGCTTCTTCGCCCGTCTTTTTGAGCTGCTTATCGCTAGCTGAGGCATCGATTACGTTAACCGATAAAGAACCAACTGTTTCTACTCTTTGAGAAGAAGGGAGATTCCATATACCACCATCATTATTATTCTTGATGTCATCATCCAAAGGAGGAAAACCTTTAACGCCTTCATCTGCTAATCTCTGAGCTTCACCAGCATTTACTAATGGAGCAACCTGGTTTTTAAAAACATTTACATGTCTGTTAAAGATCACAGCGGAAACATAAAAACACGTGTTAACGACTTACACTACAGAAGGTGAAATCATCCTCATTCTCCATCTGCGGTCCTACTTGCAATTTCCGAGGTGGAGAATCTGAAATTACGCATGGAATTTCATCACGCCCTCGTCGAAAGAGGGATGAATTGACCATAAAATTAAAGAATAAAAGCTCGGGAGCAGATAATTATGCAGAGCTTCAATAACATACGGATTACTTTACTAATTACCCAGAAAAAATATAGGGAAATCACTAACGATTCGAAGTTACATGCCCAACAATCGATTTCCCACCTACTCGGCTATGATCCTCGAACTTCCGAGATTTATGAGTTATGTCAGACGGATTCCTCGAACTTCTTTGGGAAATTATAAAATTAGCTAAACAAATATACCAATTTTCGTTTTTGAATTGTTTAATAATTATAAAAATAGATTATTAATTTTTTATATTTTAAATAATTTAGGTCACCGATCAATTTTTCAGTTAAAGCATTGGAAATCTGATGTGGCCATTGAATTTTCGGTGACTTTAATCGAAAAATTATCCGGTGACCTAATTTTTTTAAGATAGGCATAGCTTATGATCTATTTTTGCAATTATTAAATCCAAAAACAAAAAATAATACATTTGGTGATCGGATATTATAATTTTGCTATTTTTCTTCGTTCCAACTATGAAAGGACGACTAAATTACAATAATATAATAATTAATATATGGGCCACTGAAGTATTTGGGTTGAGCAAGCAAATCTCTTGATATATTAATTATGGGCTTTGCCAATTGCAAAACGACGCATATTCTAAAACAGTAAACTATAAATTCTTTAAATTAAGAGGCATGGAACACCAACATTTTATTAATTAAAAAAATTGGGTTCTGGATAAATTTGTGAAGATAGAAAAATTAATACAAAAAATAAAAATAAAAAAAAATTAAAGTATCTCTAAATCCCTTATTTTGTAATTAACTCCTTTAACATGACTCCGAGATTAAGAACTGTACAAGTTCCCGCCGCGGCGAAAAACCCTAACGTATTTATTTATATAATTATATATATGACGATGATAATCATGCATGACAAGTTAGCAATTAAATGCAGCAGATATGCAATTAAATAAGAACCGCAATCATCATCAAGTTCATTCAGAAATACATCGCAACGTGTATGTAACCTCAAGTTATTTCTGGGCCTCGTGGCATCTATAGTTTGACACATAGGGAAATAGTGAAAAAGTTATTACAACGAGCTTCGTTATGTCATCTATATTTTGGCTTAGGGAATAGTGAAGTCATAACACTTCGATCATAATAAGCTTTGTCCATGCATGTTATTATGGCATTTTATTCTCTTATAAATTTAAATAATAGTAATTGTTAGCTCATTAACGAAAGACTATCGTGGCATCCTATCTATGTATCGATGAAGGCCAAAAGCCACGCATGCATATCGTAATAATAAATAATCCCATCAAATTAAATTGCTTTCTCCCACTATAAGTATATAGAATAAGCGCCTCAATAGTTGCATTGCATATATCTCCATAACAAAGAAACCACCTTTACCATGGGAACATTTTTGCAAGAAAAATTTAGAATTAGGGCATGATGATGCATCGCCACTTGTCCTCCCAATTAGCGAGGTTGTAAAATGTGATGCTAAAGTCGTGCCTGAAATGTACATACGAAGCATCGCAGAGAGACCCAATAATATAACTTCACAGGAGGATAATGTGTGGTTAATAATATCCCACTCATTGATTTCTCCTTGCTCTCTAATGGCGATGAAGATGAGCTGAAAAAGTTAGATGATGCATGCCAAGAATGGGATATCTTTCAGGTAATTAAACTTTATATATATATATATTATATGTATATATATATATAAATATATATATATATATTGAGACGAAAATTGAGACAATAGCCGACGAGATACTGCTGAAGAAGGAAGCTATCGGTGCTAATGGGGAGTTGAAGAGGGTTTTCTAAAGCGGCGCTTACACGGAGACAGAAAACAGTTCCTGAGGATGAATCACTATCACACCCCGAATTAGTCCTCGGGATGACGTCACATTCGGACAACAACTCGGTAACCCTAATCGTCCAAGAAGATGACGTCACAGCCCTCCAGGAGGCAAAGGGTTTCATTGCGGCGTTTACGTTTCCGGGTGATGACGTGGAGCTTAGCCCGTTGAAGACGATGATGGACGGTGGAGATCGTCCGAGGATTTATAGGGATGGCGTTAAGTATAATTAAGGAGTATATGTTAGTTCTTGCGAAAATATACATTTTATTGGGCCGCGTTCAGTTTCCAAAGGACGAAAATAGCCCGAGATAATGAGTTGGCCCGTTGTTATAATCCATCAAATGCCGGATAACTTTTTTTTTTACTGTCCCGATGTATTCTTGATCTGACTATTGGTTAGCTCCAAAATATACCAGTGTGACCTTCTTTTTTGCTATATTGATCTGGTAGAGGCTTAATTGCGTCACACATTCCAGATGTGAGACTAATCTCCGGGCCAGATTAATACGTTTCGTTCCAAACTCATCTGACAGCGATAGTCATGAGCCATAAAGCTCATAGGGACTACTTAAGAAAATTGTGGGAGGGAGGATTCGATCACACGATCCTCTTTAATCACAAGTTCTTAAGGTCTCCTCCTTGGCCAGACCAATGACTCCTTGGCCCAAATACGAGATAACTTATCAGACGCTTTCAGGTGAGACTAATAGTCTTAGCCCATATACTAATTGATGAAATGACTAAAAGACCCTCATTTGTGTGAAATTAAATCCCCAAATTTAGATTCATTTTTTACTTATGTACAGGTAAAAATTGAATTTTCGTGCTACCCAGTACCCACAGAAATTACTCATACGGTCCCGAGAATGGAACAAAGCATACATAAAGTTGGATTAAGTATAAATTCGTCGAGATAATAACCCCAATGACGCAGATTCGTGCCATAGATTGAATGTGAGATGACAATCCGCGATCGAAAAGTGCTACAATGAGGAAGAAAAGCATTTATTATATCCAGGGGTAAAATGGTCGTTTCACATATTTGGCATGAGATGCAATCGGTTTTATATTGAAATGTGAACAACATTATTACTCTTCAAATAATGGTCAAAACGGCATCAACCAATATTATAATTTATAATCAAGTTGTCCTATCTTATCTTATCGTGTAATAAATCAGCCTCGAGAAATTGTCGTGTCTGATTTCCAAATTCAACTCACATGGACATGTTCCAAGGATTGAAATTTCAAAGTGCCAATTTATATGAATAATAGCAGTTTATATATAACATAATTTCGAGTCTATTTTCAGGCCCTTAAGTCTATTCCTAATGTAGCTTCGTCAATTTTTCCTCCTTTTTTTTTTTTAATGTCAAAAGTAGCAACAGCACACGAAATTTCAGTGTAGTCAATCTAGAGCAAATTCAAACCTCAACATCCAAATTGGAATTTAAAAACAAAAGTTTCTAGAACTAACAACGACTTTTGGGTAGGAAAAGTAGTTTTCACCATAATCAAATATGGATATCATTGTGAAAGTCCCAAGAGCCATCCAACTTGCGCTATTTTTCCACCTAATCAGAATTAAAAAAAAAAAAGAGAATATTAAACGGTGCCCAAGTTGGCAACATGACATGTAATATTATATTATATTGTATCACCTTGTATTTTTTTTCCTAGCAACGATAGCTTTATATAATCAGTAAAAATAACGATAGCTTTTATATAATCGGTAATAAATATTTGGATGTGGCTAATTAGCCAAAGTTCCCCTATGCAACCATCCAAGAGCATAGTGACCAGCTCAATAATGAGAGCACTCGGACAAAAAGTAGATCAACCACAAACAAAAAGGCAAATAATAAAAAAACAAAGAAACAGAATTATTGGTGTATATTAATATAATTATAATTAATCCTCCCTTCCAACGACCGTTGTCGAATATTGAATAGTCACCAATTACATCGCGTCCCCATTCTCTATATATACAAGGCATGATAAGCTCACCATCTTCATTCCACACACAAATTTAATTCAATAAGATTTTAATTTAGAAAAAGAAGAAGATGGCAAACAACGACAAGGTAGTATGCGTGACCGGTGCAAATGGATATTTGGCTTCTTGGATCATCAAGCTCCTACTCGAACGCGGTTACACCGTTAGGGGCACCGTTCGCAGTCTCCGTAAGTTTATTTGATCTTTGACGGTCCGTGTGCGTGTGTTTAGATATATAATACGTCATCAAAATCAAATTTTTGAAAAAAAAATTATTTACATAATTTATCAGGGGACACAAAGAAATATGAACACTTGACGTCCCTCGAAGGAGCCAAGGATCGATTGAAGATGTACGAAGCGAGCTTGACCGAAGAAGGATCATTCGATTCCGTGATCGAGGGCTGCGGAGGCGTTTTCCACGTTGCGTCTCCGACAATCCAAACCGCCGAAGACCCACATGTTCGTATATATTCTATGACTTTTCTCATGTCTGTGTGTTCTAACATTTAAATCTTGCATGTTAAATGACCACTTTTGATCACTAAACGTTTTAAGTGTAAGGGAGTGTATCATATTTTAATTTTATATACAATATGTCCTGACACATATACATACACATATATATATTGCAGAAAGAAATCGTTCATCCGATAGTGAACGGAACCCTAAATGTACTAAAGGCGTGCAAGAAGGCGGGATCGGTCAAGAGAGTGGTGTACACATCTACGTTGGCTACCGTTGTGTTCAACAAGAACCTTCAATGGTTCGCGGGAGTTACTGTCGACGAAACGTCGTTTTCCGATCCCGAATTCTTGGAACAAGCAAAGGAGTGGTATCAGATGGCGAAGACGGTAGCGGAGAAGGCCGCGTGGGATTTTACAAAGGAGAACGACATTGATATGGTGACTATTCACCCGGGCTACCTCATGGGTCCGTTGCTCTCGAAAACCCTATGTTCGACCTCGGAGTCCCTCTTAGCTCTCATCCAAGAGGCTCGGGAATTATTTCCTCACGGGATTTACACGTACGTCGATGTAAGAGACGTTGCTCTCACGCATATCCTCGCGTACGAGAATCCCGAGGCTAGCGGAAGGTACAATGTTGTCGGGACGGTAGCTCATTCCCACCAAGCTCTTGCGATAATGCATGAAATGTTTCCTTCTATCAAGAATCATTACGCGTAAGTCTTCATTCTTTTTTTGTAGCACAACTCTTTGACCAATAGCATATACGTATTATTCTTTTTATTTCTTAATTATTACAGTGACAGAGAGAATAATCCTACTGAAGTTCCTTTCCTCATCTCAAGAGAAAAGACCGAAGCTTTGGGAGTGAAGTTCACTCCGCTCGAAGAGAGTCTTAGAGACAACGTCTTGAGCTTCAAGGAGATGAAGTTTCTTGAACTTTGATTTTGCTTATTATCCGGCTATCGTTGTTGATGATTTCATTTTAATTTGAGCCCCTCGGAATAAACACTACAATGTCATTTTTCTTTTTTTTTTCCCGATGTTTTTGGATGTAGTATACCCATGTGATCTATGCTTGTATTGTTATCATTATAAAATGGTTTGTTGTTATATAATATGTTTTATTGAATTATACGTGGCTTGCTCGAAAAGCTCACGCAATACACAACGCTATTCACGCTACGTGTCAAAAATATTACTACGAAATCCAAAAACCACAGTATAAACCAACATGAACATCAACCGAACATATCAACCAAGATACTCAACGAAAAATGATTGAAATAATGCAGATAACGACTTATTTAGTTCAAACGAAGTGATAATGTCGCTGCGAGATCTTCAGCCTTTAACCGGGGCTCTCGAACACTCAAAGTCGATCGGAGATCGGCTTTGAGCTTGAAATAAGGAGAAAAGAAGGCTAGAGGACTGGGGAAGAGAATATAGGCCTGTAAAATGAGGGTGATGAACTTCTCAGATGGCGAAGATGAAGAAGGCGATTTAGAGGCGATTTCTAGGGTTACGAAGAGAGAGAGTGAGAGCTATCGAATTATCTCGATAATGAAGATGAAAAGGGTTTTTAGGGATAGTTTAGGTATTTTGGAAAGTTGTAAAATGGCCCTGGATAAATTACAACATGCTTCATTAAAATCTCGCAGCATTTTGAGTTTGCCCATGATTTTCAGAATTCAAAGGATTTCGTCCAAGCTATTAATTAACTGGACAAAAACCCTTTGTTGGGCTCGGGAAACATATTCGACCCAAAATCGTGATAACCCAAATTCGGTTATTTTCAACATCCCCTCTCACGATGATGGGCCGAAGATGTTTTCCATACGCAGTTTACCTCGCAGCTTGACGTGGCTCTCCTTTCCGAGTGGCTTGGTTAGAATGTCCGCCACCTGATCCTGTGATTTAACAAAAACAGTTTGAATGATACGTTTCGATATGTATTCTCGAATAAAGTGACAGTCTATTTCTATATGTTTAGTTCTCTCGTGAAACACGGGATTGTTAGCTATTTGAATAGCTGCGCTATTATCGCAAGATATCTTTGCAGGATTAAGAGTTATGACCTTAAAGTCCGATAATAAACTCCTTATCCAAATTAATTCACAAATAGTTTGAGCCATTGCCCTATATTCAGCTTCTGTTGAAGATCTAGCAACTGTTTTCTGTTTTTTGCTCTTCCATGACACTAATGTATCTCTTAGAAACACACAAAAACCCGTAACTGGTCTTCGTGTAACAGCACACGAAGCCCGGTTCGAGTCACAAAAAGCAGATAATTCAAAATTTTTATTTCCTGAAACCAGCACCCCATATCCGGGTGCAACCTTCAGATATCGTAGAACTCTAAAGGCAGCTTCTACATGCGTCTTATTAGGACAGGGCATGTATTGGCTGAGATTTTGAATAGCAAATGTAATATCAGGTCTAGTATTGCATAAGTAAATCAATCTACCCATCAACCGCTTAAAGAAGTTAATATTCACGGTATCCGAATCATTAACAGCTGAGAATTTTAAATTCTGCTGCATAGGAGTATCTTTTGGTTTACTCCCTAACACTCCAAATTCATCTAACAAATTAATGTATATTTTCTTTGGTTAAGTATCAATCCACTATCACTTTTCATTACTTCAATTCCCAAAAAATACCTTAATTCGCCTAAATCCTTTATACCAAATATTTCATCGAACACATGCTTTATTCTATCTATTTCAGTGTGATTGTTACCAGAAATTAAGATATCATCCACATATATAAGTAAGAAAACATGCATGTTTGCTTCACTCTTGAAAAATAATGAGTAGTCATTTAAACTTTGTTATTATTTTTCAAAACTTGAGTGAGCTTTTCATTCAACTTTCTAGGCGCTTGTTTCAGCCCATAAAGTGACCTTTTTAGTTTGCACACCCTATGTTCATCATCATAAAATCCCTCGGGTAGACACATAAACTCTTCTTCATCAAGTTCACCATGTAAAAATGCATTATTAATATCAAGTTGATATACAATCCAATTATTAGTGACAGAAATAGTAAGCAGAATTCTGACAGTTACCATCTTTACTACCGGAGCAAATATTTCATTGTAATCTATGTCTTCCTTTTGGCTATAACTCTTAGCTACTAACCTAGCCTTATACCTATCTATTTCTCCACTAGAATTATACTTAATCTCATAGATCCACTTACAACCTATGGCTTTTCTATTCTTGGGCAACTCAACGAAATCCCATGTGTTATTCTGTATCAGAGCTTCCATCTCTAAATTCATTGTCTCTCTCCACGCAGGTATTTCAATTGCCTCACTGACGGTCCTAGATACTATGGTCTTATCAATGTTATTGCAGTAACTTATATCATCCACATTAAGTCTAGAAAAATTCATAACAGAAGATAAAGGGTATAAAACTTTCATCTTGTTAAGAGTGCACACATAGTCATTCAAGTAGCCAGGCTTCCTAATCGCACGTTTGCGTCTAGTCAGATTTTCATCACTAAGATTATCTAAAACATCATTACTATCGCAAGCAATTTGAGGCTCATACAATTCAGTGGACATAGCAGGATTATCATGGGCCATACAAGGACTATTAGTACCATCAACATTAGATGTATCATTTTGAACATTGGTGTTTGTCACAGTATCATCATGCATATTTTCGTAAATAGATTCAAAGTTCTCAGGACATGAGACATCATTTCTACAAATCATCAAACAATATATGCACATTTTCACTTTATTTTCAGAATCAACAACTTTAGTTCTAAATGGAAACACAGTTTCATAGAATTTAACATCACTAGATGCAAAAATGTCCTTATTTTCTAGATCAAGCAGTTTGTATGCTTTTTTATTTTCATAATATCCTAACATAACACATTGTCTAGCACGACAATCAAATTTAGACTTAGTATTCAAAACAGTTGCATAACATATGCATCCAAATATCACTCTCTTTCCAAACCACACTTCATATGGTGATTTTCCTTTCAGAACAGAAGAAGGAGTTCTATTGATTAGATACACTGCACTAAGAATACAATCAGACCAGTAGATCAAAGGTAATCTTGACTGAAATAATAGCGCTCGAGCTACATTCAGCAGATGCCTATGTTTTCTCTCTACAATCCCATTTTGTTGAGGAGTTAAACTACACTGGTTTGATCTAGTATTCCTTCTAACCTAGTGTACTCCAAGAATTGAGTATTTATAAATTATGTACCATTGTCAGTCCTAAGCATTTTCAATTGCTTACCAAACTGATTCTTCATCATATTAACAAAGTTTTTAAAACATTGAAACACTTCAGTCTTATGCTTAATTAAAAATACCCAAGTTGACCTAGAGAAATCATCCACTAAAGTCAGAAAATATCTGCAGTTATTATACTAGCAGTTTTGAAAGGTCCCCATAAATCACCATGCACAAGTTCAAGAATAGACAAGGTTTTATGATCACTCAGTGGAAATGGATCTCTAGTTTGCTTAGCCTTGTGACATGCATCACAAGATTGAGCTGTTTGAGCCCCTTTAAGGTTTAAAGCTGGTTTTAATACATCTAGTACTATTGGAGACGGATGTCCCGGTCTTATATGCAAGATATCATATGAAGCTGCATGATTAATATAAGCAGATTCATTTGAATTACCAGTCACGTCAGGACTGAAGTAGTAAAGCCCTTTTTTTCAGCTCACCAGTCCCCAGTATATCTAGGGAAAGTGGGTCCTGAAAAATGCATGCATTGTTCTTAAAAGTCACAACACATTTGTTATTATTTACAATTTTAGACACTGAAAGCAGATTGCACAAAAAATCAGGCACTACTAATACATTTTTTAGCATGATCCTTTCATTGAGCTGGAAGCCACCAGCTATTTCAACAGACACACAAATGGCATTTGGCAACTTGATTAATATATTCTCAGATTTAACACTTTTAATGTTTATCAAGCTTTCAGGAGAATTGACAACATGGTCAGTTGCTCCTGAATCTATGATCCAACCCTTATTGAAAACAGATGACATTATATTAATAAAGGCACCTGCCATAAGATCTTGATTTTTCTTTTCAAGCAGTTTACGCAATTGACTGTATTTGCTGTTTTACTTGCATTGTAATTGTTTCCCTTCTTGTTATTATTGTAGTTAGGATTGATACCCTTAGATGGTTTCCCAAACAACTTATAGCACCTCTCTATGGAGTGTCCCTTGACGCCGCAGTGTTTACAAATCATTGTATTATTACTAGTGTTACTACTGTTGTTAGTATTATTTGGATATCCTATAGTTTTGAAACATCTATCAATTGAATGACCTTTGTTCCCACAAAACATACAAACTACACTAGTCTGATTATTACTAGGCTTGTTAAAAGTTTTATTAAGAAAGATTGATGTATTGTTTTCAGTTAGCTGAATAATACCTCTATGTGATTCTTCCCTACTTATCAAATTGTAGGCATGAAGCACATTTGGTAAGGGATGATGAAGCAGAATGTTACTTCTAATGAAGTTAAAACTTTCATTCAGTCGCATAAGAAATTGCATAAATTCAGCTCTTCATTTAAGTTTTGCTGATGTTCATTGGCATTACAGGTACAAACAGGTCCAATGGTTAGAGCTTCAAGCTCATCCCACAAGTGTTGCAGCTTAGAAAATAAACTGAAACACTGTCAGTGTTCTGTTTTAGGTTGTGTATAGATTGTTGTAGGCTAAATTTCTTTGAGTCATCAACATTCTTAAAAGTCTTCTCTAAGGACTCCCAAACTTTAGATGCAAACTTAGCATGAGTGTATCTAATTCTTAACTCATTACTTAAGGAATTTAGCAACCATGACAAAACAATAGCATTGCATCTATTCCAATCACTGGTCAGTTCAAGTTGCTCTGGTATTACCACAGTCCCATGAACAAAACCAGATTTATTTTTTGCAGTAAGAGCTAACATGACAGAATTACTCCAATACGAGTAATTCTCAGATCCAGTCGGTGTAACATTTGTAATGTTAGTCACTGATAGATCTGACTGACATATGTAAAGAGGATCTCTATGATTCAGAAACAATTGCAGATTATTGTTATTATTATGTTCTTCATTATCCATAGCTACGTTGTGTTAGCAAAGAATATGGAAACAGATTGACGCAGCACGTAGATTTTAACAAATAGACACGTATAAAAAAATAAAAGAACAAAGTCACCGGATGTAGCAGAATCTTGTTTTGGATTTGATGTCAAGAGCGCTTCACACGAGGAATTAAGCACGCGAAGCTTCAGTAGTATTTGCAACTACAACCAAAAAAAATTTACGATGTGTAAAGAAAACAGAATAATATTCACAATCGGTTAAGGATATTCAGATCTTGTACAGAGAACAATGCGATATTCAAGAACCTCGCTCTGAGACCATGTCAAAATATTACTACGAAATCCAAAAACCACAGTATAAACCAATATGAACATCAACCGAACATATCAAATAGATCTCATCTCATATAACCAATTGGTTTTATGATGTAACCATCAATTTAACAATATGAGCATGGGCAGCCACACCTCAAATATATATATATATATATATATATATATATATAAGGTAATGGATTAATTGTGGATGGTTTTAAATAACAATATTAGTCGGATGATAATAGGATGAATTATTGTATCAAATGTCCATAACATGTGTTGATGGTATAAAATGTTTAATGATAAGGATGATAAATTTTGAGTATTATAAATACATGGTTAGAGTTGTATGGTTAGTCATACCAAAGTATTGAACTACCTCATTTCTCTAATCTTGCTTTGATATTATAAGGTATATTAGCATAATAATATCATCATCATCTTAATATAAGTAATAAAACATATTCTTAATATGATATTAATTATTTATATAAAAAAAATGATGTGAGCTAGGAGGTAATCAATGGAGTAGGTCCAATAGTTCGATATTAATAAGGATTTAGCAGGTGAATTTGGGACATATTCATCTGACCGTTGGGATTAGTCCCACCAATGGAGTGCGTGTCGCAATTAAGCATCCGTCAGGTCTGTGTAGTGCAAGCTCACGCTGGTATTTAGTGGCTAACTAAACAGGTCGAGTTGGATACCTCGGGACAGGATAAATAAAAAAAGAAATGCAAAATAATATAGAAAGACCATGACAAGGACCAAGAACGCGTGTGAAAACAATTTTTCTAAATATAAATTATTACATACATGGATCAGTTTGGATTATCTGTGCCAATTTGGTGTTTCAATCTGGTGTTCCACTCACCAAATTGTGACATGTGTAAAAAATCAATTGAGATTAACACTTGTCACTATTTGGTGTATGGAACACCAAATTGAAACAGCAAATGGAAACAAAAACAAGACCTTCACAGGCCTTAAAGCCTCATCGCTGTTTAGACTTCAGTTAAAGTTTGAAGCGAATGAGTCGAATATAGTCAACGAAAGTTAAAGGGTCGAATGTGAACGAAAACAAGACCTTCACAGATGGAAACTTCCAAATTAGAAGTTCTAGAAAAAAATAAAATTCTAAACTAACGCGCCTTTTGACCATATTATGGATATAAATGTGACAAAGTCACGTGTAGTGTATGAACTTAGAATACACAAAGTCCAAGATCCAGCCAAGTTGCACGAATTTTCCACGCAATCAGAAAAAAGGCAAGTTAATGAAATCAAATAATGACATAAATTTTATTATAATTATCCTCCCGCTGTCGAATATTAAAGAATGGCCAATGGAACCAACCATGTCAGCTCTTTCTCTACCTATATATACAAGGCATGATAAGCTCACCATCTTCATTCCACACACATAAACACATATAAAAAGTAAATTCAAAAGTCGATTTGATTCTTTTTGGAAAAAAAAAAAAAAGGATGGCAAACAACGACAAGGTAGTATGCGTGACCGGTGCAAATGGATACTTGGCTTCTTGGCTCATCAAGCTCCTACTCGAACGCGGTTACACCGTTAGGGGCACCGTTCGCAGTCTCCGTTTCGATCTTTATATATATATATATATATATATATATATATATATATACTTCATCAAAATCTAATTTTTGAAAAAAAATTATTTACATAATTTCTCAGGGGACACGAAGAAATATGAACACTTGACGTCCCTCGAAGGAGCCAAGGATCGATTGAAGATGTACGAAGCGAGCTTGACCGAAGAAGGATCCTTTGATTCCGTGATCGAGGGCTGCGGAGGCGTTTTCCACGTTGCGTCTCCGACAATCCAAACCGCCGAAGACCCACATGTTCGTATATATTCTATGACTTTTCTCATGTCTGTGTGTTCTAACATTTAAATCTTGCATGTTAAATGACCACTTTTGATCACTAAACGTTTTAAGTGTAAGGGAGTGTATCATATTTTAATTTTATATACAATATGTCCTGACACATATACATACACATATATATATTGCAGAAAGAAATCGTTCATCCGATAGTGAACGGAACCCTAAATGTACTAAAGGCGTGCAAGAAGGCGGGATCGGTCAAGAGAGTGGTGTACACATCTACGTTGGCTACCGTTGTGTTCAACAAGAACCTTCAATGGTTCGCGGGAGTTACTGTCGACGAAACGTCGTTTTCCGATCCCGAATTCTTGGAACAAGCAAAGGAGTGGTATCAGATGGCGAAGACGGTAGCGGAGAAGGCCGCGTGGGATTTTACAAAGGAGAACGACATTGATATGGTGACTATTCACCCGGGCTACCTCATGGGTCCGTTGCTCTCGAAAACCCTATGTTCGACCTCGGAGTCCCTCTTAGCTCTCATCCAAGAGGCTCGGGAATTATTTCCTCACGGGATTTACACGTACGTCGATGTAAGAGACGTTGCTCTCACGCATATCCTCGCGTACGAGAATCCCGAGGCTAGCGGAAGGTACAATGTTGTCGGGACGGTAGCTCATTCCCACCAAGCTCTTGCGATAATGCATGAAATGTTTCCTTCTATCAAGAATCATTACGCGTAAGTCTTCATTCTTTTTTTTGTAGCACAACTCTTTGACCAATAGCATATACGTATTATTCTTTTTATTTCTTAATTATTACAGTGACAGAGAGAATAATCCTACTGAAGTTCCTTTCCTCATCTCAAGAGAAAAGACCGAAGCTTTGGGAGTGAAGTTCACTCCGCTCGAAGAGAGTCTTAGAGACAACGTCTTGAGCTTCAAGGAGATGAAGTTTCTTGAACTTTGATTTTGCTTATTATCCTGTTGTTGCTGTTGATTTCATTTTAATTTGAGTCCCTCGGAATAAACACTATCGTATCATTTCTTTCTTTTGTATGCTTTTCCATGTTGTAGTAATACCCATGTGATCTATGCATGGTGGCGTGTATTTTATATGGTATTGTGAAATAATTGTTCTTTTTATAATTATACTTGAAATAATTCGAAAAGACAAAGTTGTTCGTACCGGGACGATTCTTTGGCAGTTGTTTTGTGTTAAATTGAAGGTTCTTTCCTAAAACTAATTCGTGTCAGGAAGAGAGGCTTCATTGATTTATATATTGAGTCGAGTGATGTTAATTTCCCGATGTGTGACAATTAATCTCAATACGCCCCTTCACGTGTGGCACCATTCAACGTCTAACACATGGACACATCAAATTGGGTTCCTGTAAGTCGAACAAGCGCGATAACAAGCGTATCAAACCCGCTCTGAAGTTAATTTCTCGATGTGGGAAAAATAATCTCAACACGACCCCTCACGTCTCAAAGCCTAACATATGGACATATCAAACGTGATAAAACCCATATCAAACCCGCTCTGATACCATGTTAAATTGAGGGCTCCTTTCTAAAATAAATTAGTGATAAAAGGAGAAGCATGTTTGATTTATATATTGAGTTGAGTGAAGTTAATTTCTCGACGTGAGACAAATAATCTCAACGACCTTAGGAACTTCGATTAGACGACGGGATCCGCCTACACAAACCGATGCTGCATCACCTTCATTGCGCGTAACTATCAGTCGGTCTTTCGAGCATTAAGCTCTTGAATCACATAATGTTGTTTGTCGTACGTGGAATTACTCAAATACATATATTAGTCCGATGATAGATGAATTATTTTATTAAATGTCAATAAGATATGTTGGTTGATATTAAATATTAGATGATGGTAAAATATGTTTAGATTGTATTTAATGAGATTGATTGTAATAGTGAGTTTTGATTATTTTAAGGAGGTAAATTAGATTTGTATTGTAAATCACACCAAACATTGAAATGTCTTATCTTTTAATCTTTTTTTTTAATATTGTAAGCTATATTATTGTAATAATATCGTAATAATCTTAATATAAGTTTAATTATAATAAAATAATATTTAATCGCATTAATACTTGATAACAACAAATATGGATGAGAGTTAGAGGTAATCAGGGGTCCCTGATATTATATTAAGGATTTAGGTAGGGTTTCCTTTACATATCATAAATGACTATTGAAATGCAAAACTATATATAGGTAATAGGAAGACCTCTAGAAGGACCAAGAACGCATGTGAAAGCCAATTTTATACATGGATGATCCGAAATCTAGACGGAATAATGACTTGCAACTAACGAGAAAATAGTATTTAAAAAAATGATGCATGAATTCAAATTTCAGCAGAGACTTTGCAGCGTGTTGACTTTTCAAAGCCAATTAATGGAAAACAGTTTTTTTATATTTCGAGACGACGAACAAGAAGTCAATGATGTCGACAATATGATTAAGTTTTCATTTCCTATAATTAAGGATATTTGACGAAGATATTTTATAATTGGATAGGATATTATTTATAATTAAGTAGCAATTGTTTTTTGGGAGAATAATGGATTAACTTATATCTCTTTAGAAATCCTACTGTCGTATATGTATTTTCCTTTTAGCATCAATCCAGAAATATTAACAAAGTTCAGTTTTTTTCGTTTCTTTTGAAGACGTACGTGTTCTTTATATCCACACAATTTACTCGCTTCGACTCGGTCATATTTATAAGCTAATTTCATGTCCATTTTTCATGCCCTGAAAAGCCTAATTTCGGTGTATATTGGAGAACTTTAGTTCAGTTAGCGAATATAAACTGAACGCCAACCTCGGTTTATGAGATGAGTCCGAATAAATCAGTCATAAATTCACAAACAACGAAAATCAGGGAGTCGAAATGAGATAGAAAACAAGAACTTCACAAGAATCAAATTGGAAACTGTAGAGAAAAGATAGTTTCTAATTAACGGCCTCTTGACCATAATATTAATATGAAGGTCAAAGTCATGTGTAAGACTTAGAATACGGAAAAGTCAATAGCCATCCAACTCGCACCATTTTCCCACGTAATAAAAAAAATATAAAAAACAAACGTTTCTAGAACTAACAACGACTTTTGGGTAGGAAAAATAGTATTTGACCATAACAATGTGGATATGATTGTCAAAGTCCCAAGAGGCATCCAACTTGCGCTATTTTCCACGTAATAAAAAAAAAGGCAATATTCGACGGTGCCCAAGTTGGCAACATGACATGTTATATCATATTATATTGTATTACATTGTATTATTAGTGTATATTAATATAATTATAATTAATCCTCCCTTCCAACGACCGTTGTCGAATATTGAATAATGACCAATTACATCGCGTCCCATTTCTCTATATAAACCGGGCATAAGCTCACCATCTTCATTCCACACACACACATAATATACAAAGTAAGCTCAATAAGATTTTAATTTAGGAAAGAAAAAAAGATGGCAAACAACGACAAGGTAGTATGCGTGACCGGTGCAAATGGATATTTGGCTTCTTGGCTCATCAAGCTCCTTCTCGAACGCGGTTACACCGTTAGGGGCACCGTTCGCAGTCTCCGTAAGTATATTCGATCTTTGACGGTCCGTGTGCGTGTGTTTAGATATATATATATATACTTCATCAAAATCTAATTTTTGAAAAAAAAATTATTTACATAATTTCTCAGGGGACACGAAGAAATATGAACACTTGACGTCCCTCGAAGGAGCCAAGGATCGATTGAAGATGTACGAAGCGAGCTTGACCGAAGAAGGATCCTTTGATTCCGTGATCGAGGGCTGCGGAGGCGTTTTCCACGTTGCGTCTCCGACAATCCAAACCGCCGAAGACCCACATGTTCGTATATATTCTATGACTTTTCTCATGTCTGTGTGTTCTAACATTTAAATCTTGCATGTTAAATGACCACTTTTGATCACTAAACGTTTTAAGTGTAAGGGAGTGTATCATATTTTGATTTTATATATTATATGTCCTGATATATATACATACACATATATATATTGCAGAAAGAAATCGTTCATCCGATAGTGAACGGAACCCTAAATGTACTAAAGGCGTGCAAGAAGGCGGGATCGGTCAAGAGAGTGGTGTACACATCTACGTTGGCTACCGTTGTGTTCAACAAGAACCTTCAATGGTTCGCGGGAGTTACTGTCGACGAAACGTCGTTTTCCGATCCCGAATTCTTGGAACAAGCAAAGGAGTGGTATCAGATGGCGAAGACGGTAGCGGAGAAGGCCGCGTGGGATTTTACAAAGGAGAACGACATTGATATGGTGACTATTCACCCGGGCTACCTCATGGGTCCGTTGCTCTCGAAAACCCTATGTTCGACCTCGGAGTCCCTCTTAGCTCTCATCCAAGAGGCTCGGGAATTATTTCCTCACGGGATTTACACGTACGTCGATGTAAGAGACGTTGCTCTCACGCATATCCTCGCGTACGAGAATCCCGAGGCTAGCGGAAGGTACAATGTTGTCGGGACGGTAGCTCATTCCCACCAAGCTCTTGCGATAATGCATGAAATGTTTCCTTCTATCAAGAATCATTACGCGTAAGTCTTCATTCTTTTTTTTGTAGCACAACTCTTTGACCAATAGCATATACGTATTATTCTTTTTATTTCTTAATTATTACAGTGACAGAGAGAATAATCCTACTGAAGTTCCTTTCCTCATCTCAAGAGAAAAGACCGAAGCTTTGGGAGTGAAGTTCACTCCGCTCGAAGAGAGTCTTAGAGACAACGTCTTGAGCTTCAAGGAGATGAAGTTTCTTGAACTTTGATTTTGCTTATTATCCGGCTATCGTTGTTGATGATTTCATTTTAATTTGAGCCCCTCGGAATAAACACTACAATGTCATTTTTCTTTTTTTTTTCCCGATGTTTTTGGATGTAGTATACCCATGTGATCTATGCTTGTATTGTTATCATTATAAAATGGTTTGTTGTTATATAATATGTTTTATTGAATTATACGTGGCTTGCTCGAAAAGCTCACGCAATACACAACGCTATTCACGCTACGTGTCAAAAATATTACTACGAAATCCAAAAACCACAGTATAAACCAACATGAACATCAACCGAACATATCAACCAAGATACTCAACGAAAAATGATTGAAATAATGCAGATAACGACTTATTTAGTTCAAACGAAGTGATAATGTCGCTGCGAGATCTTCAGCCTTTAACCGGGGCTCTCGAACACTCAAAGTCGATCGGAGATCGGCTTTGAGCTTGAAATAAGGAGAAAAGAAGGCTAGAGGACTGGGGAAGAGAATATAGGCCTGTAAAATGAGGGTGATGAACTTCTCAGATGGCGAAGATGAAGAAGGCGATTTAGAGGCGATTTCTAGGGTTACGAAGAGAGAGAGTGAGAGCTATCGAATTATCTCGATAATGAAGATGAAAAGGGTTTTTAGGGATAGTTTAGGTATTTTGGAAAGTTGTAAAATGGCCCTGGATAAATTACAACATGCTTCATTAAAATCTCGCAGCATTTTGAGTTTGCCCATGATTTTCAGAATTCAAAGGATTTCGTCCAAGCTATTAATTAACTGGACAAAAACCCTTTGTTGGGCTCGGGAAACATATTCGACCCAAAATCGTGATAACCCAAATTCGGTTATTTTCAACATCCCCTCTCACGATGATGGGCCGAAGATGTTTTCCATACGCAGTTTACCTCGCAGCTTGACGTGGCTCTCCTTTCCGAGTGGCTTGGTTAGAATGTCCGCCACCTGATCCTGTGATTTAACAAAAACAGTTTGAATGATACGTTTCGATATGTATTCTCGAATAAAGTGACAGTCTATTTCTATATGTTTAGTTCTCTCGTGAAACACGGGATTGTTAGCTATTTGAATAGCTGCGCTATTATCGCAAGATATCTTTGCAGGATTAAGAGTTATGACCTTAAAGTCCGATAATAAACTCCTTATCCAAATTAATTCACAAATAGTTTGAGCCATTGCCCTATATTCAGCTTCTGTTGAAGATCTAGCAACTGTTTTCTGTTTTTTGCTCTTCCATGACACTAATGTATCTCTTAGAAACACACAAAAACCCGTAACTGGTCTTCGTGTAACAGCACACGAAGCCCGGTTCGAGTCACAAAAAGCAGATAATTCAAAATTTTTATTTCCTGAAACCAGCACCCCATATCCGGGTGCAACCTTCAGATATCGTAGAACTCTAAAGGCAGCTTCTACATGCGTCTTATTAGGACAGGGCATGTATTGGCTGAGATTTTGAATAGCAAATGTAATATCAGGTCTAGTATTGCATAAGTAAATCAATCTACCCATCAACCGCTTAAAGAAGTTAATATTCACGGTATCCGAATCATTAACAGCTGAGAATTTTAAATTCTGCTGCATAGGAGTATCTTTTGGTTTACTCCCTAACACTCCAAATTCATCTAACAAATTAATGTATATTTTCTTTGGTTAAGTATCAATCCACTATCACTTTTCATTACTTCAATTCCCAAAAAATACCTTAATTCGCCTAAATCCTTTATACCAAATATTTCATCGAACACATGCTTTATTCTATCTATTTCAGTGTGATTGTTACCAGAAATTAAGATATCATCCACATATATAAGTAAGAAAACATGCATGTTTGCTTCACTCTTGAAAAATAATGAGTAGTCATTTAAACTTTGTTATTATTTTTCAAAACTTGAGTGAGCTTTTCATTCAACTTTCTAGGCGCTTGTTTCAGCCCATAAAGTGACCTTTTTAGTTTGCACACCCTATGTTCATCATCATAAAATCCCTCGGGTAGACACATAAACTCTTCTTCATCAAGTTCACCATGTAAAAATGCATTATTAATATCAAGTTGATATACAATCCAATTATTAGTGACAGAAATAGTAAGCAGAATTCTGACAGTTACCATCTTTACTACCGGAGCAAATATTTCATTGTAATCTATGTCTTCCTTTTGGCTATAACTCTTAGCTACTAACCTAGCCTTATACCTATCTATTTCTCCACTAGAATTATACTTAATCTCATAGATCCACTTACAACCTATGGCTTTTCTATTCTTGGGCAACTCAACGAAATCCCATGTGTTATTCTGTATCAGAGCTTCCATCTCTAAATTCATTGTCTCTCTCCACGCAGGTATTTCAATTGCCTCACTGACGGTCCTAGATACTATGGTCTTATCAATGTTATTGCAGTAACTTATATCATCCACATTAAGTCTAGAAAAATTCATAACAGAAGATAAAGGGTATAAAACTTTCATCTTGTTAAGAGTGCACACATAGTCATTCAAGTAGCCAGGCTTCCTAATCGCACGTTTGCGTCTAGTCAGATTTTCATCACTAAGATTATCTAAAACATCATTACTATCGCAAGCAATTTGAGGCTCATACAATTCAGTGGACATAGCAGGATTATCATGGGCCATACAAGGACTATTAGTACCATCAACATTAGATGTATCATTTTGAACATTGGTGTTTGTCACAGTATCATCATGCATATTTTCGTAAATAGATTCAAAGTTCTCAGGACATGAGACATCATTTCTACAAATCATCAAACAATATATGCACATTTTCACTTTATTTTCAGAATCAACAACTTTAGTTCTAAATGGAAACACAGTTTCATAGAATTTAACATCACTAGATGCAAAAATGTCCTTATTTTCTAGATCAAGCAGTTTGTATGCTTTTTTATTTTCATAATATCCTAACATAACACATTGTCTAGCACGACAATCAAATTTAGACTTAGTATTCAAAACAGTTGCATAACATATGCATCCAAATATCACTCTCTTTCCAAACCACACTTCATATGGTGATTTTCCTTTCAGAACAGAAGAAGGAGTTCTATTGATTAGATACACTGCACTAAGAATACAATCAGACCAGTAGATCAAAGGTAATCTTGACTGAAATAATAGCGCTCGAGCTACATTCAGCAGATGCCTATGTTTTCTCTCTACAATCCCATTTTGTTGAGGAGTTAAACTACACTGGTTTGATCTAGTATTCCTTCTAACCTAGTGTACTCCAAGAATTGAGTATTTATAAATTATGTACCATTGTCAGTCCTAAGCATTTTCAATTGCTTACCAAACTGATTCTTCATCATATTAACAAAGTTTTTAAAACATTGAAACACTTCAGTCTTATGCTTAATTAAAAATACCCAAGTTGACCTAGAGAAATCATCCACTAAAGTCAGAAAATATCTGCAGTTATTATACTAGCAGTTTTGAAAGGTCCCCATAAATCACCATGCACAAGTTCAAGAATAGACAAGGTTTTATGATCACTCAGTGGAAATGGATCTCTAGTTTGCTTAGCCTTGTGACATGCATCACAAGATTGAGCTGTTTGAGCCCCTTTAAGGTTTAAAGCTGGTTTTAATACATCTAGTACTATTGGAGACGGATGTCCCGGTCTTATATGCAAGATATCATATGAAGCTGCATGATTAATATAAGCAGATTCATTTGAATTACCAGTCACGTCAGGACTGAAGTAGTAAAGCCCTTTTTTTCAGCTCACCAGTCCCCAGTATATCTAGGGAAAGTGGGTCCTGAAAAATGCATGCATTGTTCTTAAAAGTCACAACACATTTGTTATTATTTACAATTTTAGACACTGAAAGCAGATTGCACAAAAAATCAGGCACTACTAATACATTTTTTAGCATGATCCTTTCATTGAGCTGGAAGCCACCAGCTATTTCAACAGACACACAAATGGCATTTGGCAACTTGATTAATATATTCTCAGATTTAACACTTTTAATGTTTATCAAGCTTTCAGGAGAATTGACAACATGGTCAGTTGCTCCTGAATCTATGATCCAACCCTTATTGAAAACAGATGACATTATATTAATAAAGGCACCTGCCATAAGATCTTGATTTTTCTTTTCAAGCAGTTTACGCAATTGACTGTATTTGCTGTTTTACTTGCATTGTAATTGTTTCCCTTCTTGTTATTATTGTAGTTAGGATTGATACCCTTAGATGGTTTCCCAAACAACTTATAGCACCTCTCTATGGAGTGTCCCTTGACGCCGCAGTGTTTACAAATCATTGTATTATTACTAGTGTTACTACTGTTGTTAGTATTATTTGGATATCCTATAGTTTTGAAACATCTATCAATTGAATGACCTTTGTTCCCACAAAACATACAAACTACACTAGTCTGATTATTACTAGGCTTGTTAAAAGTTTTATTAAGAAAGATTGATGTATTGTTTTCAGTTAGCTGAATAATACCTCTATGTGATTCTTCCCTACTTATCAAATTGTAGGCATGAAGCACATTTGGTAAGGGATGATGAAGCAGAATGTTACTTCTAATGAAGTTAAAACTTTCATTCAGTCGCATAAGAAATTGCATAAATTCAGCTCTTCATTTAAGTTTTGCTGATGTTCATTGGCATTACAGGTACAAACAGGTCCAATGGTTAGAGCTTCAAGCTCATCCCACAAGTGTTGCAGCTTAGAAAATAAACTGAAACACTGTCAGTGTTCTGTTTTAGGTTGTGTATAGATTGTTGTAGGCTAAATTTCTTTGAGTCATCAACATTCTTAAAAGTCTTCTCTAAGGACTCCCAAACTTTAGATGCAAACTTAGCATGAGTGTATCTAATTCTTAACTCATTACTTAAGGAATTTAGCAACCATGACAAAACAATAGCATTGCATCTATTCCAATCACTGGTCAGTTCAAGTTGCTCTGGTATTACCACAGTCCCATGAACAAAACCAGATTTATTTTTTGCAGTAAGAGCTAACATGACAGAATTACTCCAATACGAGTAATTCTCAGATCCAGTCGGTGTAACATTTGTAATGTTAGTCACTGATAGATCTGACTGACATATGTAAAGAGGATCTCTATGATTCAGAAACAATTGCAGATTATTGTTATTATTATGTTCTTCATTATCCATAGCTACGTTGTGTTAGCAAAGAATATGGAAACAGATTGACGCAGCACGTAGATTTTAACAAATAGACACGTATAAAAAAATAAAAGAACAAAGTCACCGGATGTAGCAGAATCTTGTTTTGGATTTGATGTCAAGAGCGCTTCACACGAGGAATTAAGCACGCGAAGCTTCAGTAGTATTTGCAACTACAACCAAAAAAAATTTACGATGTGTAAAGAAAACAGAATAATATTCACAATCGGTTAAGGATATTCAGATCTTGTACAGAGAACAATGCGATATTCAAGAACCTCGCTCTGAGACCATGTCAAAATATTACTACGAAATCCAAAAACCACAGTATAAACCAATATGAACATCAACCGAACATATCAAATAGATCTCATCTCATATAACCAATTGGTTTTATGATGTAACCATCAATTTAACAATATGAGCATGGGCAGCCACACCTCAAATATATATATATATATATATATATATATATATATATAAGGTAATGGATTAATTGTGGATGGTTTTAAATAACAATATTAGTCGGATGATAATAGGATGAATTATTGTATCAAATGTCCATAACATGTGTTGATGGTATAAAATGTTTAATGATAAGGATGATAAATTTTGAGTATTATAAATACATGGTTAGAGTTGTATGGTTAGTCATACCAAAGTATTGAACTACCTCATTTCTCTAATCTTGCTTTGATATTATAAGGTATATTAGCATAATAATATCATCATCATCTTAATATAAGTAATAAAACATATTCTTAATATGATATTAATTATTTATATAAAAAAAATGATGTGAGCTAGGAGGTAATCAATGGAGTAGGTCCAATAGTTCGATATTAATAAGGATTTAGCAGGTGAATTTGGGACATATTCATCTGACCGTTGGGATTAGTCCCACCAATGGAGTGCGTGTCGCAATTAAGCATCCGTCAGGTCTGTGTAGTGCAAGCTCACGCTGGTATTTAGTGGCTAACTAAACAGGTCGAGTTGGATACCTCGGGACAGGATAAATAAAAAAAGAAATGCAAAATAATATAGAAAGACCATGACAAGGACCAAGAACGCGTGTGAAAACAATTTTTCTAAATATAAATTATTACATACATGGATCAGTTTGGATTATCTGTGCCAATTTGGTGTTTCAATCTGGTGTTCCACTCACCAAATTGTGACATGTGTAAAAAATCAATTGAGATTAACACTTGTCACTATTTGGTGTATGGAACACCAAATTGAAACAGCAAATGGAAACAAAAACAAGACCTTCACAGGCCTTAAAGCCTCATCGCTGTTTAGACTTCAGTTAAAGTTTGAAGCGAATGAGTCGAATATAGTCAACGAAAGTTAAAGGGTCGAATGTGAACGAAAACAAGACCTTCACAGATGGAAACTTCCAAATTAGAAGTTCTAGAAAAAAATAAAATTCTAAACTAACGCGCCTTTTGACCATATTATGGATATAAATGTGACAAAGTCACGTGTAGTGTATGAACTTAGAATACACAAAGTCCAAGATCCAGCCAAGTTGCACGAATTTTCCACGCAATCAGAAAAAAGGCAAGTTAATGAAATCAAATAATGACATAAATTTTATTATAATTATCCTCCCGCTGTCGAATATTAAAGAATGGCCAATGGAACCAACCATGTCAGCTCTTTCTCTACCTATATATACAAGGCATGATAAGCTCACCATCTTCATTCCACACACATAAACACATATAAAAAGTAAATTCAAAAGTCGATTTGATTCTTTTTGGAAAAAAAAAAAAAGGATGGCAAACAACGACAAGGTAGTATGCGTGACCGGTGCAAATGGATACTTGGCTTCTTGGCTCATCAAGCTCCTACTCGAACGCGGTTACACCGTTAGGGGCACCGTTCGCAGTCTCCGTAAGTATATTCGATCTTTGACGATCCGTGTGCGTGTTTATATATATATATATATATATATATATATATATATATATTTCATCAAAATCTAATTTTTGAAAAAAAGATTATTTACATAATTTCTCAGGGGACACGAAGAAATATGAACACTTGACGTCCCTCGAAGGAGCCAAGGATCGATTGAAGATGTACGAAGCGAGCTTGACCGAAGAAGGATCCTTTGATTCCGTGATCGAGGGCTGCGGAGGCGTTTTCCACGTTGCGTCTCCGACAATCCAAACCGCCGAAGACCCACATGTTCGTATATATTCTATGACTTTTCTCATGTCTGTGTGTTCTAACATTTAAATCTTGCATGTTAAATGACCACTTTTGATCACTAAACGTTTTAAGTGTAAGGGAGTGTATCATATTTTAATTTTATATACAATATGTCCTGACACATATACATACACATATATATATTGCAGAAAGAAATCGTTCATCCGATAGTGAACGGAACCCTAAATGTACTAAAGGCGTGCAAGAAGGCGGGATCGGTCAAGAGAGTGGTGTACACATCTACGTTGGCTACCGTTGTGTTCAACAAGAACCTTCAATGGTTCGCGGGAGTTACTGTCGACGAAACGTCGTTTTCCGATCCCGAATTCTTGGAACAAGCAAAGGAGTGGTATCAGATGGCGAAGACGGTAGCGGAGAAGGCCGCGTGGGATTTTACAAAGGAGAACGACATTGATATGGTGACTATTCACCCGGGCTACCTCATGGGTCCGTTGCTCTCGAAAACCCTATGTTCGACCTCGGAGTCCCTCTTAGCTCTCATCCAAGAGGCTCGGGAATTATTTCCTCACGGGATTTACACGTACGTCGATGTAAGAGACGTTGCTCTCACGCATATCCTCGCGTACGAGAATCCCGAGGCTAGCGGAAGGTACAATGTTGTCGGGACGGTAGCTCATTCCCACCAAGCTCTTGCGATAATGCATGAAATGTTTCCTTCTATCAAGAATCATTACGCGTAAGTCTTCATTCTTTTTTTTGTAGCACAACTCTTTGACCAATAGCATATACGTATTATTCTTTTTATTTCTTAATTATTACAGTGACAGAGAGAATAATCCTACTGAAGTTCCTTTCCTCATCTCAAGAGAAAAGACCGAAGCTTTGGGAGTGAAGTTCACTCCGCTCGAAGAGAGTCTTAGAGACAACGTCTTGAGCTTCAAGGAGATGAAGTTTCTTGAACTTTGATTTTGCTTATTATCCTGTTGTTGCTGTTGATTTCATTTTAATTTGAGTCCCTCGGAATAAACACTATCGTATCATTTCTTTCTTTTGTATGCTTTTCCATGTTGTAGTAATACCCATGTGATCTATGCATGGTGGCGTGTATTTTATATGGTATTGTGAAATAATTGTTCTTTTTATAATTATACTTGAAATAATTCGAAAAGACAAAGTTGTTCGTACCGGGACGATTCTTTGGCAGTTGTTTTGTGTTAAATTGAAGGTTCTTTCCTAAAACTAATTCGTGTCAGGAAGAGAGGCTTCATTGATTTATATATTGAGTCGAGTGATGTTAATTTCCCGATGTGTGACAATTAATCTCAATACGCCCCTTCACGTGTGGCACCATTCAACGTCTAACACATGGACACATCAAATTGGGTTCCTGTAAGTCGAACAAGCGCGATAACAAGCGTATCAAACCCGCTCTGAAGTTAATTTCTCGATGTGGGAAAAATAATCTCAACACGACCCCTCACGTCTCAAAGCCTAACATATGGACATATCAAACGTGATAAAACCCATATCAAACCCGCTCTGATACCATGTTAAATTGAGGGCTCCTTTCTAAAATAAATTAGTGATAAAAGGAGAAGCATGTTTGATTTATATATTGAGTTGAGTGAAGTTAATTTCTCGACGTGAGACAAATAATCTCAACGACCTTAGGAACTTCGATTAGACGACGGGATCCGCCTACACAAACCGATGCTGCATCACCTTCATTGCGCGTAACTATCAGTCGGTCTTTCGAGCATTAAGCTCTTGAATCACATAATGTTGTTTGTCGTACGTGGAATTACTCAAATACATATATTAGTCCGATGATAGATGAATTATTTTATTAAATGTCAATAAGATATGTTGGTTGATATTAAATATTAGATGATGGTAAAATATGTTTAGATTGTATTTAATGAGATTGATTGTAATAGTGAGTTTTGATTATTTTAAGGAGGTAAATTAGATTTGTATTGTAAATCACACCAAACATTGAAATGTCTTATCTTTTAATCTTTTTTTTTAATATTGTAAGCTATATTATTGTAATAATATCGTAATAATCTTAATATAAGTTTAATTATAATAAAATAATATTTAATCGCATTAATACTTGATAACAACAAATATGGATGAGAGTTAGAGGTAATCAGGGGTCCCTGATATTATATTAAGGATTTAGGTAGGGTTTCCTTTACATATCATAAATGACTATTGAAATGCAAAACTATATATAGGTAATAGGAAGACCTCTAGAAGGACCAAGAACGCATGTGAAAGCCAATTTTATACATGGATGATCCGAAATCTAGACGGAATAATGACTTGCAACTAACGAGAAAATAGTATTTAAAAAAATGATGCATGAATTCAAATTTCAGCAGAGACTTTGCAGCGTGTTGACTTTTCAAAGCCAATTAATGGAAAACAGTTTTTTTATATTTCGAGACGACGAACAAGAAGTCAATGATGTCGACAATATGATTAAGTTTTCATTTCCTATAATTAAGGATATTTGACGAAGATATTTTATAATTGGATAGGATATTATTTATAATTAAGTAGCAATTGTTTTTTGGGAGAATAATGGATTAACTTATATCTCTTTAGAAATCCTACTGTCGTATATGTATTTTCCTTTTAGCATCAATCCAGAAATATTAACAAAGTTCAGTTTTTTTCGTTTCTTTTGAAGACGTACGTGTTCTTTATATCCACACAATTTACTCGCTTCGACTCGGTCATATTTATAAGCTAATTTCATGTCCATTTTTCATGCCCTGAAAAGCCTAATTTCGGTGTATATTGGAGAACTTTAGTTCAGTTAGCGAATATAAACTGAACGCCAACCTCGGTTTATGAGATGAGTCCGAATAAATCAGTCATAAATTCACAAACAACGAAAATCAGGGAGTCGAAATGAGATAGAAAACAAGAACTTCACAAGAATCAAATTGGAAACTGTAGAGAAAAGATAGTTTCTAATTAACGGCCTCTTGACCATAATATTAATATGAAGGTCAAAGTCATGTGTAAGACTTAGAATACGGAAAAGTCAATAGCCATCCAACTCGCACCATTTTCCCACGTAATAAAAAAAATATAAAAAACAAACGTTTCTAGAACTAACAACGACTTTTGGGTAGGAAAAATAGTATTTGACCATAACAATGTGGATATGATTGTCAAAGTCCCAAGAGGCATCCAACTTGCGCTATTTTCCACGTAATAAAAAAAAAGGCAATATTCGACGGTGCCCAAGTTGGCAACATGACATGTTATATCATATTATATTGTATTACATTGTATTATTAGTGTATATTAATATAATTATAATTAATCCTCCCTTCCAACGACCGTTGTCGAATATTGAATAATGACCAATTACATCGCGTCCCATTTCTCTATATAAACCGGGCATAAGCTCACCATCTTCATTCCACACACACACACATAATATACAAAGTAAGCTCAATAAGATTTTAATTTAGGAAAGAAAAAAAGATGGCAAACAACGACAAGGTAGTATGCGTGACCGGTGCAAATGGATATTTGGCTTCTTGGCTCATCAAGCTCCTTCTCGAACGCGGTTACACCGTTAGGGGCACCGTTCGCAGTCTCCGTAAGTATATTCGATCTTTGACGGTCCGTGTGCGTGTGTTTAGATATATATATATATATACTTCATCAAAATCTAATTTTTGAAAAAAAAATTATTTACATAATTTCTCAGGGGACACGAAGAAATATGAACACTTGACGTCCCTCGAAGGAGCCAAGGATCGATTGAAGATGTACGAAGCGAGCTTGACCGAAGAAGGATCCTTTGATTCCGTGATCGAGGGCTGCGGAGGCGTTTTCCACGTTGCGTCTCCGACAATCCAAACCGCCGAAGACCCACATGTTCGTATATATTCTATGACTTTTCTCATGTCTGTGTGTTCTAACATTTAAATCTTGCATGTTAAATGACCACTTTTGATCACTAAACGTTTTAAGTGTAAGGGAGTGTATCATATTTTGATTTTATATATTATATGTCCTGATATATATACATACACATATATATATTGCAGAAAGAAATCGTTCATCCGATAGTGAACGGAACCCTAAATGTACTAAAGGCGTGCAAGAAGGCGGGATCGGTCAAGAGAGTGGTGTACACATCTACGTTGGCTACCGTTGTGTTCAACAAGAACCTTCAATGGTTCGCGGGAGTTACTGTCGACGAAACGTCGTTTTCCGATCCCGAATTCTTGGAACAAGCAAAGGAGTGGTATCAGATGGCGAAGACGGTAGCGGAGAAGGCCGCGTGGGATTTTACAAAGGAGAACGACATTGATATGGTGACTATTCACCCGGGCTACCTCATGGGTCCGTTGCTCTCGAAAACCCTATGTTCGACCTCGGAGTCCCTCTTAGCTCTCATCCAAGAGGCTCGGGAATTATTTCCTCACGGGATTTACACGTACGTCGATGTAAGAGACGTTGCTCTCACGCATATCCTCGCGTACGAGAATCCCGAGGCTAGCGGAAGGTACAATGTTGTCGGGACGGTAGCTCATTCCCACCAAGCTCTTGCGATAATGCATGAAATGTTTCCTTCTATCAAGAATCATTACGCGTAAGTCTTCATTCTTTTTTTTGTAGCACAACTCTTTGACCAATAGCATATACGTATTATTCTTTTTATTTCTTAATTATTACAGTGACAGAGAGAATAATCCTACTGAAGTTCCTTTCCTCATCTCAAGAGAAAAGACCGAAGCTTTGGGAGTGAAGTTCACTCCGCTCGAAGAGAGTCTTAGAGACAACGTCTTGAGCTTCAAGGAGATGAAGTTTCTTGAACTTTGATTTTGCTTATTATCCGGCTATCGTTGTTGATGATTTCATTTTAATTTGAGCCCCTCGGAATAAACACTACAATGTCATTTTTCTTTTTTTTTTCCCGATGTTTTTGGATGTAGTATACCCATGTGATCTATGCTTGTATTGTTATCATTATAAAATGGTTTGTTGTTATATAATATGTTTTATTGAATTATACGTGGCTTGCTCGAAAAGCTCACGCAATACACAACGCTATTCACGCTACGTGTCAAAAATATTACTACGAAATCCAAAAACCACAGTATAAACCAACATGAACATCAACCGAACATATCAACCAAGATACTCAACGAAAAATGATTGAAATAATGCAGATAACGACTTATTTAGTTCAAACGAAGTGATAATGTCGCTGCGAGATCTTCAGCCTTTAACCGGGGCTCTCGAACACTCAAAGTCGATCGGAGATCGGCTTTGAGCTTGAAATAAGGAGAAAAGAAGGCTAGAGGACTGGGGAAGAGAATATAGGCCTGTAAAATGAGGGTGATGAACTTCTCAGATGGCGAAGATGAAGAAGGCGATTTAGAGGCGATTTCTAGGGTTACGAAGAGAGAGAGTGAGAGCTATCGAATTATCTCGATAATGAAGATGAAAAGGGTTTTTAGGGATAGTTTAGGTATTTTGGAAAGTTGTAAAATGGCCCTGGATAAATTACAACATGCTTCATTAAAATCTCGCAGCATTTTGAGTTTGCCCATGATTTTCAGAATTCAAAGGATTTCGTCCAAGCTATTAATTAACTGGACAAAAACCCTTTGTTGGGCTCGGGAAACATATTCGACCCAAAATCGTGATAACCCAAATTCGGTTATTTTCAACATCCCCTCTCACGATGATGGGCCGAAGATGTTTTCCATACGCAGTTTACCTCGCAGCTTGACGTGGCTCTCCTTTCCGAGTGGCTTGGTTAGAATGTCCGCCACCTGATCCTGTGATTTAACAAAAACAGTTTGAATGATACGTTTCGATATGTATTCTCGAATAAAGTGACAGTCTATTTCTATATGTTTAGTTCTCTCGTGAAACACGGGATTGTTAGCTATTTGAATAGCTGCGCTATTATCGCAAGATATCTTTGCAGGATTAAGAGTTATGACCTTAAAGTCCGATAATAAACTCCTTATCCAAATTAATTCACAAATAGTTTGAGCCATTGCCCTATATTCAGCTTCTGTTGAAGATCTAGCAACTGTTTTCTGTTTTTTGCTCTTCCATGACACTAATGTATCTCTTAGAAACACACAAAAACCCGTAACTGGTCTTCGTGTAACAGCACACGAAGCCCGGTTCGAGTCACAAAAAGCAGATAATTCAAAATTTTTATTTCCTGAAACCAGCACCCCATATCCGGGTGCAACCTTCAGATATCGTAGAACTCTAAAGGCAGCTTCTACATGCGTCTTATTAGGACAGGGCATGTATTGGCTGAGATTTTGAATAGCAAATGTAATATCAGGTCTAGTATTGCATAAGTAAATCAATCTACCCATCAACCGCTTAAAGAAGTTAATATTCACGGTATCCGAATCATTAACAGCTGAGAATTTTAAATTCTGCTGCATAGGAGTATCTTTTGGTTTACTCCCTAACACTCCAAATTCATCTAACAAATTAATGTATATTTTCTTTGGTTAAGTATCAATCCACTATCACTTTTCATTACTTCAATTCCCAAAAAATACCTTAATTCGCCTAAATCCTTTATACCAAATATTTCATCGAACACATGCTTTATTCTATCTATTTCAGTGTGATTGTTACCAGAAATTAAGATATCATCCACATATATAAGTAAGAAAACATGCATGTTTGCTTCACTCTTGAAAAATAATGAGTAGTCATTTAAACTTTGTTATTATTTTTCAAAACTTGAGTGAGCTTTTCATTCAACTTTCTAGGCGCTTGTTTCAGCCCATAAAGTGACCTTTTTAGTTTGCACACCCTATGTTCATCATCATAAAATCCCTCGGGTAGACACATAAACTCTTCTTCATCAAGTTCACCATGTAAAAATGCATTATTAATATCAAGTTGATATACAATCCAATTATTAGTGACAGAAATAGTAAGCAGAATTCTGACAGTTACCATCTTTACTACCGGAGCAAATATTTCATTGTAATCTATGTCTTCCTTTTGGCTATAACTCTTAGCTACTAACCTAGCCTTATACCTATCTATTTCTCCACTAGAATTATACTTAATCTCATAGATCCACTTACAACCTATGGCTTTTCTATTCTTGGGCAACTCAACGAAATCCCATGTGTTATTCTGTATCAGAGCTTCCATCTCTAAATTCATTGTCTCTCTCCACGCAGGTATTTCAATTGCCTCACTGACGGTCCTAGATACTATGGTCTTATCAATGTTATTGCAGTAACTTATATCATCCACATTAAGTCTAGAAAAATTCATAACAGAAGATAAAGGGTATAAAACTTTCATCTTGTTAAGAGTGCACACATAGTCATTCAAGTAGCCAGGCTTCCTAATCGCACGTTTGCGTCTAGTCAGATTTTCATCACTAAGATTATCTAAAACATCATTACTATCGCAAGCAATTTGAGGCTCATACAATTCAGTGGACATAGCAGGATTATCATGGGCCATACAAGGACTATTAGTACCATCAACATTAGATGTATCATTTTGAACATTGGTGTTTGTCACAGTATCATCATGCATATTTTCGTAAATAGATTCAAAGTTCTCAGGACATGAGACATCATTTCTACAAATCATCAAACAATATATGCACATTTTCACTTTATTTTCAGAATCAACAACTTTAGTTCTAAATGGAAACACAGTTTCATAGAATTTAACATCACTAGATGCAAAAATGTCCTTATTTTCTAGATCAAGCAGTTTGTATGCTTTTTTATTTTCATAATATCCTAACATAACACATTGTCTAGCACGACAATCAAATTTAGACTTAGTATTCAAAACAGTTGCATAACATATGCATCCAAATATCACTCTCTTTCCAAACCACACTTCATATGGTGATTTTCCTTTCAGAACAGAAGAAGGAGTTCTATTGATTAGATACACTGCACTAAGAATACAATCAGACCAGTAGATCAAAGGTAATCTTGACTGAAATAATAGCGCTCGAGCTACATTCAGCAGATGCCTATGTTTTCTCTCTACAATCCCATTTTGTTGAGGAGTTAAACTACACTGGTTTGATCTAGTATTCCTTCTAACCTAGTGTACTCCAAGAATTGAGTATTTATAAATTATGTACCATTGTCAGTCCTAAGCATTTTCAATTGCTTACCAAACTGATTCTTCATCATATTAACAAAGTTTTTAAAACATTGAAACACTTCAGTCTTATGCTTAATTAAAAATACCCAAGTTGACCTAGAGAAATCATCCACTAAAGTCAGAAAATATCTGCAGTTATTATACTAGCAGTTTTGAAAGGTCCCCATAAATCACCATGCACAAGTTCAAGAATAGACAAGGTTTTATGATCACTCAGTGGAAATGGATCTCTAGTTTGCTTAGCCTTGTGACATGCATCACAAGATTGAGCTGTTTGAGCCCCTTTAAGGTTTAAAGCTGGTTTTAATACATCTAGTACTATTGGAGACGGATGTCCCGGTCTTATATGCAATATCATATGAAGCTGCATGATTAATATAAGCAGATTCATTTGAATTACCAGTCACGTCAGGACTGAAGTAGTAAAGCCCTTTTTTTCAGCTCACCAGTCCCCAGTATATCTAGGGAAAGTGGGTCCTGAAAAATGCATGCATTGTTCTTAAAAGTCACAACACATTTGTTATTATTTACAATTTTAGACACTGAAAGCAGATTGCACAAAAAATCAGGCACTACTAATACATTTTTTAGCATGATCCTTTCATTGAGCTGGAAGCCACCAGCTATTTCAACAGACACACAAATGGCATTTGGCAACTTGATTAATATATTCTCAGATTTAACACTTTTAATGTTTATCAAGCTTTCAGGAGAATTGACAACATGGTCAGTTGCTCCTGAATCTATGATCCAACCCTTATTGAAAACATATGACATTATATTAATAAAGGCACCTGCCATAAGATCTTGATTTTTCTTTTCAAGCAGTTTACGCAATTGACTGTATTGGAGCACTGAAAGGTTAGGAGTTATGGAATCGACACTGGAATTAGAAGCTTCTGTCATGTTTGCTGTTTTACTTGCATTGTAATTGTTTCCGTTCTTGTTATTATTGTAGTTAGGATTGATACCCTTAGATGGTTTCCCAAACAACTTATAGCACCTCTCTATGGAGTGTCCCTTGACGCCGCAGTGTTTACAAATCATTGTATTATTACTAGTGTTACTACTGTTGTTAGTATTAGTTGGATATCCTATAGTTTTGAAACATCTATCAATTGAATGACCTTTGTTCCCACAAAACTTACAAACTACACTAGTCTGATTATTACTAGGCTTGTTAAAAGTTTTATTAAGAAAGATTGATGTATTGTTTTCAGTTAGCTGAATAATACCTCTATGTGATTCTTCCCTACTTATCAAATTGTAGGCATGAAGCACATTTGGTAAGGGATGATGAAGCAGAATGTTACTTCTAATGAAGTTAAAACTTTCATTCAGTCGCATAAGAAATTGCATAAATTCAGCTCTTCATTTATGTTTTGTTGATGTTCATTGGCATTACAGGTACAAACAGGTCCAATGGTTAGAGCTTCAAGCTCATCCCACAAGTGTTGCAGCTTAGAAAATAAACTGAAACACTGTCAGTGTTCTATTTTAGGTTGTGTATAGATTGTTGTAGGCTAAATTTCTTTGAGTCATCAACATTCTTAAAAGTTTTCTCTAAGGACTCCCAAACTTTAGATGCAAACTTAGCATGAGTGTATCTAATTCTTAACTCATTACTTAAGGAATTTAGCAACCATGACAAAACAATAGCATTGCATCTATTCCAATCACTGGTCAGTTCAAGTTGCTCTGGTATTACCACAGTCCCATGAACAAAACCAGATTTATTTTTTGCAGTAAGAGCTAACATGACAGAATTACTCCAATACGAGTAATTCTCAGATCCAGTCAGTGTAACATTTGTAATGTTAGTCACTGATAGATCTGACTGGCATATGTAAAGATGATCTCTATGATTCAGAAACAATTGCAGATTATTGTTATTATTATTATTTTGATTATTATGTTCTTCATTATCCATAGCTACGTTGTGTTAGCAAAGAATATGGAAACAGATTGACGCAGCACGTAGATTTTAACAAATAGACACGTATAAAAAAATAAAAGAACAAAGTCACCGGATGTAGCAGAATCTTGTTTTGGATTTGATGTCAAGAGCGCTTCACACGAGGAATTAAGCACGCGAAGCTTCAGTAGTATTTGCAACTACAACCAAAAAAAATTTACGATGTGTAAAGAAAACAGAATAATATTCACAATCGGTTAAGGATATTCAGATCTTGTACAGAGAACAATGCGATATTCAAGAACCTCGCTCTGAGACCATGTCAAAATATTACTACGAAATCCAAAAACCACAGTATAAACCAATATGAACATCAACCGAACATATCAACCAAGATACTCAACGAAAAATGATTGAAATAATGAAGATAACGACTTATCTAGTTCAAATGAAGTGATACTGTCGCTGCGAGATCTTCAGCCTTTAACCAGGGCTCTCGAACACTCAAAGTCGATCGGAGATCGGCTTTGAGCTTGAAATAAGGAGAAAATAAGGCTAGAGGACTGAGGAAGAGAATATAGGCCTGTAAAATGAGGGTGATGAACTTCTCAGATGGCGAAGTGAAGAAGGCGAATCAGAGGCGATTTCTAGGATTACGAAGAGAGAGAGTGAGAGCTATCGAATTATCTCGATAATGAAGATGAAAAGGGCTTTTAGGGATAGTTTAGGTAGTTTGGAAATTTGCAAAATGGCCCCGGATAAATTACAACATGCTTCATTAAAATCTCGCAGCATTTTGATTTTGCCCATGATTTTCAGAATTCAAAGGATTTCGTCCCAACTATTAATTAACTGGACGAAAACCCTTTGTTGGGCCCGGAAATCATATTCGACCCAAAATCGTGATAACACAAATTGGGTTATTTTCAACACTACGCATTATCGGAACTAAAACGCGACGCATTGCGTAAAACATTGTTTCAAACAGTTGTTAGGATGGCCTCTCAATTTAACATGGTATTAGAGCATATTCGAACTGCATGTTATCACGCTCATTTGAATCACTGCCACCCGATTTGATATGTCCATGTATTAGACTTTAAATTATATCACGTGTGAGGGGATGTGTTGAGATATTTGACCCACATCGGGAAACAAACTTTATTCGACTCGATATGTAAATCAAATAGATCTCATCTCCTATAACCAATTGGTTTTATGATGTAACCATCAATTTAACAATATGAGCATGGGCAGCCACACCTCAAATATATATATATATATATATATATATATATATATATATATATAAGGTAATGGATTAATTGTGGATGGTTTTAAATAACAATATTAGTCGGATGATAATAGGATGAATTATTGTATCAAATGTCCATAACATGTGTTGATGGTATAAAATGTTTAATGATAAGGATGATAAATTTTGAGTATTATAAATACATGGTTAGAGTTGTATGGTTAGTCATACCAAAGTATTGAACTACCTCATTTCTCTAATCTTGCTTTGATATTATAAGGTATATTAGCATAATAATATCATCATCATCTTAATATAAGTAATAAAAAATATTCTTAATATGATATTAATTATTTATATAAAAAAAATGATGTGAGCTAGGAGGTAATCAATGGAGTAGGTCCAATAGTTCGATATTAATAAGGATTTAGCAGGTGAATTTGAGACATATTCATCTGACCGTTGGGATTAGTCCCACCAATGGAGTGCGTGTCGCAATTAAGCATCCGTCAGGTCTGTGTAGTGCAAGCTCACGCTGGTATTTAGTGGCTAACTAAACAGGTCGAGTTGGATACCTCGGGACAGGATAAATAAAAAAAGAAATGCAAAATAATATAGAAAGACCATGACCAGGACCAAGAACGCGTGTGAAAACAATTTTTCTAAATATAAATTATTACATACATGGATCAGTTTGGATTATCTGTGCCAATTTGGTGTTTCAATCTGGTGTTCCACTCACCAAATTGTGACATGTGTAAAAAATCAATTGAGATTAACACTGGTCACTATTTGGTGTATGGAACACCAAATTGAAACAGCAAATGGAAACAAAAACAAGACCTTCACAGGCCTTAAAGCCTCATCGCTGTTTAGACTTCAGTTAAAGTTTGAAGCGAATGAGTCGAATATAGTCAACGAAAGTTAAAGGGTCGAATGTGAACGAAAACAAGACCTTCACAGATGGAAACTTCCAAATTAGAAGTTCTAGAAAAAAATAAAATTCTAAACTAACGCGCCTTTTGACCATATTATGGATATAAATGTGACAAAGTCACGTGTAGTGTATGAACTTAGAATACACAAAGTCCAAGATCCAGCCAAGTTGCACGAATTTTCCACGCAATCAGAAAAAAGGCAAGTTAATGAAATCAAATAAGGCAAATCTACACATAAATCCCCAATTCCCAAACTATCCATCAACAAACTCCCCCCTTCCAATTCATTTATCATCAAACTCCCTCCTTCAAACTTTTATATCACATAGCTACCTAATGGACAATTATACCCCTGTAAAACATTAATATATCAAATACAATTAAAAGCAGAAGATTACAGAGAAGAACGAAAAGTAGAACGAAGAACGAAAATTACATAGAAGACGATCGATTCTAAGCTTCACCTCCACAACGAGCATCGAACGAGAGATTAGTGCTTCACACATTTATTCCACTTGGCATCATCTCAACCGTATACTGTAAGAACGGCCACTTCACACTTTCGTTTTTCGACTTTTATTTTTCGATTTTTTGTGGCATTTTGGGTTAATGTAGAGATTAGGGCTTTCATAGTTGCATTTCTTGAAGGATTTCATGTCGGGCTTTGTTGATTACGGCTCGAATTTGGGTTTATGGCAAAATTAGGGTTTATTTCTTTCGTTTTTCGATTTGGGAACTTGGTATGTTTCAAATTAGGGTTGGTTAGCATCTAATTTCCCTGTTCGATGTAAAGGTACTGCATTTGTGACTGTCTTGGTACTGCTTGTATATGTTTTTTTGGTACCGTATTACATAATTAATGGTACCGTAGATTATCTGGTTTTTGTCACCAATCAAGAAATATTTACGAGATGACATCACGGTGTCATCCCAACCTTTTCAGAGAGACGATGATGGAACTAACGCTGAAGGAGGAACACAGAAAACTGCTAAAGCAAACTCCATTCTACACTTTCTTAGAGATGCCCAAGATGTCACAATCTTTTACAAGAATTGTGGCATTATTGATGCGCTATAATGTTGAGGAGAACACTTTTCAGTTCGGTGAGGATATAGACGTTATATTCTCACCGCAGGAGTTTAGTTTGGTGATGGGGTTGCATCATTTAGGGCAACCGTTGATCCCGATAGTAAATTTACGTCGTCCATCGTTGAACGCCATTTTGAGGGGAAAAATGGCAATGTAACACGAAAAAAATAATGAAGTTGTTGAAGTCCTTAGTTGGTGAGGAGGGGAAGGAGAATGTTGAGGATTTTGTTCGGGCTGTTATTCTTCTCTTATTTAATTGTGTACTTTTTCCGATGGGTAATTCAAAAAACCCATCTTTTGTTAATGTATACGTGGACGATCTAGAGGGTATTGGAGAATATGCTTGGGGAGCGGCAGTGCATAATTTTCTGTTGGAAGAGATGAAAGTTGCCGCTTCTTTTGAGAACGCGGGATCGAATGTGACTATCATGGTTGCACTATTGGGTTGATGGTAAGTTACTTTATTTATTTGTATTTTCATCTTATATTTTGTGTTTTTCCTATAACTCTAATGCGTGCGTTCGTGTTTATAGATGTGGGTGTATGAGCATGTGCCTTCGTTGGCACGAAAGAGGCAGCCGTATATGTTCCCGCGATGGTTCAATTGGGAATTCTGTCATGTTCCAAATGACAGTAGGATTGCGGAGACACAACTAGCTGAAATTACCAGTGTTCTTCCGATAATCCCTCGAAGAAACGAGATGAAGTTTGTGGAACCAATCGCGCAGATGCCAATGGTATATAACGTTTTGATAATGTTCAACACGAGTTCTCAAATAGTGCTTTCTTTTTATGTTTCTTAAATAGTAAATTTAATAATGTTTGTTTTCTTTAGGGTATTGGAGGGGAACGAGATCAAGAGGCTGAGACACGTTCCAAAATCAAGAACGATTTGAGAGCCCGTGTTGAACAGTTGGAGGTTGTGTTGCTGGGAAAAATTGAAGTAATTGAAAAGTTGAGAGCGATGATTCAGGGAGCGACAGGGGAGGCAGAGGGTGAGGGTGATGATGAAAAGTCAAGAGGTTATCAAGGGGCTAGTCATCAAGGCGGTGGCAGTAATGATGAGATTGCTGCATCGTTTGAATTAGACGATAGGGGTGTTGTTGGTGAGGGCTGGGATGAGGTGGCTGAGGTTGGAGAGGCTGAGGTGGTTGGTGTGGCTGTTGTGGCTGGTGTGACTGATGTTGCTGAGGTGGATGAGGTGCCAGTAGTGGCTCATGTAGCTGAGGTGGTTGAGGTGGCAGAGGATGAGGTGGGAAAGGTGGTTGATGAGGTGGCGAAGGCACAGGCTGGAAATGAGATGGCTATTGACGAGTCATTGGCAAACATAAGTATTGAGTTGAAAGCTGCTGAACCCGAGCCAATGACCGTGGCACCGTTAGCAGCATCATCGATAGCACGAACAGTGAGAGGCCGCGAAGATAGAAAGAAGAGGCAGTATTATGAGTTTACTACGCCAGGATCCTCCGATACTACGGCACCGAAGAAAAAAAGAAGAAGGTGAAAGAGAAGCTGGGAAAGAAAAGGTGAAAGAGAAGCTGGGAAAGATATGATCCTCTTAGTTTTGTGCCTTGTTTGTGTTTCTGTTCCAGGAAATTTTTTAGTATCTGAACAAACAACTATGTAGTACAATATTGCTAGATTTGAAGTATCAAAGCTTTCTTTATTGTAGTACCAACTCATATTTGTGGTACCAATATAAAGAATTTTGTAGTACCAACTTATGGACAGTTGCAGTGCCATATTTTAATATTTTGTAATACCATAACTAGGTTGTTTGTAGTATCTTTTACGTACCGTGCGAGCGGCTTCGAAATACGCCCTCTAATTTGTGGTACCAATATAGAGATATTTGCAGTGCCTCTACGTGTACAATTGTAGTACCAAAATTTATGTTGCTATAGTACCATCCGTAGGTGTATTGTAGTACCTTCGTCGTTCCATTCGTTTGAGTTTCGAAAACACATACATTCTTGATCATTAAAGCTTTAGAGCTTACATAATGCGGCAAATAAAATAAATTAAATATATGGCAACGTAAAATCTTGACAATGTGGTAAGATATTGTTACGAGCATCATTTAAGTAGAAAGAAAGTTGGTATTTCAATGTAACAATCCTTGATTCTAAATGTTAAGCCGCCTTTTTTTATACCAAATGATCAACTTAGTATGTTTAACTACCGTAACGCACTCACGGACCGAAAAATAACCCGAACGACGTCGAAATACGCCTACTCATATTTGTGGTACCAATATATAATTTTGTAGTACCAACTTGTGGACAGTTGCAGTACCGTATTATAATATTTTGTAGTACCGTAAGTAGGTTGTTTGTAGTATCTTTTACGTACCGTGCGAGCGGCTTCGAAATACGCACTCTAATTTGTGGTACCAATGTATAGAATTTTGTAGTACCAACATATGCACAATTGAAGTACCGTATTATAGTACTTTGTAGTACCATAACTATGTTGTTTGTAGTATCTCACAATACTCTTCGTAGACGTTTGCGGCAAATAACAAAAATTAAACGTATCGACTAAGAATGTGTCAATATACGCCAACTCTAATTTGTGGTACCAATATAAAGATTTTTGTAGTACCAACGTATGGACAGTTGCGGTACCGTATTCTAATACTTTGTAGTACCGTACCTAGGAAGTTTGTAGTGTCTTTTACGTACCGTGCGAGCGGCTTCGAAATACGCCAGCTCTAATTTGTGGTACCAATATAAAGAATTTTGTAGTACCAACGTATGCACAGTTGCGGTACTGTATTCTATTACTTTGTAGTACCGTACCTAGGAAGTGTGTAGTATCTTTTACGTACCGTGCGAGCGGCTTCGAAATACGCGCTCTAATTTGTGGTACCAATATAAAGAATGTTGTAGTACCAACGTATGGACAGCTGCGGTACCGTATTCTAATACTTTGTAGTACCGTACCTAGGAAGTTTGTAGTATCTTTTACGTACCGTGCGAGCGGCTTCGTAATACGCCCTCTAATTTGTGGTACCAATGTAAAGAATTGCACAGTTGAAGTACCATATTATAATGATTTGTAGTACCATAACTATGTTGTTTGTAGTATCTCACAATACTCTTCGTAGACGTTTGCGGCAAATAACAAAAATTAAACATATCGACTAATAATGTGTCATAACCTATCGGCAACATATCGACAAAAGAATGTGCCGTAACCAATACAAAAGAATGTGTCATAACCTATCGGCAACATATCGACAAAAGAATGTGTCATAACCAATAGAGAACATATTGACAAAAGAATATGCCATAACCACAAAAGGATGGCATAACAACCATCTGGACAAAACGACAAAATAAACACAACAAAATACATGCAAAATACGGGCAGGTAAGCTATGTAGCAACGGCTTCTTTACACGTACGACGATTATGCCCATATTTTCCACATATTTTGCACTTGTTTCTATTTTTATCAACTTGTGAAGGGTACCTCCGCATCTTTCGGCGACCGGGCATAACACGGATGTCTGGATCACGAATATACTCTCTATCAACGGCTTGAGCATTCATCTCGTGCGTCGGAATAGGGTTGATGACAGCGCGATATGCATCCCTATACTTTTGAGATCGGAAATATGGATCACAGTAGTCATAAACAGATAGTCCCATCGAACATATACACGCCACCGCATGCTTACATGGTATCCCATAAACATCCCATTCTTTCAAAGTTGCGTAAATACTTTCAAACGGAACCTGAAACTTTATCCAGTCATGTCGTGAATCGATGTCCGGCCATCTTCTTTGGAGGGTTACATATAAATCTATTAGAGTCGTTGTTTCATTGATCATCAATAAATATGTGCTCTTCTTATAGTCACACAATGCAAACAGCGTGAGCCCACCAAAGACATTTGTAGACAACATAGCTCCATATAATAGGACCTGTTAAAATTAATTCGACATATGATATTTCTAGAAAGCTTCAAAATGTACTTCATATAATAAATGTGAGTACGGTAATTCGACATGCTTTGGTACTGCATATAACAAATTGCTTTAACCAATAAATTACCCAAAATTTAACCAAATACTCACCTCCCTCGACACCCACAATATGCTAATGGTAGGAAATGGAGGAGAAAATCAAACTTTTTACAGCTCGACCCCCAAAACACGACACCCACAGCTCGACACCCAATTTAGGTCAATCTCACTGCCACAAACGTTCACTGTGCACCTCAGCGGAGCGTTCTCGAGCTCAATTTCATTCGATCGATCTCAAATCCGTTCGCTCGAGTCAAGAACCTCGACGAGTAACCCTCGGTGCAAAAAAAAAAAGGAAAACTTACCTGGACCGAGAAACCCACAGTGATTGGAAAGGGTAGGAGCTTTTCCGGCAAGGCAAGAGGTGATGGTTGAAATCCTTTTCCGGCGAGGCAGAAGCTTTTCCTCGAGCTCAAATCCGTTTCCCTACGGCCTTCGCATAGAAGTTCCATAGGTGATGGTTGAAACGTGTGTTCTGATGGTTGAATTGGAGAAGAAAATATTTAAAAAATAATAAATGAGGGGCAAAATCATCCATTCATGTAAGTAGGTAGTGATGTGTAAGAATGTTTTGATTTAGGGAGTTTAGTAAAAAATAAAATGAAATGGGGAGTTAGTTGATAGAAAGTTAGGAAATGGGGATTTAATTGAGGTTGCCCCATCAAATAATGACATAAATTTTATTATAATTATCCTCCCGCTGTCGAATATTAAAGAATGGCCAATGGAACCAACCATGTCAGCTCTTTCTCTACCTATATATACAAGGCATGATAAGCTCACCATCTTCATTCCACACACATAAACACATATAAAAAGTAAATTCAAAAGTCGATTTGATTCTTTTTGGAAAAAAAAAAAAAAAGGATGGCAAACAACGACAAGGTAGTATGCGTGACCGGTGCAAATGGATACTTGGCTTCTTGGCTCATCAAGCTCCTACTCGAACGCGGTTACACCGTTAGGGGCACCGTTCGCAGTCTCCGTAAGTATATTCGATCTTTGACGATCCGTGTGCGTGTTTATATATATATATATATATATATATATATATATATATATATATATATACTTCATCAAAATCTAATTTTTGAAAAAAAAATTATTTACATAATTTCTCAGGGGACACGAAGAAATATGAACACTTGACGTCCCTCGAAGGAGCCAAGGATCGATTGAAGATGTACGAAGCGAGCTTGACCGAAGAAGGATCCTTTGATTCCGTGATCGAGGGCTGCGGAGGCGTTTTCCACGTTGCGTCTCCGACAATCCAAACCGCCGAAGACCCACATGTTCGTATATATTCTATGACTTTTCTCATGTCTGTGTGTTCTAACATTTAAATCTTGCATGTTAAATGACCACTTTTGATCACTAAACGTTTTAAGTGTAAGGGAGTGTATCATATTTTGATTTTATATATTATATGTCCTGATATATATACATACACATATATATTGCAGAAAGAAATCGTTCATCCGATAGTGAACGGAACCCTAAATGTACTAAAGGCGTGCAAGAAGGCGGGATCGGTCAAGAGAGTGGTGTACACATCTACGTTGGCTACCGTTGTGTTCAACAAGAACCTTCAATGGTTCGCGGGAGTTACTGTCGACGAAACGTCGTTTTCCGATCCCGAATTCTTGGAACAAGCAAAGGAGTGGTATCAGATGGCGAAGACGGTAGCGGAGAAGGCCGCGTGGGATTTTACAAAGGAGAACGACATTGATATGGTGACTATTCACCCGGGCTACCTCATGGGTCCGTTGCTCTCGAAAACCCTATGTTCGACCTCGGAGTCCCTCTTAGCTCTCATCCAAGAGGCTCGGGAATTATTTCCTCACGGGATTTACACGTACGTCGATGTAAGAGACGTTGCTCTCACGCATATCCTCGCGTACGAGAATCCCGAGGCTAGCGGAAGGTACAATGTTGTCGGGACGGTAGCTCATTCCCACCAAGCTCTTGCGATAATGCATGAAATGTTTCCTTCTATCAAGAATCATTACGCGTAAGTCTTCTTTTTTTTTTTGTAGCAAAAACTCTTTGACCAATAGCATATACGTATTATTCTTTTTGTTTCTTAATTATTACAGTGACAGAGAGAATAATCCTACTGAAGTTCCTTTCCTCATCTCAAGAGAAAAGACTGAAGCTTTGGGAGTGAAGTTCACTCCGCTCGAAGAGAGTCTTAGAGACAACGTCTTGAGCTTCAAGGAGATGAAGTTTCTTGAACTTTGATTTTGCTTATTATCTGGTTGTTGTTGTTGATGATTTATTTCACTTTAATTTGAGCCCCTCGGAATAAACACTATCGTTTCATTTGTTTCTTTTGTATGCATTTCATGTTTGTATACCCTTGTGATCTAAGTTTGGTGTGTCTTGTATTTGTAATAAAGCTATTGTGACTTATTGCTATTTTTGCTATACTAGAAATAATTTGAAAAGACAAAGTTGTTCGTACCCGGATACATTTTTTGGCCGTTGACTTGCGAGGATTTTGCATTTGTTCACTGTGTCGTCACGCTCTTCGCAAGATTTCGAAGGCTGGTCGAAGTTGTATCCTTTGTTAGAATCCACATAGCCTTATGTAAATGTATGTATATACATGTGAGAACTAAAATGAACAAAATCCCAATTATATTACTACCTGCAGAGGGACTATGTTGATTACAGGCTGTAGACATTCCTCAACACTTAGGAACTTCGATTATGCGACAAGATCTGCCTACACAAACCAATGTTGCATCGCCTTACTACACGTAGCTATAAACCGAAGTTGTAATTTTGAGTGATCTATATATGAAATGATGCAGCAGACGAAAATTTTCCCGTGACAAGCTTTCACAAAGAACACATCCCACTGAAGTAAGTAAATATAACTTGAAGAATGTACCAAGTCATAGCAGGAAAAAAATCAACCTCTCATAATTGGTGATGACTCCATTGTGAACAACAAACCACGAATTCGTTTCCAGGTTTATTTTAGTCTCTGCAACTTCTGCAGAGTTGACAAATTTAGGGTTACTACAATCAAAGGTAATAGCAAGCATTGCAGGTCTCATCCGGCTAAGACCTTAATCGCATCAACCAAAATCAAAATGCCCCGACTCCAAAGCACCGAACTCAAATTCATAAAGAAACGGCTGATATAAACAACGAAAAATTCACCAAAATGCCAAGCATGTCGATTCAACCTAAACAATCAATTTTTCTTTCTATCGAGCTGACCTCGGTAAACGGATTCGACGATCGAATTGATGTTCCCTTCCTGGCGAAAAACAAGAGGAGGAGGAGCGAAATCGCCATTTCCGGAAGAAGGCGCTGAATCCATGGAAATCCACGCGGAATCGTAGCCTCTGCACTCCAAGCGACGCCGGCCGTTGAACAACACTTGGAGAATGTAACGCCTCTCTCCGATCACATTGACACGTACGCAAATATTCCACGCATTTGCTTTCTCTTTACGTCTCGTTTTTGTATGATGATTGTTGTTCTGATCGCAGCAATTAGGAGGATTTGACCCTCTTTGACATTCTGTTTGAACAGTGGGAGAAAATTGCACTTTCGACCCCGAAAAATCGCCTTATATTATCTACTACCCTAGTTATTATCTTCTAATAATATATCATCGCGTGCAATTAACTATATTTCCATATTAATACAATTGATTTTGCTTTATACAATATTTTAATTCTGCCTCCACATTGGGTGCAATATATTGAGCATCTTTGATGTTGACTATTTTCTTAGCCAGCGGCCCGGCAATGTTATATTTTTTGTAATATTTTGCTATACTAAAGGAACCAAATTATTTTTAATATTGTCATTATTATTTATTTAAATCATGATTATATATATATATATTATCACTGTAATTAATGGTGTAATAATATGGTACGGTAAATTATTACCACAGCCCATTCACCAAACTCAATAGTTGTTGCCACGACATCATTTAATGGAACACTATGGGATATTTCTTTATTGTTATTATATAATATTTTGACATTGACTTGAGAGTGTAGACAGGATGAGGTGGAAATACAGTCATACAACTGTATTTTTTGTTATTTTCTTGTTTGTTTCCGAATATTATTATAATATCTTATGCCACTTGGAACAAATCTGCATGCAAAACTAGAGGTCTCACGTATCTTGGATAACGTTTGGGAAAATGCAAATCATGTAATTGGACATCGTATTATATGAAAATTAGTTAAAGATTTAGCACACCTTGTCTAAAAATAAATTCTAATGAGTAAAAAATAATATATCATAATTTAAAGTGAGGTACAAGGTTTAAAGATGGTTTGATGTTAAAGTTTGAAAAATCCATAACACCCACCGCCTGTTATATTTTATTCTTTTTGGTATGTATGCAATACAATAATATTTTAGAGAATATTGATTTGAATTTATTTCTTAAACGAAAAATCCATCACACACCGCTCAACTTGCTTTTCAATAATATTCTCGAATTTTCCACGTGTATTGAGAAAGGCGGGTGCACAGTCGACTATACCGTGGACCTCCACACACAGCATCACACCTCGGCGGCTACCCAATATTTTTTTTTTCCTTAAGTATGTTTTTTTTTTCTTAAGTATGTTTATCAATGGTCTTTGCAAACATTTCATTCGCTAATAATATTCCAGGGACATCAGCGCGTGCGCTACACCGAAAACCAAACCGCACGTGGCGTAAAGCTCCAAAAAATGCAGAAGTGTTGTCAGACAAAGATATCAAATGGTTTCTACAGAAGACATCGTCACCAAAAGCCCACTCGCATCACACCCAATCACCAACAAAATCTAACGCTCCTCTAGCTGAGAATCAACCTCCTCGTTACCTCCACGCGCCGCCGCCGCTGATGGGAACAGCCGAATCCGTAAGTCTCGACCATGAAAAACAGCTTTTGCTAAATACACCCACGCACGCACACCTTTTTGCTGATTCTTAAAACGAAAATGAAACAACGGTTTCTAAATAAAGTCGTAGCTGAGATTCTTTCCTAAAACTTGCCCGGAAGATGTTTGTGGTAATTTCTATACGAGTCGTGTAACTGTTCATCAGTTTTGCCCAGCATTCTCTTTGTAAACGTATAATTAGTAGGCGAAATTCAAAGAAAAATCTCTGGATTTCCTCTCCTTTTCACCGATTAACGGAGAATTAGAAGAACATAGTCGGTTGAATTTCTTAACTTTTTGGTGGGTCGTTTTGGTTTAGGCTGTGGAGCTGCACAGAAGGAGCACAAACGACGCCGTTGAAGAAGAAGAAGAACCGAGGGTGATTAACAGAGGATTAGATGAAGATCTTGAGAAAGGTGAGATGAACAAGAACATTCGAGAATCTGCTAATCAAGCACCTTCCACCAACGAAGAGCTCCACGTGTCAAGAATGCAAAGATTGAGCGCCACAAATCCTCTAAGATTAGTCTTGGAAAATGCAACCAGAGTTGCTTCACCGTCTCCTAATATCAACACCGAGCAAACTCATCGCCACGGTCACAGCCACAGGCCTTCACCGTCTCCATTGCAGAGTGAACCACAGCCCCGTTCTGTACCCGACCCACAAGTAAGATAAACCCATTTTCAGTCAAAGATTCGATTTTTATCTCAGAGTTTATGAATTGGATTGGATATAAATCGTGGGCTCAAGTAAGATAATCCCGATATCTATCAAAGATTCGATTTTTATCTGAGAGTCTATGAATTGGATATAAATATGGGCTCAAGTAAGATAATCCCGCTGTCAATCAAAGATTCGATTTTTATCTTGGGAGTTTATGAATTGGATATAAATCATGGGCTCAAATAAGATAATCCCGTTTTCAATCAAAGATTCGATTTTTATCACGGGGTTTTTATGAATTGAACAATAAATCATGGGCTCTGTTTGTTTTCTGTTGTTTGTAACAGCCACCACCCGTGGTGGTATACTCGTTGAACTCGAGATCCTACACGAACAAGATCTCCCTCTTCCTATTCGTCATCCACACGATCGTAGCCGTCGGATTGGTCGGTTTCCTAATCTTCAAAGGCATCCAAGGCCTCCTCGAAGAAGGAAGGGCAAAAAGGACCGAAAAAAGGGTGCTGAAATACTTCCTACCTCAAGTCGAAGCCGCCTCGTTCCTCAGCATAACCCTCGCAATAATCTGGCAAAAAGTGGTGAGAATTTGGCCCAATTTGATGGTCCACTTCATCATATGGAGCTCTTTCTTGCTCACGTTAGCCGCCGGGATCCTCTTGATCTGCCTCCAAACACCCGCCACCGACGGGATCGGAGTCGTGTTCATCGCGTTCTCGATAGGCAACGGGCTCTACGCGTGTTGGGTGACTCAAAGGACGGGTTTTTGCTCCAAGATCTTCATCAAAGCCCTCGAACCGGTCCCGAAATTTCGGGACCTGAACCGCCCCACTTACTGCATGCTCGGTGCGGGATTTGTATGGATGTCGATTTGGATCCTCGCGGTGATCGGTTCGTTGAATTTCTACGTACCGCCATTGATTATCATCGTGTTGATTGTGAGCCTCATGTGGACCACCGAGGTGATGAGGAACGTTGCGAACCTCACGGTGAGTAGGGTGATTGCACTTTATTACCTAAGGGGGATGCAATCGAGCACCAACATTTGCTTCCAACGGGCGTTGTCTAAAAACCTCGGGAGCGCGTGCTTGGGGTCTCTTTTCGTGCCCGCGATTGAAGCTTTGAGGATCGTGGCTCGGGGCTTGAACTTGCTCGAGGGGGAGGACGAGTTCATGTTTTTTTGCGCGCATTGTTGCCTGAGGGTCATGGAATCGTTTTTCAGGCGGGGAAACGGGTGGGCTTACGTCCAGGTAAATTTTTAAAGATTATTCGTCTTATGTGATTTGTTACGAAATTCAAAATAAAGGAGTCGCCAAATCAGGACCGGCGTAGTTAATTGCAAAATTAGGGAAGCTGATAAAAGCATTGAAGGACCACCTTCACCTAAAAGGTGAAGAGAGTGCTTCATATTTTTAAAATTTATATATTTTTATTTTCAACACGTTCCATCACGACTAGATTGATTTTTGTTATTTATAATGGGTGTTGTGAGGATTCGTACCCAAGACGACCTCTTTGACGCCTCAGCTCTCTCTGTTATCATGTTGAGTGAACACTTCAGCTAAAACTTAAAACCTTGAAAAGAAAAGGGTGTATCATGTTTTTTAAATTTATATATTTTATTTCTAACAAGCAGCTCCCCGAAATTAGGTTTCCTAAGCATTGTATCTTCAATTTTGAAAGTTAGTGTCTTGAACTCGTGGGACGAAAAAATTAGTTATATTCGGAGAAAAATACCAAGAAAAATAACGGTATTTCGGCGGGCGCAGATTGCGACATACGGAAAAGGGTTCGTGAAGGCGTCGCAAGACACGTGGGAGCTCTTCGAGAAGAGAGAAATGGTGCAGATTGTGGATTCGGACATAACGAGCGCCATCTGCTTCCTCACCGGTGTCTGCAGCGGCTCCATCTGCACGATCGTGGTGGCCGCGTGGACCTCCTCAGTGCACAAGGGCTACATCGGGACCCTCTCGGTTTTAGCCGCCTTCATCGGGTACCTAATGGTAATAAAAGAATATACTTCTTCTACCAACCTTTTCTTTTTCAAATTGAGAATAAAGCGTTTATACTATGTATGTATGCCTTTATTCCGATTCTATATTAAAGATTGGGGATTTTTTATTTTTTTAAATGATTATTATTATATTTTGGGTGAATAACAGACGAGGATTGCAATGGCGTTGCCGCATGCTTGTGTGAGCTGTTACTACGTCTGCTACGCGGAGAATCCCGACAACAGATTGTTCGACGAGACCATACCGCACCGGATCGAGCTGATTAAATCGGGTCGGGACATGGTGGTGCCGACGCCTAGGGTTCCTCGCCGGTTTCAGGGGTAAAATGGTCATTTGACGATCCCATTTTGTACATCTGGTTAATTTAAGTTCGGTGTATTTTTAATTGTATTTGTTCAAATTATTTTGTATGTCACATGCTAATAAGTACATGTTTAGGATGTCCTTGTGCTGTTGAGTCTACACTTTCTTGCACGCGCACAAAGGGAACACTAATTGCAGTTGAATTCAAGATTCCGTCTTTGATGTGTTTTTTGCCTGATATCTCCGTCTTCTTGATATTTTAAAATAAAAATATCACCTTGCTATTCAATCTAATACACAGTACAATCAAAATTTCCCAAGGGAAGAGTTAGGTAGCATTAAATTAAATAGAGAGTTTAAACGATGTCACAAAATAAAATAAATTCGTTACCGTTGCACGTTTAAATTAAAACCAAATCTGTATATAAGAAGATATATAGTGCGTACCAAAAAACACACTTAGAAAAAAAAAAGGAATTAATCGTCTTACCCGAAAACTACGGTAGTTGGTCTCCTAGTAAAAGATCCCGAGACAAAGTCAATGACAACGGATATCACAGGCATATGATAATATAAACCAAAATCTTCATGACTTTCATCAGATGATTTATCATCTCATGTTTTGCCTCGTCTTTATCATTCTCTTGAGTGTTGCTAACCAAAAGTTGCATTCGTCCCAATCACTTGTAGTGAGGAGCACCTTGTTAAATAAATTAAATAAAAAGTAACACAATTTCTTCATCATCATCTAATAATAACAAACCTCAATGGCACATTTTAAGTTAATATTTGAAAGGAAAATATTTTTTACCTGGATTTGAAGAGCGGTACCGTAATCACCGTTGTCCAGTGCTTGACAGAGCTGCACGAGCTTCTCTGCAGCGTTCTTCGATATGTCTAAGCTGTTGAGCTTTGCGAATAGGGCCCCAAGCTTCTTCGAGTTGTCCTCAATCTCCCGCTTCTTAGCTGGATTTGCCCGTGCTCCTCCCAAAGCTTGGCTTGTCTCGTTGAAGAGACGAGTTAAAATTGCAACTACGGGCTTCTGCTGAGCTGTAAAACATTCATTCCGAATAGAAATTAGGAAGGTGAATGAGTAAAATAAAATACTCTCCAATAGTATCCATACTATTTTCTTTCTTTCTTGGTGCCAAAAATGATGGTAAGGTTTAATTTTTATTTTTATTTCATAGGATATTTTTCTGTCTTGATATTTCAATCCCACGTCGGATAATTCAACACACCCGACTCAATTAATATATCGAAGAGACAACTTCACCTATCACTGAATGGTTTTAGGATGAAGCCCTTAATTTCTAATATTCTGGTCAAATAGTTTGGACAGATATTTCAAAAACCCTTGGTCACTAAAGAGAATGCAAGGGATGTGCACTGCACCAAATCGACTTTAGACCGATAAAAAAGAAATCGTGCTGGAAGCAAACTAGAAATTCGACCATCCAATGTGGTTAAGAGGAGCAACACAACATACCAAAATCAATTTCAGTGAGACATTACGAGGCGAGATTAAACAAAATCATGTTTTTATCTATCAAATATCTAAAATATCAATTAAAGGATAGATAGAGAACGTACCAGGAACCTTCGAAGTATCAACGGTCTGTACAGTGGGTGGTGGAGCAGCGGGTGCAACCGGTGCTTGCACTTGAGCGGGCTGAGGAGGACCCTGAGGTTGGACCGGACCCATCCCTGGTCTTTGACCCCCGGGATTACTCGGAGGCATAAATCCTTGCATCGTAGGAGTACGAGCTCCAACCTGAGGCATCTTCTGCATGGGGTTGTTGGGCGGACCGAGCTGGGACACGTTGGAACCATATGCAGGCTCGGGTGGACCGGCTTGATAAGAAGGGTTAACAGAACCCTGATCGAAACAAACAAAGAAAAGGTGAAAACTAAGAATTTTGAGTGCTCGTATAAACTTAAAAAATAAAATAGTAGTCGATCGTACCAAAAGATCTAACATAGGAGGTGAAGGGATTAAAGTAGCTTACCGCGTATAACTGGGAGCCCAGAGATTGTGGCTGTTGATACAGCTCCACGTTCTTCAACATAGGTAGGTTAGCGGGATCGAACTTTGCAGGAGCGGGCTGGGTATTAACGGGAGGTGGAGGAAAGTTTCCCTGCTAAAATAGGACCGAGGTTATATCCGTTTAGAGAAAAGCTAAATTTAGGGCCAAAATAGCATTTTGAGAAAACTTTACAGAACAAAATATTGATTTATTACCACTGGAGCCTGAGGTGCTAGAGTAGGAATGAACATGGAAGGCAGGGCCGTACTAGCCTGTTGATAGGTGAGAGGAGGAGCCTTATAATCCCTTCCAAATGGAGCAGCAGATGGCTGCTGATAGTTCTCAGGGTACGAGCTATTGGGGATTGTTGGTAGCATTTGAGGTGTAGTATCCTAATGGTGATTTGCAAGAAAAAAGACATGTTAGAAATGGGAATCAGCAAATGAGACCAATTTAAATACTAGAAAAGATGGAAGAAAAAACCTGATTATAATGTTGAATGGCACCATAACTTGATTGATCAACCCCATATGTGTGTTCAGTTTGTAATTGGCTAGTCTCGTAAGTCACAGTTTTTTCGACTTCTTTTTCTGCGAATATTGGAAAACTCAGTATGCCATGTGTCATGTTAAAACTATTTGGAGGCTTTATTTTTGCAAATCTGAATTACATTTTCCCTAAGTACGCCTCCACAGATGGTTATACAGCTTGAGGCTTTTCCATTTTTCTTTTATGTGAATTTACAAGAAATATGACATGATACACGCACCTGTCTCAATCGAGCATGCGATGCGGTCTCGCAGGATAGCAAGTTCAGTAGACAATTCTTGGGTACCAAGAAGATCCAAATACTGCATAGCTGTTGTGAGAAGACCCTGACTTGCTAATATTTCAGCATACTTCTCAACTAGCTTACATATGGAAGCACTAAATCGTTTCTGCCCACTAGCCAAAGCAAAGACAATAGTCTTCTCCATCAAATCCTGTATGATTAAAGTGCTATATTTAATATTTATGTATATAATCCATGTAAATGCCACCGGCAGACGGTATTTAGTTTTAAATACTCACCTGAAGCCGATCAACATAGGGCTTTCCCTCCTGATCTTCAGACAGCTTCTTTGACCATATTTCCACAGCTTTGTCTATATTACCAGCACAAATATAGCACTGTGTTGCAGCTGCTGTTTCACCAGCAGCCATTAGCCTTGCAGCCAGTGTGTCACATAACAGAGTCCACTCATCGGTCTGTGCAAACTGAATGGGAGCCATATGCCAAATAAAGTTTCATTAGATGCAATCACGATATCATGGGAAAGTATAAAAAGATTTGCACACACTATTAATTTCATATATAGCAGCATACAAGGCATTACTATTAGATTGGTTGACCAGAACACCAGCAAAGCCGTCTTATTCAAGCAACAATGAAAATATGGACTTGCTTATAAAATCATAATGAATATGTGTAGTGAAAACGATCAAGGTCCCAAAACGAAAAGTTGCATTTCCTGCAACTAATTGTTCTATCTACTATTTGTTACCCATGGTTAATGACCACTCATCAGGGCATTCAGAAACTAGCATCAGTCACAAGTTATTCAAATAACTCTAGAGCTTTGACACAACACTGAATTAATGAGATGGGCCCAGAATGCAGAATGGAATTAGACATCTTGACTAGGGCAGGTGACAACATAAATGATTTGCCCATGTAAACTACGCAACTACATTTTCAAGCACAATCAATTTAACTCTTTTTGGGAAGAAGGGACTCACAGTACAGAAATGTGCAAGTGTTTCCTTCCACGATTGTAGGGGCCTGGTCTTGGCTATGCTCATGAGATCATTGTTTACCATGGCATAAACAACCTGATCCATTGAATATATAAGAAAAATAAGCAAAATAGAAGGCAAGAGGTTTGCAACAGGAAAAAGAAGAGGTCCACCAAGCTTGGAAGCTGATAATACTAACACATCTTGGCTACCTTAAGGTAAGATGAGTGTGATGTCTTGAGGTACTGATCGCGTGTCTTTTCCCATAAGGAACCACCGCCAACATTGGCAATGACCAAAGCATCTGCCCATCTATTGGCAGAAATGCACTGTGCAACTGCACCCTTATAATCGCCAACAACTAATGCACGCTGAACAGCGTCATCAAAAGAAGGATCAGAACTCTCCTCCACTCCATTAGTGATTTCTTGCTGTGGTTCCTTTACAGGCTCAACATCTACAAATTCAGTCTTAGAATTGGACACAGGTGTATCAGCCTTTGGACTTGGGAGATTGTTAAAAAAATCTTCGCCATTATCAGTTGTAAGCAAGGTAGATTCCTCATTCCTAGAAAATCCTTCTTTGATAGCTGAGCTATCATCGAGACCAAGATCATTCATGTTATCAGACACATCAGCCTGTAATGCATTGTCTTCTTCAGCAGGAAGGCTGAAACCAAGATGGGAAAGAAGCTTCGACCTTGCGGTGCCGTCCTCATTGAACATAACCTTCATGAAACCCCATATTTCTCTCTCCTCCTCGGATCTAAGCAGAAAAAAAAAAGTTAAACAAAACTTCGAAGCTGCATTGTCCCCCATAACGCCACCGATATAGCACAAATATGAAGGGAGAGAAACATACTCAGATTCTTGAGATTTGTTTTCACAGAAAAGTTTCAGTGCTGCTCTGTCCCCGTTTTGTATAGCAGTTTCAAATTCGGTAGATCGACTAACTAAACCATGTTCCGTCACTAAATTGTGTACCAAAACCTGAAATGTGAAAATAAGATCAGATCAGAAAATTGCCAGAGGACGTACAGATTAAAGATCATAAGCTACCTCCGAAGATCCAGCCCCAGATTCAGCAGAGTGAAACGAAAGAAGCTTGCCCCCAAAACCAAATGAAACTCCGGATTTACGCTTGTACCATTTTGGTGCCTTCAAAGGAGCTGCATAGTTGTGTGATTAACATAGAATAGCCCATGGAACCAACTAAAACGACTTCCCTCATGATCATATAATGGGGTGGAGGAATATGTGCGTTATTTAAAAATAATACAAAGTAATAGATACAACTACATATAATCGGGTTGATGAATTTACCGAAGCAACACAGAAAAGTGAAAAACTTCACTCCTCCATAATTTCAGGCCAAAAATAAAATTATGGATCTCTAATGTGCAACAAATTAAAAAATGAATGACATGGATTGATGAAGAGTATTTTGCTTCAAAACAATTCTCAATTAAAAATTTTCACCATAGATATGGGCTAGATCCAAATTGAATACCTGCTCCATAATCACTCTCTCCGAGCCCATATCGACCAGCGCCCTGAAGTTAAAGCAGATGATTGTCACAAGGCCTTGAGAGCCAAAATAGTTGTACAGATAATTAACTGATTCCACCCAAATCCTAATCACATTTGATTCTCATAATATCAAAAGGTTTTGCAGCCATTTCACAATGCATTAACTCCAAACATGGTGAAATGAAGGATAAAGAAAAATGAAAATTTTAATATGAAAATATGCATATACAGTTTATTGGAGGACCAAATAATCTAAACAGCTTTCAGGACTCACTTTCAGTATCTCCTAGTTCCACTAGGCCAAACATACTAGCTTCAAAGTTGATTTTAAAAAGACCACGAGTTTGCCCCACTCAATACAAGTAAACAATAATCAACAAAAGCAGAATAAATTTCAAAACATAAAAAATCAGTAAAATATGTCATAATGGCCAACCTCTATGTTATATATGCCAATTTTCCCATCAAATGAAGACGCTGAAATGACTCCAGGAATCTTGTTATACCAGTGAACATCAAAATTCCAGTTTGTTCCAGCGGGCAATTCAGCCACAGTCTACAAACGGTATCCAAGGTCAAATTGAATTTTTATTTTTACCCAAGACTGTCCAACTCAAAAATAGATTAAAAACTGAAACCAGCAACCACAATATTCACCTCTCCAGATACAGTGTCCCAGCAAATAGTACGGTTATCTTTCGCACATGTTAGCAAATAAGAGCTCTCGTTGGGGCACCATGACATAGCAATCACACCTGATGCAAACGCAAAAACACTTCTTAATTAAATAAAGTAGGAACAGTAAATTGGAAAAAAGTAATATGTGTCTACATTAACATAAATGTATTTGATAAAAATCACCGGCATGGTGACATTAACAGAAGACAATTGCACAACTAAGAAATTGACAGCAAAAAAAAAAGTTTAAAGAGTGTCTCAGTTATATTCTTCTTTGCAAGTTAATGAGGTTAACATCTAAAAGTGCACAAAGATGAAATTAAAGTGTTCCAATATTGTATACCTTTAGCATGCCCAGCGAACTCTTTTACTGGAGACATTATATTTCGCATATCCCATAACTGAAGACGAAACAAGGGCTTGATTACAAGTTTCTCATGAGACCCTAGTGAATGAAAGGCTAGGATGTATATTATTTACCCTGAGGGAAGGTGAACTATCATCATCTGAAGCAACAATGAGCTGAGTAGCAACCTCAGGATGCCACTGCAAAACAGAGCACCTTCTCCTAACTGAATCTGAAAAACTGCAATGCAAAGAAATTGTGAAAATGTTATATAAATTTTAAAGGAACAACAGTAAGTCCATTTAATGAAAACCAAGGTACCTTATCACTGGCTTTTGCTTCTTAAGATCCCAGACAACTGTAATTACATAACTTTCTATTATTCCAAGGCTGAATTTGCAAGATTTAAATGCAAAAAAAAAAAACAAAGAGAACTTAATCCTTCTCACCAGTTGTCCCGTTATATGATGTCGATGCCAATATGTGTTGAACCTTGCTATTCCAGGATAAAAATGAAATTTCTCCTTGTGTAGCAGATCCACTACCCTGTAAAACAATTGATGATATGAGTTCACAGAGTAAAAAATGAAGATGAACCAATAAAAGGGCTTAACTCCCAGTCCCAAGAAAAGGCCTTATCACCCAAAAGTCGCCAAGACACCCCCAATCCCGTCCCAAAAGAACAAAACCACTGATGTGGCGCAAATATAAATACCATTCAATGTTACAAATTTTGCAAAGAATCGAACCAATAAATTAACCTGACCTTAAGAGGTGGAAAATGAGTTGGTTCTTTTGGTTTTGATACATCCCATATATAGATTTCACCTTCATCAGCACCAGAAGCAAGAAAATTCGGCGAAAGAGAATTGAACTCCAAGCCACGAACCTGTACATCAAGGTTAAAGATGTTAAATTGAATACAAACTAAAATTAATGGAAAAGAAATAACGCATAGAACAAAAGTAACGCAGAAAGCACAAACTTACAGGTCCTTTGTGTCTTGAAAGAGTTTTTACAAGAGCATTATCACTAACATCAGAACCTTTTTTGTCAGTGTCGGAACTGAAAATAGGGAAAACATCGCAATGTTAACATAAATTATAAATATCCAAAATTCGATCGTTTGAGATGCAAATAAAGGTTCCAAGAAATCAATAAACTGAACATCACAACACAACAAATCTTTTGCTCAGTTCAGAAGCAATATAAGATGTCAGTGCCTATCCAAAGAACAGCTAAACAGAGCAAAGCTTTCAGGAACAGCAAAAATAAATTTATCTTTTCACTAATTCATTGCTTCCCATGCAGACAGTAAATAAGAATCACTATTAACATCAATATAACAAATACTTGGCCTCAAACAGTGAAAACAGCCACCAGTATCCCATAGAAAAAGTAAACAACAAATTAAATAAATTTGACACAAAAACTCACGAGATCAGGGCCTTAGGATTCCAAACCCCAATATTTCCATCCACAAGCCCTCCAGCAATCAATCCAAGCGGATAATCATCCGAGTTCGAGGGCCCTTTTCCCCAAGACAGCCTATTGAACCTCTCCGAGCTCGGAGTCGTGCCGGCAAGGACCAAATTTCGATCGTCCGACGCAAAATTGAGCTCGAAAATGTCCAGATTAGCCGACGAGCTGAACTGCAGATCCACGGCTCCAGCCATCGTGCCCGCCGCCATGTACCCTCCGTCCGGAGAGAACGCCGACGACGCCGATCTGTTGGCCACCTTTATACACCACTCCATCTCCGAGACGATGGAAAAATCGATCGATCCGAACCAAAAATTGAGGAACTGATCTGTGTTTTATCGATCGTACGGCCTAGTGCAGATCTGTGATTTGAGGAAGAATTATATGACAGTATAGATCGAGCGAGTGGGTTCGCATCGCACATAGGTTGCGATACGATTAGCAATAGCGGGGATAAAATGGGAAGTGCAATGTGTGACGTAATTGACAAAGACCTTCTTGCCCCTCCCTAATTGGGCTAAGCCCAACTGTTTGATTAGCCCATTAAAGTGCCCACCAAATTATCAGAGAAAAATCCAAACTGTATTAGCTTTTACTTTTGGACGAAAGATATTCACACGCAGGTTTCAAGTTTAGATTTATTTAATGCAAAGATTTGGACTTTAATTCAAATGTTACGGAGTAATTCAATAGAAATGTAGTATATTTAGAACTATGACACGTGTCCATTTTTTTAGTTAAAAATATTAGTTTTAGTTGTTTTTAAAATATATATTAATTGATATTAATGATCGATTTATCATAACCAAGTCATTCACCCATCCACAGGATAAAACAAAAGAAGATTTTCCCCTATACAATTATTAGACAATTAAGAGTTAAGACTCTTTTCGTTGCACGTAAAAATAAGTCCGTTTAAAAATTAATTGTTGTGTATATGGTCGATTACGTACGATGCAAATTGCAACCGCAACCGTAGTCGTTTCGTTTGTTATATAATTAGCAAATATTCCAACTGGAATTCTTCTTGAAATTGATTATCCGTTAAAAATAGCACTTTTTTCCGTTTTTCAAGAAACAATCTTTGAATTGCTGACTGGGACTGAGAGTGCGAGAGACCTAAAGGCTAAAACCCTCTCTCTCACGCGCTCGACGTCATCAATGGCGGACGCGAACGCCCCCGGCGATCCCTCCACCGAACGCGGCGAAAAGCGCAAGCACGATTGCCCATCGCATTGCATCGAAGATTCGCCACGGCACGAAACCAACCCCGACGCCGAAGAAGCACGAGCTTCCGACTCGCCCAAACGCCCGAAGGTGGCGGACGAAAACGAAGAGGCCGGCCGGAGAGAATCACCCCAAGCGGATAAGCGCATGCCAGCTGCGCCGATTCAGGAAGAAGATGACGACGACGACGACTCCGACGATCAAGATTACGAATATGGCGACGAAGACGACGACGATTGCGAAGACGCTGATGAGGACGACGATCAAGATTGCGAAGACGCTGATGAGGACGACGATCAAGATTGCGAAGATGGCGATGAAGACGATGAGTGCACTGAGAAATCTGAGGCGGCTGTTGACGACATTGTGAGAGATTCCAAAGGGAAAGGTAAACTTGTTGAGGAATCTGAAGCTTTCGTTAATCGAAAGGGGAAGGGGATTGTGATACGTGACAAAGGGGAACGTGAAATCGCTAAGGAATCTGAAGCTTCCGTTGATCGAAAGGGGAAGGGGATTATGATCGGTGACAAAGGGAAAGGTAAAATGTTTGAGGAATCTGAGGCTTTCGTTGATCGAAAGGGGAAGGGGATTATGATCGGTGACAAAGGGAAAGGTAAAATGTTTGAGGAATCTGAGGCTGTGGCTGATCGAAAGGGAAAGGGGATCATGATCAATGAACGATGGAGAGGTCAAATGGTTCCCGGGTTTGAGGATGATTATGTAGTAGAAGATGATGACAGTGATGATGATACCGATGATTCCGATGAAGCTGATGATGACAGTGATTTCTCGTACGGGCCCGGTGTTGATGGAGAGGAGAGTGACGATGCAGATGAAGATCCGCTGAAGGAAGTTGATTTGGAGAACATATTGCCCTCAAGAACGAGGAGAGGTGCTGGTGGCTCCGGTGATTGTATCGGTGGTGCTAAAGACGAGGGTAAATCGGTAAATCCATGATTTTAGAGCGGTTTTTGTGTTAGGGTTACTTTTGATTTGAGGGGCATTGTTGATGTTACAAAGTTGAGATTGGTGTGTTTTAGATATGTTGAATGATCTTTTAGCTCTGTTATCCATACAAAAAACCTATTCTTTTCTAAAGTGTAATTGGGATTTCTTGAAAATCGAATTTGATAACGGTACTGCATTGATTGCTCGGAAGAAAAGCATGAGTTTCGTTTTCGTATTGTTGGTATTACAGGCATTCTTTCGGAAGTTGAAAAAAAGATTTTTTTTGGCTGTAAATTTATCTGAATTGGGCATGAAGATATAATGAGGGCTTATCTTAATCTCTAGATTAAATTTCATGGATGTATGATGAAGTTGGTATCCTATCGCGTAATGTAGTCGTTCGATCGTCGATATTTAAAGGTTTTCTTGATTCGATCGCGATAAATTACCACTCTTTTACGCGCTATTTTTCTCCTTCGTTATACTCTTTCTCTGATGCACATCAGTTATCCTCTACAGTTACGCTCGTGCTGTTTTCTACAATTCTATCGTGATCGTATTGTGTCCGATTCTACACATTAAATCACTCTCCGTCGCACGAACACAACATGACAATTTGAATTATAGCGCCATTCGTGTTGCAATTTAAAATCTTTCCATCACTGAGCAGTATGCAAAATGGACTTGTATGTTAGTTTTTTATTCTTTTTTTTGCCATATTTTTTTTTTTTGCTGAATTACTGTACATGGTAGACAAGCATTATCAGCTACAGCTACAAACTCCTCTGTTCACTTGGCAATATCATGATTCAGTTGACCCACAAATGGTTGTTGTCAATGCCCTTTCATAGGCAACTTATATATGATGAGTACTATTTTTGCCTAACTTTTGTCAGGAATCTTATAGGCATAAACTCTCAGCTCCCTCCATTGGCTTCACTGAAAAGTTACTTTTTCTATATATATGTTGCAGATTCTTGAATGTGGGCATATTCAAAACTTTACTAATGGAACTGTTCCCATTTCTGCTGATAACGCAGGGCTATAATAGGCTAAGCTCTATCGGGCTGTTGGTGTTCATCGAATTTTCTCCGAATGGAATATTAAGCCACTGAAGAATATGATACACTGCATGTGAATGTGATCTTTCTCCCTTTATGTGTATCTTCAGAGTAGAAATCATTACAGAAACCGAAAACTTGCATCGTGTTGATGGAGACGTTGACTTAGAGTCATTGGTTGTCCGTTTCGCAAACATTGGCCGATACTGTCGCCATGGTTGAGACACCTTGTGCATATGCTCTATGAGAAGCCAACAATAATGTCTTCAAATAAAGAAACATGGGCATCAAGTGCTCTGTCTGATAAGTTTGTGGTACATTGTCAAGTTTCTTTTTTTTTTCTTTCTGTCATGTGAACATTTTTGTGCTGGGATTTTTTGCAATAGCATCATGTAATAATGTATGGGAACATCATGATATGAATCTTTGATCAAAATCATTTCTTTGAAGTTATAAAATGCCTAGGAAAAAAAAACTTATAAGTCCACTAGTCATTAGAATATGAAATTTGAAGTTTGGGATTCGAGGGATCTGTCTTAAAATCAATTGGTGATCGAACGAGCAGTTTCTTTATGTTATAAACGGGTTTACTATTCCGTAAGCAGTATGGGATAAAAACTCGAGTACTTTCGCTATAAATCAGTGGTTCTATACTTGAAGAGACTATCTGCATGTTAATATATGCTACTAAGTGCTACCGATGCATTTTCGGAAAAAAATTGCCAGTCCCTCCTCATCATACTTACAGTTGCTGAGGAGGGGCCAAAAAAAAAAAAAAGTTACATCGAATTCCTAATAAGTTTTCATATTTTCGATATACAAGATTTGCTGCTAATTTAGCCTTGTGAGACCACTTAAATGTCACAAAGCTGCTACAGGCTTCTGAAAGATCCTCTGCCCCGGTGCAAGCATTGCAAGAGGATCGTATTCGGATTTTCTCCGCGCGAAAGTTTCCCATTTCGACCCGAAATGCCTTTGCCACTCTTCTTGAGAGGTGTAGTGAGGCAAGTATTGCTTCACTCCCAAATCTCCTTCTTCGACGAAATCGAGAATTTTGCGGTTAACGCTCAGTAGATATTCAAGCCCGTTATTGCCCGTGGCCGACGGTGCCGCGTGCGGAAGAAACGCCACCATGTAGAAAACGTCCTCCTCCGGCGTCACGAACGAAGTCCTATTATCCCACCTGGAGAAAAAGAAAAAAAAAACCCGGTGAGATGAGAACGAGAAACTAGGTTTTCGGGGTATGAGATCCTCTGTGCTCATTTTGTGTTCCCATCACGTGTTTCGTCCACCAGATGTTGAGGCATGTCATTCCCATGATTAAATAAGTGGATGGAAACACAAAACGGGCACAGAAGAGTCAATCTAAGGGTTTCGGCCGAGAGGGCACTGCTCTGCTCACTTCGACTTGTTGACGGGGTAGACGAGGACGGGACCGTTGTTCGTGTCGGTCACGATCTTCCCGAAGACCCCTTCGGCGAAAACGTGTATCTTGCTCCTCGGGACGAGGAGATTGAGCCACGGGTGCGGAATCTCCCACAACCCCTTCGAACGAAGCTTGTGCTCCGCTATGTGAACCCTGTCCAAGAAATCCATGTAAGAAGCCTCCGTCACGAAGAGCGTCGACGGGATGTAGCTCAACCGAGACAGCAAGGACCTGATTTCCTGTACGAATACCACGAAAAAAAAAACGCATTAAGAACAAAAGAGCCTCCGAAAAAAAAAAGTGCAACAACCTCAAATCTTCTAACCAACCTTGTCCACGTCATCACCACCCTCCTCGGGATCGAAATTCTTCGTCATCTCCAAGCAAAATAGGGTCCTCCCGTCGGAAACGAACTGGCTCGCCTGAACGGGGTCCTCGGGATCGAACGAGGATCGCCAGTTGTTGACGAGGCCCGTTCGATTCGCGATCACGAGGCCCTCGATGTAATCGAACGTGTCCTCCGCGGAAATCAATTTCTCTTGGTCCCTTGCGAATGTACCGAAATCGGAGTAGAGCACCCTTATCCACTTCACCTGTCAATGTTCCAGAAAAAATAAAAAATCAAGAAAAATCACTTTTTTTTTTCGGGGCGAAAACAGAGCACGAAAAAAAAAAGGCTCTCACCATCTTCGGTGCTGGCTCCAACGCGATCCTCGCCCGTGTTATTACACCGAACTGCCCTAATCCTCCGAGGACCGCGTGAAAGAGGTCGCTGTTCTTCTCCTCCGAGCACACAACCACTGCTCCTTTTCCTGCATTTTAAAAAAATCCGCAGTTGTTGAGATTATTTGTCTCACATCGAAAAATCAACTTCATCTGACTCGATATATAAATCAAAGAGATCTCTCCTCGTATCACCAATTGGCTTTAGAAAGAAAGATTCGCCGAATAATTAATTTCATCTGACTCAATATATAAATCAAATAAATCTTCTTTCTATCACCAATTGACTTTAGGAAGAAATCTTCGTCGAAAAATTAACTTCATCTGACTCAATATATAAATCGTAGAGGTCTCTACCAATCACCAATTCCCTTTATAAACAAACCGTTGGTATAAGTTGGTGAAAAAATTTATTTCTTTTTTTTTCCTTATTATTATCGGTCGTTTTATTACAGCAAACCTGTGACGACTTCGAGCTGATAAACGTTGCTAATCTGAGGGCCGTGTCTAAAAGCCTGCCCGCTGATTCCGGCGTTGGAGAGGGTCCCACCGACGGTGAGGTGGAGGTAATCGGTCCACGATTTCGGGGAAAGCCCGTGCTTCAAGCACTCGCGGAGGACGTTGATCCACAGCTCTCCGGCGGACACGTCGACGTACGGCGACGATTTCTTGCCGTGGACCTTCATTTTCTCCTGCGGGCCCAGCGATTCCATGTTGATGACTATCCCCTGAAGGGCCTGAGCTTGGCCCTGTAGGGAGTGGCCGTGGCCTCTGGCGGCGACGGTGAGCCCCGAGGCGGGGCCAATCTGCCACACGTGCTTGATGGTGGAGGCTACGTCGGAGACCCTCCTCGGGTGGAGGACGGCGGTGGGGAGGTGGTGGATTCGGCGGCCGAAGTCAATGGATGCGAACTCGTTTCCTTGGAACGTGAAGTTTCCGTGGATTTGTAGGGTTTTTAAGGAGGAAGTGAGGGAGGAGGAAACGGGGCCCACGTGGACGAAGCATGAAGAGATGAAAAGAGCGAAGCTTCTGATGAGAAGAAGAAGAAGAACGTTGGCGTACGATGGAGAAGTAGATGGACGCCTCATGCTTTTTCTTTTTTTTTTTGGCTTCTAGAAGGTTGAAAGGAGATGAAGAGGGAAATAAATTTGTGGGATGTTTTGTAATACGAAGAGGGAATTTATAGGGGCTCGGGAGAAGACAGCAATAGTCAAAGTCAACCAATCTTCTGTCTTAAGAATAAGAGATGGCTTCTTCTTCTTCTCCTTGTGAACTTTTTTCTATATTTTATGTAATAAAATCACATCCCAATTCCCAACTTGAAGCTGCTAGGAAAAAAAGTAAGATTTTCGTAGATCTTGTTTGTTATTTTTTATTATTATTTTTATTATTATTTTTAAAATCTTTACTAGCACAGTTGACACCACCACATGTCTTATACCTTTCTTTTCACCCTGGACAGGCTTTTTCTTTCGTGTATCCCTTTGCACTGTTATCTTGCTTACAACATCGAATAAGCTTTTGCGTATTAGTGATTTTATTTTTTTTATTTTTTTTCGCACAAATACTTAGAAGGGTTGACGATATCTTTCGTTGTGATTGCTTCTTTCTTTCCGAGAAGGACCCTACGGCACGTGAAGTTAGAAAATAAAAATCGCGTTTTTAGTGAGTTCTTTGATCTTTTGTAGTTCATAGTGTCGTTGGACCTCTCTCTCTCTCTCTCTCTCTCTCTCTCTTGCAGCCTAGAAAAGTTGGTAAAGGAAAACACAAACAATGGGAAGTGGAAAGGTTGCTATGCTGACAAGGTTTTGAGGTCTTTATTCCCAACACAAAGGACCATATCTCAGTAACCGAAGGGAATTTATGTACTTTTAAACACTTTGCACATTTGATCTGTTTTAAATCTTCGGAGTTGCTTTAATTAGAATTTCGATGTGGATCACTACGGCAAAAGATTTCTTTTTTTTTTCTTTTCTTATCCATCTTTTTCTGACGATGAAGATCTTTAAAACGTACTTTTTTTCCTGCATGGGATTTGGCTAAATATTCGATAAGATGTTCCTGCAAGAACGAAATTGAGATATTGTCTTAATTGTTGAATTTGGGACTCTTTCTTGAGATAGATTCATATTGTTATCTCGCGGGAGATATTATTCTCAACGCCAAAGATTAAATTTTTATTTAAAGATTAATTGATGGTCCCAAATGGTCAGCAGCAAATCATTATTATTACTACTGTTATTCCCATAAGGAATATATGCTTGCTGGAGACAGATTGACGGCCATATTCTTTAACTTAATAGCATATATATATTGAATGTGTGCTTTTTAAAAAGATTGAAGAGGGTTTAATAGTGTATTGTTTGCTTATGACAGCAACCTTATAACAAATCTTTCAGCAGTCATATAATATTTGTCTCCCACCTTTGTTTCCACATAGGGATACACTCATTTACTTTCATAATTTGTAACACCATTTGATTTTTTTTTAATATTATTCTTTAGATCGAGTTGTTATTTAAAAAATATTTTTTTTTACCTTTTCAATTTTTGTTTTTTTTATTACATTCAGTAATTTAAAAGGCGGTTAACAATTTGGTAAGTGACAACTTCACACAAAAGCTTAATCTATAGGTAATTGAAGGATTAGAGTTCAAGAGATTGTGGATACAAATTCTCAACTAAATATGAAAGCTTATTTGTTGGTGATCATTTAACATAATTGCACACTTCAAATTATTGAAGGGAGCAGCTGGAGTATAGATATATACTGATTTTGTGAGGTATATATAATAACTCTTAATTTGAATTAATTATAATGAAATGGGATACACCTTCTTTCCCAAAGCCAAAAAACGGGGAGATTATTAACTAAGAAAAGGCTGCATTGGGAGGTGAGTGTTACGAATTCAAAGTGGATCTCAGGTGGAAAGGTTTGGAGAAGATTGGGATTACAATTAACTTTGATTATAATATTAATTCCCTTTTTCACTCCTTTAATTATATCATAATATGTATATATATATATATATTACTCAACAGATGTCAATCTGATTTCCATCATAAGAAACAAATCTTTGTTATAATCTTACAGCTCCATACTTCACGGCCTTCAATTTTTCAAACAATTTGGGACCACTTTAATGTAATATATACCCAAAGCTTAGTCTTATTATTTAGACAACAAAGCATGGCAACCATCTTGTCTTATTCAATATTCCCATTAGACGTTTTAAATATCTATATATGAGACTGCAATAATTTGATATAGATCTTGCAATCAATATGACAAGTTAAATTACAACATTTGGATATAGCCAATTAAGTTGGAATAAATTCAAAATTATATCTTACAATTTATATAAACCTTTTTGGATACTACATGATGATCATATCTTACAATAAAACATAATTGACTACGTGCTTCAACACCAACCATAATTATAGTAATGATGAGGCTTAAAACATAGATTAGGGTACGTAATTAACACACTCTATGATCCCTCCCTTTGCACTACATTATCGACAAACTTTTTTTTATGTGTCAACATAATGTATCCCCACACAAACTCCCTCTTAGTTACATTCAATTGAGTTCAGTATGAATCGAATCTGAGCCTCATCGTTGGCTGAAAAACGATCATTGCTTCCAGTGGGACTAATCCTTTCGAACGCATGTATACCGTCCAAGGCCCACACAGGCAGTAATCTCAACGAGTTCGAGGGAAATCGAACCAATGATCCCCTTGAGGAAAATCAAATGCCTCACCACTTGATCTATTCTTTGGGAAAACAACAAACCCTAACTTTTTGAACATCATTTTATTTCCTCTAAGATTGAGGTTTTTTTTACATCTAATACATGATTTTTATAGATAAAATGTTCAAATACAATCTCAACCTATCAACTAATATTTCTAGAGATTTAGTTAGGCAATAACAGAAAATAGAGTTGCGTAATATACGCAATTTATCAAGACTTCTCATTGGTTCTTTAGAATCTTTGTAATGAGCCAATAATTTAGTGACAAGCCTTGCCGCTCTATTACCACCGAGCCGGCCGTGATCCGTTGGACTGCCACGTAAAGGAAACGCATTAGAAACTATACTTAATCGTGTATTTAAATTAATTAACTAATTTCAAGGAGACAATTAATTGTGGTTGGTAGGGCACATGTTGCCTTATGATTTAAATAATAAAAAATATAATGCAGTGAATTAAAAAGAAAATTTATATGTTCGTAGGCTCTTATCATGTCTGTTTCTCCACTCAAATCGGTCCATTCGTGTCTCTACTATTCTATTACACGATGGTAGGGGATAATTATTTAATTTATGCATACCTTAATTAGTAGACTGTTGTAGTATAATGCCTTGGCCTATGTAAATAATATATGAAGAATCGTATTTCTGATTGATCTTTGTCTATCAAATCATTGAACATTCCAAATATATCAATTAATTCAAGGAAGCATAGCATGTGTTTATTTAACATCGGAATCTTAATTATTATGTTGTTTTTTAAACAAATATATTTGAAATTATAATTTATAAATTATACAATACATATGTGCATGTTAAATTACCAGCCAAATCCCTTTATCACGGGTTTAAACCTCTCGATGTTGGTGGATTTGGGGCGTAGTTACTTGACTCATGGCTCTTTTTCATCTTTAAAAATTTGTAATTGTGGTGGTGTAAGTCAACATTGTGAATATCTGGTTTTCATCTTCGAAGATTTGTGGTTCTGATATAAACTCACATTGTGGATACTTCGGGTCATTAAAAAAAACTCCAAATATAGATATTCTCGATGTTTTCTTGCAGCAGCCAAGAAATTGGCTTAAAATAACATAAGCCCACTATAGAAGCTTCTATGCAAATTCGTTGACTGTTGGTCAACGTTAACAAGGTGGTCTCCAAAGCCTCCATTTTCTGTTTCTCCATATAGTGTTTATTTACTCCGATTCAAAATATATTACTTTTGATTCAATGGTCCATTTTCTACAATTAACGTTAAATACGACTGACTCGGTCTTCCAACATTAGTAAATGGGCAGACCCCACTACGGTCGATTTCACACGCATAAATGTTAATTACATTATGAACTGTTCTAACACACGTTTATGTACTAATAATTATGGTTTTCTGATTTTGGATAGTTTGCACGCATGAACATATCACCTATTTTATTTCTTAAATCAACAACAACAATAATAATAATAACAATAACAACAAGAATATAATGTTACTAATAATTGTAATGTTCCTTCAAAAAAAAAATTGTAACGAAATCTGTGATATAAGATTGACTCGAGAATCGGATGGACGTTTTTTCGTGATATTAGAGGGATTCATTGGAGTAGAAGATCTCGGTTCAAAGGCGGGTTGATCCCATCCTAGCACATCATTGAGGCAGATGATTTTTCTTCTAGTATTAAAAATTATACATATATATATATTATATATCAAAAAGTAAGTTGCGATCAAATGGCATCAACTTTTAACGATATGTCACATTCACAATGTGGTATGGCACACAAATAAGATCGTAACACTTGGTTGGATCATAACTCGTAACTGATTCAAATGGAAAAAGGGGTCTTATGAGGTGTGGGCATGCATTTTCACACATATATAAATACATTAAAATATTTCAAGTTTAAGTTTAATGGAAGGCCGATAATGGTGATATCCAAAGGAAAACCCTACTTCCGAAAGTGTAGCGAATCTTAGATCAGATATCATAAAATCGGCTACATGCTTGTAAAGTGACTTGTATATTCCTTGAACTTGATCCCATGTGGTTTTTACATTGATAGTGCGAAGTAATGTGTGAGTTATAAATATATATATATATATATATATATATATATATATATAACTCACACATTACTATAGATTACATATTGATATATATTGGTTGAAAAGTTGAAGACACATCTAAATGATGCTGCCAACCACATTGTGAGGGCTTCGTTTAGATTCCCTCACGTGAAATTAGAAAACAAAACTTTGGTCCAAGGTTGATGATACATAATATATATATATATATGTGTGTGTGTGTGTGTGTGTGTGTGAGTGTGTATAATTAGGCAGTTAATTCCCCATTGAAAAAACTTATATATAATTAAATATATATCGAAACTCTACTCAAGTCTATAAACAAACAATGCTCTCTCATCACAAAATATTAAATACAAAATTAAGTACATCAAAACGCATTCGGTTGAAGAGTTTGTGAATCAAATATATTATTATATTTTCCGTATGGAACATGAGATTCACGACACTTTTAAACACAAGTGTCGGCGTAAGGACTTCAAACCTAAAAAGGTGGTCCAAGTTTCAACGCAAAGTCTTGGAATATTTATGTTACTTCTAAATCTTAAACTATATATATGAATTATGATCACATGAATAAATATATAAATCCAAGCGAGGTATAGCTTGTCTTTTGTATGGTTTGTTGCGTATGATCATAAAGAAAAAGTATCGCATGCAATTTCAAAATAAGATCCGCCAATTAGGTTGGATATATTATTAAGACATCTTTGCTTTCACGAATCAAATTAGGTATGGCAACATTGAAATTGAATACTATTGCCCTCTTTTGACCTTATTCCATTGCCCATTTTATCATATAGATCTTTCTTTCATTCTCTCTTTCTTTTCTAATGTTAGGAGATATCCCACACAATTCAATTAATTTCATTATGAAGAGATATGAGAAGGCTCTCCTGCGTGGAGATCCTCATATTCATGACCATTCTGTGTACCATTTCACAAGCTTACACGGATAATAAAAGTCAAGGAGTCCAAAGAAAAAGGACAAATCTATACATGCCCCTCAAGTTTCATATATGGACTTTGGACTTAGAATCAACACCAACAATAATATTTTATGATAGGTAATCTAAATATTCAAACGTTGGACCACTTGGGCACTTACTAACTAAAAAATCGAAGACGACAACTGTGATTGGCTTGCATAAAATGTCTTATTAGACAAATATATAATTGTTGCTCTGTCTAATTAACTAATTATTTTTTGGAAAACAGATTATTAGAGTAAAAAACAACTTTCTAGTTGTGCTGATCTTAATAATCATGTGCTTTTGTCAATTCATATAATTTGATTATTTTGTCAAGGGAGTGTCGATGTCAAAAGATTTACATGGTTAAAAACCACAATTATGCTCGATATCTTTGAAATCAAGATTGGTCCCATTTATGTCGAAGTGTTTGTTCAATGACTTATTGCTATCATTTCATTCATAGAAAACGTTTTTCTTTTATCTTTGAATAAGCAAAGCCTACACGGAAAAAGAATAAATTTTGTAACTACTTTCTAGAAACAAAACATATCCCCACACACACATTAACCCTATAGTTTAAAAAGGATAAATTCAATTTCCTCGTCGGCGATTGGATAGTTTTATTACACTAATAATTTATTACAAGATGATGTAAAACACCGAAATGTGAAACTGCATGGGCTCTGCTTGCTTAAAACCGGTAAAGCCCAATAAAATTATATTACATTTTTTTTTTATTTTTTTGGTGTAGCATAAAAAGAAATCAATTAATGGCAAAACGAAAAATACTCGAATGAATCCACTTACACTCATATACAAAAAATAAAAAATAAAAGTCCAACACCCTAAATTTCTATACATCAAAGCTCAAACCATGTCAATATCCCTGAAAAACATGAAAGCATCTCATCTTCTCCTTTGGTAACTCTTTTGAACGCATCTCCATAAGTCGGAAAGCATAATATACATCAAAAGAAAAGAGCCTCATTCAATTGCATGCTCTTATTTTCCCGAATCTTCGCGACAGAAAAAAAAATAGGACAAACCCGAGAAATCCCAGAAAGAACTAAGCAGCAAAATCACGTAATAATCATGCTTCGATCATAAGGTCAAAGTCCATTACCGGAGGAGATAACGGTGGAATAGCTTCTTCGTAATATAAAGAAGCATTTGTTGCTTCAAGTGTTTTCCTCACGGTGGATTTCGTTATTACATCGCGGCCAACCTTTCTTGATTTGAACGATAGAGAGGAGTCCGCAGATTTTGAGGAATTACTGCTTTCAACAGATGCCAACAACTTTTCGTTCGGGGTTTTTTTTTGTTGAGGAGATGCAATAATGGATTCGAATATACCCGAGTCTCTCAAGCCTTGGATAATAGCCTGTGAAGATGAAATTAGAAAAAAATATTAAAAAGTTATAATCTTGGCTGTGATTAAATTTTTAGTAGACAATGCTTTATTACCATGGGAGCGTAGATGCGTGATAAAATTCCCTTCCTCAGTAGTTTCAAATTGAGGGATTTATCGGTCCAAACGACGTGTTCGCGGTACCTGTTGAATCAACAAGAAAGCATATGATGGAAGATAATGTTAAAGATATCAAATAGTTGGGCATGTTCATGAGATTCAATTATTACCAGTTTAGCATTTCTTCCTCTGTAGCAGTTGAAGCAATTATAAATGCCTGCAGCCAAAATGGTGTGTATATATTATATGGGTCAGAAACATTAGTTACCTACACAGATATATCAAAAAGATGCAAAAAATATGAAAAATCATGATGCTATAAGATAAGACTCACAGCTCTATCAAATTCCAGCATAAAGCAACGCTTAACGTCCTCTTTTGTTGGCTTGCAACCGCATCGATCCCTTCTTGAAGTTAAGTCGGAAAATTTAGCATATGTGTAATGCAATACAGCAGCCTCTTCCAACTTAATTTCACTGTGGGAAGATTGTACGAAACTGATTACTTCATTTCAATAATGAAATAAACAGCTGAATTGTGCACATAGAAGCAAAATATATAGACCTATGTGTACTTATAGAATTTGTAAGTAATATACTTCGGAGTTTTCATATAATTGTGCCATCTGTGTGCACCGTTGGGTCGAAGATGATCCTGAATTCTAGCAGCAGATTTCCCGTTCCCATAAGTCAAAAAGTAGTTAGGATTTCCACGGGTTGATTCCTTGTACATGCCAAAGTATACGTCTTTTGATAAATGGTCATAGTTTTTCTTGAACATCGACACCTGTACAAATAGAAAGAAATTAAATCTTAGTCAATTCAATTAAAAACAAACTTTTCAAGTTAAGGATCTGTGTCACAAAGGGATATGTCTTTCAAATGAGAACAATTACCTCTGTGAAAGGTTGTTTGATGTCGTCTCTTTCAACACTGCTCTCCTGAAAATAAGTAAAAGCATTTAAAGCTACCGAATTTCAACATATCATAAATTGAGTTGATCCAGTAAAAGAAAATAGAAATGGGACACAAAAGGCAAAAAAGGAAAAAAGAAAAGGGTAAATTATACTATACACCCATGTGGAAATACTAAAGTGCACGTTACTACCCTATTCTTCTTTTATTGCGTGAAACTCCCTTGTGTTGTCTAACTTAGCATTGTAACCCCGATGTTGTCTAAAACTTAGCATTGCACCCCCCGATTAGGTGGTAAACAGCAAGAAGCGCATGATTAAATAAGCTACGAAGATGTTTTATGCTATTTCTTAAACCACATGTAGGTTATAAGCAATTTAGCCACACACAAAAAAAAGACTAGGTGCTTACGTAGTTGGGAAAGATGACCATGTCCACGTTTCCTGGAACTTCAGACAAGAGTTGTCTCAACGAGTATTCACGTGCACCAGCAGGGTGTATCAACTCATCGGTGTCTAGATGAAGTATCCAATCAACAGCATCCTCCTACATTGAAATTCAAAATTTAAAGTATTGTCTTCTTTAGTCAAAAAGATGTTTTCCTTTCTAGCTTATAGAGTTCATACCCTAGCCATAACGATTGCCATCTCCATGTTAAGAGATTGCTTCACGAAAAGCTCGTAATTGCAAGGCTTGTAGAAGAAACTAGATAACCAAGTTTCATTCCAGATCCGGCTGAAAAAGCAAATTAAAGATCCAATTATGGTTATTTCGAGACATGAAATCAAAGTATTTCAGAGGATTCTCGAATGCCACGAGCTTTGCTTTATCAAGTCAAACATAGAAAAATTGGTGTCTCACCTCTTCGCTTGCTTCTCTTCTAGCTCCTTTGTCCTGTACACCACTTTCACTCCCTATTTAAAGATAAAGCAATGCCACATGATATTTGGCACTTGAAATATAGGTAATCAACGTCATTACATAAATGACAACTAAGCGATTAATTTACAAAAGATAAAAGCACAACTTGTTAAGCGTATAATCAGCTAGGTGCAAGCACAAAAGCACTTGATCAAATAAACAAAATACACTAAGTGATGAATTTGTTAACTCACAGGAATGGACTTAAGGACTTTGGAAACTTCAGGAGTAGCAGCTTTTCCTTCAACAAAAAGGAAAAAGGTCGAAACCCCAATAACCTTGTGATAAAACATCCATGGAAGAATCTGCTCCAAGCCAGCAGATGTGCTTGTTGTGATACATATCTGTAGATAAAGAGCAAATGATAAAGAGATCGTTGAAAAGCAAGAAATGTAAAGCAAGCACAAACAAAATCTCGATTTAATCACTTCATTCCTTGCACCAGAAATCCAAACACAAACCTATTTTTCCCAATTCATCTAAAGGAACGCCATAAATCACAAAGAAATAAATCACAAAAATCATAGTCAAAATCCCCGGAAAACACTGGCAATAAGCGAATCCGATCTCGCAACACACAGCGAAATTTGTAGTCCGAGACAAAAATAACCGACAAGGGGGGTCTTCTCCATTTCCAAAGTAAAGAAATCAAAGAGAAACGAGATAATAAGACCTTAGGCTTGAGATCAGAGCGAAACTTCAACTCCAAATCATTCAAACTCCCAAACGAGGTCAAACCCGCACTGGATCGCCCCCTCAACAGAGAATTACACCCATCCTCCGACGATTGAGACGACGCCACGTGTCCCAGAGTGGACAGAGGCGACGCATCCATCCCCGGGAAGCTGTGGGACTCATCTGTAGACCACCTCGATATCGGATCGTCGACTCCAGCTGCGCCGCCGCGCCACTGGAGGAGGAATGCAAACACGGCGAGCGAGAGAGGCAGAAGGGTTAGCAGAAGGAGTAGCTTTGTTGTGAACGATGCATTGACGGCTGCGGAAGAATTCGGCTGCTGGCGGAGCGACGCGTGTAGGCCCGCCATCACGGTGGTGAGCGGTGATTGAAATCGGCTCGGGGTCAGTCCACCGATCTATATGCGCTTGCACACATAGATAACGCTTGCGTTTCGAATTTAATTTTTGGTATTTATAGTTGTATATTATTTCTCTTTTTTATGTCTGTTTATTGATCTTTTTTTTTATTTCTTTAAAAGGAAAAAATTGACAAAATTTAATTTGAATCAAAATTAATTTTTTTTTATAGTTTTATTCTTTTTAATGTGTATGTTTATGGCTTTTATTTTTTTTAGCGCTACCATCATTTCCTTTTTCCGATGAACGTGTCACATTAAATTCATATTTCGACTAAGTTTAATTTGAATCAAAATTAGTTTTTTTTTTTTGCTATGAAATAATACCTAATTAATTACCAGTGGATATATCTCACAGATCAAATGAGATGGAACTCGATAAGTAGTATGTGCCAAGCAACTTCGATTAGTATGTATTTTAAAAAAAAAAAACTTCGATTTATGAAAACTGACACAATCTCTTTAATCTTCTTTTTGGACACAAAATACATCGCAATCAAACAAAAGAATGATAAAAAGGATAAAATAAAATAAAAATAATGAAACCAAATACCCTTCCTATTTTCACCAATCAAACCTTGTAAACTCGCTCAAAAAAAAAATAAAAAATCAATTGTAAACCCGCACCAAAAACCTCATCAAATATAAAATCCCAAAAAAAAAGAAAAAAAAAATCAAGAAATCCCCTTTTCAACTGCACCGCACTTCATCTTCCTCATTAGGAACCCACCAAACCCTAATACTCTTATCAAGGCTCCCGCTATACACCATCAATCCACCACCACCTCCGCCGACCCTCACCGGCGAAGCCTGTACGCACTTCACCGGCCCTCCGTGCCCTCTAATCACCGCCGTCCTAAACAGCCCGCCGCCGATTTCACCCCTCCTCCACACGCTAATACTCTTATCCGCCGATCCAATCGCCACAAAATTCCCCGTCAAACACATGCAAAGGATCGCCAAATCATGGGCTCTCACCTCGCAAATCGATTTCCAGCTCGTGAAATCTCTGCTACCAATCCACCCCATCACGTAGCCATCGGAGCCGCCGCCGTAGACGAATTTTCCGTCCTCCGACAGCGCAACGCAGTTGAGAGAAATGTCTTTATGCCCTTCTAATATACCCTTCAGAGAATGTCCCCTGTTATCCCCTTCTTTCCCCCATGCTTTGATCTTCCCGTCGGCAGAAGCCGAGTAGAGGACGCCGTCGCCGGCGACCAAGCCGTTGATGGCGTCGTCGTGGGCCTTAATCGACTCCAAGCACTTGAAATCGGAGATGCTCCACACTTTCAGCGTCTTGTCCCATGAGCCGGAGTAAATCAAGCCGTCGGAGACGGCCAAGCACGAGATGCTATCGGAGTGTTCGATCCACAGCTTCTTGTGGTGCCTCCTCGTCTGCACGTAGTTGCTCTGCTTCATGAACCTCCCGAGGTAGTCCTTCACCGTGGGGAGCGTGTTGACGAGCCTGAAGACGTTTTCCGACCGGGCGGAGACCTTCCACACTCGGATCCTGCTGTCCTGGTGCGCCGTGAAGACCCTGCTGCCGAGGCTCACGAGGGCCTTGACGGAGCCGTCGCCTTGTCCGAACTTGGTGAACTGCCTCAGATCCGGATGCTGCCACACGATGATGTCCTTGCCGGAAGATGCGCTTAGGACGAATTCGCCGCACAGGGCCAGGCAGGAGACGGAGCCGGCGTGGCCGGAGAGGACTGCGAGCGGTTTGTAAGGTTGGGAATGGGAGGAGGCGGTGGTAGGCTTGGTGGGGATGGTGTACGGTAGGTGTTTGTGATTATACCTGAATGAGGTTTCTGGGCTTTCTTGGTCGGAGTCGCTGGTGGCGGTGGCGGAAGTGGAGCTTGCTGATGTGAGGCTTTGGGGCGAAGCTGCGGAGAGCAGTGGCGTGATTTCTTGAGTAGGGTTTTTGCGGTTCATTGTTTGTTTTTCCGATGGATGCTTTTCTTGTCTCGAAAATCAAGAAACGCAGTCGATTGAGGAATTGTTTCAGGGAAAAAAGAAAATGGTTGGTGTATTTAGAGAAGGGAACGAAGTCTTTTGTGGGAACTGAGAGACGTTAGGGAAGTTTCCAATAGGGCTCTTTGATTCTTTGTTTAACAATTGTTTATGTTGTATGATTGGTTATTTGCATATATCACCCTTGATTTGAGTGTTATTTCATATCGCACCCTTTTAATATTTTTTTTTTGAAACTATGCAGTCTGCATAATTTAAAAGCAATGAGTTTGGCAATACCCTCAAATAATACGGGTTCGTGGAAAATGAGTGGCATTTTTGGCAGAAAATAAGTAACGTTTGCTTGAGATTCTTGACAATCTGAAGGACCAATATGCAACAATTTATTATTTGAGGGTAGAATGTGACAATCCACTTGTTTATGGCTCTTTTTTACCAAATACGAAATATTATATTTATGCGACGGCGGTTTATTAATTCGTTGGCGGACATATGAAAAGAATATTTCGTGAACGAAGATGGAAGCAAGGAGCGGAGTGGGAAAAAAAGAAATATAAAAAATCAAGCAACGGCTACTTTGACACCTAACCCGCGATTCCCTGACAAAAGCTCCTTGTGGGACCCATTTCAGTTGCTTTTTAACTCAACATCGTTACTAATATAATCGTAGTATTATGAAAAAATGGAAACACCTAAATTCACGATTTAGTGTAGGCGATTCTTAGTCAACATGCGTCTTCTTTCAACGTTCAAAAAGAATCGAATTCCACTAAATAATTATTAATCTTATATTACGTTTAAGAATTATCGAGCCAATCAATAATCATGATCGTCTGGACTAAATAAGTAAATAACTAAGGTTAGTTTGTTCTAATTTAATTCAAAGGAAATACAGTCTAAAGCTTCAAGCTTGGTTAAAAGGACCACATCGTCAAACTTGACTTTCAAAATAAAAGTACAAAAGATTTACTTGCAACATAAGATAAGATATACCATCTATAGATACTATGTTGTTGGTCGGTCATACATATACCTTAGTTTCATTTATTTATTAACGAAATGTAATAATAATAATAATTATGATTATCTAATACAACTATCAAGTATCTATATTTATTTTAAATGCTTGGATAAAAGGACCATCGAATCAACTTGACTTCAAAACTAAAAATACAAAATATTTACGTGCAATATGAGATACCATGTATCATTACTATCCATTATACTATATTGTTGATCGATCATACATATTATCATTTATTTATTAACAAGATGCATTAATAGTTCATAGCATTATCCGAAGGGACAGTTGTTCATATCCTCGTATATCCCTACGTCGGCCTTGTTCATTGCAAGCAATTGCTCGTATGCATTGGCACTTTGATTTCGTAGCAGACCTCTTCGTACTATGTAACCTGCAGATTAGTAAACTATAATTCAATATTATTATTAATCACTAATTTGAAAATTTGACATAAGTCCACGTATATCTATTGCAGCTAGCCGTAAGAGTTGGGGTGGGTTAAAAAAAAGATTTAACGACAAATTTGGTGCTTCAACTATACAAAAATCTCATTGTTGGTGCTTAAACTTTAAAATGTGCTGTTTTGGTGCCTAAACTTTGCAAAACCGTTCATTTTTTATTCTTTTGACCTAGAAAACCGGTAAATAACAAAAAATGAAAGATTTTGCAAAGTTCATGAATCAAAACGGCACATTTAAAAGTTTAAGCACAAATAGTGAGATATTTTTTTACATTTATCAATTTTGTAAACTAGATATACAGCTCAACTTCGATCACTACAAAAATTTTCTACATTTAATAGTGCGTATGAAGCCCATTCAAGACACTAACTTGAAAGATAAATATTGAATTATATATATATATATATATAACAACCTAAATAAAAATATAATCAAATTTAAATTAAAATGAAGACTTACTTCCGCATCTCGATCCTATAGGAAGCGGGTTGCCACAATGTCTCCCGATGACCGCCACTTTCGAGGGCTTAAAAATTCGCTCGATCTCCACCATCGAAAAAATCTTACAAAAACATTGGAGATTAATCTTACGGGCGCTGACGCAGCATTTCTCGTTGGGCCTATGGAACCTCGGTGAATAGTGATGCATGTAGAACGAGCACTGCTTGATGAAATCGAACATGTTGCGACACTTCTGCATAAACCCTGGCGGTGGTGGCGGTGCTTCGTGGTGTTCGTCACCGTATGTTATGCTTAGAGGTAATAGCACTTGATACGTCATGAAGATGATTACTAGCCATGATTTAAATTGTACGTTCGATATGAACATTGTGTTTTTTTTTTTTTTTTATATAAGAGAAATACCTTATTCTTGCAACAACCCACTCTTGTTTTCCATGCATTTGATGGGAAAAAAAATAAGGATTGATTTATATATTATTTTAAAATTTTGTAATTAATGATGTCTCTCTTATTCCGCGTGCAAAGCGACTACTTTTTGGATCATTATTATTGCATTTATTTTTAGTAGGAAATTTGAAATAAATATCATGGTAAATCAAATCCAAATAAAGTACACTTTTTTCTTTTTTTCTTGTAAGTGATATCCAATAGCGTTTTTGAATGTAGAGAAAAACGAGATTAGGGAAATTTCAATTGATATCCCTGTGCTTAAAACTTTTTCAGTTGGTGCCCGAAGTTTTTTTCGATTCCGATTGGTTCCCTCAAAGTGATAAAATGTAACCATGTAACCTTAAAAACTGAATTTTTTGTGTTTAGATCATTAGTTGCTAACAGGGTTACTCCAATACTAAAATACCTTCATAATTATCAGAGAAATCAGGGGAAAAAATATGAAAATAAACATAACATCGAATTAGGCCAGTGGACAAGAAACTAATGCCACAATTTTAATTTGAGTTTTCATGGCATGAACTGCGATGAATGCTGGGAATAAGAGCGTTGAGGGCGATTAACTTTTGGGGCTTCAATTTCTTGTCTCACGGCTGTCCTAATTCGATCTTGTGTATTTTGCTATTTTGTTTTCAAATTTCTCTAATAATTCTGAGGGTATTTCAATCTATTTTAGTAACCTCGTTAGCAACTAACGGAACCCAAACTAAAAAACACACTTTTGTCTTTTAGGGTTACGGGGTTACATTTTGTCATACTTCAGTTCAGGGGTACTAATCGAAATCGAAAATAACCCCGGGCACCAACTGGAAAAGTCTTAACCACAGGGGTATGAACCGGAATTTCCCAAGAGATTATTTATGTGGATGATCTCAGCTATATTGAAATCTTTTTTTCTTATGGGGGGCAAGCCTCGTTTTCTTATGCTAAAATTGTTAACTCTTTTAGAAGTTCATAATTGCATAAACATGTACATATTGGTATAATATGCAATATGCTTTACTTTACGTGCAACTTTCGTGAAACCATTGCAGCTCGAATAAGCCTTTTAAGCCATCAATGGAGCAAAGAATAAAGCTGCATGATATAAAGGCAAATGGAATGAGTACAGTATAATAAATGGGAATCAATTTAATTAATGTTTCATGGACCATATTCGTTATTAGTATTAATTTTTTATCTTTTCCATAATTAAATCTTGCTTCATAATGTACAATTCTCAATTAAATTTAGAAATTTGTATTTAATTGATAGATAAGATCACAAGTAGGAAAGGACAATTACATCCTTCACTTTAGTTCTAATATTACATATTGATACAATCAAATATGTTGAGATTTAATTTCTCGAACCATCTTACTTTGAAGTTTGACCTCTATCATGTTTTACTTATTTAATTTATTATTTTAAATTGTGAGTCTTATCTTACGTACAAAGTAGATATAGGATAGATATTGATCCCTATTGACCCTTAAATTGAAAAGACGCTATTAACTCACTCTATAATTATATCATTTAAGATATCAAAGCTCCGTACAAGCAACACGACAAATTAAAGAATAAGCAATAAACGGCCACTACGTGCTACTTTGACTACTACATAAATAGCGAAAAAATAAATGGATAATATATACTAATTATATATCTTTCTCAAGCTTTTAAATGGTTATCACACATGAGAAGAAAATAATTTTTTTTCAATTTTCAAATTTAGAATACCTTCTTTCTTTAGCATGTATTATTTTTTATTAAATTATGGACCACAACCACTAGCCACGTCGCTCTAAGGTGATTACTGCATATATTTAGTTCATTATCTAATATAATAATACTAATAATAATAATAACAACACCAACAATAATAATAATAATACCAGAAAAGGTTCGTCATATAATTTACCAAATGGTCCATAACATTCACAACAGCGAGAAGGAAAGGAACAAAATCACTTTTACAGACGGAACAGAGAGCATTGTATTTTCAGAACACTTTTCATCTGTTCTCCTTTGGATTATCTTTTCCACGAAAACCAAGACGGCGAGGGGTTAATAGGCTTAGATTTGGGAGCGGGAGAATGACAGCGGGTGAAGGATGTAGCTCGGCGGCGGCGGTGGTGGTCGGAGTGAATCTCGACAATCGGAGCCGAGAGCTGCTGACGTGGGCTTTGGTAAAGGTTGCGAAGACCGGCGATCGCGTGATAGCACTGCACATCCTTGATCCCAACGCTGGTATATGACGGCGTCCTTTTGTGTATCTGAATCAGTATTCGTTCTTTTTCCCCTTTAACTAGCTGTCGGGTTTTTTCAATTTGTATTGCGGGACAATGTTTTATCTAGAATCAGTTCGTTGCTAATTTGCTAATTTCGTTTCTTTTGCTTTATGTGCGTTTTTTCATCCTCTCGTTGGCGTTGTGGTGGCTGAGAAGATAAAACGAGACTGATTTCGCTGGTGAAGACTTTTGATTATATGCTGGGTGCTTATGAAGGTTTCTGTAATCTAAAGCAGGTATTTCTTTTTTCTTCATTATATGTATGTGTGTGTGTGTTACTTTTAACTTTTATCTGGTCGAATTAAAGCAGTCTATTTCCCTTGAGATCTTGGACTGATCATAAGGTTGAGTATGTTGTGTGTTTTCCTTATGATTAGTCGGGGTTTAATTTAGCTCAACCTGAGCTTCCTGTGATTTTTCTTATGTTTATGTGATGTGCAAAATGTTATTTGATTGCGTATGAAACTTGTTAGAAGGTTCATTTATTGAAACCTTCATTTCGAAGGAATTTGCTCTTCACTTTATCCTAAACATTTGGGGGTTCGGTTCTGTAAAGTTTCCTGCCATTGATATCTACTTGCTCTGCTTCTCTACGGTCTTGAATTTAGTCTCATGCAGTTTTCACTCATTTGGTTGTTATTCGTTTCATGTTTAAGCTTTACATTGTCGAATTTTCCACTACGTTTCGAATAAAACAAGATTTCCCACCGCATTTTTCTGCCTTGATGGCATTATATGCAGCTTAGTAAATGGCTTTGCATTTAAACTCTGAATTTTTACCACAGGTGGATTTGAAGCTTAAGGTCTGTAGAGGATCTCCGGTTCATAAAATCCTTCCTCGGGAGGCAGAGAATTGTGGGGCGACGTGTTTGATTCTCGGTGCTTCAGAAATGCATCACAAGTTGAAGTCAAGAACCTCCGTAGCCAAGTACTGTGCTAAGAACCTGCAAAAGAATGTGTCTGTTGTATGCGTTGATAACGGGAGGATTGTTTTTCAAAAAGAATCATCGAATGCTTTTAATGTCTCGAATTCATGTGGCCTCACGGAGTCAGGCTCGAGATTGAAAAGAAGGAAGACCTTAGCCAAGAGCCCTACTCATGATTGTGGCAATGCCTCAATGGAACTAGTAGCAGTAAAAACCCGAGAAATGCCCGAAATTGGTCGATGGGCTCTGCTTCGAAGGCTATTATTACACGGCTCAAAAGTGTCTGAAACTTCTCATACAAAGAAACGATCACTAAAGCAACGGATATTAAGAAGGCCGAGCAAGTTATCTGTTGCATCTATTTATCCAGATAAAAAACAGATTACTCCTCCATCTGATGGCTCAGAATCTGCTGCAGACAAGGAACTTGAGAAGGTTGCTGTTTTGCCTTATTTAGGTGGCAATAATGCCATTGTTTATTCAGAAGTTTCGAAAGAGAAACTAAAGGATATAGCGAACAAGCACTCGACGAGGTCCCATTTGTTTGAGTACAATGAGCTTTTTCTGGCAACTAATGGCTTTGCTTCTGGTTAGTTTCTTAAATTTTTATTTAATTCTTTGTATTTATTTTGATTCATTTTTTTTCTCACGTTATTTGTCACACTGTATTTTCAGAGAACTTGATAGGAAAGGGCGGTAGTAGCCTGGTTTATCGAGGCTCTCTTCCCGAAAACAAAGAGGCAGCCGTGAAAGTCCTTAAGCCATCAGAAAATGTCGTTGACCAATTTGTTTCGGAAATTGAAATTATTCTATATTTGCATCACGAAAACATTATATCATTACTGGGTTTCTGCTTGGAGGAAGGCAATTTACTGCTGGTATATAATCTTTTATCTAGAGGAAGCCTCGAAGAGAATCTTCATGGTAAATATACATTTACATACATCTATCTATCTATATATATATATATATATATATATCAAAGTTTTATGCTGATCTACATATCAGATAAGTTACTTCAAAATGATCATTGTAGGTGCTGAGAGTGATGAAATTTTTGTGAGTTGGGAAGATAGGTACAAGATTGCTTTGGGAGTAGCCAAGGCATTGGATTACTTACATAGTAGAGCAGAGCCAATTATACATAGAGACGTGAAATCTTCGAATATCCTTCTTTCTGATAATTTTGAACCAATGGTATATCAAATTTATTTTTTTCTTTTTCATATATTCCTGCCAATTTCTGTTGTTTCATATATTCTTGGCTGCAGCTTTCCGATTTTGGCCTTGCTACACTTGCTTCAAGCCATATTCATCATTCAAATACGCCTCCTGATGTCGCTGGAACGTTCGGGTGAGTGCACTAATTGCAATTTGGCCCTCAATTTTTCGAACAATTATTCAAAAACGACATTTCCCCCCCTCAAATTGCAGCTACTTAGCTCCGGAGTATTTTATGGACGGCGAATTAGACGAAAAGATCGATGTTTACGCATTCGGTGTTGTACTTCTCGAGCTATTATCCGGTAGAAAGCCAATCGATAACGCACGGCCAAGAGGCCACGAAAGCTTGGTGATGTGGGTAAGTGTTTTCATCATTTACAAATATTTCAAGAATCTTTTGAGAATATTATTTATTACATGGAAAAAATACTTATTACTCGAAAAGATTTATACATGTACGGATACAACAACTGTTTCAGGCGAAACACGTCATAAGCGAGGGCAAAGCTGCAGATCTAATAGATCCCAATTTGATCACTCCTTTGGATCAAAAACAGTTCGATGCAATGTTCTTAGCTGCTACTCTCTGTGTCCGAGGATCTCCTCAATCGCGTCCAGAAATTAGTGCTGTAAGTGTTGGAAATAAAATAATATGAATTTAATATACGATACACCCGTTTCAAGTTTAAGTTTTTTAGCGGGATAAAACTCATTTTGGTTCCCAATGTTTGCATTATGAACCAAATTAGTCCCCGATGTTTCAATTGGACCAATTTAGTCCCCCATGTTTCGAAAATGAACCAATTTGGTCCCCAACTTGACGGAAACCGTCAATTTTAACAGAAAATCGACATCACAGCGTGCCACGTGTCTCACAGTTAATAATTTTTCATCTAAATTGACGGTTTCCGTCAAGTTGGGACAAAATTGATTCATTTCCGAAACATAGGAAACTAAATTGGTCCAATTGAAACATTGGGGCATAATTTGGTTCATAAGGCAAACATTGGGGACCAAAATGAGTATTATTATGTTTTTTTAGGTGAAGTGGTCATTGGTCACGAGGTTGAATCCCCACCACTGCTAATTTGAGAAAATTTTACATCTGTGACTAATAAGAAAGAAATCAACCTAGACGTGAGCGTGGGTATATTGAAAATAAAATATATATGAATGTAATATGTATATATAATAAATACACTCCCTTCAACCTTAACCAATAATAAGATATATATATATATATCATATAAATCATCAAATTTCTAATCATCCTTCGATCATGAATCCCGAAAAAAAAAACAGGTTCTCAGGCTCCTTAAAGGCGATGGAGAAGTTACCCAATGGGCTAGGGAAGAAGCTAACAAGAGTTTCGAAGATTGTAATGTTATCTCCGGGGGCGAGAAATCAACGAAAGACATACAATTTCTCCTCAACGTTGCGTTGCTGAATTTGGACGATGATTCTGCTTCAGTTAGCAGCGTCGAACAGAACGTTTCGGTTGAGGATTACTTGGGTGGCCGATATAGCCGCTGTTCGAGCTTCGATTAGATTATATATGTATATATATATATATGATTATATATATATATATATATTCCTATTGATCGTTGATCTTCTCCGGCTAGCTAAGGGTGGTTCTTGAGTTTGAGTGTGAATATGCACCTGCTAGGAATTTTGTACAGCCTAATTGACATATTTATCTATTTAGTTAGCGCATCTTCCAGAAAAATAAAATTATATAAATAAAAATGGATAAACAAACACCCGACATTTAGAAAACTTAATAATAACATAATGAATTTATTTTTATTATTTCCGGAATAGTTAACTGATTACTCGATGCTTTGCTATCCATGGTGAAGAAAAATTCAATAAATGAAATATTTATTATGTTCACTCGAGAATAATTCCTAATTTATTCTTAATTTATCAATTAATTCATTTAACCCCTTTATCAATTAATTCATGTAACCCCTTCTGAAATCCCCCTTTGGAGAGGTTAGGGTTTATCAAAGAAGAAACACACAAGGGAAAGCTTATTCTGCGATCTTCTCGTTGACCTTCAGCTCTTTGCTCAATCCATCAGGTACTTGCCTTCTGATTTTTATTTTCAACTTCCATTCACGTTTAAGCTGAGAATGAATTCACGGTGTTGCCGCCCTCAATCTCCAAGGAGACGAGAATTTTCTCCTTTTGTTTGTCGGTTTCACGGTTCGCTTATCTAGTTGGTGCGGAGCCTTTATCTCCTTACAAAATTCTGCAAATCTCGTTCTTTCGTCCCTTTAATTGTGGGATGTGAAAGGTTTTAGTGTGAATACTATGGATGCGCTTCGTTTTCTTGCGATGTTCTCGTTCAATGAATCGATACAGTTATTAGCAAAAAAAAAAAAACAAAAAACGCTGAATAGGAGCCCAAAACCAAAGGCGTTGGATGTTTATTATTCTGTTGAAGTAGGTGTGTTTGTTGAATTGACTTTTTACAGTTTATGATTCGTCTCCTACTTTTAACTATTGAGCTTATCATTTGTTAGTTGAAATTAAATCACGAACAGATTTTCATCAGAAGTTCTGGTTTTATGTATATGGCTGCTCATCACTGAACTGTGAATTTTCAGTGTCTTTCTTTATTGAGTGAGTTAATCTCTTGCCTTACACAGCAGGGAACAAAAAATGGCATCTCAGCCAAAATCAGAAGGCATTCAACAAACGAACGATACCCCTCAAGAAACGATCTCTGCAGAATCGGGTTATGGAGGAACATTCTTAGAGCGATACAAAAAATTAAAAGAACACGCGGAAACTTACCCATACGTGTGGGCTTCGTACATTCTCGTGTACGGTGGATTCGGCCTGTGGTTTACTTACCGTTGGAGGAAGCTTAGGAATACCGAGGACAGAGTTAGGGTTCTTCAAGAGAGGCTTCGCAAGCTTGTTGAAGAAGAGCAGAAGGCAGCTAATAACCCGAGTAGTAAAGCTTCGAAATCTGGGGATCATCAAGCTACGAAGTGACATTGAAAGGAAGGTTTGGTGTTTTTTTTTTGGGAGGAAAGTTGTGTTCTTTTGTTTTGCTATTGGGATGTTTCGTGGCTTGCTAAAACTAAAAGATGCCTTCGGAAAAAAATGTGTTCTTTCTGTTGCCCAATTAAATTGTCCATTTGTAGAATTTCTGCTATCTTGAAATCTCTACATTTTCAATTTGTTGCAATATTCAGCAGACGATACCTCGCTTACTGCAGAAACTCGACTAGTAATATTCTGTTATTAAATAAAATCACTAAGACAATATGTTTCATCTGCCACGAATATTTTCATAGTCTCCATGTAAAATATAAATTAATAATTCCTTAATGAATATTTCTAAATAAAAGTGATTCAATTGTCGTTTTCTTTGCTGGAATCAATGTCATATTGAATTTTGTATCTAATTTTGATCATTTAACACAAGAAGAATAACACGGTCAAATAGTGAAGGATGATTTGAAATTGGATCGTTCATTTAATATAAAACAAGTAAGTAATAGTTTCAAAGATGTTTGCAAATTGAGTATTCTATTATATTATAATATTAATTAATACATAAAATAATAACTATTATTAGTTAATAGTTCTAATTAATAAATTTTGGATGTCAATGAGTATTATTTCATAGAGCTTCTAATGTAAGGATGCAATTTGTCGAAATCGATATGTATTCTTCCGGTCATGGATATATTTGTCGAGAGTTGAGCAACGACTATTTATCCAATTTAATTATCTTAATTACAAATTATTCAGATTAATTATATTAAGTCAATCGGAATAATTTCTCCCCAATATTGACTAAATTCACATCATTCATACAAGTGGGCAGAGGCCATAATGGGCCTCAAGTTGGGCTGAGCGGAAAAAGTTTGGACCTATGGCCCATTTATAATTTATGTCAGCACAGATAATAGAGAACGCGGATTGCTTATATAGCTCGGGAATGATGTTTCCAAATTCCAACGAAGTTCTGATAACGAAGCTGCTCGATCAACATGGAGGTAATCGATTATATTTCTCTCACCTTACGCGATTGTTCATATATATCGTCACGGCATATGTGTTTTATAATCGTTGTGAAAAGTTTTCGTATTCATATGGTACTTGTTGAGCTTGATTTTTTATATTTTCTTTGGTACCTCGTGAAGTTTGCGGAGATGTGTCTGAATTGTGTGGAAAAAGTTGAATCATTGGATTCTGATTGTGTAATTGGATATGGGTTCGTCCATCGTCGTCTGGTTTCTGTCGAATTGTAGTGGTTGTGGTAACAATTAAGCGCCGTTGTTGGAGTTTGTAAATTGATTCATACAACGGACAGCGCTTTCAATTTTCAACCTTGCCTAATTGGAAGTTTCTGAGGTGAAAAGATCGTGGTAAATTACTGATTTGGATAGATTTGGGAAGGTTAAGTCGATGAATTCGATGTGTTATGGATTCAAGCTCGATTTTGTCGAATCACCAGATTTTACCCAACCTGATTTAGCAGAAAAGTTTTGGATTTTGTCGATGTTGTGGATTTAAAGTTGATTTCATATGGACTCTTGCCATATTCTCTTTGAAAAATATATTGTAGAAAATCATGTTATTTGTGTATCTATGCAGAAAAGTTTGGCTGAAGAACTCTATTCAGAAGCTATGCAGTCATCAAGTGTAGCATTAGACAAAGGTTCAACACCATGCCCGATAGACAATAACTTAAATGGTATTTTTTTTTATATTTATTTTTCATATTGAACGTTCTTTGTTCTCGTGAACCCACAAAATTCGATCCGAGGATGACTTGGCAAAAAAGCTGTGGTTCCGAAATTCGTGTCCATATGTTATCAAGCAATTATGCGGTGCTAGTTCTGTGATCATTTTCTTAAACTGTTGCAGAAAAAATCTTGTTTTTATAAGACTTTCACACACTCTTATTTCATTTCAGATGAGGATCCGGATGATTTTTGGTGCAACGACGAATCTTCGTGTGAAGATTCCGTCGGCAAATCAAATAACTTATCTGATATGGACAGGGAATGGCAAAAAAGGCGAAACCAATTTCACACTGTAAAATAAAATTTTCTCACCTCATTACACCCGTATATTACCTTAACTTTGAAGATTACTTGCCTTTGTCTTAATTTGTATTTTGTTTTCTTGCAAGGTAGATAGGGTACCGTGACGGTCTCATTGCTGGAAAAGAAACCTCTGCTCAAGAGGGATTCAATATAGGCTTCAAGTGGTCTGTGTCTGCAGGTTATAACTGGGGCCTTGTTAAAGGTGTTACAAGGTAATAAACCTTACGAAGCATGTTCTATGTGAACTTGCGATCCATTTGGTTTTAATAATTCTTACATTCAAAGGATCATTGCTATTCTAAATTCTTCCTTCATTTATTTGTTTTTCTGTTTCTTTGACAATCTCTCAAAAGTGCAATGGCGTGCCTGCCCGGAGAATTAAGGGCAAAGTTGGTTGAAGCAGAGGAAACAAGAAACAAGTTCAAGTCTTTGCATGAAGCTGTGCAGTCTATTTCATCGAACGATGCGTTGAAACTATTTTACGAAGATTATAGAAGCAAATCATCAGTAAAGAACGAGGGCCGTGACCCGCTTCATCCCACAACAAAAGATTCTAATGTACTTAATAACTACTACGGGCAGCTTCAGTCACTTCTTGAAGAAGCTCCTCTTATGAACAGCAGTAAGTGAACTATTTGTGGTTTTTCCGAATGTACTAAGAGTGCTTTGTCTGTAATAAATAAGGAATAAAAGTATATATATTGAAATCTATGGCCTTGTAGCAGCAATTAGCAACACCATAAAGATCGGAGAAACCAGAAAGACAAAATACGGGAGAGCTTGACTCAGCACGCTCTCGTCCTCTTCATCTTCTTTCGGGGAAAAGTTTGTCTTGTCTCTCAAGAATGCATCGAAATAATTTTGGTAACCCGTGCTGCGAGTAGAACGTTTCAAGCTGGTGACTTTCATCATTTCCATTGCCTGCCAAGTACGTGTATATATATTTTTGTTAGATTATATGGGGATTGATGGATATTAATGATAATGAGATATTTCGTACTTGAGATATGGATTTCAACTTGCAATTTCCTTTTCGAATGAGAATGAATGAATGATTGATTGTGTTGTTCGTGTTGATTTTTACCTGGAAGCTGAAATAGAACTGTCTGGCTCTTTTGCTCACTTGAGGGCTCGGGTGAGACTGAAGCTTCTCGTACATCACACGAGCGTCTTTTGACCTATCATTTACATCTGTTGAGTTGGGAGAACGCCGTTTTTGGTCCCCCAATGTTTGGGTACGAGCGTTTTTGGTCCCCATGGTCCTCAATGTTACCTGGGCGATTTTGGTTCTCCGGTTATTTAATCGTCAAGCTGGACGGAATTACGGGTCGAGCCATCAAATACGGGCCGGGCGGGACCAGTCTGAATTTTGCGGGCCAAATAATGGGGGATCTGGCCCGGCCCGTAAACTCAGGTTGCCCCGGCCGTAATTCCATCCACTCAATCAGTTAATTTAACCGGAGGACCGAAATCGCTCAAAATTGGTAACATTGGGGACTAAACGTGGCATCTCGAAATACGAGGGACGAAAAGTGGCGTTCGCCCCGGTTGAGTTCCAAGGAAACACAGATAACCTAAAGGAAGTGTTACCTGCTAAGTGAGTCCTGACAAATAGACCACTGCAAAGCTGCTAATCCATGGAGTTCACTCTGTACATCGAATGTAAGAATTTGTTCTTAACATCGATGATTTCAATCCGTTCTTGTCAGAAAACGAGAAGTAAAGGTGACTTATGTTCGCATAAAATCACCTGGAATGCTAACTTCTCCATAACCTCTTCGTAAAATGGGATCGCCTCCTTCAGTTTTCCCAGGTCCATGAGGGAGTCACCTTCCTTCAAAGCCTATGCATAACAGCACTATAATCATCATAAACAGAGTTATATGGTCATGAATATTAAACCCATTGTTTGCTATGAAAAAAAAAAAAAAGGTGGATCCTCACATTTTCGCATTCAGATTTAAGCTTTGGATCTATGTTCATGCCGATTTGACTCTTGTAAGCAGCCACCAACTGCTTCGTACGTCTCTCTTTAGCAGCTTTTTCTTCTGCCGTTTCGAGGGCTTCCCCTGGACGTAAATTTCTTCCTCCACCGTACTGTATTTTTGCGTAAGGATAGCATCAAATTCAATTACTACCTTACCTTAATTAACTGTGTTGTCTGATATTGTAATCACATCTTACTGTTCTTGAAATGTCGTTGGGCCTCGGGAAAACTCCCCACGTGGAAACCTTCGGTTTATAAAGGTCATCGACACCGTCTTCTTCTTCTTCTTCTGTTGTGGCTGTGGCTGATTCTTCTGATGATTTTACGAACCTGCTTTTGTCTCCGACGATTATTTCGACTTCGGGAAGTTCTCCTTCGGGGAAGGGATCCGATATCGGGACCAGACCGGCGGGCAATGCTCGGCCGGTCTTTTTATCGGCGAAATTGAGCCCGACGAAGTCGATGCTGGAGATTTTTAGTTCCATGTTCTTCTTGACGCGTTCGATTGGTTCTTTTTCGTATTCGGAGCTTTTCCCGTTTCCTGCTTTTTAGGTTCGGGAAAATCGAATGCAGTGGATTTGAGCCAAAGGACCAAAAAACAATCGGGCTCAACAATGCGAGATTTCTATCCCACATCGGATAATTCAACTAATATATCAAGAGTCAATTTCACTTATCACCAATTGGTTTTAGGATGAAACTCACGGTTTCTACATACACAGTGGTATACCTGAAGAAGTTGATGCTTGAGTTCCTTCATCTTTGTTCTTCTTATACTCCTTTGCCTTCTCCAAAGCAAGCTTTAAGGCTAAAGGGACTTCCTTCGCCCCATTTTTGTACTGCTTTGCTTCCTCCAGAGAATTTTTCACAAACAAAGGAGCTTCCTTTTCCTCAAAATCATTCAGTGAGTTCTTGTACGCCTTGGCTCTCGCAAATGCGAGCTTGATGGGGTCTTGAGAAGTTTCTGGTGACGATGATGATGATGAAGATTCTTTCGGTGGATTATTGCTTTCTGTGTTGGAGCACGAGATTCTGCTGCTCGAGGAATTGAAGAACGAGGAATATTTATTGTGGTGTGAGAGATGATTGTAAGAAAAAGATCGAATATTGTGGTGGTTGATTGGAGCTGAGGAGAAGCATGGTGGAGGAGATTGAGAGAATGAGGCCATACATATGCGATCTCTGTTTTTCCTCTTTCAATTTTGGTGGGATGGATATTTATGAAGATGTTCGACTCATTTTTTACTTTTAGTTTCCTGGAAAAAAAAATCCCCGAAAAGAAATCATTTAAAAATAATATTTAATAATCCAAATCGGGCCCAGAAGTTTATCATGTGATCTTACCGTTAACGAATTCTTGTCTTTTACAACTTTAAATGGGCCAAAAGCGTTCAGTTCCAAAGCCCAATGCGTCATTTCTTTTTCAATTTTTTTTTTCATTTAACTAGTTTTCTCTCTCTCTAAGTTTTATTTATCTATAGTATTTTATTAATGGTGAGCCTCACTTAAGAACCGTTAATTTTGCGTTGTATAATTAACCAGTTAGATTTTAGCTATAATTAATAATTGAAAAAAATAAATAATTAAATCCACGTTAGAATTTGAGATGATATGGTCTTTCATTTTAATAAATAAATAATAAAAAATTTATTACAAGCATAACCACCCACCTATGAATAAGAAATAATTCAAATAAATCATCTCATATTAATTGTCGATAATTTCCAATTACATATTAATAATTTTTGCATGTATTAATTTTGATTGAACACACATTGGGTATTTGGTAGGCACATATACTAGTGTATATAACTAATATAAGTTAATAAGATAACTAAGAGGGGAAGGAAGTAAAAATCAGAGTTCAACCAGCAATATACAAAAAAAGAACACAAAACAATGCAAACTAAATTCATAAATTCAAAATAAAAAACAACCAACTGACAATAACTATCATAATCAATCCGATTTCCCGAGCAGGGCGAGGAGGAAAGCCTTGTAATCTCCCGACGTCTCCTTCGCCACGTCATCCTCGAGGCGAACGTTGTTCCTCTTGAAGTAGAGCTCCTTGATCTCCAGCAGGTCCTTCTCGGCCCGAGCCGCCACCACCCGCGTCAGCGTGTCCTCGTCCGTGCCGGGCTTGTTCAGAGCCGCGCGGATCGCCTTTGCAAAGTACTTTCTGTGGTCAACGGTGCACCCTATGGCTACGCGTAGGGAGGTTAAGTAGTCGATCGACAGGCCGTCTCTCACATGCTGAGAAAGAAGATTTTTTTCAAATCAATGTGTAATATATAAGCAGAATCGAACCGAATAGCGTAATAATCTGTTTGTATTCGATTATCAAATTAGATATTCGTCGTATTCATATTCGATTTCGATTTGAATCCCGATTCGAAATATTTCTTAATTTTTTTTTCGTAAAATCTATTTTATTATAAACCAACTTAAAATATATTATACCTGGATATATATTGAATTATAATGTAGTAAATTAAAATTAATATCGAATTATTTGAATCGAATATTCAGATTAATATTCGAATTGAAAATCGTGATATTTCTATTATATTCGTATTCGAATATTATTCGAATCAGAAAATCTTTTTTTCTTCTTTCTAGAATTCGATCGTAAAAATTTCGAATCGAATCTCGAATTAAATTAAGAAAAATTCGATTAATTTGCAATCCTATCGAAGCAGTAGATGGCTTGGTCCGCACTGTATGTGTATATATATATAAATATATATATATATTATATATACCTTTGTTATGGAACAACTATGATCATCCTTGTACTGATTAACCGTCGCCGCGAGCTGAGCTTTGCTCCTCGTAGTCAAAACCCTAACCACTTCTTCGTGGTCGAAAGCCTTCTCCTTGAGGGCGTCGTGGAGAATCCCGGCCTCCGATTTCGCCAGCCTGGCATCGACCTCGCCTCCGCCGTACCTATACGTGCCCACCAAGCCCACCAATAGCTGCCCAAAAGACCAAAAAAAAAAATTCATTAATCATATATGTCGAAAAATTAGGGGAATAAATATATTTATATGAATGAATGCCTTTCGAATTTCTCCGGTGGTATTTCGGGCCAAGTCCTCCTCCACGGACCGCTTGTAACGGGCCTGATAAGCCCGCTTGACCGCCAAGAGCTCCTCGGGAGAGTGGACGCACGAAACCTCCACCACCACGGGATAATCCCGCTTCTTGATGGCGTGGTGGAGCACCACCGCGTCTCGGTCCTCGGGATCGAGGATCCATCGGTACACGACTTTCTGTCGTAGACATTATGGAAACTAAATTAGAAAAATCATTTCAATTTTTTAATTTCTTCTGATTATTATATTAATTTTTATTAGATTTATGGATCAAAATTACCTCGAAATCTCCGGACAGCTCGGATTCGAGGCGCTCGACGAGATCTTCCTTGTACAAATCCTCGTAGGCTTCTCTTATCTGCTTCCTCTGGACAGCATTTCTTCTTGCCAGTATCATAGTCACCGCCTTCTCATCAGTTCCCAATCCTAGACACAACATACATATACATACAATTTAAATACGAAAAAATGATATAATATATATATGTGTATATAGACTATATAGATGTAACAGTACCTTGGACAGCTTTTCGGAGAGCTTCAGCATCAGCAACAGGAGAAGTGTTCTCAGGGAAAATTATGGTAGCCATTGTTTTATTTTATGAAGCTTTTCTACTGTGTGTTTTGTGTTGTAATAAAAGAAATGGAGCCTCCTCGTATTTATAGAGAGCTCAACAACGTTTGTATCGCATCTAACGCCGAGTGGGAATATTCGTATTTAATTATCTTTGCTGTTACATAATTTAATTGGTACGTGGCTGTGACATTATGGTTTAGGTTACAGTAAATACTCACTGAACAAGTGTCAAAGGCTTTTTGACTGGAATTATAAAGAATCATTTATTGTAAAGGACGTGAACGGGAATCTTTCAAGGTTAGTACCAAGAAGCAGTTGTAATTAATTAAATCGTTTATAACGAGTTAATTAGTAATTAAATTTTAATATAATTTTCTCAATTTTATTTAGTGCAATGAGAATTCAGAATCGTTCAACCTAAGTGGGCTCGGAAGTGTTGGATAAGCCCAATTCTTTATATTGGGCCTACCCCATATTTTTAATATTTATCCACTGATGTCTCTTGTGAGTGGGTAGGGGCTAATGTATCAAAATATTCGATCGTATATCATTTTTTTCTCAAAAAAAAGTATATTAATTTTCTGTCACAAAATTATAACATTCGGTCACTTAATAACTTATTTTTATAATTATCAAATATAGTGGCCTAAAAATGAAAGCTAGTAATCCGATTTTATAATTTCCGTTATTTTTGTAAATTCAGAAAGATAATGTTTTTTACTCAAAAAAAAAAAAGAAAGAAAATGTTTTTAGCGCACCTATAAAACTCCAGCCTTACCCATGTTTTGGCGGGAACATTAGTCGTCCATTCTCAATTCTACCGTACGTCTCTCTCTCTCTCTCTCTCTCTCGCGTCTCTTTGTACTGTTATCTATAGTTTTTCATTAACTTCATTCGTACGCGTGCTTGTTTACAGTAGGGAATTTGAGATGTAAATGCAGAAATATATTCATTATCCGGTTTGAAGTACAGCATATGATAATAGGAATTGATAGTGTTGGGACCTCGGATTCTAATGTGAGTTGAAAATTCTAAAGGAAGGTTATGAAAATGCCGAACGTGAAGGTCTGCGCTCTATTTCGACCGCTAAATGCGAAGGAAAAGTCTGATCGCGGCAATGACATCAGCATTTCTGCTATAGATTCTGAATCATTCGTGATCAAGGTATAATTGATTATTTAGCTATATTTGTAGTTCTGTTTCACTATGTGCGTGTTTTACTGTGAGTCTCAGCACTTCTGCAATCGTTTCAAATCTTCATAATCTAGATAGGGTCAGACTTGCTATTTTCTAGGCTTATAGTTCTTTCTATTATGTGCATATTTTACTGCGTTCAGCTAGGGCTTTCAACTGAATGATTATGCAGGAATGTCGTAAGTAATTCGATGTTATAATCCTGAAAACAAGTATGTTTGGGATGTGACTTTGTTGAAAATTAGTCAGAATTTGTGCATATGTTCTGAATCAATCATGAAACAGGTTAGCTTTGACTAAAGCATTTGGTAATATTTTTACACTGTAGAGTAGATTAACAATTAGAGCATTCGGAGTCCTGAGGATACTTATGGTGCACTTTTGATTTGGATTCAAGGCATTGTTTGTACCAGAGAGACTAGAAAGTGATTCACGCGAGAGCAAGGCTTATCTAGTTGTTTAATTTTGTGTCATTTATGTAGTCATATGTCTTTTTATGCTCTGAATCTGGCTGGATCAGGTGATGATGTTGTGGCTCCACTACTGTTTAATATTAAAATCTGCTTGAACAAATGATTTTTTTCTATCTCGAGAAAATTGAACTTACGTTGCATACTGGCGGAATATGATTCGTTTGGGAATATGGTAATATCTGAATAAATTGAGATCTAAGAATTGGATCTTGAGAAAAGGTCAAAGGGTGACTGCGTATTGTAGAACTCAACATATTTGATCATGCTTGGTTTTGTCCATGTAGGATGAGAAAGAAGGCGAATTCAAATTCCAGTTCGATGGGGTGTTCTACCCCGGATCATCCCAAGCTGACATATTTAGTTTCCTCGTTTTCCCTATCGTCAAAGGTAACATCAGAATCTCTTTCTCTGTATATCACGTTTTCGATAGGACACTGGCTTTTTCTTACAATGATGATCATGGCATAAAATGTGACATACTTTCGGTGAACAGATGTTCTTAAGGGGACAAACGGTGTCGTGATCACGTATGGACAGGTAACACAGCTGCAATTGCTCATGATTTTTGTTATGTAGATTAATATGATTCGCGTAATAATACCAGTTCATTCTCATTACTTGAATCGCATTGCTTTTATGATCATGGATCAACTGTAACAATGCATATTGCGTATTTTCGACTTCATCCTGCCCCTGTTAACGGAACCTGGTGTTTTCCAAATAAATAGTTCAGGCTGTAATTTGTTTTCTGAATCTTTCCTCATGATTTTTCTCACTTCATTGTATTATCCAGCTGCCTTATGTCTTATTTTTTGCAGACTGGAGCAGGGAAGACTTACAGCATGGAGGTAATAAGATGGCTCCAAAGCCAAATTCAACAACATTATAGAGCTTACTGTATTTTTTTCTTGCCACAGGGACCAAGAATCGGGGATTGCATTGAGAAACAGAAAGGCGTACTGCCGCGAGTAGTTGATGAGATTTTCAGTTCTGTTAAATCATCTGATGAGAGGGCCAAGTACACGATTAAACTTTCGATGGTACCATATATTATACACTCGGATCGTTGGCAATTGCCTCATTCAATCTCATGTTGGTCAATTATACAATTCTCTCTTTTACTGTGATTTTTACAGGTTGAAATATATATGGAGAGAGTGAGGTCTGTGGATCACTTCCAAGCTTCTTACCTGCTATTCTAATGTTAGATAAGTTTACATCATGGGCTCCTTCCCGAGTAACACTCCTCTCTTCTCTTACCACAGGGACCTTTTGGATCTATCAAAGGACAACCTGGTGATCAAGGAGAACAAAGCCCAGGGAATATTCGTGAGCGGCGCAACAGAGGTAGACCTATTTTTTCTTATTATTTGGTGTTCGAGCGGGTTTGTATTTTCCTTCTCCTTCAGCTCCTTCCTTGAAGTTAATTTCAATAATTTTCCTTTTATCTTCTTGCTTCCCCAGGTAACAATATCGAATCCGGCCGAGGCATTACAAAGTCTATCAGTAAGATGATAGTCCCTTAACGGTAGCTCAAATAAAATTTTAACTGTTCCATTGATTCCTGAAAACTTAGACTATCATGCAGAGCGGAATAGCCAACAGAGCGGTTGGAGAAACCCGTATCCTTTTTTCTCTATAACAACTTCAATTTTGCCCATTATTTTTTCTGTTTTGTCAAAAGCCTATAAATTACAGAAATGAATAATTCCAGCAGCAGGAGTCACTGCATATACATATTCTTGATTGAGAGGGAAACAAAGATGGATAGAAGGTGATTCATTATCAATCATTTCCCTTTTAATTGGTTCATTTCATACCCAGTTGGGCCGACACGTATTAAGCCTTCCACAGGTCTGCAAAGCTGATCCTCGTGGACTTGGCCGGATCCGAGAAGGCAGAGAAAACCGGGGCCGAAGGCAGAGTCCTCGAAGAAGCGAAAACCATCAACAAATCGCTGTCGGCACTCGGGAACGTAATAAATGCACTGACATCCGATTCCTCGGGAAAAGCAAATCACGTACCATACCGAGACTCGAAGCTCTCCCGCATCCTACAAGATTCTCTTGTAAGTTCGTCTCCTGCAAACATTATTTTCCAACTGGGGCACGAATTGTGAATACGAATAAACTAATGTAAACATTCGTTGTTATATAGGGTGGAAATTCACAGACTGCATTGCTCTGCTGCTGCTCTCCCAGCCCATTGAATGCATCAGAAAGCCTCTCTACTCTCAGGTTTGGTGCCAGGTATTGAAATGAAATATGCTTTCTGCTATCCAAATTCCAAAATAAGATATATTACATTTTTCGTTGCAAAGGTGATAAATTTATCATCATGTGTAGAGCAAAGCATATAAAGGCATCATTGCCTATGAAGGAGAAGAAAGCACCGAAAGAAGCAGCCACGGAATCCGTAACTGATTCGCGTGAGAGAATATTGTCACAGTTGGGGCGAAGCATGAAGCCGGAAGATGTACAACTACTCGAGCAGCTATTTATCATAGAGGGAATCTTCTTTGATCCCAACTCAGTTGAAGAAGTCGAAGCAGCTCACCAAGACGTAACTTACAGAACTATTTCGTCTCTCCAAAACCTCGTGGAAGAGCTTATGACAACCGCCGAGGAGGTAAGTATTGTAGGTAGTCTCTGCAAAACGTAAGTTTGTCTGTTTATTGATTTTCATTTTCTTGCCCATATTGTGGCAGCTGAAGAAAGAGAACATGATTCTCAAAGGCCTTGCTGAAAAGCGTCGGCTGTGAAAGACGCTCTCTGTCGTTTTCCGATAATGCTGCCGTATTTAGTGAATTTGTTTCGAAAATAGAAAGACAACTCTTGAAGTGCTTAGTCGCATTTGCTTAAAACTACGATTATTTTAAAACATAAAAAATATCATAGTAAAAAATCTATAATTTCGCTTTTTTAATTGAATAAATAGCATTTGAGCTCCAGCTTCACCCAACTCCACCGGAGTCAAGTAATCGGAATTCGAGGCCTGGCAGGCGGTGATGAGCTTCGATCGACGAACCAATCCCCTGAGTACCTTTTTTTTCCCTCTCAAAACCACTGAATTGAAATGGAAACAGATAACCCTAAATTGAAGAAATTCTCAAGGAGAGCTCACATCAACAACCTCGACGACGGCTGCCTCATGCACATTCTAAGCTTCCTTTCACCAATTCCAGGTAATCTTTTCGTTGCTTTCTTGCTGCTTCGTTTAGCTGAAATCGAAGTTTTTATTCGGTGATTTTTCTGAATTTAGTGTGTGCGGTAAAGTTTGTTCCTTTGTCGAATTTGGTAGAGCGTGTATCTCGTCTTAATTGCACCCAATTTGATTTTTTATTTCCTTTAATTAGTAGACGTGATAAAAGGGTCTAGTCTATATATCAGTACTCCGTCACAGTTGTTGGTTGAGTGCAGATCGGTATAACACAGCCCTCGTTTGCCGCAGATGGCGTTTTCTTGCCTGTCATCCCCGGCTCTGGCTGCGGGTGGATCGGTCCGTCAGAGACGTATCTCATCATGGTGTCTTCCCCAACATTGAGAGCGCCGTAGCAGCTGCCAGGTTTTTTTAAGCTATTTTTTTTTTTGCTTGCCGATGAGGTCATGGCCTCGCAGTCAAGGCTAAAGCCTCAAGGAATTATGGAGGAGAGGTCTCAAGATCGATTCTCCCTGCCAATATTTCCTTGAGTGAGGCTGTCACACATGGACCTGTACCAGTGTGGTTGACCCCGGGGTTTACCTGGTCAGTCGGCCAGTGTTCCTTGGGGTTACCCCAAAAAAAAAAAAGATAAAATGAACATTGATTAATGGGCTTTAAGTATATCGTCTTTCAATGCAGGCCCGGAGACACTATACTAATTGCAGCTGGAGGCGTTCATTGCACGTCCAGTATCCAAATTGATAAGCCTCTTTGCCTTGTAATTTCCTCGATCTCTCTCTACCTCCTAAAGAATATAAAATATCGAAAGCATTGAAATTCATTGTGTCCCGTTATGCTGTATTTAGCTGGTGGATGACTTTGTTGTTGCCTATTGTCTCTGCTAATTTTGAACACTTTTAGGCTGTGTTTGGTTTAAGGAAATTAGTGTGGAAAAGAAAATTGGAGAGAAAATGGTTTTCATTTGTTTTTCTTTCGTTTTCCTCACCATTTGGTGAAGAAATTAGTTTTCCTTAGTTTTAAGTGTAAACTTAAGTTAGATTTTCTTTTCATTTCTTTTCCTTATCTATTTCTTCAATCAACCAAACATAAAAACTGATTTTCCTTTTCCATTTCATTTTCCTTTCCCTACTAATTTCCACAAACCAAACACACCCTTAACGTTTCTTTATTACTCTACTTCCCTGTCCTTTCTCTGGAGCATTGGGTACTTAATTCAAATGGATGTCTCCCCGATCTGATGAAAAATATTTGACCTGCTGTCTTTGTGTGTACGGTGTAGGACAAAGCAATCGGACTCATTAAAGACCCACTGGATCTTAATGGGTCTGAGCCTACTAGACCCACACCTTCTATGGCGCCGCCCATGCACACTCCTCCGAAGCCATGGGTGGTCTAAATGGGTCTGGACTCAGACCCATTTGATGATCCAACAGGTCTTTAATGGGTCCAATTGTCATCCCTACAGTGTTTGATCTGATGAAGAACATTTGACTATCTCTGTGTGTATATTGCGTAGGGCAAAGCAAGTCACTTTTGTATTTATTTTCTTAGGTTGGCGGCGGTGAAATCCCGGATGATACGACGCTTCTATGTCCCCGCGGTTCCGACAGGTTTTTTTCAGCACCTGACTTTATTCCCGTCTCTTACGATGTGTTAACAACCATCATTGACCAACCAAAAAAATACAGTGCCCTCGAGTTAATGTCGACGTGCAAGCTGAGCAACCTCACGGTGAGGACCGAGCTCGGCTGCTGCCTGCTTCACAGGAGCGGGCGGCTCACGATCGACGGCTGCATCCTCCGGTGCGAGTCCGATCCGCTGGACCACTTATCCCACGCCATCGTGACCACCGCGGTTCCTCCTCCCGAGGACGGAGACGCTACGCCGGTGCTCAAGGGTTCGGGAGATTCCATCTCGGTGATGCAGACGAGGATCGAAGGCGGGGCAAAGGCCGTGCTTACCAGCGGGTGCCTCTCGCTGCAACAAGTACGTGTCGTTTATGCACGCACCTCGCTTTTTTTCTGGTTCGATGTCGTTCAAAGTTAGTTAACTAATTGTTTCCGGTTGATTATTTTTACCTTTATGTTCTCTTTCTGTAGTTTTTACATGGTCCTCTCCCTCCTCCAATATGTTGTATCATGTATTATATATTTTATTTTGATGTGGCTCTATGTTGTGTGTCATTAGTTTTCTGCATATTGCATTAGTATCAGTGAACCTTGTACTACTGCGTATTTTTCTGGGTATTACTCCATGTATTGCATGAAGAATCAGTATTGGAACCATTGGTCTTGTGTTTGCTATGAGGGCATAGTTAAGCACGACGTCTCGAGGTCTTTGGTGAGGGAGATTATTGGATCGAATTATACCTTAAGGATGGGATTAGGGTTTGGATTCGTGTAATTGAATAATTAAATTTTGTGAGTGAGTCGTACATAGGTTTCTGTCTTTGGAGAGGGAATCTTCATTAATTTAAGTTTGTCACGCGTGGATTACGTGGTTGGCTTGTTGCAAGCTTATGTTTCATTAATTAATTTTATATAAATTTTAATAATTTAAACCTTGCTAAATATAATAAATTAATTTTTTGTAGTTGCCTGTCCTTCCTATGTTTCGAATTCAACAAGCCCAGTAGAATTGCCCAATTATCTAAAAATATATTAAATGGTAACATTCATGACCGATGTCAACTCTCAATTCAATGAACTTAAATAAGGTCGGTCATAAAGCCCCACCTAACCCATGTGTGCAAGAATTAGTTAGGTGCTGGGGATTTATAGAGACAAGACATTTAACGAACTCTTACTATTATTACCTCCGTAGAAACATCCATTTCACCAAATAAAAAATAACTCCCTCAAAAAATCAACAATTATTCATATACCATAATAAATAGCAAATACCGATTCAATATATACACACAGAAACAGCAGGATACGAATATCCCCCTCATCAACTACACAGCGGGCAGTGAACGAGCCCGTTTTCGTTACAATCGGGGCACTTCTTCGTCCTCTCCTCGTCCTCGTCGAACACCTTCCTGCTCCCGCTGCAGTTCCCGCACGGGACGAAGCGGACGTCGTCGCACGCCGCGCACGGCCCCGCGTCCCTTACCCTGGGCATCCCCTCGAGGAGCCTCGCGAGCTCGCCCGCCTCGTGCAGCTGCCTCACGACGTCGGCGCCGCCGATGTACTTCCCTTTTAAGAACACTTGAGGAAGCGATATGTTGCTTTCCCCCAATGCACGTTGGAGCTCCTTTCTGTACGAAGAGTCCATAGAAACGTCCCTCTCTTCGAGGTTCACGCGGAGGCCTTTGAATATCATTCGCACCACGTGGCAGTCCTGATTGGAAATAAAATATATATAAAATTTAAATAATATGAGCCAATGAGTGTCAGTGTCTAGTGGTCAAGGCTGAGAAGCCTCAAGAATTATGGGGAATATGTCTCGGGATCGAATCTTTTCCCTGCCAACGTTTCATTGAGTGAGTCTGTCACGCACGGATTTGGACTCGTGTTAGTTGAACCTGTTGGCATGGTTTGCAGGCTATTTATTGAGTTTACCTGGTCTCCCGGCAGGGTTCCCCGTGCCAGCAAAAAAAATTTTAAAAAAAATGATGCAGTTTCTTCAAATTTAAGTTTTTAGGTGAAGTTGTTATTCCATTATGATATCAGAGCTCAAGTCAAAAGGAAATCATCACGACCATCCATGAAAGAAAATTCCATGCTAAGACTAGATAAACATAAAAAAGAAATGAGCATAGTAGACCTGAGGAGTGATGGAGAGAAATCACATAAAATTACAAACATTCCATATTTTAGGTGAAATGGTCGTTCAAATGATGAGAATATTCGAAATGTGAAATTGCTTTGATCGATTCGGATGATTGGAGGTCCATCGATCTTTAAAGGAGGAAGTTGTTGAGCTTATTCTTACATTTATTGGAAAATGTATACTGATTTGGCTGCACTTACAGGGATTGAAGACAATCGAGTGGATATCAGTCAGCTTCCAAATCAATCCCATAACATATGGCATCCGAAGAAACTCAATTGAGATTCTAATCCGATGAAATTACGGTCAAATTGGATTGAATTTTAACTCGAAATCTAACACGTCTTTCAGTACTGACCTGAAACGTCTTTCGTATGCTGCGCAGCGAAGTGGTGTAGATCACGACCCTGTCCTCAGTTCCCGGCAATCGGAACGGAACCGGCGAAGGAACGCCCTTGGACGCCCACGATGCCGGCGGCGGCGGCGGCAGCGCCTGCAATTTAGCCGAAGCGGCGGGGATTTTCGGGGATTCGAATATGGAGCAGAGCTTCCGAACTTTTCCCTTGAGCGAATTCGCGGAGGAGATCACCGAGTATATCGTCTTGATGGAGCCCGTGCGCTGGAGGGCGATGGTGTTGTACAGGGACTTTTTGGTAAATTCATCTTCATCATTGGTGGAGGATGGCTTCAGCGTGATCGAACGGCTGAGATTGCGCTGCGGCTCCTTGCCTGCTTGTTGCTTTGCTTCGGCCATTTCTTTAACAATTTGTGTCTTCTGATCGGAAGATTATGGAATGGGGAAAGTTTTTATTCTCCACGCAGCTTTTTGTATTTTGAAGAGTGAGAGAAAACATTTACTTTATTTATCTATTTATTATCAAATATTACTATTTATTTATGTGTTTAAGAAGAGACAGAGAGAGTTGAAACTGAACAGACACGCACGAGTGAGGTAGGATTGCGTGTATGTGAATAATTAACAAAATGATTTTTGGGATTTTCTTTCTTTTTATATTTTCTATTTTTCCTAATTAGTTGATTTGTTCAATCTTTTCATGTAAGTAATGTAACCAGTGAACTAAATGAGATTATTCGCCTTCATTAGCAGTAAGTGGTTTAACCAAAACAAACGGTTTCTCAATAAACATACAGAGTTGTAATTAATTTAATGTGAGTAATATGTCAACGTACTATTGGGATTACATTCGTGTATTTTAAGCCACTCGCTCTAATATATACCTTTATTTATACTTTAAAGTTCAAAAGTTTTAATATATACTATTATAATTCATATTTAGCTAAATAATAGTATGTGTGTTTAGTAATCGGCACCGAATTTAGAATTTTGATGACGTTTACGTTTCTAATGCACTTCTATCTTTAGTAAATTAAAAGAAAATCACGATATGACGTTTACGTTTACGATATGATCAAAGAATATTTATCTAAACAAGAAACCCCATATTCCTTTTCTTTTTTATTTCTTGGGCAATTATTATTCTTCCATAAATCATTCATTAATTCTATCTACGACGCTCTCAATCTCTCCGCGGCGAAGCGCGTTCTTGCAACGGCTTCTTCCTCTTCCCTTTCCCTCTCACGAGGTGGGACCTAAGCTTGTTGACGTGGCATTGTTGCACCGGTTTGAGGATGAACTCCTCCGCTCCATTCTCCAAGCAGCTGTTGATTCTCGATGGAACGTTCTCCGATGACATTATAACAACTGGGATGTCCCTCAATGATCTCGAACCCTGCAACAAAATTCATTTTTTCTCAGATCCACATTTTTAGTTATAATCTTTCTATTGGAAATAGACAGTATAAAACTAAAGTATGATACACTCTTTCAACTTAAACAATTTTTATGCTAAGTTGTCATTAAACATGATATCAAGGCCAACTTAGTATAGGAAGTCACGACATGAGCACGAATCCTCACAATCACTCATTTAAAAAACTTACAGTTATATGATTGGATAAAAAAAATCAGCCTAAGGGGTCGTGTTGAAAATATAGTAAATTAAAATACGTTGCACTCATTTTAAAATTAAGTTTTTATGTGAAATGATCATTCAACATAGTATTAGGGCCTATTTAAAAGAAGTCATGAGCACGAATTCTCTTTTTTTTTTTCCGACCAGCCATCTAAGAACATTATATGTCTAGGGTTAGATAATAAAGAAATCAACCTAAACGTGAGGGGCACGTTGAAAATAAAGTATATTACGATAAAATACGATACATTCTTTCATATTTAAATTTTTAGGTGAAGTGATCGTTTAACAATATTAGAGTTACATACCTTGATTTTCCTCAGGAGGTCATATCCGGTAACTGCTGGCATGCTGTAGTCTGTGATGATCAGATTCACTTCTATCCTCTGTGACTTTAATATTTATGAACATCAAAGAAACCATCAGATATATATATATATATATATATATTATATATATGTAGAGAGAGATTGTTAATCATACATGAGGATTAGTGGAGCTTGTTGAGGAATTCGAGTTGATGTCTGTGTTTTCATCACCCAACAGTCCAAGAAACTCGAGGGCTTTAACTCCAGATTCCACCACAGTCACTTGAATTGCATATTATGAAGAAAAAAAAATATTGATAATAATAATGGTAATTAAACATATCCCATCTTCTATTTATTTATCTGCAAAATAACTAACCTTGATAAGAAGAAGTCTTTAGTAGCCTTTCAATCAACTTTCTGTCTATGATGCTATCATCGACTGCTAACACATGGAACTGAGTCTCCGCGCCGCCTCTTTCGTCACACATTTTTCTTGATTATGATAAAAAAGCCCAGTGAAGTTTTTCAAGCCAAGAATTTGAAATGTTGTGTTTTGAAAAACATGCGATGAATGGATAAATATATGAAGAGGGAGGGCTTGGGAGAATTTGAATTTTTGAATAGGAGATACTCCAAGATTTGGATTGATATTAGAGATCGGGTCATGATTATTATCATTAAGGATCTCTCAGGATTTTCCTATGTTTGTTATAGAATCCCAGAAGAATCAAGTGATTTTCTTCTGTGATAAATAAATGATATCTTTTATTTTTTGTTTCTGATTATCATGAAGCATCATTCATAGAGGCTAAGGCTGTGATCCGATGATATTCTTGCCTTATTACATTATTTGAAGTGCCATGTGAGAGCAAACGTGTAATAAGAAAGATTACATTAGTTGACCTAAAAAGATACGAATTATATATGAGACGCTCATCGTTTGTCCACGGAAAGAAAATTAAGATCACATCATAACACTTCTACAAAAAAATAACGAACGTTCTTACAACATTGTTCTCCATTTCAAATTCAAATAAGACTCATAACAATACACAGCAAATTGCCTACCATAACGAAAAATACAACCTCATCGCTCGAAAAAACCCGGGCCCGCCAGCGAGAGAAGCTCCTCACCGGCATCGATACCCATCTTAATCATATCATCGAACGCGTATGGACCCGTTCGGGATGTTTCAAGCACTGAGAATACACCAAAAAGAAAAAAAAAAGGGCAATAAAGATTAGATATTTTGTTGCTACGAGGGGCAGTAATGCGTATTCGTGAATTGTGTTGTAATTATCGATGCTCAAACTTTTAAATGACATGTTTTAGTTAATGAAAATTTATCCAAAACCGTTCTTTTTTTTTTGTTTTTTTACCAGTTCTTTAGGTCAAAAGAACTCAGAAGGAACTGACAAAGTTTAGGGACTAAAACGACACGTTTAAAAAACTGAGCACCAATAGTGAGACTTTTGTATAATATAAGCACCAAATTTATCGTTCACTCTTTTCATATTTCTTGGTACCTTGAGTACCGTCGGGAGACGCCACCAAAGCCTTAAAGAGACAATTTCCACTCTCATCGCGTCGTGCGTATCCGGCGATCGGTGTCCGACAAGATCCTTCTAATTTCTCCAAGAAAGCTCTCTCGCACGAGATTGCTAATCTCGTGTCCTCGTGGTTCAACGACGATAGATAAGTAGCCTGTAGTTTAGTTTAAAAAAATATCATTATTTTCTTTGAAAATAAAAAATTAAAACAAACAAAAAAAAAATTCTTCAACTCCAAATATGGGAGAGTAAAATACGAAATTTTTACCATCTTTTCGTCATCTTCCCGACACGCAATTCCTATAGCCCCTTGAGCTACCGCTGGTAGCATATCATCAATGGAAAGCACAGCTGTGACATTTTCGGTCATGTTAAGGCGTTTTAATCCCGCTAATGCAAGCAACGTCGCCTGCACTACGCCTTCGTTCAATTTCTTCAACCGCGTCTGCACGTTTCCTCGAAAGTTCTCAAGAACCTGCGTAGAATTCAATTTTTTTTTTCAAAAAAAAAAAAGATTAAATGGAAAATTTGGTGCTTATATTATACCAAAGTATCACTGGTGGTGCTCAAACTTTTAAACGTGCCGCTTTGGTTCCTAAACTTTACAAAGCCTTTCCTGTTTGGTTCTTTTGACATATAGGATCCGTAAAAGAACCAAAAGAAACGTTTTTGCAAAGTTCAGGAACCAAAACAGCGCATTTAAAAGTTTGAGCACCAACAATGTGATTGTGTTGAGACTCGAAAAAGAAATATTTTTTTTAGCAAGAACCCTATATGCACAATCGTCCCGGGTAATAATAACCGAAAGTTTGCAAGAAAAGACCTTTAAAGACGGATATCTATTGAGGATCTGTGACTTTCTCCTCAGTGAAGCGGTCCCCACGGTGCTCCCCTGAGGAAGATCCCCCAGAGAAGAAGCGGTCAAGCAAATGAAGGCATCCCTCACGTCTTCCCTCGGGAGGTTGCAGGGCAAAATCGTATTTTCCGGAAGATACGTGGGGACGTCCTTCATCGAGTGCACAGCAATATCTATGTCTCCGTTGATCAGTGCCTCATCGATTTCTTTGGTGAAGAGTCCCTTTCCTCCGATATCCGCCAGAGGCTGGCTCAGGATTTTATCGCCGGTCGTTTTGATGATCACGATTTGAATGGCTCCTTCCTCGGCTAGCTCGGGGTGCGACGCGATGAGCTTGTCGCGGGTCTCGTGAGCTTGGGCTAGAGCCAACGGGCTGTTCAACAAAGACCGGTCAAGAAAAACAAGATTATCACTAGGCGTACGAGCGTGGTGAAATCGTAGGACGTGAAGAAAAAAAATTCAATTTATCAAATGGTACCATGTAATTTCTCTAGGGAAATGGCCTCAGTCTAAATGGATCTTGAAAAAATATCTTTCTAATGTGTAAAGACGGTTATACCCTTACTAAAGCCAGTCATCTAAGTAATAGATCACGGGTTTCAAATCCTTACCACAACAATCTTTTTTACATGGATAACTGAGTACTCGTTATATAGCTGAGAATCCACGGTGACAATGTGGGTTCTCAGACTCTGAAATGACAAAAATACCGTTGAAAACCGAGGCCAGTTTTTAAGAACATTTTTGGTCAAAGGGCTATTTTTTTTTTAAAAAAAACCCAAAGGGTACATTCCAAGTGTATAAATGATTAATAAGAAAAACAGAATCAATTATCATCACAAGTGTTGCATCCGTGCCTGCGAAAGCTAGCAAGATATGAACATACAGTGAGTGGAATTGCAGGCGATGAAGGATTTCTTAACAGATCACACAATCGAATAATACCCAAAACACCAAATTCCACAGTCAGCCCCCAAAAAAAGCCAACTTTTCACGAAAATCTCCGCCGAAAAGGGGAGGAGATGCCTTTTTTACCTGCCTCTGGTGCCAATCTTTATTACAGCAGCTCGAGTTTGGGCCTTGTCCTCGACGGCTACAGAAGCCTTAACCACTAGGCTCTTGGCACGTGGCGTGGACAGCGAGGACCTGCAACAGCCCTGTAGAGAGAGCGGAAGTGCTGAAGCAGAAACAGTGGGATTACAACAGAGATATCTCGCGGCCTCCATTGCTGCGGAGAGAGAGAGAGAGAGAGAAAGAGAGAGAGAGATAAGGTTCGAGCTAGATTAGTTTGAAGATGCGTTCCCCCTTTATAAATTGGGTTTCGGATTTTGGGATCTGTTGAGCTAATTTACACAGTCAACCAAAGATTTTACAGTATTGTGATTTTGTGCTATCGGCTTATCCTCACAGCCTCAACATGTCATCAGGATTGGAAATAATAATTGAAATTAAAAATTGTCAAAAAATAAATTAAATAAACTTAAAATTGTTCTAATATATGGGAATCGTTATTTATTATTTTTTAATTAAATCTCAAGATTGGATCAAGTGGGTGATATCTCCAAAAGGAGAGTGTTTGAGAAATCAAATCAGGAGGATGCATGTAAATCATTCAGTATTTGTTTCAGTGAAAGTCGGTATCATCCCTTGGTTAGATAATATTCAAACTGAATTTTATAATACTCAACAAAATGAATTAAGTTAGCAAAATGTCATAATATATATAGTTATTAATAATATGTTAATTAATTCTCAAAAAGTTGGACCAAGTGGATCGATCATGATAAATTCAGAAGGCGGATCACATGTTATATTCCACTTGAATCGTCTAGACTATCGATGTTGCTTGAGAAAGTGCACGTAAACCACGATTTCCATGGAAAACGAAAATGTCATCTGAGTATAATTCAAACGTGCACGTAAACCAAGGTTCCCATGGAAAGCGAAAATATCATCTGATTATAATTCAAATTGAATTTAATCGGAGTGTCACCCGAAAATACCTCAAAAAATAAAAACTATTTATTGAGAGATTGAAGGCCGCCAAATGATAAGAGTCCGAGTAGTGTTAGTTGGGTCGGGTCAAAGTATATACCGCGGCCCAAATCCGAATCCACATCTAAGACATAAAAATGCTATCACATCACCACGACTTTGCGCCTGAGGCGCAGCGTGAATGCCTGCAGGGACAAGATAACCTCTTTCAAGGCTTCCTTCACCGAATCGTCCATCAAGTTTCCGTCGCCGTCAAACTTCTTCGGAGGCTGGTGAGCGTTGAGGAAGAACTCGGGCTTGTTGATGAAGTGGAGATCGAGGAAAACGCCGACCTGCCGGAGGTGGTACTGCGACTTCGAGCTGCGGGATCCGCCCGAGGAACTTACCGTCGCCGCGGTTTTATCGGCCCACGCGTTCGGCGGCCTCGATGCCCAATCGATCGCGTTCTTCAGCGAAGCTTTCGATAAAAAAGAATAGAAATGGAACGATGATTGGTAATAAGTTCACGGTGTCTTAATTGAGAGTTGCAACCGTGTAGATTAATTAATTAGTCTACACAATCACGTAGATTAAGAGTGTGTTTGGTTTGTGGAACTTAATAGGGAAAGGAAAATGAAATGAAAAAGGAATACTAGTTTTTATGTTTGGTTGATCGAAGAAATATATAAGGAAAAGATAAAACAAGAAAATCTAGCTTAAATTTACATTTAAAATTAAGGAAAACTAATTTTTTCACCAACCGGTGAGGAAAACGTAAGAAAAACTTATGAAAACTATTTTCTCTCCAATTTTCTTTTCCACACTAATTTCCTTAAACCAAACACAACATAAGTGTATTTTTTTTCATTTTACAGTCTGAGACCCACATTGTCATAGTGGGTTCTCAGTCATTATATATAACGGGTATTCAGCCTGAGTACCCGTTATATAGTGAGTACCTATGTAAAAAAAAATTGTTGCAGTAAGAATTTGAAAGCGTGACATATTATTTGGATAACTGACTATGCAACCACTGTTCTAAAACACGTTACCTCTAGAGCTAGATTCGAATAAATGGTGGATCAAGATAGTATGGGAAGTAAATTAAAAATCGAGAAAAATTAAGGGAAGAGATGATACGTACGTGAAAGAGAATAATTATACTCTGGTGAGGCAAAAAGCACGGCATCGGAAGCAAGAACCTTAGCTCGAAATTCTTCGACGACGAGGGGAAAAGTTCCGTTGACTTCGAGATCGGGGTTGACAAATGGCAACGATGATACGTCGACGTATTCAATCTCAAGACCCTCGATTGATTCCACCAGCTCGATCGCTGCATTAATAGATCGAACTCAAGATACTCACCAAAACAAAAAGAAATTTTGTTTTTAGTTTGTTGAATAACCAAAAACATCACCTACTATAGCAACACCAACCTAATAAAAATTACCAGCTATCATCTAAGTATAGGATCATCCTTGTCTAATATGCTCACCATACAAACTCTACAGAAGCATTTTATCAAACATGTGGTGAGCGCATGGGACTACCAAGAATCTCACGAAAATACATCTATCATTAAAAGTTCTGGGCATAGAAACCACAACAATAATAGCAGAGGAATCCAATACTAGAAACAAAGACAAATCAATAAAAGTGAACGGTAGCAACGACGGACACAGTCACCTGCGCGTATGAGTCCGAGATTGGATGAAGCTTTACGAAGCGAACCGCAGAGGGCGATGACTCTGACAGATTCTTCTACAACAGCCATGTTTCTCCTAATAATTTTCTCCGTCCAAAGCTGACGATGAAGCGACCGGAGGAAAGTAAAGAGAGACGGAGACGCAATAGAAATGTCAACATAGTGATTGATGATGACTATGAATCCAAACGTGAGGCCAGGAAACGCTCAGCTCTTTTGATTCTTCCTTGATATGTAGTGACAGAGAACGAACGTTTTGAAAACGACGTGGCTGCCGTCGTATGATTCTATCATACGTCATGTTCTACTGTGGAATCTCGTTTTTGCCCTATGCAAAAGCCCATTCATCTGCCTCTTGCCTTAGTTCAAGGCCCAAATAAATATCTTAGCACTCCCACTGATCGGAAAAAGTACAAACAGATGATTGCGTTAAGATTTATTTAAAATTTAAATACGTATGTTCATGAAAAATCACGCCATCAAGGTAGATGTTGGGATACACCAGCTTAGATCAGGGATATTATGTGTCTCTCTCTCTCTCTCTATATATATATATATATTGTTTCCGGTACATTTCAAACTCCCACGCACCGATCGTTTTTTGCACGGAAGTATATGCAAGTATTGTTGAATGGAATAATATAGCGCATAATCTCACATGGCAAATCTGATATGTCGCACCGTAGTCTCATTAAACAACTCACCCATAGGGTAATACTTACAAGTTACAACCTTTTTCGTGTACTCTTTGACAGCTTCTCCATAATTCTCTCACACATACACGATGGAATAAAACCAAAACGCGATATACATTTGCATCATCAAGTTTTTACATATTAAAGTTAGATGATTTAATAGAATATATATCCTTTTCTTACATGAGGTGATCCCACGTGTCACCATCATAGTCCACGAAATATGAGTAAGTTCAGTTTAAAACAAATCTTACTCTCGTCAGTCTGCAACGAATTAAAACCTCAGTCGCCCCACACTCCGACAAAATTCAGTTTGAAGTAAATCTAACCTCAACGTCGGCTATGAAACGGACAACGAATGATAACTTTTTGAGTGGAGATTAAAATAAAAAAATAAAAAAATAATATATTAAGAAAACAAGTATTCTCGATGTACTCCACTTAGATATGCTCATGAGTGATGAGTGGGCCAATACGCATGTGAATACTTCACAAAACATACATATAATGTCATCACATGACATACAAAAAACAAAAGAATAATTCTAATAATCAATAAAATTACTTTCCCTTCTATATATACCCACATATCGCCACACACCTAATAACACATCCCACAACAAATCGTACTAACACTTCCAAAGCCCTAAACATGACTAACCTCGCCATCTTCTTCACCTTAGCCACTCTCTTCCTACACTCCGCACCATCCCAAGCCCTCAATACGAACCCTTGGGACTCAACCCTCCGAGTCTTCCATGCGAACGGCCCGTTCTCGCGGTTCGGGCCCGAGATGCAACAATTATCGTGGGAACAAAGTGTCCTACAAATGCAGTCCAACGACCGAGCCCGGGTCCAGTACCTGTCGAGCCTGGTCGCGGGCCGGTCCGTCGTGCCGCTGGCCTCGGGCCGAGCCGTGACTCAGAACCCTACCTACGTCGTCCGAGCCAAGATAGGGACGCCGGCTCAGACCCTGCTCGTGGCCGTGGACACGAGCAACGATGCGGCTTGGTTCCCGTGCGCCGGGTGCGTGGGGTGCTCGTTGGTTACGTTCGATCCGGCTAAGTCGGCCACGGCCAAGAATGTGCCGTGTGGCTCAGCTCAATGTAGCCAGGTGATGAATAATTATTATTAACCTTTAGTTAATCTCTAAATTATTCAAACACTGCTTATAGTTTTAAGATTTAAAATGATGCATTGTGCTATTTATGGATTACACGCGCTAACGCGCCGACAAAGAGTAAAAAGTTAGTTGTCTTTTATCTGCTGCTCACATTCTGAGCGGTGCGAACTGCGAACCCGTGACCGTGAGCATTCCCGAATAATATACTAAAACCTTTTTAAAGGATATGAATAATTCGTTACTGCGTTCGACGCTTTTAGTAATTTATGTTGTCTCGGATTGGATCCTTTATTAGTTTATTCTTGTCTTGGTATCCGATGTCTCTTCCAAAAAGTTGCCTTAGCTTTATGATGATTTGTCCCTTGAATTACGCTAATTAATTTTTTTAATAATTTTTTTTTAATATTGGGTAAATTACGATATACCGTACTTATATATAATGAAATGCACGTTATTCATGTGTGCTTTTTTTTATTACGCGAAATTGTGTTGCCTGATTTTATACTGTATCCCGTGTTGTCTAAAATTTAACATTGTACCTTCTGAAACGTATGATTAAATAAACCACGGTGATGTTCCACGCTATTTACAAATTAAATGAATTTTAGTGCTTAGTTTAATACCATATGTGATTTATAATTCCATTTTATCATTTAGTTTTCAATCACTTTTCTCTTAGGTATCCAACCCAAGCTGCACCGGCAAGTCTTGCGGGTTCAACATAACCTACGGCAGCTCAACCGTGGCTGCAACCCTAGTTCAAGACAACATCACCCTCGCCACCGACTCGATCCACGGCTACACCTTCGGATGCATCAACAAGGCCACCGGAGCTTCCGTACCGGCCCAAGGATTATTGGGCCTGGGCCGAGGCCCATTCTCGCTGCTGACCCAATCGAGCAGCCTCTACCGGAGCACCTTCTCCTACTGCCTACCGAGCTACAAGTCCGTCAACTTCACAGGATCTCTGAGGCTGGGGCCCACCAGCCAGCCCGCTAGGATCAAGACGACGCCGCTTTTGAAGAATTCGAGGAGGTCGTCGTTCTACTACGTGAATCTCCTGGCGATAAGAGTCGGCCGGAGGATCGTGACCGTTCCTCCGAGCGCCTTCGCGTTCGATTCCGCCACCGGCGCCGGGACGATCTTCGATTCGGGTAACGGATGAGTGTTCTAGGGTTTCGCGATTTGAATTTTCTGAAGATTTTGATTCGAGATTTGGGGAAAATTTTTTTTTTTTTGATTAAGGGACTGTGTTCACTACGCTGGTGAAGCCGGCGTACGTCGCCGTGAGGGACGAGTTCCGCCGCCGGATGGGAGCTGGCGCCGTCGTGTCGACCCTCGGCGGATTCGACACCTGCTACGCCGTCCCCATCACGATCCCGACGATCACGTTCCTCTTCCAGGGGATGAACGTCACCCTCCCGCAGGAGAACTTCATCATCCGCTCCACCGCCGGAACCACCTCCTGCCTCGCCATGGCGGCGGCGCCGGATACCGGGGTCAACTCCGTGCTCAACGTCATCTCCAGCTACCAGCAGCAGAACCACCGGATATTGATCGATGGGGTCAACAAGAAGCTCGGCGTCGCCAGAGAGCAGTGCAGCTGAATGAGAACTCGATCTTAATTAACTTAAGCCGTGATTGGATTTATATGAATTTGCATTTGCATTTGGTTTCAGTGTGTTTTTTTTTTTTCGAATATGATATTTGGATATTTGGTTTCAGGGTTTTAGTATTACATCCTCAAATTAATTTTTCAAGAAAATAGGTCTTATTTCTCAAAGCCCCAACTTTATCCTAAAACCCCATTAAATTATAAACCTTCAACTTTATCCCCATGTGACGAATTTCGCCTCCCACACCGAGAGGAAGTACAGTACAAGTAATCTGATGGGGACCACGGAGGCGATGCCGGACAGATCCCGCGACAGTGGGATCCACGGCCTTGAGGACACGGACGAGGAGGTAGGCGGCGCCGGCCGACCGATACTAAGATGCTATTTATTATAAAGTTATTATTTTAAAGAAAACTTACATTAAATACCTAAGATCTAACAAAATATCAGATCTATCCCTTATCAGAATTTTTTGATATGTAAATACCTAGTAGAACACAGTTTTTACACATAGGTGTCCGCTTGGCTAAAGGTATATCATGTAAGAAATTTAGGTACTATAGAAAAATGTAGTGTGGTACATAATACATTGAAAAAAGATATATCATATAAAAAATTGAAGTATCATAGAGAAATGTATTTAGATATCATACAAACTAGGCCTGAGCAAAAGTATCCGAAATCCGGAATCTGATCCGGTATCCGGTTTATAAAATCCGGAAAACCGAATATGCAGTTTTGAAAATTGGATCGGATATCCGAATTCGAATATTTTAACATAAACCGGATCGAATACAGATACGCTCAGTACTAAAATCCGGATATCCGGTATCCGGTTTATTATTTAAAATAAATAAATTAATTAAATAATAGCCCAAAAACAAAGACTAATTAGACCCAAAAAGAGAAAAAAGAAAGAAAAATAGCTCAATATTCTAATTTGACCCAAATAAAATATATCAGATTGAATTTATATCATTCGTATTGAGAGTTGAAAACAAAATCGAATACGTTACAATCAATTTTTTTCAACAAAAATTAATCGAAATAAAAAACGAATTTCGGATATCCGATTAAAATCGGATTGAATACGGTTCTAGGTTTTCTATATCCGAAAATTCGAATATCCGAATTTCGAATATCCGGATTTCGCCGGATTTGCTCACCCCTAATACAAACGCGTGATGTTTCGTATGCAATATACATATAAAAAGGTAGGTAAAGAAGAGTAAAATGATACTCATAGCAAACTGGATACCTATGTTTAAAAACCTAGACACTTGCACATAAATTTATCTAACAACCGGATGAACATTTTTTATACAATTCCGTTATTTAAACGTAGACTACTCTTATTTTATTATATTATATTGGTAAAAGTAATTTACATTATTTGGTCAAAAGTGGCTTTTGTGGTGTAGAGGCGAAGGACAACCAATTTGGGTTCGGCACCATTCTCGGATAAATGGGTTCGGCCCGATACAACTACTCGACCCACATACGCATTAAAAGAGGAGTAGAAATAAAGTCTTTTCAATTTTACAATTATGCTTTTTAGTTAAATACTAATAGGTTTGAGAGGAATTTTATTTTATTAATTTTTTATATGGAACTACATTATTAGATGTGCCGTCCCAACCGATAATATTGAAGAAAAAAACTTCAAAACACGTGATTGGGACCACAAGCAATAATGTAGAAAAGGTGGTGGTTGTGCCTATTTTTTCAAAACGCCAAAGCAATACGACAAAAGGGACCTTTTTTGGTATCTTCACAAACTTCATTTATTTACGTAGAGACAAATCACAAGTCTCTCTGGACCATGGAATTTATTGTATTATGCAATCGTCACATGGGCTCCACTAACAGTTTTTCTTATGCCACCTTAATCAAATTCGTGGTTATTCAAATCAAAATTTCATTATTGATAATGGGATGGCAGTATAATTAATCCCCTACCATATGTATACCTTCACAAACAGATTAAGTTTCGTGCCTATGTGTATAGTTCCAATAACACACGGAATAATAGTTAAAAGTCGGATCATACCCTTAACTATATCTAAGATATCAAAAAATCTGTCCATTTGACCGACATATTCTTGAGGACTTTATTTTTTCTATTATCTATAAAATTAATCATGATATCTTTATTATCTATATATATATATATTAATCATGAATAGAATCACAAAGTAAATCTTGAATCGTGACTTTTGGTAACGCAGAATACCTATCAGGGGAGCCGTGGCGAAAAATACTCTACCTTCTCCACAAATCATATATATATATATATATATATTCAACTATATCACGGGAAGATAAGCTTTTGACCATCATAACAGTTGTACAAGAATAATGTGATTTTAATTTTTTTTTTTTAAAATAATCAAGATGCATGTTACCCTTATGCTGAGATTCTTTATCCATCGGGAAATTAACTTCACCCGACTCAATATATAAATCAAAGAGGCCACTCCTCCTAACACCAATTGGTTTTAGGAGGGAACCATCAATTTAACATGGTATCAGAGCCAGGTTTGATTTGCGTGTTATCGCGCCTGTTTGACTCACCGCCACCCGATTTGATATGTCCACGTGTTAGGCCTTGAATCCTGCCACACGTGAGGGGGCGTGTTGAGGTTCTTTATCCCACAACGGGAAATTAACTTTACCCGACTCAATATATAAATAAAAGAGGTCACTCCTCCTAACACCAATTGGTTTTACGAAGGAACCCTCAATTTAACACCGTATACACACCTCTCTCATCAATATATATGTGTATGTATATATATCCTTGTATAGTTTGTCATAAAAAGAAAGAAATTAGAAAGAAAATGGTGATGAGAAAGGATTTGTGTGGAGCCATGAACGCGAGAATAGTGGGGAAAGAGGCGACCACTACAACGGTTGTTCTTGCGCATGGCTACGGCACAGACCAGTCGATATGGGACAAGGTGGTGCCTCTCTTGGCTCAACGTTATAGGCTCGTCCTCTTCGATTGGTGCTTCTCTGCTGCTGTCAAAGATCCAAATTTCTATGATGCTCAAAGGTATATCTTTTTTTTTTGTTTGACCAAAAACTTATATTCTAATTTCCACTAAATATGTTTTAAAATTCACTTAAAAGGTTCACTTTTATAAATCATAATTTTTATTTATTTATTTATATTATTACTACAAGGTTGACTCGCGTTTAGGCCGATTTTTCGTCATCTCTAACCCTTATAAGTGAAGCAGGTGATCGTGATGATTTGTAGCATATCAACTCTTGGCATGAACTTTAATAATAGCATAGTAGATTATTACTTCACCTAAAACTTTTTTACTCTAAAGTTAGTTAAAGAAATGAAATCAGCATAGACAGGAGAGGAAACTTGAAATAACAAAATATATAAAATTAAAGAGGATGACGAGCGGATCCGTTCAAACTTAGTCTTTTAGGTACCAATCATTCAACCAAAAAAAAACGTTATTGAACCTGTTTTATTAAGTAATTTTGAGTGATTGAAAGACTATATATACATATATATATATATATATTAGTAAAATATGATAGAAGGTGGAAATACAATTTTTTTACGTTTTAATTACTATATATCATTATTCGTAGGTACTCTTCTTACGATGCATATGCAGATGACTTGATCTGCCTTATGGACGAGTTGAGGTTAGATTCGTCGTCAGCAACGACGAAGACTGTGTTCGTAGGGCATTCCATGTCAGGCACCATCGGTTGTATTGCTTCCGTGAAACGGCCGGACATCTTCAGTAAGCTAGTTCTTGTCGGACCTTCGCCTAGGTAATAATTAATTATTTATTCAACACAACTAATTAAATCAAAATTATTTAAATATCCTAAGTGCTCGTTTGTTTACGTCGACTTATTTTTTAGAGGGTTTAAACTATTAATGTTTATATAAAACTAATTAATGTGCATGAAATAAAATACATGTTTGGTTGGTACGTTTACAAGAACCGACCTGAAATGTATATTTATCTAAACTCGTGTGCATAAATTTAAAGTTGTTATATATAAGTCTCATGTTTTGTATGAACCCACATACCAAACACATCAACATAATTTAAACCAACATTTAAATTTTTTAAACCTATTTACGAATTGAGCTCTAAATAATAAATAATTTTCAGATTCATCAACATCGAAGACTACACCGGCGGGTTCGAGCTCCACCAAGTCGAGGAGCTCCTCTCGAGCATCGAGCACGACTTCGAGCAGTGGGTCTCGGGCTTCGTCCCCTACGTGGTGGGCCCGAACGACCCCTCTTCGACCCGAAAGGTGGAGGCCCGCATGAAGATGATGAGGCCCGAGGTGGCCCTATCGGTGGCGAGGACCGTTTTCTTGGGAGACTACAGGGACGTGCTCGATGAGGTGGCGACGCCGTGCGTGATCATGCAGACGGGAAAAGACGCCGTCGTCCCCGAGTCGGTCCCGGCCTACATGAAGGGGAGGATCAAGGGGAGGTGCGCCGTGAGGGTGATCGCTGACGCGGAGGGGCATTTTCCGCAGCTGATCAATCACGTTGAGTTCGTGGAGGTTATTGATGATATCTTATCGGCGGTTTCGTAGTTGATTTTATTGGTGTTTGTGATTTCGTTTTTTTTTTTTTTTTTTTTTTTTTGTTAGGTGCTCGTTGTGTGCAATTATGATGGTTGTATGCGTACGGTGTTTGATCGTGTGGAGTTGTTTGTTTCTATTTGTAAATAGGATGCTCTATGTTTTTATCAATAAGGACTCGTTTGGTTCGTCACTTTATATTTAGGAGGTTTAAATTAGTAAGGTTTATATAAGACTGATTATTGGGTATAAAATAAAATATAAGTTTGGTTGGTGGGTTTATAATAAACCATGTGAGAGGCTTGTTTATTTAAACCCGTGTAAATGAGTGTAAACCTATTATATATAAACTCGTGGTTTATATAAACACACGGACCAAGCACGTTAAAATTTTATAAATCCATCTTAAAAACTATTAAATCCATGAACCAAACATGGCCTAAGTGTTGCCATAAAAATTGTGTAAATATAGTTGAAGTATAAAAAATGTCCTCCCAAATAGAAAAAAATACAAAATTAATTTTCCTCGAGGACTGGTCGAGTCATGACTCATGGCATCTTCGATATTAGGTTCGAATCAACTTGAAGTATGCGTGGATTTGAGACGAGAACCAAGGAAATTAGTGAACCCGGAAATTATTTATAAGTTAAAAAAATGACATTATAATTTAAAATTTAATTGTGTAGTATATATTATAATAATTAAAAACATTACCCTGAATATGTAATCAACATATCTGAGAGGTGCTTTTTGATATTTATAGAGTCACAAGGGAGTGTTATGCAATTCCATCTTTTAACTACACCCGTCTGCAGCTCGTCGATCACACTTGACTGTAGACTGTAGAGAAGCTTCTATCAACATAGGAAGAATATGGCGATGTTTTTCAGAAGACTCGCGACGGCTACTGCGATCGCTTACGGAAGCCGATTTGAGTCCAGTTCTCGCATCAGATGGGGAGCTCTGGCAGCTATTTCTGGTGGAATTTCCTCTTTTTACGCCTTTTCGTCTCCAGATTTGGTAATTTCTGACCCCTAAATGTTCTTGCTGTATTGATCTCGGTTTCTGCTGTTGTATATTTATAACGCTGAGGATAATGGCATTATTGTTTAAACTTGCTAAGCGGAATGGTGTGACGAAACTGATGAATTTTGTTTATTTCATATTTCCCCTCTCAGGTTTATTCGGATCAAATTAATGAAGATGGTGCTTCCAAAATCGGTACGAGGTTTTTCTAGTCTCAACGTGATAGAGTCATCGTTGTTCACTTTTGATTCTTTTCTTTTTATTGGTTTTGCCATCAGTATTTTGCCAAATATCTTACTGTATACTTTTAACTTCTCAGAGTATTAAACCCTAGCAATGATTAAAAAATGTAATCAGGCCATCTGATCAAAATATATTTGAGTTAAACCTGGTAGCATGAATCTCACATCGTAGAGGTTAAGGATTAACTAAATCATATGGGATGGGAAACTCAGTATAGGACATGAATCTCCTTTGAATAGACCCTTCAAAATTATCGAAAGGTCTAGATGAAACCTCTTGTTTGTTTCAGCACTAAATCCTGATAAGTGGACTGAATTCAAGCTGCAAGAAAAGGCGCAGGCCTCTCACAATTCTCAGTTATTTAGGTAAATTTATTATTACATTTCAAAATATCTATTTTTTTTTTCCGGGTAGTTCTGTTAATGAAATCATTAAATGATTCCCCTTAATTAGAAGTACCTCCCTTTTTTACCATCTCTAATGTTTTCTTCTCCCTTAGATTTCTGAGTATGTTACTTTTCATCGCCTCTTTTGGTTTATAATCATTTCTAGTACACCATATGAACTCTTGCTTAGCACTACTCTATTGGATGGTGTGTTGCCTAGTTAGGTTAAGTTAACCATTGTATTTGAGAATTTGTTAATCTCTTGTGTAGTAGAAGATGAAATCACTAGTCAGATGCTCTGAAGTTCCCAGTTAATGATCCATTATATGTTTTTGAAATGTTTAGATTTTCGTTTGATCCAAATTTGAGGCTTGGCCTTGATGTTGCATCCTGCATCATTACAAGGTACTTCTTGTTATTCTAGTCTTTTTTCTTGTTATGTGTATATTTGATTTCTCAACTCCGATGATCTATTATCCTGATTATGAAGCCATTTCTGTCAACATTATTACTAACCACGTGGCTATCATCCTCTTGAAGAGCTCCTATTGGACAAGATGCAGAAGGGAAAACCAAATATGTTATTCGCCCGTAAGTCATACTTTTCCCTTGTTATGCTATTTTTCCCAAGTTGAACCACGAGTGCCTCATTGGCTAGAGTCGAGGTAAAGAATTTCTTACTTCTGGAGAGCAGGGCAAGTGCTTCTATCTGTTATCTGCGGGTATTTCAGTGGTCGATTGTCTAATAGAAAATCCAGTCATGGCAACCACCAAAATAGAAACTAAAAGTGAATTCATTGGACTGTTATTGAATCTGAAATAGTAATAAAAAAAGCTTATTTATTGCATTAGATGACTAAGTTATCTTAGCTTGTATCATCTGCAGTTACACTCCTATATCAGATCCAGATGCAAAGGGATACTTCGATTTGCTAATAAAGGTACTGATACTTTTACATTGAATTTCTGATATGTTTTTATATCTTTATTTTCGTTTTATGATCCCGTCAATTATGGCATGTATTCCTTGTTGGCCCTATAGATCTTTAGAGCGAACTTATCTTTTGTGTTTCTACAGGTTTATCCGGAAGGGAAAATGAGTCAGCATTTTGCCAGCCTTAGTCCAGGAGATGTGGTAGAAGTCAAAGGGTAAGTAATTAGAGTGATTGTAGAGACATTAAATGTTGGTTACACCATGTTAACATCTTTTGGTTTCTTTCAGGCCTATTGAGAAACTCAGATACAACCCAAATATGAAGAAAGAAATTGGCATGGTAAGATGCACACAAGGGTGATTGTATTGTAGCAAGTATATATGTACCTTGTTCAAAAAGTTGATTGCAGTGAGTAACTTGACTAACAAGAACATTTGATTCTGGTTTTTGCATGGAATTTGTGTAGTGTTTTAATAAAATTGGTACCTTATTTTTGCATTCAGATTGCGGGCGGTAGTGGAATTACTCCAATGCTCCAGATTATCGATGCAATCCTTAAGAACCCCGAAGACAATACTCAGGTGGGCCTTGAACTTGATAATTTGGTTAATTTATACTGCTAAATATTTTTTTTTCGGGGGGGAAATTTTCGTTACACTTCAATACCGTTCAATTAGGTCTCGCTGATCTATGCCAATGTTTCCCCTGATGACATTCTTCTGAAAAACAAGCTCGATATGCTTGCTGCAAGCAGTCCAAACTTCAAGGTATTTTAAATGCTAACATCAAATTGTTTAAGATTTTCTTTGGTCATAAATAAGCTAAGCTTGCCTATTTTTACGCTCTTAGGTTTTCTACACTGTTGATAAACCAACAAATGGTTGGCTGGGAGGTAAAGGTTACATTTCGAAGGACATGGCAGTGAAAGGATTGCCCGCCCCCAGCAATGAAACACTCATCCTCGTAAGTTTTGCCTTTGCCTTTCTGCTCTGTTGAAAACGGTGTGCTTATTGTAGAGTTGACATTACAAAGAAAATAATGTTAGTTGAAATCTAATTATGATAGATCTACTTATCTAATATAAGGCCAAATTATTAAATAAGGTCACTAACTATGCCTCTCGTGTTTTTTGGGTCACTAAGTTTCATATGCAAATGTAGGTCACTAAGTAACGTATCTGATTTCTTTTGGGTCACTTGTGAAAATACGACGTGGACGATGACGTGGCTGCTGACATGTCATTGGCCACGTCATATTTCCGGGGATTTTTGCCGGAAAATTCACAAGTGACCCAAAAGAAATCAAATACGTTACTTAGTTAACTAAATTTGCAATTATAAAACTTAGTGACCCAGAAACGAAAACAGGTATAGTTAGTGACCTAATTTAATAATTTGGCCCTAATATAATTAGGATAACAAATATAACAATATGCATGTTCCCTTTCTAGGTTTGTGGTCCTCCTGGATTGATGAATCACATATCTGGTGATAAGGCGAAGGATAGATCCCAAGGAGAGGTGCGCGCGTGGTTATCGCAAGCCCAAAATATCATTGTATTTTTTATTATTATTATTTTTTTCAATTGTCCAATAATTTCAACAATTCGTATTATTTTTTGCAGCTTACGGGCATACTCAAGGAGATTGGTTACACGGAAGACATGGTTTACAAATTTTAAGCTGCACTGCAAGTTTAGAATAGATTGATGCACACCCCATGAGGAGCAGGCGAATAAATTCAAGTTGTGAGTAGCTTACATCGAGCGAGCTTTTTGAAGAGGTTGAGAGGGATATACTGAAAAGCTTTTTCGGGGTTTCCTCCTCCTCTTACTCTCTCTGCTTCGGTTTGCCACTATCTCGTACACGATTTAACAAAATGTTTTTTTTTTTTTTATCTTGCATGCATTGCTTGATGCCAACATCAATCATCTCAATAACATTTACGCAGTAAATGCGGTTGAGACAAGGTCATCAAGGCTAAGGCCTCAAGAATTATGCGGGATACTCTCCCTGTGAACATTTCATTGAGTGAACCTATTACGTATAGACGTGAATTAGTGTGGTTGAATCGTTGACGTGATTTGCAGGCTATTGCGTTGAACTGCAATTTTTACCTGATCTCCTGATAAGGTTCCCCCGAATCACAAAAAAAAATAAAAATCATGCCCCGTTAGGTTTCAATATGAAAAGCGTTGATAGTTTTCTACTACAAGCGATTAATTTCGATCATTGACAGAACACAATGGAAGTAAGTATGTGCATTTTACAAATTAAAATCTCCTAAGGAACCATATACCATAGCAGCGCTATAACAGAACAGACGTAGAAAAATGATGTGCAGAAACCGAACAATAAACAAATGCGAAAAAATCAGCCTAAGTTAATGATTTTTCGTCCCTAATCGACCGTGACAACAATCTTGGGTTTGTTTGTATCAAGCAGATCCAATCTTCGGCGGCTGCAAAGAACAAAAAAAAAAGAGGAAAAAAGGATAAATTATAGAAATCATCGATGAGCTCCAACTCGAGGAGGCAACGACGAACATAGAAAATAGAAAACGTATACACATACATACATACATACCCTTCTCAATGGGACCTTGGAACCAGTCGCGAGGGGTTTCAATATCTCAAAAGCACACACCAGAGATTCATCGACGCTCAGAAGCGCACCGGCGTTATCGAACTCCCCTCCGTAGTTTGGAGCCGAGAATAAGGTGACGAGTCTTCTCTTGGCGAAGAACTCGTATCCGTCCTCCACCACCTGAATCAGAGCACAAAAAGAAGACAATAGAATACCGATCCATAATTTAAGTGTTGAATGACCACTCCACCTCAATATTTAAGCTTGTTGAATATAGTGTATCAAAATTTTAAATTTGTATATTATATTTCAGACACGTCCCCTCACGTATAAACTGATTTATTTATTACCTAGCCTTAAATATTTTTAAATGGGTGGTCGTAAGGATTCGTACCCATGACTCTTGGGCCTGAGCTCTGATACCATGTCGAATGATCACTTTACCTAAAAGTTTAAGCTTGAAGAAAGCTTATTATATTTTTAAATCTGTATATTATATTTCCAACGTGACCCTCACGTCCAGACTGATTTCTTTATTATCTAGCCACAGACACGTAATTTTCTTAAACGGGTGGTCGTGCAGATTCATACTCATGACCTCTGCCTAGACTCTGATAACATGTTGAATGACCATTTCACATAAAAGCCTGAGTTTGAACAAAGTCTATCATATTTTAAATTGCATATTATATTTCCAACATCAATAAAATGTGGAGAAAAAAAATAAGGAAAGGGAGATTACAAAATCCACTAGTTTTACCTGATGGCCCCTGCAAATGAGATCCAAGTCATTCTTCTCCAAGAACTGAGCAACCACGTCGGGCCCGAACACGCACGAAACCCCTCTGTCACTATCCGACCAACCTCGTATCCTAGGATCCGGATCGGACCAGAGCAAATCGCAGAGAAGCCCGTTATCGGGAATCTCCGTGGGCCGTTCGATCTCCTTAATCTGATCAAGATTCTCCAGTTCGGGAGAAAGCCCTCCGTGCATGCAGAGGATCTTTTCGTCGATGAGTGCAACAACGGGCAGGCAATTGAAGCAGTCGGTGAATATCTTCCAAAGGCGGACGTTGAATCTCCTCTTGCACTCGTCGTAGAAACCGTATATGCGGTTGATCTTGGCGTCCTCGTGGTTCCCCCGCAGGAGGAAGATTTTGTTGGGGTATCTTATTTTGTAAGCCAAAAGGAGGCATATCGTTTCGAGGCTTTGCTTGCCTCGGTCCACGTAGTCCCCGAGGAAGAGGTAATTTGCGTCCGGGGGGAATCCTCCGTACTCAAAGACCCTTAAGAGGTCTTGATATTGTCCGTGTATGTCTCCTGCAAGGAATTTATTTATTTTTCGCAAGAAATCTCAACGGGTATATACGTAATAGTATCATCATCAAATTGATTTCTCTCTCGATCTATCAAATTTGTGAGGACGAACGTATCATCAAATTTGGAGGACGAACGTGCAATTTATTCCATCATCAAATTGATTTTTGTATCGATCAATGTGCACAGGAAAATTTGTGAGAATGAACGTGCAATTTATATAATCATTAAATTGACTTCTCTGTCGAACAATGCACACCGGTAAAATGTAAGAACGAACGTGTATGTCTCCTGCGGAGGAATTTATTTATTTTCTTAAGAAATCTCAACATGCATTGACGTAAGGTAGTAGGAAAGATAAACGCTGCGAAGGAGATTGAGATGCACAGGAAAACGAATTAATTTCAAATCGATAAACATCGTCAAATTGGAGGTTAAACATCGTCAAATTGGAGGTTAAACATCGTCAAATCGATTTCTCTGTCGATCAACGCACATTTTGAGAACGAACGTGCGATTTATCTCGCGCATTAATCGGAATGATAAACACACAAAATCAGAAAATAACATTGAAAATCAAACGCATGCGTACCACAGATCCTGATAGGGGCGTTGAGCTGAAGGAGATTAGGCTGAGAGAGGAAGATTTGGCGGGCATTGACGCACAATTGGCGGATCTCAGCCTCGGAAAGCTGTACCTGTTTCCCGCCTTTGCCTTCCAACAATCGCCTTATTACATCGTCGAGCACGCCTTCATCCATCGCCCCTTCGACAGACATTTTTTTATGGATATTTGCTGTTTGGATTGAGAGAAATGAGAGAGAGAGAGAGAGAGAGAGAGAGAAAGTCTGATAGTATATATCGTTGTTGGTATGAGAGGAGAAAATAAATGATCAGAGGATTACAACATCTGCCGTGTTATTTGGTTTAGTTAGTTGCTCGCAATGCTCTATATACAAATATGTTATATTATTACGTCACCACATACGGAAGATGTTATATCTTTTACTATTTGCCAAAAATACTATTTTTACTTTTGTGCAAGTCCTCTGTCTCTCCTCCCTTGCAAATATCGGGAAACTTAATTACTCAAATAATTAAGTTTGTTAGATATCATTGGTTTCGCTTCGGTTAATTAAATTACGGATATATGAGAAGTCGTCGAAAGATAATGAATTTTTTTAACTAATTTTAAATTTTTCATTAACATATTATCTTCAAGCGTGCGGATTCAAGAATTATATGAGCATTCTTTGCTTAAAAATATTATCTTATTAGGCCGTTTATTTCAACTGGTCATTAGGCACAGCCGATGTGTGTGCAACGAAAATTAAATCCAACTAAAAAAAATGACATACCAATTGAAGGTGAAAAAAAAACTCCAAAATAAGACTTTGTTCTTATTTTCGATAAAAAAAATCCACTTACAACCCTAACATAGCTATTCTACGTCAAGTAGAATAACATCCCTGATACACAAAAAAGGATATATATCTTAAAAGACCACGATGGGAACGAATCATTAGTGCTAAATTCATAAAAGAAACAAAAAAAATATCTACATGTACTCGGTACGTGTCAACGAAATATCTCTATGTGCTCGATACTAATCGCATCGACATCAAAAAGTCATCACTAATCTGACAAAATATATATAAAAAATATTAATTTGTATAGTCACAGTATTCAGAACCAAAACAAAGAAAGTATATTGAAACGATCCAAAAAATTATTCAATGATGCTAAAACGGTAAAAGGGATCGTGATTAATTAGTGCGTGTTTCCTCTTTCTCTCAAAAACCACCGCGTTTGATTTTGATTGTGGATGTGTTGGTTTTCCTTTTTTTTAATGATCATTTTATTATTCATTATTTAATTTAAACAAATCAAAATTGTAGATCATGAGCAATTATTTCTCAAAAATACATCATGACAGTTATTAGACGAACGTTATTGTTTTTTTATGCATAAACCGTATGTAGTTTTTTCTACAAATTATTAATTACAAAAATTATGATCGATCAATTGATATATCAAATCAATTGGCATGATAATTTTTAAGTAGCCTTGAGCCTTAATATAATAATAGAATAGAAAAATAGATAAAAACTTCTATAACAAGTTGGTCATTTTTTTTATTGTTCCGAATTATTTTTTATTGTTCCGAATTATCCCACTCAATGTGATTATGAACTGTCCTAAATGGTGTTTGCAAAATATTACTGTTTATGACATTCTGGCTTATTTGACTTCTGCATAGTTCAGATTTTAACATTTGAATCGCATTAAAACTTATTCAGATTTGTAATTTTATATTATAAAATAGGACTGTTGTCTTAATGGGTTGGTTAAAAACAAGTGTGCTTGTTCAACTGATTTAATGCCTCAATAGGAACTATGCATAAGGGCGATGAGTTATAAGACCCTTCATCATGATTTCCTTTGATGGATAATTCGCCGTCATTTGAGGCACTTTGCTATCTCGTTTAAAATAAGAAAACCAAAATTAAATTAACAAATCATTAGGTGAATAAGCCTCATCGCCGCGATTGTGACACGTCATGGTACAACATTTTTACATAACGCACACACGTTTTTTTTTTCTTGCAACAATTTTAGCATTTTTTTCTGTCATTTTTTTCTTGTCTCACTAGTTAATCAGCAAATGCCTCAAAGCTAAGCTACCATACAAATTATCGATAATGGCAATGAGACAACCGTTTATTGTGCATCCATTGATGATGAAAAGGCTACGATCTATGGCACTTTGCTGTTAATCATAGTGACACAAACCCAAAGCATTTTTAGAGAAACCTCTTAAGATAAAAAAAATTTAGAAGTTGAATTACCCCCAATTCCATGATTCTGAAAAGTCACAGGCTTACAAATCAATAAACGACAACTCACGTACCAAATTCAATCAAAATAAATTTATAGCGAAGTTGAAATAAAAAAAAAAAAACAAAAATCCGCATTCGTTCCTTCAGAGATGGATATAAGAATCTGATTTCGATCATTCAAAGAATCAGAATTAGCATGGTTAAATCACAATAAAGCATCATCAGGAACGCAGAAAAAAGTGAAAATCAACTGAAATACAGTCATGGCTTAACGAATAAACGCTTTCTGCAAGAGTGACAGATTAGGAACAAAAAAAAGCGAAACGCAAAATCGAAAATGCGAAGAAGCTCAGATAGATGTGAGAGAAATGAGTATTATCCCTGACCTTACACAAAGAAGGTCTCATAATGAGCTGGGATTATAACATCTTATCATCACCGCACCCTTAATCGCATCAACAAAACAGAAGAAACGGAGACGGAAGGAAGATGAGCTTTGTTGGTTAATGAGATCTCGCAAAGGGGTTTTATAGGAGGAAGATTAGGGTTTGTCGAGGGTTCGGGTCAGGATGGGTCGGTCCCAAGTATTATTGGGCCCAGGACTGATAAGTGTTTCGGCAATCCAACTATTGTGACAAACCACATTTGTCGTCCTTCTAAAAGATAGAATTACAAATTAGTCCGTTAAAAATTAACAAGTTTATAACAAATTAATAACTGAGAAGAGCTAAATTTAATTCTAGTGCTATAACTTTCGAAGCATTCGTTTGACGTCCTCTAACTTGTCGCTGTCCTAAAGTTGTCCCACAACTTTCATGAAATTCGCCCTCTAACTTGTTCATGTCCAACAAACGTCCAGCATTTTACACAATTTATCGTAAATAGTCCTTTTTGTAATTTTTCGAGCTATTTTGTTATTGCTTCCGGCAATAAAAATAATTATTTTTTTAACAAAAGTGAGTTAAATGTGTATATTGTGATCTTACTATTTATGATAAATGGTTGGAAAGTCACAAAAATGACTATTTATGATAAATGTCGTGAACATACTGGATTGATTTCTGACAGATCAAGTTAGAGGACAAAAAGTGACCGTTGTGAAAGTTGCAAATTTAAAATTTTAGTTACTCCGAAACATACTAGACTATATTTAGATATTAAGATGAAATGCGAATTTATTGAGAATTATAGGAATAAAATTGAAGTTATTCCTAACTAACTACCAGTTTGGATGTTTCAAAGTCAGTAGGATTACGTGTGATCATTCATACCCATATCGGATCTGACGCATCTAAACTATTCGTTACGTTACGATGTCATGAAAAATAACATTCTATACTAAAATATCTTATGTGTATAAAAACATATAAAGATTAGTATTCTTACATAAAATATATTGGACATACGACTTAATAAAAAAATAACAATGTCATGAAGCTTACAGCAAAGATTGATGAAGTAGCAAGGATATAGCATTACATCATGACACAACAAAACGAACCAAAACGACACACAAACACTAAAAGTCTTCCTATTTTATAAGTAGTATAAAAGGTTTGCAAACTGCAAAAACTTTCCGCATTGCTCTACCGTCACACTTTCGCAGCTTCGATCCCATTGGACCTATCGAGAGAGATCATTAAAACGACACCGTCCACGGAATCGACTCAGAAAACCGTTTACCATCCGCCGAAGATCATCTTAATGAAAGACTTAGTCTTCTTCTCCGCCGGAAAGCTCACCGGAGCAGCCGGAGCATATGCATAGTTCGCCGGAGCCGCCGCGATGTAAGATTCGAGCCCCGGAGAAGCAGCGACGTAAGAATCGGGTCCCGGAGCCGGAGCATCAAAGTTCGCCGCCGCCGGAGACACCGTGATGTAGGACTCGGCCACCGGAGCCGGCGCTGGAGCAAATCCGTGCCTCTTCTTGTGATGTTGAGGCTTATCCTTGAATATGAACGCGGCCCTATCCCTCAACCTTCCCAAGTCTTTGGTCTCCTGCTTCGAAACCGGAGAGTACTTAGCGTGTTTGTCCTCCTCCGGCACGGGGAAGATGAACCCCTTCACGCACGGGACCTTACGATCACGAATCCACCTTTTCCCGTCGAGGAAGTAAGCCATGGTGAACCGCTTGACCCGCTTCGCGGGTAGCTCCTTGACACCGGCCCAATGGACCCGGCCCGACTTGTCGGACCCGGGCCCGCGGTTGTTGAACTCCGTGTAGAAGAGGGTGTGGAGAGCAAAGTCGCCTTCCCACGGGAGCCACCCCTTGGGCTCGATGACGTCGCCGATGTAGGACTCCATGATCACGGTCCTCGAGTACTCCTTCCACGGGCGGCCGAGGTAGGACTTGAGCTTGTGCCTGAAAGGGTAGTACTCGGGGGCGGCCACGAAGGAGCAGTTCTGGAGGACGAGCCCCGTGGGCTGGCGGACGTCTTTTCGTCCCTGGGCGGTGACGATGTTCTGCTGGTTGTCGAGGGGCTTGCGGAGGAGCATGGTGCAGTTCTGGAAGACGGCGGCGCTGTCCCCGAAGATGAAGTCGATGGTTCCCGAGACGAGGCAGTTGCGGTAGTACTGGCGGTACGTGTGGGCGTAGAGGGTGTCCTGGTACCCGTCCATCTGGCACCGGAAGAAGATGGCTCGGTCCGCGGAGACACGGAGGGCAACCGCCTGGTGCTTCTCGGGGCCCGCCGAGTTCTCGAAACCGATGTCGATCGCCGTGAAGTTGTCCGCGTGGACGGCTTCATTAAATTTTAACACGTTTAGTCGACCATAAAAAACGGTTATTTCTCGAACATTTGCGGGTGTAACATTGGAAAAATATGATACACTCCTTCCTTCAAGCTTAAGCTTTTAGGTGAAGTGAACATTTAAAATGGTATCAGAGCTCAGAGTAAGGGGTCATGGATATGAATCCTCACGACCAAAGAAATCAACTGAGAACTGAGGGGGAGGAGCGTTGGAAGTAAAGTTTATAAATTTAAAAACTGATACACTCCCTTTAAGCTTACACCTTTAGATGGAGTGGTTTTTTAACATGGTATCAGAGCTCCGACCAAAGAGGTCATGTATACGAATCTCCACGACTAGCCATGAAAAAGAAATCAGCCTATACGTGAAGGGGCGCATTGCAAATAAAGCAGAGAAAATTAAAATATGATACACTCCCTTCAAGCTTATGCTTTTCGATGAAGCGATCATCGAAAATGTAATGAAAACGTACCGACAGTGGCGGTGTGGTAAGTATTGGTGCCGTCGATGTAGTTCAACCTTCCGGTGATCTTAGTCTTGGTGGGCCCGTCTCCGATGATCATCAAGTTCGCGAGGCTGCTGTTTACGGTCACCTTCTCCTCGTACACGCCTTCCTTCACGTACAGCACGAAGATGTCGTCCTTGTTCTTGGGGACGTGGAGCAGCGCCTCGTTGATGGTGCGGTACTTCCCGCTCCCGTCCTTGGCCACCACGAGGTCGGGCTTGTGCTTCTTCCACTTCATCTCCGACACGAGAAGCTCCCTCCGGTCGTCCCCGACCCACCCGGGAAGCTCGTCCTCCTCCCCGTAGCCGGCACCGCCCTGCAGGAGGCGGCGGCTCATGGAGAACCCCTGGATCCCGATGGACTCGAGGAAGCTCGAGACGGAGTTGACCATGGCGAGCCCGTTGCTGGTCATCTGCATGGCCTCGGTCAGGGACTCCCTCATCCTCTGGCCCGCGTCGCCATCAACGCCCTCGAACCCGTCGAGGCACGTCTCCTGGTAGGTGATGGCACCGCTGAGCCATATCTTGAGGTCGTCGAGCACGTCGTCGATCTGCACGAAGCTCATCGCCTTGAACTTGTCGAAGGACCGCTGGAGGTCGTGGACCGCACGGCCCGCGAGCTCGCGGCAGGCCTCGGCGGCGGACCGGGCCCGCGGGTCCCCCTCGAGGTCCCTGAAGAGGGTCGAGTTGTTGACCCCCTGGTCGACGTACTTGATGGCCAATTGGAAGGCCCGCTCGATGAGCTCCTTGGGGTCGCTCGTGTCCTCTCCGGCGGATTTCAGGCTGCTCACGCAGGCCTCTTGGTAGTCCGTGCTCTGGCAGAGGGCGGTGATGGCCTTTTGGGAGGCAGCGATCTCCGGGGTTTCGGGTTTCTCGTTCTCTCGGATGCCGACGGTGAGGGCCACCACCATGGCCACGAGGATCAGGGAGCACACGCCGGCGACGGCGAGCTTTTTCTTGGAGCTGTCTGCCATGTAATGATAAAAGAAAGCTGTGTAATGAAGCTAACAAAAAGAGAAATTGCTGTTTTTTTTATTTGAAGTGGAGAAGGGCCTTGTTTCTTCTTCTTCTTCTATGTGATTAAGACGAGCAAGACCCTCGCTCCGGGAGAGATGTGGTGTGGAGGAGGGAGCAGTAGAGAGAGTGTTTTTGTGGTTGGGCACGTTACATATTACGACGGTGTGTTGTTCTTGTGATTTTATGGGGGAGGGAAACCTGAACTTTATAGTGGAGAGAGTTTGTTGAATCAGTGATTGATTACCTTTGAATTTCTTAGGCGAAGTTTCATGTCTGCCTCTGCATTGAGTCTACGATGTGGCAAAGCATGGCAATCCATGAATGTAGGGAAGGGAACCTGAGTGTTGGTAAAGAGAGAATCGGTCAGAGAAATGCATGTTCTGTTTTCTTAAAATAGAAAGTGGATGTGAAGTTACAATTTATCTGAAAATTGTTGGTAGTTCAGATAATTCGGTATGTGGGACTAAGGGCAAATTATATTTCTGAACGAAGTCCCCAATATAGAACAATATAGAACGTTTCACATTTTCCATCATCAGTAGAGTTGAAAGTAGGACTTAGTTTTCTCGAATACCTGCTCGGCGATAACAGCCTCATTACCACCGCCTCTTTTCACTTCTAAATGAGCCTTCTGGTAATGATGAATGCCTTTTAAAGCATCCGCAATGAAAAGTCATCGAACTCGATGGCAATAGCAGACTCGGATTCGGGAAATAAAGATAGCACAGAAGCACATAGGGCACGGCTCCAATGAAGCAATAGATCTCAGAGTCTGAGAGCTCTATTCTGTTCAGCTTCTTGCAAGCCTGTGAAGGAAAGGAACATGCAATAAGATTTAAGACTGCTACGCCATTTAATGGAAGAATGAAAAAAGAGTCATGATTCATTACACGTTTTTATCAATGATAGAAATCGAGCTTGGCTAATAATCAATAATGCCAATAAATTATTGATGTGAAGCATTCACAAGAACACAAACACCTCAAAAAGTGTTCTTAAGGATCATATTTTGGCCTCAAGGATCAAGTATATTGAAGCAAATGTAACAATCTCCAAAAAAACACCGACATTACCTTCTTGATGACCAGAAAACAGAGATTGTTCCATCTTTAGCTTCAACTACAGTCAAACAGAGTCAAAATTTGTAGGTGGAAACAGTAAAATGAGATTCGACAGGTGCGATTACCTACTAATTGAACAGATAATGAAGAAGCAGCCTCGATAGCTACTACATCTTTAGCTTCAAAAACTCGCGAACAGTGAAAAATCAGCACTAAGCAAGAAAAAACAAAAAAAAACTAAATACTCAGACTTGATAGATTACATACAGTAGCACTAAAACAAGGTACACAACCACCACTAGCATCTGTATAGCCGCCGTCGCTCACGATCGCTCATCGCCGTAGCTTCAAAAGAAAAAAGGCAATATATAAACTAATGGAAAACGATAAAAAAAAAAAGCACGTTGACGAGAATCTATCAACAGATGTGCGCGCGCGCGAATCGTGTTGAACTACACAAAGTATCGAGCTACTGAGATGGTTAACGAATCGTACAATTACCTTCTTTCATTGTAGATTTCAGCGGATTGTTAAGTGAAGTGAAGCGGGGGATCTGGCGAGAAAGTTTGGGAAAATGTCGATTGCACTTCACATTTCGTTGGTTCTCTGTCTAGTTTAAATATCATCCGCTTTTAACGCTTGTATTTTCAAAACAATTAAAAAATCGGGACTTCGAAATTTTATAATTTCAATAGACAAAATTATAAAATTAGATCACTAAGTATCCAAGTTTTCGTTTTTGGATCACTATGTTTGATAATTGTAAAAGTAGGTCACTAACTTTGTAGGTCAAAATAATTTTGGGTCATGTTTTCAATTTTAGGTCACTAATTTTGTATGTCAAAACAATTTTGGGTCATGTTTTTAATTTTAGGTCACTAAATATATATTTTTTTTATTTTGGGTCACCAAGTATACATGTTTCATTTTTGGATCACTATGTTTACAAACTTAGTTACCAAATGAGGACCCGAAATTGAAAAATTTATACACTTAGTGACCCAAAATAGAAAAATATAAACTTAGTGACCTAAAATTAAAAATATGACCTAAAATTATTTTGACATACAAAGTCAGTGGACCTACTTTTACAATTATCAAACATAATGACCCAAAAACAAAAACTTGAATACTACCTAATTTTATAATTTACCTTTCATCTATCAACTTTTTCAAATTAAACATGAACTCCGAAAGATACATGTAATTTTATGTCTTTATACATTGATCCAATATGCATACATACTATAAGAATAATTCATTAAGCAACGTAAAACAATTGATCACCTATAATTCCATCCAACTACATATATAACAACCATTTCTCTATGTAGTGTATACAAAATAAAAAATAAAAAAAAAATCCAGCAATATAAAAGCTTTCAAACACAACAAACAATCTCGATCATCTCTGAAGATTAATATGATCAAACCGATTAAAAGAATCCGACAACATTTTTTAAGACGAATCTTCGTAATTTTCCGCCCCAGGTGGCGGTGGTGGAGCCGATCCCACGAGCCAACCCCAAACACCACCCGAGCCCTGCCTCTGCTTTGCGTCGAGAGCCGCTAGCTCGGAAGCAGCCTTTTGCCTTCGGAGGATTTCGAGTTCTCTTTGTAGAGTCTCCATATTCTGTAGCTTCTGCCTTAGCTCAGCAACGTCCACCTAGGCCCAACAATTAAGACAGCTCATGCTAGTGAGAATTTCATGGACCCCACTCGAAATAATTATTCATTAATAATATATGTCGAATTTTGGAACGATCGGACTAGAATTGAACGAAATTAAAGTGAAAGGACCCCGGTGAAAATTAGACTGGACCCTACTCACGTGATTTTCTGGCTCCGCTACTGTATAAGGAGAAATAATTTAAATACCGACCTCGAGTTTAAAACATCTCGATTGTTCTGCTTGAAGCTGGCCTCGGACGGAATGCAGCTCCTGCAGAATTAGTCGTGCTTTTATCGGAAAAAAAGATTCGACGGAAGTCATAAACATCATGGGAAAATTTGATCGTGGCATATTTTGTTAAGCATGAAAATTGGTTATGTAGTGTGAGATAACAGGAAAAAAGATATTGGTAAGAAAATTGGAAAATAAATGTTGCCTTAAAGGGGTTACTTACCTTGAACAAGTCTGTGTTCCGAGTTTCTGCTTCGGTGACCTCTTGCTTCAGCTGAAGCGTCAGCGATTTCTCCTTCGAGAGAGATGACTCTAATTCTTCTTTCTCTGCTTCGATCTTGGTAACCTATCGAATGCAAGGAAGAACAAGAAATTATCAGCGGTATTGGAACCGAAGAAGCAACAAATTGAACAAGGTAATTAATAATCTATGACCTTTAAATAGCCATTTGTTGTCCTCACATCTTTTTATTAAATTAATGGTGCAACCAATAATTGTGAACTATTTCAATTACTCTTACCGCCGGTTCCGAATCGGTGTTGTCCACGGGAATTTCCCTTGATTTTCCATCTTGGCCATTCTCTAACTCAGAACCCGCGTCTCTGGTGGCATTGGTAAGATTATGAACGGCTGATACGCTATCGGGAACTTGTGTCTCCGTCTTCGAACGCATACTTGATTTATGACTTGGCTTCAGTGCATTAAGCTGAATGTGATAAATACAAAAATATTTCATAAGTGAAAGCTTTTACAGTGGAACCAGATTAAAAAGAGAAAGAAATAGGAAACTGTGAAAAAACCTCATTGTTGTATCTTCCGTTATATCCTCCAAACGATATCAGGACATCTTCCCCGTTATAGGAACTTAGGACCAAACTCGAACCCTGCAAATAAAACTAGATTTTCAGCACAATATTTATCTTCTTTTTTTTTTTTGCAATCGAACCTACATAATCAAAAGTCACAGAAATTTCTCATTTTCTAGATTCGCCGTACCCGATTTCTACTAGAAAAATAGTACGCGGAGGGATTGTTTCAAATGTTGGCACATTCAATTATTAATAGTGAGGATGCTGTATTCTCACGTAAATATGAAAAAAAAAACCTGCAGTATTTATATGCAGTGGAACCTGATTTATGCAATTTTCAACTAATTTTTCAAACATACCTCACTTGCCAAAGGAACACGTCCTTTGACAGTAGTAACGATTGACCAGACCAACGTTGACATATTTAGGACAACAGTCTCGGATACTCCTGCATTTACAAATTAAAAGGGAACTTAGAGAGGTACGGGATTGCAAAGCTGTTTTCGAAGTGTAATATATGCTCAGGAGAATCCCAACAATATAGTACTATTTATCTCAAAGAAACTGGAATTTGACCATCACCATGACATCAATCTTACTGATTCCCCTAGATGCATAATGAGAATGGAAAAAAAATAAAAATATACCCCATGTGCTGCAATATAAACTTAATAATAGATAATGAGATTTTAAAAATGAATTGATCCATCTATTATCAGGCTTAATAAATAGGGCATCAATGTCGTACCGCTCTGGTTATTCCCCCCACCAACGATGAACCAATTTTCACCAACTGTCACACCAGCATGGCCAGCACGAGGACTAGGTATCTCACCCTGCTGTGTTGGTCTCGACCATTCCATCTACAGTTGTCAAATCCAGTAACGAGTCAAGAATATATAAAAATATTTATAATTCCTAAATTATTCAGCATCGAGGAAATGACACAAAGATCAGATAAATAAGTATCCCACAGTTTGAAGATCAAGAACATGCAGGTCATTGAAACAAGTTGCATGAGATCCACCGCCAAAGATGAGAAGGTAACGATCAGCATGTACAGCAGCAGAATGATCAGATCTTGGAGAAGGCGGCACCCCCCTGCGGAATCAGTAAAATTTTAAAACATCTTATCAGCCAAAACTTCCTGTTTGATAAATATTACGAACAAATATAGCTTAAAAACTCTATCCATACAAATATGTTAGGCATTGACACAAATACTAGGAAAGTCAGAAAGAATGGTCAATAAAAGAGACACAAAAACTTATACTACATCTGTAAATAGAAATCAAGAATAATCTCGTATATGATCAAAGGTATGAAGTACAAAACCAAGACATCGGATGTATAGAAAGCAGAAATCATACACTGTTTCCATTTCATCCCAGGTCATTGTTTCTAGATCTAGAATATGCAGATCATTTAAAAGAGATCTCTTTGCATCCTGTCCCCCGAAAATGACCAACGTTGTTCCTACAATGGTGGTTGAATGTCCTCCTCTAGATATCTGCATAAGCAGAGAAAGCACCCAGCAATTTTAAGAGATTGACATTGACCTCTCCACGGAAATCACACTAGACATCTTTAGACTGTTTTCCAAATTTAAACATAATCCATTATCATTTAACCGTGATGATAGGAAAAGTCAGATGCTTGTTATATGCAAAAACTTGGTGTGGCAAGGAATCTGTGAATTTATTCATCTCTAACATAGTTATGGAGAAACGGCCTTGATCATTCAAAAACCTACCTCATTCATACACAAAACATGAAATAATAATTTTGGAGACACTATAACAGATCAATACGATACTTCACCTAAAGACTGCCACGATATAAAGTGCATACCGGAGGCTTCCCATAAGTCTTCAAGGTTGACCACGTGTGAAATTGCCGATCGAACACCCTTACTGTCATTCAGACAAAGCCGAATTACAAGTTAGGAACTAAGGTGTACCTTGCACTGGATACCAGAACAAAAACCCATGATATTCAAATACAAGATACAAACTTAAACCGATCAAGAAAAGAAAGAAAAAGAAAATATTGAAAAAACACAGGAACAAGGTGGCATCAAAAGCTTTCACAATTTCACCACTTTTTTACTTATAAGGAACAGAAAAAGAAATAACCTCAACAACATAACTAAACTAGATGGTTTTTCTAACCTTGTAATGATTCAGAATGATCTTTCATATGCCCACCGATGGACAGAAGTTTGTTCCCGTCCCAAGGTATCTAAAGAAAGGGTAAAAAATTTCCCGAAAGGAAAATAGGATTAATTTACGGCTCAGGTTGCAAAGGATATTGTTAAAGGACCACTTAACCTAAAAGCTTAAGCTTGTAGGTAGTGTATCATATTTGACTTCTATATATTTATTTCCAATGCGCCCCTCACGTCTAGGATGATTTCTTTTTTATCTAGCCTTATCAGTGGATTTTTCAATTTTGTATTTCCACCAGATATCAATGTAACTTTTCATTAAAAACCAAACATTCCATGCTAACCAATGAATGGCCCACACATGGAGTCGTCAAACCACTGTCTTCATCCCGGATTTCAACTTTGGACCATGTCCAACTTCTCATGTTTAGCACCTAAAAAGATATACCACAAATGAAGACATCAGATATCTGCATGTAATCTGTGAGATCCTTTGGGTGAGAAGGTAACAATACAGGTAAAATTTAAGAATGTACCACATATACTTGATGCAATACCTGTAGGTCACTCAAATATCGACCATTATGATTCCCACCGAATACGTACATTTTATCATCAATGACTGCTGCACCATGCTGTATATGTAACCAAGCCATGTCAATCAAAACAATTTTTTTTCTTGAAAATCAATCAAAACATTTTTGACTACTAAAAGTTCTATACAAATAACAGTGGAATATAGATGAACTAGTAAACAATGAAAGAAACTAAAAAACAGCCACCTGATATCGAGCTCTAGGCCGTGTACCAGATACTGGAGGTGTAACCCACTGGTCATATAAGCTAATTAACTCAATGCCCTCGGAGACAACATCCTTATCCTGAGTTTCTGAAACGCTACCATTTTCATACAAAATTGTCTCTTTCTCGGGTAACATATTTCCGTTCTGAGAAACAGCCCCAACTTCGGGATTATGCTGAGCCGGTTGATATTAGAGAAAAAGGGAAGATCAGGGAAGATTTATAAACGCAGCAACATATTTACATAAACAATTTCAACTTAATGAGCCATGTGGTTGATTATGTCGAGCAAGTAAACGTCAGAAAGTGAGAAAAAAACAGGGATCTAATACTAATCATTGCACGATAGATGGAAAGTACTGCTTCTTGGAGAACTAGTGAAAGAAAACAATAAAGAGGTGAAAGAGATTTCATTTAAGGCAATCTTACGTTAATTTCTACGTCTACAGTGGGCTCCACAACATGGTTCGATATCCTTGAATACCAACCAGGGTCTTCCTCCTGCTTTGGAGAAGGGCTATAAATACATGGATGTTATGAGACGGCTTCATAAACAGAAAAAAATTGCAGTAACCTCTAAAATTTTCACGAAGAGACGCATTGCCTCAGTTGATGCCATGTTTCCAAGCACATTCCAACTATAAAAACAAACGAAAAAAGTGTGAACTAGTATCTAAAAACATTTCCGGCGAGTTTTATTGTACCGATTTATCAATAATCTAGAATTAACTGCAATAACTATCTCTTTTAGGGGAAAGATGTTTCAGATTTTCAGAAAGTTGGGCAGTGCAAGTGACCAACATACCATTCATATTTGCCTCCCCAATTTTATTGAATGTTCCCAACCATCAACATGTCTTAAGCATGTGAAAGAGAAAGACCAAAAGTTTTTACATTCATTCTTGTTTCTCAACTCACCCAGGAGTGATTCTCATGAGTAGGAGTCTTACTAACAATTGTTAACAAAGAAGAGAAAACCTTGTCCATTTGCTTTGCTCAACGGGGCTCCAACCTCTAGGCTTAAGAATATTGCAAGGCCCCACAGTTGCCTGAGAAAGTAAAAGACCATTTGTTTTTTCAACACCACGTGATAATGAAGAAGTACCCAAAAATTGTATAACCACGCAACCGTTTAAATACAATTTTACTTTTTATTAGCAAATGCCTAGTAGTCTGTATCTCGACACCAATATTTTCCATGCGAACTATTAACTCCCTCAAGAATATATAAACATAACACATAAATTGGATGATTTTGACAAAAATCGTATCAAAATCAGTGCGCATTTGGTATGCGGACGAGATTGGGATCAAAACAATTGCATGAATAAAGTAACAAGTATAACGAATGACATTGGGCAACACATCATAAAAAATAAATCTTAAGTTACTCTAGAAGAAAACTCTGCTCATGCATCTTGAGATTGAGGCGAGAAAGTGTATCCAATTCTATGCAAACATAAATTATAGCATATGTGATTGAGTTCCATCCAAATACTGAAACTGCTAAAAAAACCGCTAATGAAATCGATAATAAACAGAAAATCCACGATTGAGCCGATCCAAGAGCAGCTAAGCCAAAATTTTGTCAACTTACTGGCTAATTACCACGACGCCAAATCAGTTGGAAAAAAAGCAAAAAGAAAAAGAAGAAAATGAGAGGAGATCTGCCCAATAATATATCTGTCAAAGTCGCAGGTTCGATACTCATCACCATAGGATCAAAGCAAATCGCGTGAATAATCCGCTAAACTAGTCATCATCGTACAATGACAATGAGAATAAAAAAAGAGATCGAACGTAATAGTTACGAAGATACCTGTTGATAGAGTGCGTATAGAAGCAAAGCAGCGTCGTTTGAGAATTTAGAAGTCACGTCTTTGCTCGCGGACTTTGGGGATCCATCGAACCCAGCGTAGGCTGCCGCCGCATAGAATCGCTCCGGATAGGCCATAGCAGCCGCTGACATGTCACGCGACGTCGTCGTCGATCGAATCTGAGATCGGTTGCGAGCGTTGCTGCAAACTTGTACGTGCGTGTCTGAATTTGCCCGTACGTGCGTGTCTGAATCGGAGATTTATTTTGATTTGTTGCTGGAACGTTACTTATAGGTAGCTAGCGGACGTTAGTTGGTGTTTAATTATCCAAACATTACAGTTGTTGTTTGCAGATCTGCCTCTAATGATTCTGTAATTAGTTAAATCACACCCATTAGTTATTGTGAATTACATACATCTACATCCCTTAGCTTCCATAATTTTTCCGCCAAAATCACAACTCACCACTACACTCAAAGATTGAACTAATCACAACTCACATGTTACACAATTCACATATCAAAATGAGTGACAATGAATCACGTAAGCGTGATAATATGAAGATCAAACCCGCTCTGATACATTGTTGATTGTAGGTTATATCCTAAAATCAATTGGTAATAAGACGAGAGATCTTTTTAATTTATGAAATAATTTGCCGAAGAGAGACAAATGATCTCATACAAAAGCCTATAGTGCAGATCTAGTAAGGAACAAGAAACAAAGTCACTACAATTTACATACATTAAATTAGATTCTGCCTGAGCTAAAAACGACACGATTGAGTCTTGAAGGAGCTTAGACGATTTCATAAACACATACACAACAAGAACAAACCTTCTAGCAATGTTTTGCACAGAGATTATTTATTACATAATTATCCAGTTTGTCTCAGAACCCAAATGCACAACAACACAAAGCTGCTGCATAAGACAAAAAGTTGGCCAACAGACATTGTTCGACCACCAACAACAAACATATTAATAAAAGCTACATTTGGTCCAGAGTATTCACGTGACACGTTTTCATTGTTCTTAACTTACTCTTTTTTTTTCTCGTCACAAACAGAGCAATGCATATTCACAATGAGCAGAATCACGATGTGCTCAAGAACTTCTCCCAAGTGCCATATTTCGAGCTGAAGGTACCTCCACCGCTTTTCTGTGCATATTCGGAGATAACAGCACGAGCACAACTATCCCACGTTTTGGCAATTTCACCGAGAGACATCGGTTGCTCAAGGGCTCGAAGGGAAATGTTGAATCTCTCTTTTGCCTTGACGGAAAGATCTTCCAACTCCTTACTGCAGGTGCACAACGAAACAGGGAAAATGGGTTTTGAAAATGCACAAATAGATAGCAGACCCATACAAAGGAAGATTTTTTTGAAACAATAATTATATATAGGAAACATAAGAAATTTAGAGCTCTATGTTGTCACACACACCCTAGTATCTCATGAAGTTTAACCACTAAATTGTTAAGAGGGAGTCCTATGATTCAGCTGCAAGTGAATTGGCAGTAACATTTGATATACCCCTTTTGTTAATTGAAGAGCGACACATTACCAATAGAAATCATGACTTCGAAGAAGGCTACTAATAAAGCCTGTACTCACCTGACTTCGACGGGAAAATTGTCCAAAAGTATTGGGGAGCAATCTGGATAATTTTTTGGAACCAGCAATCTTAGAGGCTGAATAGGCGACTGCAATTGTAATCAAAGATAGTTTCATTACGTAGAGAAAAATTGAAAATGATGAAGAGATGGCTAAGAAAACCAAAGCATACCATCTGTGTTGAGGCATACTGTGCTTTCAGATTATGGCTAAGAGCCACAGCATTGTACGAGCACTTCACGATAATTCCACCTCCGCCTTCAGCAGCTGCAGTTGGATCCACATCGTCTTCACTGATATAAACCACGGTGTCTATAAGCCTTCGATTTATTTCCCGTAACTCTTCTTCGAGAGCATGGTTGGCCTGAAAAAAAAGGCCATGCTCTAGTTAAGAACCAGTAGGCAGTCACACGACTAACGAAATAAAACTATAACTTCAGTAAGTCCATGCACCACACAAAGGCTATTTTTAGTTGAGAACCAGCACACATTCACCGTGTAAAGGATGTTGACAAGCCCCCAGGACTTCAGGTAAAAAGAGCTATCAATTTTTTAAGCATCACATAACTCTCAGCCACATGCATAAACTAAACTCTGCCTTCACCATATTTCAATTCAAATTTACAAGGACCAAGAAATGACCAAATTAAAATGATGTTCAAATTTACAAGGACCAAGAAATGACCAAATTAAAATGATGTATCTGCTTGATTCTGGAAAAGAAAAAAATCACCAAATTTTCAAGAAGAAGCCTAGCCACTGCATACACGAAGGGCTTAGTTAAGTTATAGCGAGCCAACAGGTAATGCTTGGCTTACATATGCTCCTTTCTTTTCAAATAATTAAACTACATGTGTTAAAAGACATAAGAGTGAGAAGTACCTCAACCCTAGGCCTCTTAATGCTCGATGATGCTCCAGTGGACTCTCCATCAGATTCATTTCCGCTGAGATGCTTCAGATTGATGTTCACACTTCCAGTTGATGAAACAACATTTGAAGCAACTGCACTTGCATAACGTCTCATTTTCTTAGTGCCACCTGGACCGTCTTGTGTGAAAAAATTTCTAGCTTGTAGGCGACATTTGGTCATAGCGACCAAATCTTCACCAACTGCGGCCCGCGATCCATTCCCCGGGGCTGATCCCGCTATTCTGTCAACCATACTGACCACCGAGCTAATGTCATTGACAGATGCACTCAAAGCACTAGGAGTCATTGATTTCACCTGTCAGGTAAGACCGATAGCAAAATGAGAACTGGCACTGCAACAAGGAGAATATACAGAAAAATTTCACATTTCATATCATGAAATAGAACCCCTTTACCGCTTTTAACAAACGTTGGAGTGGCTGTTCCACAGCACTAGAATTCCTAGAAACAACAGTTGATTGAGCACCGTGGTTCCCATCGGTGCTAGTAAATTCTGCAAGTAAAGGCGAGGCTGATATCCCCGGTGTGCCAATCGAAAGGGACTGGCTCGTTACTGTGGCCGCAACTATTGGTTGGTTTTTTACACTTTCAGCATTCAACAGCGACGACATACCCGGATTTATCTTCTCGGAATCAACGGGTGCAGGGGATGGAGCCATAGAAGTTGAAGGAGACGGAGCAATGAACGGTGAGTTTGCAGATTGCAAAGGGGTTCCTGCTTTGTGTGATGCAAGAAGATACTGTTGGTCTATTTGTGGGGAAGGGTGATGCCCAATCTGAGGTGACACGGCTTGAAGGATGGGCTGTGAAGAAATAGAATAAGGCGATCCCGATTTCATGGACTGTTGATGGTATGAAGGCCGTTGTCCAGCAGAAGGATGCTGTTGGATGAGTCCAGGTTTTCCACTCATCTGGTGCCTCACCTTCATGTCGTTTGTGTCATTGCTCTGATTAAGCTGTTGCATCATTTGCTGTGGGTGCAATTGGGTCACCTGCTGCTGGTTCACTTGCTGCTGCTGCTGCTGTAATAATTGCTGTCTCTGCATAAATTGCTGCTGCATCTGCCGCTGCTGGTACTGCTGTTTCACTTGCTGAGTAGAAAACATTTGTTGCTCCTGCTTTATCTGCTGGGGTTGAAGGACATTTGAGTTCCCTTGTAACGGATAAGCATTTGGCCCGAGAGAAGATAGGCCACTCTGTGATTGCATCGAGTTGTTATTCATCTGCTGCAGAGAGCTCACAGGATTTTGCTGCATAGAGCTCATGGCTACTTGCTGGATTTGATTCAATGCATGGCTTTGTCCAGCATCAGCATTCGAACCCGGCTGAGATGCATCCAACGGGCTCTGACGAGAATTCAGAACACCACTACCTGACGATAGAGAAATTGGCTGTAAACCGGTCAAATTGTTCTGCTGTGTGGACATGGTTGAACCGTGCGTGTTCATTTGTTGCATCTGAGAGTTCATTTGAGCTTCACTATGGGTTTGGGAAACTTGAGGCTGTTGCTGCTGAGGTTGCTGCTGAGGTTGCTGCATCCCCTGCATTTGAGGTTGACCGAACTGACCAGGTGGCTTTCGGGGTCTGTTGTTATTTATAATACTGACTATTTGTTTCTCAATTCCAGGGATCTTCTCTTTATGACTGGGAAGGACGTCATTCTTGTTAGTCCGCAGAAACATCATATAGCGTTCCAGCATAGTCTTGTAAATCCTGAGTTTTTCAAGTTGCTCATTTTTGGGCTGTTGAGGTAATGCGTCATGCTGCAATAATGAAGTACAAATTATATCATCAGTAAGATCCAAAACAAGAATTTAATTTTATGAGATCGGAGAAATAAGTAGCAATGTCTTTATCACAGAGAAGCATAATAGTTTCGAAATAATGTGATCTCCCTATTCAATAAAGAACAAGCATATCTAAGAGCTAGATATCCCGTTAATTTCTCTGACCTGCATCCCCAGCTTTTAAACCTTGACTTTCGACCATTCGTAAATAATAAACATCCCAATAGAAACCAAGAAAACCAGATCAAACAAAAACATATTGAAATGTTACCTGCTGTAACTTGGCAGCCATCCTCTGGTACATCTCGTTCAACTCAGGATAGTACAAATCAAACATGACTTTTATCTGTAGCCAATAAATGTATTAATAGGTCGTCCACACTGTCAGGTTGGTATTTGTACTAGCTTAAGTTCAGCAGCTTTCATAACTATCATAAAAGATCTATAAATTATGGAAAATAAGAATAAAAAAATAGTGGGACAAAAGGAGGGGGGGGGGGGTATGTAAAATTGTGCATGACAACAAACACATCAACTCTAGTACCCATTGGCTTAAAGATGGTGCATTCAATTTAATATTGTATATATATGTATACATGGAGAGAGAGATTGTGGTACCCTCTGATAAACCTCCTCTTGCCAGTCCACTCCACTAGCATTTCCAGTTTGTGTTGATTGATCTAAGAAGTTACGCAAACACTCTCGTGAGTTGAAATAGATCATGCGTGTTTGATAGAAAACGCACAGCATTGCATTCTAACAAGACTAAGTTATCAGTTTTCTATTCTTCATCTTCCATGAAATTACAGTTCATATAATAAATTTGGGCCATTCTCATTACTCAAAAAAAAAAAAAGAACAAAGGACAGCATGCTGCAACTCTCGGGAAAAATATCCTCCGTATTAAACAAGACAACAATTACCATACGCAAAACCAGGTAAGTGATATGCTTTATTATAAGGACTTACTGGCTGATGGATCCGGCACAGCTCTTTGGGTTTGCAATAACTGCTTCTGCTGATCGATCGCACTTTGTTGCTGAAGCAAGGGACCACCAGATGACACCACCCTTTGTTGCATGTCCCTCTGTAGCAGATTCCCCTGGTGTTGCAAAGGCAATTGTTGCTGCATCTGGCCTGGCTGAGATTGGAACTGTGATGCCATTTGCTGCTGCGTCGGCTGCGACTGGGGTTGCTGAGATTGATTCGGTAACATATTTCCAATATTCTGCTGCGTTTGCTGCAGTACCGAAACCTTAGGGTGCTGTACAGTATGCATCGGTTGCTGATTAGGTTGTAAGGCTGCATTACTATGCTGAATCCCACCCATTTGCTGTGGTTGAAAACCGGAGAGGTTTGTTTGACCGCCTATTTGCTGTTGATGCATGTTAGAGAGGTTGTTCTGCTGAACGGCCGACTGCTGCTGATGCGCATTCTGATGGGCATTTTGCTGGTGCATTGCCTGCTGCTGTTGCATGCCAGAGACGTTCTGCTGAGCGATAACTCTTTGCTGCTGTTGATGTGTCTGCTGCGCATCAAGCATGCTGTTTGGTTGGCCAATGAGCTGGTTCTGTTGCATGTTCCCCACATTGGGCTGATGGCCCATTAGCTGCTGCTGCTGTAGAGACATCATAGGATGCTGAGGCATCGAACCTTGCTGGTGATGCTGCTGCTGTTGCCTCACAGGTTGTGGTTGCTGCTGAAACATAGATTGATTCGGTTGCTGCTGAACAGAGGACTGCTGACTCGGTTGCAGAGAAGATGGGTTCGGCATCTGCCTTAAAGAAGGTTGCATAAGAGCTTGTTGAGAGGATTGCATCGAATTTGGTTGCAGGTGGTTTTGTGGTGCCTGCTGCTGTTGCTGCTGCTGCTGGATCTGAGATTGCATCATGGATTGGGGGACGTTTCCCTGTTGGAATTTCTGCTTCAAGAGGTGCTGTTGCAGCTGTGGATTGTACAGATATTGCTGTGAATTCTGAGACTGTTGTTGCTGCTCCTGAGCAACAATCTGCTGTGGCCTTCCTTGCATCTGTCTCTGTTGTGAGCCTAAACCCATGGAAGTCCCCGCTGCATTCTGAGACATACTGGGCATGTTGTGGAGATTAGGATTCTGCACAGGGACATTGGGGATAGTACCCTGAGACATGCCACCAACAGGAGGTGTCAAACCTGTAGAACTTGGCGGCACTATGTTGTTTGCCATGTTTTGGGATAACGGTTGTTGGCGAACCTGACTTTGATTTGAACCCATCGGCATGGTCATTTGCGGGACCTGATTTTGCATCTGAGACAGTATTGACTGAGGAGCTGCAGAACGCATTTGCAAGCACAAAAAAGGTATCCATTCAGTACGCAAATTGTAATAACACGAAAACTCAATATTTAAGAACGTGATGGAAATCATAAACAAAAAAGAGAGCCATGAGAAAGAAAACACAGGATGCCACGATTTTACTCCAATAGAAACAATTATTTTCTCGTAGAATATCTTCAGTCCCTTGAATTACCCTCTTAAAGCATCTTTACCCATTTCCAGATATATACTGACAAGTTTTTTAATTTATAAATATGTATAAATAATTCAACTTCATCTATCACTTGACAGCCGGAGTACAAAATGTCCAATGAAATTCAAAATAATCATATTTTCACGCCAAAACTAAATATCTGGATAATAGATCATATATGCACAAACGTGCAACAATATGCGGAATCAGTAGAAAAACAAAAATTGCTCGTGAAGAAAAAGATGTCAAAAAAATGTATCATTGAGAGTATACAATCAAAGAAAGCGAATGCTTTACCATGTTGCGACAATTGTCTTGCAAAAAAGTCTTCTACAAATAATATTAAGATCTCATTAAAGTAAATACAGACAACGGGTATAAAGTCTATAACAGAATTATAAATGTCTCCAAATGATATATCGTCTACGAGACCTAAATACTATGGTATCACAAATAATAAATAGATAATGCATTATAAATTCCAAATCCAGAATTATGTTTGCCCAACAAAGAAGGTTTACAATCTCTCGCATGCTTTGTTTAAAGAATGTGAAACAAATGTCCAGAAATTCATTTAACCCTCAACAGGCATACTGGTAAAATAATAGAATCATTGAGTGAATGACAGAGGGCATCGGTCAAATCAAAGGCAGCATTCTCAGCATGGGAATAAAACATAGACTTTATATACCTTGATCAGGTGGATTTATGCTGTTACTTGGAGCATTAGACTGGAGGGGATTTGCCATTGGGTTTTGGGATTTTGTCTCCATTGTCAACATTTTCAAGGATATTTTTCTTAAGTAATCAGACTGCAAGAATAATTAAAATATACTTAACCCTGGTACAAAGGCGACTGGCGATACAAATAATATAGTCCGAAGTTAACATGCAACAGGAACTTACTTGACTTGTTGCAGCAGAATATATCTTTTCCTCAAATCTAAGAGCTATTTTCTTAAGTTCCTGCAGTCCCTCTGGCCCAGAGAAAGGTAGATGTCTCTTCAAGGTCTCCATTCTGCCATTCCAGAGATACATATCGTCAATCGTCAGATGATCGACACAAAAATTAGAGATAAAAAGATTCTTAATAGGGAACACATATATTATCGTTAAGATCATCTAGAGAACATTCAAAAAGAGAAAGAATATGATACATAAACCAGTTGTTTGCCCTACAAAAGCAGTTGAATACCCAAGATCAAGAGAAAATTCATTTTCATTAATTCATACATATTTCCACTATTAGGGAACCTTTTACTCATAAGATCAGAATATAGCATTACTTATGATGTCTAGCAAATCAATATATAAGGAGAAGTCCAAATTATTTGTCTGTGCAGAGACAAGACTAAACTAAAAACTAAACTAATAACAAGGAGTTTAGAAGACCGCGCCAGTTCCATTTACTAACATAAGAAAATACTTCACATTAACACAAGTCATACAGTTAATAATTCATTAATCCTTATTCATATTACTCCTGTCACTGCAACCAAGGTCCTCCTGGAACCACAAATTTTCCTCTAAAAGAGATATGTGATGCTTAAAAAAACCTAAACAGATAAATTGTGCTCTACAAAATCATTAGATTTGCAAATGTATCTGATCAATGCACAGCCTCATAATACTAAAACCTTAAGAGTAAAGAAAATTTCAGATCGAACGACTCTTGTGCTACATTAAAAGTCTAGTCTTTGCCTCAGTATTTTCCTCTCCGCATAATATGCAGTTGTTTTGATAGCTAAAATGTAATAATAAGCACAACACAGTAATGGAGAAAGGTATGCTGCAAACAAGAATCTTCAGAGGCATGTGGAACTCAGTTAAACTTTAACATTACCGTACTTGTCATTAAACAGCCTACTTTATATGCAGCGACATTCTAATTTCTTACAGCTCACGATTCGCTATTACTTAAACCAAGTTTGTAGGTTAGCCATTAATTTCTCCGCTGGCCATATACGGCCACGTTAGCATAACGACAAGGCAAAGTCAGTTGGAATATACAGGAGCAAACGGGTAGATTACACTGATATCAATGTTAAAAAAAAAACTTATGGAATTGGCACAGAATCTCTAGCTATAGAAACAAATTGCTTCAGAAGATCATAAAAGTAAACGGTCGACACTTCATAACATCGTATATTTGTGTTTATTCTGCTTCAGATAATATGCTGTTTTAACTAACACCATATCAATCAGTTGACATATTTGGCAATCAGCATAATGCTTGGAAACCTAAAATTTCCAAGATCCTGAAGCAAAAGGATGGTTTGGATCCTCAAATTGATCCTTAATCAAACTTGCAATACTTATCGATTACTACACAAGCATAGAAAATGATAACCAAAGAAAGATCAAGAAAAGCAATACGAGGATTGTATGAGAATCTCACATCTTGTTCACAATCCTGTGCCTCGAATCTGCTTGCAATTGCGTCCTCCAATCGCCAACTTCCATCCCCGGAGCATTATTAGAAACGTCGCTGTTGCTGACCTGACCGGGAATCTGAACCTGACCTTGTGCAGAGCGCCAATCGTTGCCGTCCATTTCAACTGTCCTCTGCAAAATCAACAACACGAATTACAAAAAAACAACGAATGAAACTACACCTAACACAATAATCATCACGAAAACGAGAAAATCATAATTGATTACGCGAAATGATCAGGGCGAAGTTCAGAAATTCGCGTTCATCAGATGCCACTGCTAGGGCTTGACTGGATGGTTCGACCTTAATGGCTCGAGCGATGCCGTGTGCCTTTGTTGTCGATGATAACAATGTCTATACGGAGATCACAGATGGCGTAATATTATCAGCCCACCGGAAGTAAAGAGTTTTGGTTAGGAAGCGTGTCGAAATTACCGACCGAAATTAAATCCGATTTGGGTTGCTGTAATCTGTACGTATTCGAGCGTTAGATATTAAATTGCACAAACGTCCCTTTAGTTATAACAAATTACTTTAAAGGCGGTTTACTCCTAACTTACATGTAGCACCAATATTCCACCAATACAATCTCATCCCGACCTAAATTTCATACGTAAAAAACCCCAAGCATTCCCCTTAATCCCAATCCAAGCCCTAGTTCGTTCAACAATGCAACAGGTGAGTCGAAGATCACGCACGAATAGATCGTAGATCTCCAATTCAAATTCAGCTACGCAATTATAAAGTGTGAGATTTTGCTCGAATTTCAAACTTCCCGTTATCTTTTTTTATGGAATACGAAGGCGGCATCGTCTGGTTCGGAGGCTGAGGTGACGTGGGAGGATCAACAGAATATCAACAAGTTTGGGAGATTGAACAACCGGCTTCACGAGCTAGAAGATGAGATAAAGGCAGCAAAGGTAGTGATTGATTAAACCATTTTCATTGATTCGGCTTGAGATGGAGCCTCTTTTTTATGCCTTTGTTTCAATTAAAGATAATTGGTTGATTATGTAGCCTCCATTTTTGTGTTTCCGTGGTAATCTGTTCTTTGATTGAGTGATTGTCTGGTTACGAAGTTGAGATTTTTTTCTCGGCTACTTGCTGTATTGGTAATCGAGTATCTTCCTCCTTTGATTGGACGAACTCCATTGTAATCTCTTTAGAAAGTGCCCACTAGATGATGTGGTCCTACTGTCTTAGCTGAATTGAGATTATAGCTTCATGGAAACTGTAACAGAGTGTTGTAAGATGCTTGGTCTGATGAAATAGAAGCTCATAGTCAAGCATTTCCTTTAGATTTTGGTGGCGAATGGCATAAAATAGTTTAAGAAAATCAGGCCTTTCGTGTGATTGAGGATGCATAATTAACTTGGTAAATGCAGTTGGTAGAGTTGCATTAGGTTTCTGTTCTTGACTCTTCACACACTGAATAGGTGATTCTATTTCTTCTTCCATGAATCCTGGTTGGAATCAAAATATATCTTTTTCCGAACTAGAAAATGGTTAATCGAAAGTTATGCCCGGTTTTTTGTGAGAGTCCACAATATTTCCCCCCTTTTTTCGTCTCCGTCAACAAAATATCAACCCTTAAACACTGTGGTTGATGGTGTTATATCAATTAATGCATTGAGAACATAGAGATCTTTTCCACATTGGAGTACTTTTTTTCAGTCACCCTAGAGCCCATGACTTCGATTACATGTTCTACACATCAGGTATTGAACCAATTACCTACTTTTAGGTCGGTCAATTGTGATTCGTTTTTCTATTTTTCCTAGAATAAATGTTAAATGCGACTCGGGCCATGCAATAAAGTTAATGTCATCACCTTGTAATAAACCCGATTTATTTTTGACACTTTATACAACCGATGCAATAAGATTCATGTATCCCATCATCCTTTGCTTCTTTTCCTAACACGTTCAAAACAAAACACCGTCAGGAAACTAACGAGAGCCTCGAGGACGCGGGCAACGAGCTGATTCTCACCGACGAGGAAGTCGTGCGGTTTCAAATCGGTGAGGTCTTTGCCCACGTGGCCAAGGACGAAGTCGAGACGAGGCTCGAGAACATGAAGGAAGCGACGGGCACGAATCTCCAGAAACTCGAGGAGGAGAAGGAATCCATACTCGCTCAGATGGCGGAGCTGAAGAAGATCCTGTACGGTAAGTTTAAGGATTCGATCAATCTCGAAGAGGATTAGTGAAAAAACAAATAATTGTGGTACTAAGTTTCCTTTCTATGATGTCGTTGACAGTTGCTTTGCTTGAGATTATTTTCGATTTGCAGCTTGAATTGTTGCATTGTGTCTAAATCTTGTCCAAAACATTTCATAATACTTCAATTCTTCACCTATAAATAGCTTGTTCAGGGGACGGGGGTTTAATCCCGAATCTCATCTCCGTCTCCGTCAAGCAAGCCGACAAAATTGCCCAAGCAAATGAGGACGAAATTGCCCTATGTCCCCAGACTATTGCATTATCGGCGAGCGGGGTAGAGTAAAAAATTGCTCCCGTCTTCGCCAAAGATTTTGCCCCGTCCCGCCCGAAACGGGAAATCGACGCCCCACTGGCAAACGTGTGCTTAAAAGAATAAACACCTTCATCAAATTGGAAATGAAGAGAAATATTTTAGGCTATGTTTGGTTTAAGGAAATTAGCGTGGAAAAGAAAATTGGAGAAAAAATGATTTTCGTAAGTTTTTCTTTCGTTTTCCTCACCATTTGGTGAAAAAATTAGTTTTCCTTAGTTTTAAGTATAAACTTAAGCTAGATTTTCTTTTACTTATCTATTTCTTCGACCAAACATAAAAATTAGTTTTTCTTTTCCATTTCATTTTCATTTCCCTGCTAAATTTCACAGACCAAACACACCCTTAATGTCTGGCTTATTACATTAATTTATCGTATAATATAAACGCTGCGTTGTTGCAGTAAAACAAGGAAAAACGTATTCCTATCAAATAGATAGATATTTTCTTCTTCGCCGAGAAGTGCTCCACTCACAAAAATGGCGACAACCATTACATCAGCGACGCGCGCACCAACTCTCAGCTCTGCGAGATCAAGAAAATTCGCAACTCTCTCTTCCTCCAACTCGGTTTTCTTCAGCTGCAAACCGACGAATTTTAATGGGCTTCATCTGGGTAGACCCAGAAGGTCAAGCGGCAACGACCGGCGAAGGAGATTCATGTCGTGCACTTGCCTCTTCGGCCTCGGCGTTCCGGAGCTCGCGGTCATCGCCGGCGTGGCGGTTCTAGTTTTCGGACCGAAGAAGCTGCCGGAGGTGGGGCGGAGCATTGGGAAAACCGTCAAGAGCTTTCAACAGGTGCGTTAAGAATCAATCTTTATCCCCTTTACATGGGAGCTCAAGGGTTTGTTTGTGGCCCTTGTTCGGTTATATGCTTTGATTTATGCTTATGGTGTGGTTAGAAATTGGGCTAAATTCAGCTGCATGCTACAACTGAAGCTCGATTTAACAGCAAGCATTTACAAAATCAAAACTTTATGAAAATTTGAAATTTTTTTATAACTCTATACCTTGCTAAATCAACCGGTTAATTGCCAAAATCCCACCTTGATGAGAGCTCTTTCTTTCCTCCGGATGATCAAATGTTACCAAAAGGTCCTTTTGGGCTCTTTAGCCCCTTGTAAAAACGAAACTTCCGCTCGAAAAAAGAAAAAAAAAAAAAACAGATGGGAGTTGTGGATGTGTTTGCAAAGGAACATTAATATTGCATGCTATCACCGTTTTTCTGCTATTTCACTAGTGGCCATCAAAACCTCGTAATCGCTCTAAGTTGGCCCGTCTTGATTAAGTATTCATCGTCTTCTCTCGTTCTTGCGAGAATCTTAAAATTATGAATTCTTACCGTTTCTTGCTTTATAGGCTGCGAAAGAGTTCGAATCGGAATTGAAGAAGGACGGCGAGGCTTCTGCTGAGACTTCGAACGATGAGACGATCTCTGTGGAAAGGGAAGAGGAGAAAATAGGATGAGGGAAACTTAACTTCTTGATGTGGCTCTGTTAGTTCCCCACTTGTGAGATTTTGCTTCGGTAATGTTGTGTTGTGTTGTGTGTGAGCCGATGTTTTTCCCCTTCTTCTCATGATATGATTACCATTGTTGTAAGAAAATGTTATGAGGAAGTTTCAGTTTTATTTCGAATAATTATGCATTAGTCATACGATATTATGACCAAACATGAGACTAATTAAAAAGGACATCTCCATTATCTCTCTACGGCTCTCTCAAACTGTAAAGAAGATCCTAAATTTTAAAATGTCTCTTCCCTTCTCCGTTATAATTGGAGATTTGGGGTTAGTTTCTCGTCGTTTTATTTTATGTTTCTCCTGTCCCACTTCTTGGAATTTGCCTTCGGATCCTCTCCTCTCTAATGGGACTTTTCTTTGGCTCAGTTACCTTAGATTGATGAAGTTTTCGTCTCATTCTGAAATTCTCAATCTTTGATTACTAGGAGTTCTAGGTGAAGATTATTACACTTTATCAAGACAAGTGTCCTCATCAAAACCAAAGATACGATTTTTCTCGAGTTTGAGCTCGGTATTTATGATTAGAAAACATGTAATCTGCCACATATTTGATTTTATTAACCATCGTTATTATGGAATTTTAAGATAGTAGTTGTAATTATTGGATGGTGGAAGTTTGAATAGTTTTATAATTTAGGTTTTTATCTGCCTAGGTTTAAGTTGCCTAACAGAATAAGTTTTTGTATTGTACTGAATTTGTTGCCGGAAAGTGATTTTGGGTTGTTTAACTTACCCATGTAATTAATGAAATATTGTGTGTGTTATCCTTGTAAAAAAAACAAACAAACATGAGACTAAAAATGTAATTTTTCCAAAAAGGTATTATTACATTTTGGTCCTCAGAACGAGAGGTCTTACCAACGTGGACGCAAAGCGCCAAAATTACGCTCAAGTCCGAACATCGAACACACAAATTCGAGCCATATCTGACCTATGAGTGAATCCCATCACTCACACGGTTAACCACCGTACCGCACCAACAAATCGTCTCTATGCTCCACCTGCAAAACCCAATGGCCGCCGCCGCCGCCTTATCTTTCATCTCTCCCACCGCCAGCATCACGCCTTCTCGCAGGGCCCACTTCCGACGGAAGAACCCCTCTCTCTCCACCGCAATCAAGTGCTTCTCCGCGCCAGTCGTCACCCAAGACGACCTCAAGAAACTCGCCGCCGACAAGGCCGTGGAGTACGTGAAACCCGGAATGGTCCTCGGACTCGGGACGGGCTCCACCGCCGCATTCGTCGTGGACAAGATCGGGGAGCTCCTCAAGAGCGGAGAGCTATCGAACATCGTCGGGATTCCCACGTCGAAGAGGACGCAGGAGCAAGCGGCTTTTCTGGGGATCCCACTCGCGACCTTAGACACCCACCCACGCCTCGACCTCGCCATCGACGGCGCCGACGAGGTGGACCCAAACCTCGACCTCGTCAAGGGCCGCGGCGGGGCTTTGCTGAGGGAGAAGATGGTCGAGGCCGCCTCCGACAAGTTCGTGGTGGTGGTGGATGATTCGAAATTGGTGTTGGGACTCGGTAATGATTCGAAAAAATTATCTGCCTTTTCTGTTTATTTTATATTCGTTTGGATGGCAGAGGCTATTCTTCTTCTTGGTCGTCGTTGATGATTCAATTGAATGTGAGTTATGATCAAGGCTGAGATTGATGAACTATATATTGATACTGTTGGAGAAATCTGGCAAAAAGTTTGAATCTTTACCGGGAGAAAACCCACAATGGTCCCTGTGGACCAATTTAGTCTCGATGTTATTGATTTTGGACAATTTGGTCCTTTCGTCACGATTAACGTCAATTTTAACGGGAATCTCGCACGTGCCCCACACGTGGTCTCCTTCTCCGTGAAAAACTCACTAAGTCGTGGTCGTGTGGGGCAACAAATTGATTTACTGAGATTTTTAACTCCATTAAAACTTGGCCCCCTTCTGTTAAAAACTCTCTAAAACACCAACAAATTGATTCAGTAGCCCATTCAATATCAATCCAGACATGATTTTGTGAGTTTTTAAAGAAGTAGCCCCAGTGTGACGCATGTGCGAGATTCCTGTTAAAATTGACGTTAATCGTGACAGAAGGGTCCAATTGGTCCAAAATCGACAACATCGGGACTGAATTGGTTCAGGCGAAACACCGGAGACTAAATTGGTCCACATGGTAACTATTAGGGTGCATTTAGGGTTTTCTCCCACCCTTCCATTATCATGATTTTCTTTCCGGTAATGTTCATGGAGATTATGTACTTCCCTTAAAAGAGTAAGCCTGAAGGGTGTTTGTCATATTTTAAATTTATATATTTTATTCCCAACAATCGTGGATTATGATCGAGGCTGATATTGATGAACTCTACTTGTTCTATTGATAATATTGTAGAAATCTAGCAGAAAGATTGCATCTTTATTACCCAACACTTTTCCACTAAAGTTCATTGAGATTATGTCCGTTGGAACCTAACGCTAACGAAAGCCCCCGTTGTCTATTACAGGCGGTTCGGGGCTCGCAATGCCGGTCGAGGTTGTCCAGTTCTGCTGGGAGTACAACCTTATCCGCCTGAAAGATCTCTTCAAGGAAGATTGCGAGGCGAAGCTGAGGCTCGGCGGCGACGGAAAACCCTACGTCACCGATAATTCGAACTACATCGTCGATTTGTACTTCACGACTCCGATCAAGGACTCCGAGGGGGCGGGAAGAGAGATTTCGAAGCTCGAGGGAGTGGTGGAGCACGGCTTGTTCCTCAACATGACGACGGCGGTGATCGTCGCCGGCGGCAGCGGCGTCACCGTTAAGACCAAGTGATAATAAGAAGGTGGATTATTGAGGATTTGGGAGGAGTTGTTATTGCCGGTTTTTAATCTTTTTTTTTTCCTTATTCATTTGACAGTACATTATATATATATATATGTGTGTATGATTTTGTTGTGATCTTGGGACATGAGGGAAGATGTAAAAGATGTTGTTGATAGGTGGGAGGTGGGGGTTGTAACTTCTTCCACAATTGAACAATTGTAAGTGTTGTTTCAGTGATTTGAAGCAAGATCGCCTTTTGGGTAAAGCAGGTAAAGCAAGGGCTTTACGCCCCGAGATTTTAAGGGCCTCAAATTTAATAATACTACTATGTAAATATATAGGTAACTTATTTAATTTGTTGAAAAAACTCAATTTCTTAAGGCCCTCAATTTAGTAATGCTATTATATAAATAAAATTTAATTAATTAAAAGGCTTAATATGTTGAGAACCTCATTTTAGTAATATTATTATATTAACTAAACATAATTCGTAAAAAAGGTCCAAATATTAAAAAAAAAATCCTAAATTTAACCTAAATCGGTAGCTAGACTCCATGATATAAGATTATATTGACCATTCTCGTGATTGTTGCTTCCGCAGAAAGAAGTTTTTTCAACTTAAAATTTAAAAAAAAAAACTACTTAAAATCCACAATATATCAATAAATATGAAATGAATTAGCTATTTTATCAGTAGAAATGAATTGATGGAAAAGATTAATTATGCGAATTTAGAATTTGCGTCAAATAAAGTGAGAAAAAATTCATGTAAAAAAAGTTTTCGTTTTTGTTTTTAAAAATTCAACTAAAACAAAAAAAAAAAACTTTTTATTTTTATTTTTTTACCACCGCCTTCTATAAACTGTAATAGTTGATGGTCCAAAATCCGAATAAAAGAGGAAAATTGTGCTAGATGCGACGTAAAAAAGTCTCCGTTTTAATGTTCGCTTTAGACCCGTCATTACGATGAGCCGCCCCTGATTTGAAGAAGGGGTTTTTTATTATTATTTTTTTTTATGTAATGGGAGGACTAAAATGACAGATAAATGGAGACAAGAATCTATCGTATGACACTAACCACGTCCACAAACTGCAACCTCAAAATATTCAAATCGTGTCTCCAATATATGCACTGTGTTCAGACACGGAAAGAGTTCGGCATGTAATTAAGATTGATAAGCGGATGTGTCGGCATCGGCTTAGGTTTTAATCATCTCTATAACTACTTAGGTCCACAGACAGCCGCAAGAATACTATGCTTAAGCCTCCTCAATGCATCCAAAGGACTCTATCCACGCATATTTTTGGACAAACATGGAAAAGCTGGAAAAATATTCATTATTTTATGTGAACGTTATGTCGACGCTTATCCATTCCCACGCTTCATACTTCTCTCTGGCATGCAGCAATCGCCTCGCCAAGAAGCGAGATTCTCTTCATTCAGGTGCTGCATTTTCCGCTGTTGCATCGTCTGTAGTTTAAACACTTTAGCTCAATAGCATGCGGGCGATGGTTAGAGTAAGAGAGTGCCCGTTATCGTAGAGCTCTCCATAGCACTGACGATGAGGGATTATGCAGACATACTGTTTGTTGAAATGCGTGGGAGAAGTTCTCCTTTCTTTAGTTGACACTGAAATCTTACGTGTTTGCAGAAAAAAGGAGTGGTGATTCTTTTGATAGGTTTTAATAGGCAAGAAAAAGATGACGATGGATGCTAAAATAGCTGAGAGAACCGCTGAATGGGGACTCAACGTTCGAACAGATGTTGGAGAAGGCAGTTTTCATGCGATAAGGCCAAGCTCGAGCGATACGTACGGAGAAAACAATAGGAATTCTATGGAGAGGTACTCCATTGGATCCACTCGGACATCGGGAGAATCGAGCTACGGGACAGAGATTCCTAGGTTGTCTCAGGAGATAAAGGATGCTTTGGCTACGCTGCAGCAGACGTTTGTGGTCTCCGATGCAACTAAGCCCGATTGCCCTATAGTGTACGCTAGCAGCGGCTTCTTCACGATGACCGGTTATTCTTCTAAAGAAGTCATCGGAAAAAACTGGTGAGGAGTTGAAAAATGTTTTCTTTTATTCTTTGTCTTCCTTTTCAGAGAGAATAGATTGTAGCAACTTGGGACTGATCTTTTATTACATGCTGTGGAACTTTCCGAAAGAGGTTGATTGTGGTTCTTTGGTTCAGTCGTTTCTTGCAGGGTCCTGAAACCGATCAGAACGAGGTTTCGAAGATACGAGAGGCAACGAGAACGGGGAATGGCTATTGTGGGAGGCTTCTGAATTATAAGAAAGATGGCACTCCTTTTTGGAATCTTCTTACAGTCACACCAATCAAAGACAATCAGGGGAGAACCATTAAGTTTATTGGGTAAGGTTCTCTTCTATCAACTCTCACGAGCCACGTTTGACGATGTCTCCGTGTCCAAGCGTGTAGTCAAATGACAAGTTTCATCTCTCTCTCTCTCTGACAGAATGCAAGTTGAGGTCAGCAAATATACTGAAGGAATCAACGAGAAATCCCTCCGGCCAAATGGATTGCCAAAGTCACTCATTCGTTACGATGGTGCGTGACAATTCTTCTTTGATTACTCAATAAATATTTCACTTTATAATCTCATCTCGCTATGTTGATTTGCTTCAGCACGTCAAAAGGCAGAGGCTTTGGGTTCCGTCACAGAGGTTGTTCAAACGCTCAAGGCTCCAAGGTCTCGTGTAAAATCACAGAGCCATGATGTAACAGAGAATAAAGATGTATATGAGAGACAAACTCCTATGATGGATTCGATAAGAGAATTGCCTCGCTCCGGTTCGGTGGACATAGGCAAAGTTTCCCGAAAATCTCGAATTTCACTGAAGGGGTGAGTCCTGCTATAGATTGTAGGGACTGTATCATATTTCAATTTTATATATTATATGTCCAACACACACACACCCTCAGGTCTGTGCTGATTTCCTTCTTATCTACCAGCCTTAGACATGTATTTTTCTTAAATGGGTGGTCGTGAGGATTCGTACCCATGACCTTTTTGGTCTAAGCTCTGATACCATGTTCAATGACCGCTTCACCTAAAAGCTTAAGCTTGTAGGCAGCGTATCATATTTTAATTTTATATATTATATGTTGAACACTGATGAAGGGAGATTTCATTCAAATGTATGAGGAAGGAAACTAATGTAACTATCAAGCCGAGTAACTAACATAAATGTTTGATAATTTTGGTGTAGGTTTAAGAGGAAGTCAACAGGAAGTGTTGGTTTGAATGAAAATCTGCAAGTGGCTCCTGAGCTCTTGATGACGAAAGACATTGAGCGTACGGACAGCTGGGAGCGGGATGAAAGAGAGAGGGATATACGTCAAGGCATTGACCTTGCTACAACATTAGAACGGATCGAGAAGAATTTTGTTATTACAGATCCTAGAATTCCTGATAATCCCATTGTGAGTTTTCCATGCACTTCCTTCTAGATTTAGCACTGTATCTTCTTAATATTGCTTTTGCTTTTTTCTTTTCACTAAGTATGATGTTAGGAATTGATATGCCACTGTATTGATAACTAATAACTTTGCAGATATTTGCATCTGATAGCTTTCTTGAACTAACGGAGTATACACGTGAAGAAATTCTGGGGAGAAACTGCAGGTATGGAAGTGATTGCATCACTGTCACTCATAAGTTCTTGGTATTACATATAACTTATACTATAATGTTTGGTGATTTCACCTTTCTGTTCTCAGAGATTTTTAATCTCTCAAATGTGGACTTAAGTGGTTGAAATATTTACAGGTTTCTTCAGGGACCAGAAACCGATCAAGCGACTGTTCAGAAAGTGAGGGATGCCATCAGGGAGCAAAGAGAAATCACTGTTCAATTAATTAACTACACAAAGAGTGGTATGCATACCATTTACATCAACCGAAATACCGAACGTTAACTTCAACTTATCAGATAATTGTGATTATTAATATTCAGGGAAGAAATTCTGGAACTTATTTCACTTGCAACCCATGCGTGATCACAAGGTAATATAGTCTGTTGGAATAAATTTTCTTGAATTTGATCTGCAACACTATCATTTCTTTGTGCTACATATTATTTCCTTGTTGCTTTTGACCACAGGGTGAGCTCCAATACTTCATTGGTGTTCAACTAGATGGAAGTGATCACGTAGAACCCTTGAGAAACCGCCTCTCAGAGGGAACCGAGCAACAGAGTGCTATGTTGGTACAATATATGGGATTAAAGTGTTTCTTCTTAATTATACGTAAACGAATAAAACTAAGAAGAAATGGTGTATATGATTTATGTAACGTTGAATGAATGCTAAGCATCTTTTACCAAATTGAGAAATAAATTCTTCTGCTTACATTATTCATCTTCATGTTAAGACTATAACCTATTAAATATTTTTTCACCAGGTCAAAGCTACTGCTGACAATGTCGATGAGGCCGTTCGAGAACTTCACGATGCCAACTTGGTAAGGTATTCTTCCCTCTCCGTCCTAATGTTACAATCTGCATATTAGCTATTTTTTCATCATAACATTCAAATTGATTAACCAGTTCTGTTTAAGACAAAATCACATGTTTTAGTTAAAGAAAAATGTTGTCAAAAACAATGTAGTTGGTATTCTTTAAGTATATTAATGCATTCATATATCACCTTCAGAGACCAGAAGATCTCTGGGCTATACATTCTCAACCTGTATTTCCAAAACCTCACAAGAGGGACAGCGAATCATGGACATCCATAAGAAAGGTAATAACTTAAAATATTTAACTTAGATGCCGTACCTTCTTTGAAGGCCACTTGTTGAATTTTGCCTTTCCTTTTTTTTTCTTTTCAGATCACTGAGACTGGTGAAAACATTGGATTGCATCACTTCAAACCCGTAAGAAGCCTGGGATGTGGAGATACTGGAAGGTAAAAACTTAGTGAAGCTTTTGCACCAGATACCCGAAATCATACTAAGCATTTATGTAATTTACATTATATGATGTGAGGCATTATCCCATGATTGAATTTTTTAATATTCACATCGGGAAAAATCGCCTTTCTCTCAGTGCATGGGTGATTTTTGTTTCAGTGTTCATTTGGTAGAACTAACAGGCACTGATCAGCTTTTTGCCATGAAAGCAATGGATAAAACTATGATGTTGAACCGCAATAAGGTATATATGTTTTCTGCATTTCACGCCCCACCGATCATTTTTTCTTGATTCGATTTAACTGTAGTAATGATACAGGTTCACAGAGCATGTATCGAAAGAGATATCATTTCGATGCTGGATCATCCATTTCTGCCTACACTGTACACTTCTTTTCAGGTTCTCATTTTCTCAATTCATGGGCCATAGAAGTTGATCTTAGTAGCATAAGCCTACCTAAATTACAGTATCAGATTTGGCATGGAGAATATCACTGTGTACTTCTCGTTTTGTCTTCCGATTGTTTCTTGGTACTGTACTTTTTCTTACCCGGGTACATGTTTGGTTTGCAGACGCCTACGCATGTTTGCTTGATAACAGATTTTTGTCCCGGGGGAGAGTTATTTGCGTTGCTCGATAAGCAACCTCTGAAAATATTCAAAGAGGAATCCGCCAGGTGATTTAGACTTCAATTTAGATTTTACCAAAAAAAAAAGATCAAAACACTGGGAGACAACCGTTTTTGGTCCCCAATCTTTGGGGTATGGCCGCTTTTGGTCCCCCATGTTCTGAGATGCCACTTTTAGTCCCCTTTGTTACCGATTTTTGTTCGTTTTTCCTGAGCAATGTTTATGGGAACTCCAATATCATATGCAATTGTTCCTTGAGATTATTATGCACACCACTATCGATTATTCTGCATCATGAGTGAAGTATACTTGATTCCATTATTTTCCAGGTTTTATGCCGCAGAGGTTCTCATTTCTTTGGAGTATCTCCATTGTTTAGGTACATATATCCTTATTTATATACATTGATCTTTTTCCTCTACATAGGCCTCATTTTCTTTCAGTTATTTTCTGCTTGGACAATGATTGCTGAATCAGATTTCAACATTTCTGTGTTCTCTGATCACAGGAATAGTGTACCGCGACCTTAAACCTGAGAACATTCTTCTCAAGGAGGATGGGCATCTTGTCCTAACGGACTTTGATCTTTCCTTCAAAACGTCGTGCAAGCCTCAAGTACGTTGAATCCACTGTTAATATCTCCGAAAATGTTGTAAGAATAAACACAAGAAAATCCCAACAGTGATTTGTCCTTAAAAAAATATCATGCTTACAGGTTATAAAACGTCCTCCGCTGAAGAGTCGAAGATCGAAGAGTCAACCGCCTCCGCTGTTTTTTGCAGAACCAAATACTCAGTCGAATTCCTTCGTCGGTACTGAAGAGTACATTGCACCGGTACGAGGGATCTTCAATGCTACTTTTACATTTTTCAGAGCTCAAAAGTTTTGCAGCATTATATTGAATGGAAATGAAAAAAAAAAAATCCAGCCGTGTCAAATAAACTTATAAATTGGGATAGCTATGAAAACGGGTGATCACTTGATTGCAGGAAGTTATTACTGGCGAAGGTCACAGCAGCGCAATAGACTGGTGGGCTCTAGGTAAGGATAATTCCATGCTTCCCCGAATACTTTTTATACGGCACATTTAAGCCATCAAATATTTCAGGATTCATCGTATTAAAGTGTTTTTAGGACCACTAAAAACTGAAAAAATCAGATCTTTTATGATGAAATGATCACTGAATATAGCTTGAGATTATATTTCTTCTGATTCCCGACTCAGGGATTCTTCTCTACGAGATGCTCTACGGGCGAACGCCCTTCAGAGGCAAAAATAGGCAGAAGACATTCGCCAACATTCTGCACAAAGATCTGACGTTCCCGAGCAGCATTCAGGTGAAACTATACACAACTTTTTTTTTTTCTTTCGAATGCTGTAACGAATATGGAGTTATAAGAAGATAAAACACGTCGATAATGTGTTAAATTGAGGGTTCCATCCTAAAATCAACTGGTGTTAGGAGGTGAAACATCTTTGACTTATTATATTGAGCCGAATGAGGTTAGTTTCCTGATCTGGGATAAATAGTCTCAGAACGTCCCCTCACGTGTGGCACGATTCAAAGCCTAACACGTGACGTACCAAATCGGGTGACGGCGAGTCAAACAAGCGTGATAACATTCATATTGAACCCACTCTGATACCACGTTAAACTGAGGGTTTCATCATAAAGCCAATTGGTGATAGGAGGAGAGACTTCTTTGATTTATATACTGAGCTTGGTGAAGTTAATTTTCCGATGTGGGATAAATAAGCTCAACACTGTCTACGGTCCGTCGATGTTTTTTCACGGAATACATCGTTCGTGTATATAATCTTGAAACTACTACGTAACGTCAGACAAATTCAACTGGCCTCGTAAAACAATGGAAGATAATATGCAACTTCACAGGTGAGCTTAGCAGCAAGGCAACTAATCCACGCACTGCTTAACCGGGACCCGGCGAGTCGTTTGGGGTCCAACGCCGGCTCGAACGAGATCAAGGAACACCCGTTCTTCCACGGGATCAACTGGCCACTGATTCACATGATGGTATTCGAACTATGTAACTTATTTATTGCATCATAGTACGAATTTGTCTGAACATTTTGTCTTCGGACACGGGTTAACCGGTTTACTTTCTTACAGTCCCCACCGCCGTTAGATTCACCTCTTCAGTTGATCGGAAAAGCACCAAATGCAAGAAAGGTCAGCTGGAACGACGACGGTGTGCTTGATCACCACGTCGAGATGTTTTAAAAGGTATTCTTGTTATGAACTCAAATGGCACCATGGAGCTTTTTTTTTTTTTTTTCTTTCTGAATTTGAACTTGTATAAGCTATGTAACTGTAGAGGCTGTACAGCTTTTAATCAAGCTACCTCATTCGTAAATACAAATATACAGCTGTGACTATCTTCATTCTTACATCTTTGTTTCTTGGTAATAACTTTGTTGGGAGAAAACCCAAAATGGTCCTTAATGTTTACGTTGTGGACCAATTTAGTATCCGATGTTTTTGCATGAATCAATTTAGTCCCTGATGTTGTCACAATTAATTTCAATTTTAAAGGGTTCAGAGTCCTCCAAGCCGTCAACAAAGGAAGCTCAAATTCACATTAGCAAAATACGGGGGTTTGTCGGAGCATTTTTAGGATTTAGAGGTTCGTATCGTATCCATCTACTGTTAATGGAGCTCAACAAAGAGGACGATCTAGAGCTCATGTTTGATTTTGGATGAAAAAATTCAATTGTTGCCCTTAAAAGTTAGTTTTTAACGGAGAAGGAGACCACGTTCGTGCCGTTAAAATTGACTTAATCGTGACAGAATGACCAAATTCGTCTAAAATCGACAACATTTTGGGCTAAATTTGTTCAGGTGAACATCGAGGACTAAATTCGGTTCACATGGTAAACCTTGAAGAGCATTTTGGGTTTTCTCTCCTAACTTTGTCAGATATGATTTTCCATTGCTGCAATAATACCTCTACATAGAAATATAAGCAAAAAAAAAATCACAAATGGCCAACCAAAACAACAAATTACTATATATGCTTATACATAATCACAGTACATACTTGTTTCAGCCTCAGAAGTTGGAACATGCAAAGTATATTTTTAATATACAGAGACTCAATAAACAATACCTGATAGAAAAAGTTCAACAGAACTAGAGCTAAAATTCACGTCTTTCCCGCGGCATCGGAATCATCGCGGATCAGACAAGACTCAGCTCGTCCAATGTAGTAGTAACTAGCTGCGACGCGCTTAGCGCCTTTCTTAATTCGAGCAAACCTTCTCCTCCATTGCATATGTACGCAGAGGCTTGCCTTCCCGATAAAGTCGCCCCTTCCATGCTGTCGATATAGTCCTGCGTATAATTCGAAACCATTTGAGTATAAATATATATACACATAATGAGTGTGTGTGTGTGAGAGAGAGAGACTGTTGGAGATAAAATATATAAAATTTAAAATACGATACACTCCCTGTAAGCGTAAGCTTTTAGGTGAAGTGGTCATTCAACATGGTATCAGAGCTCAAGGGCCAAAGAGGTCCTGAATACGAATCCTCACGACCACCCATTTAAGAAAATTACACGTTTAAGGCTGCTAGATGATAAAGAAACCAGCCTCCACCTAGACGTGAGAGGGGGTGTTGGAAAAAATATATATAAAAAATTAAAATATGTTACAGTTCCTATAAGCTTAAGCTTTTTTAGGTGAAGTGATGATTCAACAGAGACCCACATAGTTGTTACCTGCTTAGTGTATGAGCCGGCGAGGAAAAAGTTTTTGACCGGCGTCTTCTGATCTGGTCTGAACGGATCTTTACCGGGTCCTTCGCGGTACAAAGACTGACCGATCTTGACGACCGAGGACCACGTCACTTCTAAGCCTCGAGACGACGGGAACAAATCAATAACCTGTAATTCGAAGTTTTTTTTTTCTCCAAATTATAGGGACAATTCGAAATTCGTAACGTGCCCGAAAAAATGTTCGAAATCGATAGCGAATGTGTGTTGTTTGATGATATGAATGATTAAAAATATGAGGACTGAGAGAAAAGCAATAAGCAGTAACAGAGTTACCTGTTTTGAAACCCGCGTTATAATCTCGTCGTTCGGTAGAGGCATGTAAGGGTCGCCGGGCGTGAGTACACATCTGAAAGAGCCACGAAAAAAGAACCCCGCGAGCGAAAACAATGTCAAAGGTTCTTTAACAGTAAAGGAGATCAAGTTATGGAGAAAAAAAGTCAAAAAATAAATAAAATAAAATTCTTACTGAAGCAAGGAACCTTGACCCTCAACGTAATAATCCTCGGGCGACGTAACTGCGAGGTCAGCAAAGCAAGAGAAATCCGCATCGGGAGTGTAAAGGAGGTTATCCAAACCCGAGGGGTCCCGCAATTGCCTGACAAAAAATAATCACACGAGCCAAAAAAATTTTACATTGGAAGATTTACGAAGTGAATATTCTTTGTTTTACTCCGATTAAAATTAGTTAATATCTCACACACTCACCTAAGGCGCTCCAAGTCCCTTAACTCGGTTACCCAACCGTTATATCTCAGTTGCACCGTAACAACGGGCACTCCAACAAGTTTGTAGATGTTATCGAAGAATTCGAACTCTCTCCAACTCTTGGGAAGTAATCTTTTAATCCCGGGGACATCACAAGCTGTAGAGATGCATCAAATTTTCTTACATGACTATATTGAATTCAAGAGTAAGATGAAACATGATGTCAAATGGTTATAAAATAGACCTGCAACATATGCATCGGCCGTAACGATTTTCTTTTGTGTGGCCTGAAACAAAAATAGACAACGGGAACGAGTCAGTCGTGTGGTAACTAAGAGTACGATTTTTTTCACATAAATAGTTCAAAATTAGAGAATTTACTTTAGACATTGCGAGACCCGTGACATAGACGCCACCATCAGAAGATCCATCGTAAAGGACTTCTCTGCATCCCCACCTCAAATGGAACCTGAAGTTGTAATAAGATTTGCAGCATTTACACTCAATTTGGATTAAGGAAATTAGTAGGGATAGGGAAAGAAAATGAAACGGAAAAGCAAACTGGTTTTTAATTGATTGAAGAAATAGATGAGGGAAAGAAAAGAAGATCTAGCTTAAGTTTATACTTAAAACTAAAGAAAACTGATTTCTCCACCAGATGATGAGGAAAACGAAAGAAAAACTTATTAAAACCAGCTTTCTCTCCAATTTTTCTTTCGCGCTACTTTCTTCAATCCAAACACAACCTTAGTGCTCAACAATACCTGCCTCCCTTGTCCATAATGTACTTTCTGATCGGACCACTCAAATAAACATCTGGGGAGCCTTTAAGCATGCGAAGAAGGGAAGCCTCGGTTTTCGTGGCAAAGAGCGAAAATATAGTGAGCATGCAACGCGCGCTAATGTTGTCGCAATCGATAAATCCCAGGGCATAAGCAACCGGGTCCCACATCCTCTGTATACTCTTCCGAGTTCCTCCTTTGGACATGAACCAATCAGAGAAGCTAATCTGCGGTAATAAAAGGGACAAAGTCAGCTGAGAGTGTAGACCTCGAACAAGTTCGAACTATTTTTGCTCTCTTACAAATTTGTACTGCTTTTTTCGCGGTTTATGCATTAAATGAGAAGAAATCGAAAAATACTCACGCTATCGAGGTCACGTATGTCCCTCATTGCTCCGTCCGGATCGACTAAAGCCCTAACGACGGGGCTGAGGGCAAGAGCCACTGCGTTTCTTGCTTTATCGTAAGTCTGTAAATGAAAGAGGAAAAAATATTTATCATTCAGAAACTATTATCCAATAAATAAGTTACAGGTTTCTTCATGAGCTTCCATGTTCACAATCACCACAGTTTTCTCAACAGTGACGAGGGGGAGGAAGAATAGGCTTCTTCATTACAAGAATTTGATATAACGTAGTAAAGGATTCTCCGTTGTCTGAGAGAATTAGTAAGAAAGTGTTAGTGAACATTATTGCAACGGAATGCAATTACATTGAGCTGATTTGTTGTCAGAAATGCACGAATCCCATGTAACGGTGCTCCAACTGGAAAACGAAAATCAAGTTCTGCATCGGATGAAAAACTTCAGCACGTGAGATTTTAGATATTCAAATGGATCAATTAAGTTATAAGTGAAATCAATCAATCAATAAAAAGTCATCTATTGAATAAGCATTCATCATACCTCCAATTTCACCTCCTTTATTGACGAACGTGTGAGTGTGGTCCTTCACAAGCAGGTTTTTATCTGCCCCAACCTATGGTAAGTAAATAAGAGCATTAAATAGAGATCATTGATAATCCACAGAAGCTGATAGATATTATAGTCCAGTGACATATAAGGGACGAAGCATAACAACTATAATTGAATAATGTAGATGAATAGATAATAAATGGAAATCCTTTCGGGTTATACGAAGCTGATCGAAGTCATCGTACCTTTTTCATTAATCGAAACAGATTATTGTAGCAACCGAAGAATACATGCAAGCCCATCTCAATGTGGTTCCCTTTTCTGTCCACAAACGAACCCACTTTTCCACCGATGAAAGGCCTTGATTCATATATGTCAACCTGCAAGCATAAAAACCATCAATATTCTAAATCCCTTCCGAGCTACATTACAACAACGATCCACAAAAATAGAGTGGAGTCATCAATCTAGTTATGTTTTTATCCTAAAAATAAGTGAGAATAATTCAGATGATAACGTGAAAAAAGTTAAGAAAACCTCATGGCCTTGGTCTAGTAGCTCAACTGCAGTTGACATGCCAGCGAGGCCGGCACCTACAATTGCCACTTTCAATTTTGGCCCCCGATAATGATCGGGTTCTGGGGGAAACAGGCCTTTAGGAGCTGCAACCCAAAAACCATACATTTCTTTAATACCCGCAGCAGAAACAATAGAACAAGAAAAAAAAATCAACTATACGGAAAAAGACCCAACAGAATAGATCCTTTCAAATGGTCAATTGAACCAGAAATAACACCTAAAAATTAATAGATAAAGGAGAAAACTTTCATTCTTTAACCCTTCTACGGTGCAAACAGAAAAAACTTTGGTCATCCACAGCGTGAAATTCAATTCGATCCACCACAACAGTCCCTTTTTCCTAAGCTGATGATGATATTAAAAAACTATCTCGACCAAAAAGCCACCCACACCAAGTCACTCACAAAAAAAAAAAAAAAAAACTAATCTTTACATGAAATAGCATAAAGAAAAGGGTAGCTTAGAAGGAGCTAAACAACAAAAAAATCGAATACCGTCCACCGCAAACTGAAACTCAAACGAGAGCCAGCGAACATTGAAAACTGAATTATACTCACTTCTTACCATTACTGCTCATGTCGGAGACATTAGAGTCCAAATCGGACCGAATACAAAGGCCCTTCTTGCTAAAACGCCGAGAACCGCAGTTTCTTGACACGTGGCCTTTGTCGCGATAAAACCCACCACTGGACGACGCAAACCACACGGAAGCCGAGCTAGCGGTAGCCATCGACACAGAAGGGCGTTATCCTCTTCTTCGTTTTACTATGTATCGACAGCACCAGAAAACAAACTCCTTTGATTACAAAAACGAGGAAACAGTTTCGGTAAAACTATATATATAACCGGTGATTGTCTAAGAGCAGACAAGAAGGTGGGCTGTGTTCGGCATCAAAATTGGATTGATGCTCTTAGTGGGGATTTTGTCATCGAGCCAATTCCAATAGTTTTCTTGGATTTAAATATATATTTTTGAGTGGTGCCATTGTTTTTTCTGGTGATTGGTGCTAAGGTTTGGCTTTTGGCATGTGGGAGGGGTGAGGATAGGAATAGGAATAGAGAGGGAGGCAATATTAAATTCGATGCTATTTAATATTTTATATTATTTATATTAAGGCACAGAGCATTTTCTTAAAATAATAATAATTTTAGTATATATATAAATATTTTATGTTAGAAAAAACCTTCGGAGCTTTGTGGACAATAATGGCGGGACTTATCAGCTGCCAACGGCATCCTGCGCTCCACGTACCGCCGCGTGCCGATGGGGTTCGGTTAGTCGATTATCTCTTTTAGCTTCTCTTTCTTAGCCGATCTGCTTGGCTCGCTCGGTATCGTGTTAATTGGGGGTTTCGTATGATTTTTTTGGACGATTTATGAATTTTTGCGGGCGTAATGCGACAGCATATTTCTCAACAAATGTTGTGATTTTCGGAACTCTGATTACGGTCTCTGATATGCAAAAGTATGCGCAGGCATAAAGTTGGAGCTTCGTTGTTCCGTTGCCGCTTGGCTTCGCACGATCCTAAGAGTAAAGGCACAAAACAGACTCCCAAGTTGCTGATGATGGCGGTGAGTGGTGTGACTGAGCTCTTACGGCTGCTTTCACCTTCTAGTAAAGGCAGGTGTGTGGCTCTAACTTTTAACAGTTCCAAAGATGTGGTTTGTTGTCTGGATAGAGAAGTTCACGGGAAATCAATCGAAGCTGCCTTTCAATCGAATTGAAATCCACCTTGTTTGAATTTCAAGTTTGTTTTTGGCCAAATTTTGGTGGATTTTTAAATTAGTTTAATCCAATTGAACTCAATCTGTGGCCATGATATGCGATTTCTTGAGCATTTGGATATCATTTGCAATGATGAATGTGTGTAGAAGTTAATTTCTCAAGCACCAATCAAATCAACTGTGGCATAATCTTTTCTAAATTATCTGTGAATTGGAATTTGTATTTCCAGGGAAGTTTTGGTGGATAGTGATGACGAAAATTCTGTTTCCAGTGCTAATGATGTTCTTGCAATCATAGAATCTGATTACGAAAAGGCCTACTTTGTCACAGGTTCGGGTTCTTACAACTATGGCTTGATAAGCATCTCTAGCTAGAAACCATGAAACAACATAGCCATGACAAAAGTAACTATCTTACTGTTCATTTCTTTTTTTCTTTTTTCTTTTTAATTTCTGATCTTGTTGGGTTTTTCCTTCTGATCTAACTTTTTGTTTCATTCAGCATGAAAGCCTTTATCAAATAGACTTCAACGTCATGATAAACGAACCTGTTACGAAAACTAAGTGATTTTCAAACGTGTTGCTTCAGGATTGTTCACTTCTCGTATATATGCTGAAGATTGCTCATTCGAAGACCCAACTATCAAATTTCAAGGTAAGTAGAATCACATCCATTGCTCCCGAATGGCAATCTAATGTGTGATGATGGGCTCCACACTGTCCATATCTGAATCTGTTGTTGATAGTCCATTGTGATCATACGAGCTGCATGTAAACATCTGTAACTAAACGAATCCCTCTTCTTCGCTAGAGGTGTAGAATTAGGAATTACAAAGAAGATAAAACTCCACTCGAATAGAATTCTAATAACAGAGTGACCTATTTTTTACCGTGACTTGCAATTTTCGATTTCTGGGACATAAGTTTCTGCAATGTTAATTAACATGATATTTGATTACCAGGTAAGGAGTTATACGCACGTAACTTGAGCTTGTTGCTACCTTTCTTTGTCCATCCATCAATTCAGTTAAAAGAAATAGCAAAGGTAATCAATCATGGTTTAATATGGTCTATTAATTTCCCGGTTATTCAAGAATGAAAACATGGTTTATTAGTTATCATCGAAAGGATTGTTGATATCGACGATTAAGCTGATAAATTCATCTCGTGCTTCTTTCACACCGCAGGGCCTCGACTCCGAAGAAGTCATTGTTGCTTCGTGGAAACTGAGGTGCTTAACTTTTCTATTTTTTTCCTTCTTTCAAATAGTCAGAAGTCTCCGTATCTGATTCAAGATTTATTACATAGATTCCTTTGACATTTGCAGAACATACCTTAAACTTCCCTGGAAACCTCTCATTTCTGTTGATGGAAGGACAGATTATTACCTGGATGAAGAATTTAGGGTGAAGTTTGCTTGTTGTTTTTGTTTTAAAACCATCTTTTTTGCATGTTCGTTTCATTAAACTGATGAAGCTCAGCTACAATTAATAGAAACGGTGTCGTTCACTCCTTTTCATGCAGATTGTCCGACATGTAGAGACATGGAATGTCTCTGCTCTTGAAGCCATTGTTCAAATATTTACGCCAAGCTTTGGAAGGTAAAATGACAAGAAAATAGACAACAAATGTACAAAGCTTTATATAGATTATAGATGGAGTCCTCCTTTTTGGGCCACAAATTGCCCTTCGCCCTTCAATATTTTGGGCTATGTTCAATGTAGACGTTAAAGTAGCCCTTTTGTATTTTCTGCCCAATTCAATTAGCCCATTTAGTTGCGTTTGTAATTTTATGATAATGAAAGGACTAATGAAAAATATTCAGTGTGGATCGCAATATCTTCTTCAAATCTAAGTTAGACGCGCAGAGCAGTAGGGATTCCGACTTAATATTAATATTGACGTCATAATTCCAATATCTGTTTTAGAAAATATATTTGGTAATTTTTGAGCTAATAAATCTAACAAACGAGACGAAGAACTCCGTATCAACACGAATCGATCTGCTTCTACTACTACTACCACCACTGTTGTATTGTATCTCCTTCAGCGAAATATAGTTCAATCAGTCAAGAGAAAAGCTGAAATTAGGGTTTCGAAATGGGAGTTCCTGCGTTCTACAGATGGCTGGCAGATAGGTACCCTCTGTGCATCACCGACGTGATTGAGGAACAACCGAGGGAGGATGGAAGCGGGCGTTCGCATCCCATTGACATCTCGAAACCGAACCCGAATGGCCTCGAGTTCGACAATTTGTATCTTGACATGAACGGCATCATTCATCCGTGTTTCCATCCCGAAGGCAGGGTAATCGCATTGTTTGCTTGTTTGTTTGTTTTTTTGAAAATTGCAGTCTCATGGTGTTACAAGTTGCCATTGATTTTATTCTCAATAGGATTGTGAACGTGGAGAATGAGTTGTGTTTGTTTTTTTTTTTTTCTGGCGATGATTAGTTTGTGGTTATCAGAGGAGAATGCAGAAATGGAAGAGAGAGTGCGTGGAAAATAAGAGCATTTGGCATGAACAAGTTTCCTTTTTCTTCCTTACTATTAGCCAGTGGCCAAGTGTATATCCAAGGATTTTTTTTTTGGCGTAAAAGAAAGGAAAGCTAAAAGAAACAGATCAAAAAATGAACTTGATTGTTTTTTAATGGTTTCGTTATTCTCTATCAGCGTCTTCAACGGGTGTGTGTTGATGTTGTTGAGATGCCTTTTGTTCGGTTGTGGTGTGTTCCTTGCCATGTCGTGATCCGTGAAACTTTTTTGCTATCTTCTGTCTTGCTTTCCACGGTTTTGGAATTACTATTCGGTATTCAAACATTGTCACACCATTGCAGTTTGTGATATAATGTGTAAATGCTGGTGTGCCCCACCATATACTTATATGGTTGCAACATTATTCTTAAAAACAGAAATGTTTCTAAATAGATAGGATTTTTGAAGTGTTTAAAGGGTCTGTTGAAGTTTATCATATGTAAATCAAGCTTATAAAAGTTCTGAGGTGGTTGTCTTGATTTCAGCCTGCCCCGCTCACCTATGATGATGTGTTTGAATCAATATTTGACTACATTGACCACATTGTCTCATTGATTCGTCCAAGGAAGCTCCTCTACATGGCAATCGGTAGGATTTTATGAGGAATGTTGTTCTGGTTTTTCGAGGATGAAAGATGGACTCTCTCGTTTTCTATTTACAGATGGTGTGGCTCCAAGGGCTAAAATGAACCAACAGCGTACTCGTCGATTTAGAGCTGCTAAAGATGCCGCTGCCGCTGTATGTACTCTGTTAATTTAGTAAAACGGGGGCATATATTGTTAGAGGTTGGTCGCTATTAGTAGAACTAAACAATTTCTTGCTGTTGAATATGTCAGGAAGCTCAAGAGGAAATGATGAAGAAGGATTTCGAATTTGAGGGATCTAAATTACTGCCTAAAGAAAAGGCAGAAACATCAGATTCAAATGTAATCACGCCGGGAACTCAATTCATGGCAGTTCTTTCTGTGGCCCTTCAATATTACATACAATGTAGATTGAAACGCAGAGCTGATTGGCACTCGATGAAGGTGTGTGTGTGAAAAAGGTTCTTAACCTGTTGCTGTCCTTTGAGGTTGTATGAGTCTTTGGTTCGGAGTTATCTATTTGTTTTCCTCGTTATATATTCTTATTTTCTGGATGTTTAGTTTCTATTTGTTATTTACGGGACTGCATTGGATGATTATTTGAAGGTTATCATCTCTGATGCAAATGTTCCCGGAGAAGGGGAGCACAAAATTATGTCCTACGTCCGTTTACAACGCAACCTTCCTGGATTTGACCCAAATACCAGGCACTGTCTATATGGTCTCGTAAGTATGAATCAACTCTAGATGTCGTAATTTTTTCCCTGTCTAACTTTATATATTAGCTTGTGTTACACTATTATGTTTGCAGGACGCTGACCTGATCATGCTTGCACTGGCTACACATGAAGTTCATTTCTCTATATTACGGGAGGTCCGTAATCATTCACGTTTTAACGAATTTGACTGGGCACTTCATGTCTGAATCTCAAGATATATTTGCCACATTATTTTTTTCTTTATTCTTGAAGCATTACTTGAATTTTGCATGGACATGCCCACTTCTGTGAATGTGATAATACTTAGAGGTTGAATGTAATTTCGGGTCGGATATTTTTTTTTGCATTCGTATGGTGGTTGTAGGTTTAAAATGGCTTATAAGGTTCTTCAGTTGAAAAGTACTTGATGCAGATATGTAATACGATTCTTTGAACAATCAATAAGCCCAGAGAAAAACAATTCAAGACAGAATATGTGCTTTTCGCCATTTTAATATGCTCTTATTTTCTTTTTGTGATATTGATGCAGGTTATCACTCCTCCTGGGCGCCAGGAAAAGTGTTTCCAATGTGGTCAAGTCGGTCATCTAGCTGCTGAATGTAATGGGGGGTCTCAAAATGCAAATGGGAAATCGTCGAACGATGTGCCTATTTACAAAAAGAAGTATCAGGTAGGAGAATTGCTGCTGCTATCAGCTATCAGATGATAGTCTTTTTGGATACATTCGGGTCATTTGATATCTTTTTTTTTTTGTATTATCTTTGTCTCCGATTTACTGATAAATATTTGTTTTTATGCAGTTTCTAAACATTTGGGTATTGCGAGAATATTTGGAATTTGAGATGGATATCCCAAATCCTCCATTCAAAATCGAGCTTGAAAGGGTTGTGGATGATTTTGTCTTTTTATGTTTTTTTGTTGGCAATGACTTTCTACCTCACATGCCAACTCTAGAGATTAGAGAGGTACAAGTTTTTGCAATTTTTTTAATATGCTAATTTAATTGCTACGCTCTAGATGTTGATATTCTGAAGTGGTTTCACTTGTTGGACTGTCTGATGTAAATCCGTTCTTTTGTGAGTTTTACACTTGTATATTTGCCACCTTCACTTGGAGGATTGAGTTTCTTCTTTGGTCAACTATGGTTGCTGTAGGGTGCTATCAGTTTGCTCATGTTTGTGTACAGAAGGGAATTCACGGAAATGGGTGGTTACCTTACTGACGCTGGAGAGGTAATTAAATATTTCTGCTGTCAAATTAAATTGATTAAATGCTTGTTATGCATTTCATACAAAGTGTCGGATCTGTGTTTGGGTCATTTTATGATGGAACACATTATTCTTATTTACATCCTGTTGTTGGTGTTATTCCTAGTTAGTAACTCGACGCTGTTGTCATTTTTCAACTTTAGGTCTTCTTGGACAGAGTTGAACACTTTGTTCAGGCTGTTGCCGTCCATGAAGAAAACATCTTCAGAAAGCGAGCTCGCCTGCAACAGGTAATCTGCTCCTTTACATACATTTTGGCATGCTATGATGCTGATCATATTTTTACATAGATACTGAACTAAATAAGAACATGGATGATAGTTCACGCTGCTGATTCTATTTCTGCTCTTAATTTTGTATGGAAAATATCCCATTTTTGTCACTAGCATTTTTCTACTATCTGGGCCATTCTTATTTGTTGCTTCTAGCTGTACTATTTGTTTGATTATTTGGTTTTCTGTATGAGAGTTATGTGTAGATGCATGTTACATATGTGAATTTTGGATAGACTTAATTTTTTTTACTATTAAGCCTCTAGTGTCTGAGGATTAACAAGATCATTTCTCTCATAGTGCTTGCTTGGTCTTCAAAGCTGTTAATGGTCATGGTTATGCTTGCTTATCAAAAGGTCCTGGTTGCTTATATGAGGCTTCCTTAACCGTTCTCTTTTCTCTTGTTGCTCCAGGCATATGAGAATAATGAGGAGTTGAAAAGTAAAACACACAGAGATCCCAATGTGGCGCAATATGTTCCGGCAGAAGATAAGGTATCTCTATCGTATTGAACATTCAGTTCCATTTTGAGCTCTGAAAATTATATTGTGGAAGACAGGAGTTAGTGTAACATTGTGCTAAGGATATTTCTTTTTGCTGGATCATGGAATGTGGTTTTATTATTATGTTAAGTTAATTCTTTTGGTAATGATGTTGATATTACCATTTCGTTTCCCTTTTTTCTTGTATTAGCATGGATTGTGGTGATAGCAGTATTCATACATTGGCATATCTTGACAGCCTTCTACCTAGCCTCAGCCAACACCTTATATAACCCGATACTGATTTTCTCAGGTGAATTTGGGAGAGCCTGGATACAAAGAAAGGTACTATGCTGAGAAGTTTGGCACATCAAAGTCAGAAGAGATGGATGAAGTTAGAACTGACGTGGTAATTTCATGCGTCACCTCACCGTTATTTTTGTTCAGTGGAATTTGGTGATGGATTTAATATATATATATATATATATATATATATATATATATATATATATTCTATTTCTGTCATTTTCTCACAAGATATTAAACATTCTTTTTTTGGGTAGGTTTTGAAGTATGTCGAAGGGCTGTGTTGGGTTTGCCGCTACTACTACCAAGGCGTCTGTTCTTGGCTGTGGTATGTACCCCACATGCTTGACCAATTAGTTACTTCCTTTGTTATGACATTTACAGTGCTTTATTAACAAATCTGAGATTTAAAACAATTTTATTTATATTATGCGGTCTTTTCTCAGGTATTATCCATATCATTATGCTCCATTTGCATCTGATCTCAAACGATTGGCCGATTTGGAGATAACATTTTTCCCTGGGAAGCCATTTAAGCCATTTGATCAGCTATTAGGAACACTACCAGCTGCAAGGTTCCTGCATCCCCATTTTTTTGGTCCTTTTTTCCCGTCTCCCCCCTTTTTCTGTAAATTATGGAAGAATCAAAATATCTCGAGATGCCACTGAATATTCCTTAAAGGAATTTGCTATATGTGTTTCTATTGTAGTTCGATTGCACTGCCTGAAAGATATAGGAGGTTAATGACCGATCCTTCATCTCCTATTTTTGATTATTATCCAACTGGTACGATCTTTCCTGCTGAAGGTTTAACTTTTTCTCATATTTTTATTCCTTCTGAATGAAATCTTACGTTCTCTTGTGTCGTCAGACTTTGAAATTGACATGAATGGGAAGCGTTTTGCCTGGCAGGTACAGACATCACGCTGACATTCTTATTTCTGGACTTTTTTTTTTGTAAAACAGGCACTTTATTTAAGTTCTTTATGCATTGAGAACTGTGACATTTCAATCTTCAAAATCCGTAGGGAGTTGCAAAGTTGCCATTCATTGATGAAAGAAAATTGCTCGTGGAGACAGGGAAGCTTGAGAGCACGTTAACGGTATGAAGCGGAGTCAAAACCGCCATTCCCCTTGGTGAATCTATTAATACTCACATGAGCTTTATTACTATTTACTATATAGGAAGAAGAGAAATTTCGAAATAGTGTGATGTTTGATTTGCTATACATACATCCTTCCCATCCTTTGGCTGCCCAAGTGACTCTTTACTATCAGCTTTGTGGCGTAGAAAAGCATCCTTGGAGTATCGACACCTTTGCAAGGTTTAATAGTCCTACATTGTATGTATTTAATAATCCTACATTGTATGTGATGAATGGATTTAATAATCCTAACTTGTCATCTTGTTTTAGCGGTGGAATGAATGGATTTCTCTGGTTAACTAAGAGGAATGGGTTGAGACACATTATTCCATCGCCAATCAAGCGTTTGGAAGACATAACGGACAATCAAGCCCTGTAAGTCATTATGAAGCCTTCATTATAATGATCTTTTTTCGAAGATTACCGGAAAATAATAGTTGATATTTGATATCATAGAAACATCACCTACCTCAATCCGCCCCGACATCCTCATATTCCATGTTTGCCTGAAGGTGTAACTCTTCCTGACAAGGTATTTTACTATTGAGTATAATTGTTCAATTGTTTGTTAACGGCATACCAACATCGGAGCTTATCTATTTTAAAAACTAATTGTTTATCGGTGTTAAGTTGAGTTGGCTCTTATATTTATATCGGGTTTGATGGATATGATTTGATGTTGTGGTAACATGTTTGACACGTCCTCCTTGAGCGACTTGATGAAATGGCGGTCAACAATTTACTGTGAAGGTTCCATCTTAAAAGTAGTTGTTTGATGGATTAGTCACTTTGTTTCCTGCTTGACTTTAGGTTGATTATTTTTTCCCGATGTGGCATTAGTATAATTTTCTCACGTTAAGTTTCAAAATTGAAGCAATTTCAGGACAATACGTTTCTTCTGGCGTCGGTTTGTCCTCAAATTGCTTCACTTGTGAAACTTACTGTCATGAAATTGACCTTTAATTTAGGCGTGCTTATAACGCCACCACCTACCTAATATACAGAACCAAAAAAATAATCAAGCCTATTTCTCCCCTATGTGGCATTAGTATAACATTCTCACAAAATCTCTTCCAAATTGCAGATGTTAAGAGCGATTGACATCAAACCAATACTGCTGTGGCACGAAGATCGCGGTGGCAGATATCAAGGATCAAAAGAAAGGTATTTACATTGCACGTGATTAATGAAAGGGCCGGCTTTCTCCTCAAACTCTCGTAGTTTTTCGCATTAAATTAGATGATTTAGACGTTATTATTGTACGATTGATCCGATTGTGACGTTCCTATTCCACAGACGGCAAGTACCCGGTGCAATCTCCGGCCATACCCTAGGAGAAGCTTCTTACCGTCTCCTGCACAACTCCATGAACGTGAAGCCGAGCCGCATCAATAACCGCAGCAGCCCCGTCACGAGCTGGCAAATGCCAGCTGGACCACCTGGCTACGAGGAATCTTCCAGCCGGGCCCACTACAGGCCGAGAGCTGATTCCCAATTCATCCACCCTAGAGGAGCTGCTCGATATAACTACAATCAAGAATTCTACGAGGATCCGAATTTCACGAATGGAAGGCACGTGCCTCGGGGCCCAACAGTAACTATCGCGAGGCGCGGCGTTTCGCTGAGTCAGCAGCAAAACTACGGGCAGAGCTTCAGCGTACCCGACAGGTACTTATATCATCAGCAGGATCATCATCATCATCATTATCCCGAGTTGAGGAACGTTATGTCTTCACTGACCTTGGAAGCTTCCGAGGCCGGGAATAGGGCGCCGACTCCGAAATGGTCAAACCCCGGTCGAAGTGTGCAGTCACCGCTTCCTTCTCCACCACCGAACTGGATCTTGAAACCCGAATCACAGGGTAATTGATGATCACCCACCGAGGGTCAAAACTAACGCTGACTACTAACTTTCTCGGTGTTAATCGAAGCCCCTCGGTGCTTGGGGGAGCTCTGGATGTTGCTACGTGACTCTATAATTGTGCTGACCTACGAAAGAACTGGATCTGATGCACTTGTTGACCTGTTTACTGAATCTTCGGTGTGCATTGTATATATTCCATTGCTGTAGATGGACTGAGATAGTTGAAGATCATTGGGAAAACATTGAAAGCTGCAGGCAAAGGTGGTTCTCAAGGCTTTGATGTAAACGGCTTTCGTGCTCTTACGGACTCTAAGCCTCAATGGTTGGCTAGGGCTTACGCACCACGCACATCGGGGTGTGGTATTAATTTTCGGACTCAGGTGAGAGTAATTGACTCTATTCACCCAACAATGTCAAGCTCTCATGCACTTTAGAAAAATTCTGTGACTTTAGTTGTTGTATCATTATTCATCATACACGTGTGTTAATGTTTTATTATATGTTTATTTTTATGGATGGTCACAAAATAAAAAACTATATAGGAAGAAAAAAAATCTAGTAATTTCAAAATCTAGGGGAACCGAATCCAAGCTATAAAAGAACGGTGGTGCTTTGGTTTTAGCGAAGGACTACTTGCTGTAGAAAAATGGAAAAAATATCTCTTTGCAGCCTAAGCACTCTCAGAGGCTCACCCCTTTCTTTCAATAATTGGTCATTTACTCACCCTTCCAAGTTCAGAGCATTCTCATCTTCCTCTTCCTCCTCCTCCTCCTCCTCCGTCGGAGTTAATCGTTGTTACGGTGACGCATACGGAGATACAAGTGACGAACAACCTCTGACCTTATCTCGTGCTTACGATGTTCTTGGCGTCGATCCTCAATGCTCCTCCGAGCAGATCAAGTCCGCTTTTCGAGCCAAAGTATGTACGGTTATCAATTCTTGCGAGCAATTCCAATTTCTTATTACTTTAATTGATTTTTTTTGACATATTTCCTTTTTCCCCTTTTTCTCGAATCTGTGTGGTTGTGCTCGCAGGTTAAGCAGTTCCATCCCGACGTAGCCGAAGGCGGACTAAACTCGGACACCATGATCCGGAGAGTAATTAAAGCCTATGAAGTAATAATTAGTGATATGCTGTGCTGTTCGTTAAAATTGGATTTATGACTCTGCGTTATTGTCAGCTGCTTGATTTCTGCCGATTTTTTTGAATATTTGGCTATCTATCGATTGTGTGTGGGAGCGAAAGATAAACATCGAAATTGAGACGGAATATTTCCTAACGCTCAATCGTTTCTTCCTCAAACTCATCTGTGTTGATAGAGCAAATGGAATCTCTATCTTTGAATAGAGAATAGCTGACAGGCTCTGTTCTTACCAAACAGATACTTTCCGAGTACAGCAAGTCGGAAATAATCGAGAGGTAATAATATAGTTGCTTCTTTACGTTCCATCATGGACCGCACGCACTGACTGGGGATTGATTGATTTTTGACTTCGATCTTGCATATTATTTGAAATGTACAGCGAGTGTATGGATCCCTTTGACCAACCCGAATGTGAAGCATTGGATCTCTTCGTCAACGAGGTTCTCTGCGTTGGGAAAGGTATTTTCCTGCCATGCATCGTCGTCTCGGTATGTCCGGTGATAGCGTGACTAAACGAAAACCTTTACCAGAGTCAACTTCTTTGATACCGTTTTGGATTATTTTATTTTTTTTTTTTGCTTATCCAATATGCTTAAACATTCTTGTGGTTTCAGACTGTTAGATGACCGTTTCACCTAAAAGTTCAAGCTTGAGGGGAGCGTATCATTTTTTTTCAAATTTATATGTTTTTTTCTTTATTTCCCTCACATCTAGGTTGTTTCTTATCTAGCTTCAGACGTTGAATTTTTCTTAAAGGGGTGGTCGTGAGGATTCGTATCCATGACCTCTTGGTCTGGGCTCTGCCACCATGATAGATGACAACTTCCCCTAAAAGCTTGAGTTTGAAGGAAGTGCATGTGCGTTATATTTTTAAATTTATATAATTTTATTCGTAACGCAGGATGTCCATATTCATGTGTAAACTCCGCACCCAATGCCTTCGAATTTTCTTCTTTGACAGGGACCGCGCACGCAACTTCACAAGGTTGGTTTCCTAGCTTTCCCCAATACTGATGATAGATAATACACAAACCCGAGATTGATAATTCCCGACATGTCATATAAGGACGTATTAGGAGAAAATCTGTTCTTTCTTTTCCACAGGCGTAGCAGGAGAATATGAAGTTCAGCTCGCCGTTGGGCAGTGTCCACGGAGATGTATCCATTATGTCACCCCATCTCAGAGAATCATCCTTGAGGAGCTTCTTGATAGGTATTTATTTGTGATATATTGTTCAAAATCTTTATTTTTTTGGATTTTCTTATTCAAGCTTTGCACAGCATCATGAACAAGCCATATGATACTTCGGCGGAGGCTGAAATGCTATACGCACTCGTCGTTAAAGCAACGCGTGAGAACAATCGGTATCGAAAACCGAAGAAGAACGCCAAGGTCTCAACTGAGCGGGTCGATTGGTATTGAAGGCCACGATTCACTTTCGAATTTAAATAACTCTCCAGAATTCCACATTGTTGTACTGGGTTGCAATATATACGAAGATGTCTTTCTTTTTTTCAGGCGAACATTTCGATGATCCAATGGGGAAGATATCTCTCACAATCAGAGAGAGAGAGGGGGGAAACAACAAACGAAAAAATAGAAAAATTTTGGCAAGGTACCCGTTTCAGAATTTGAATAAGAATATCTGAAGAACTATTACAAATTGAGCCTAAAACTCATATCTATTATACTTTTCACTATCTTTCATTCCCAATTTCATAAAAGTCATCTATATTTGAGACTGACGCTCCACACCGAAAAAAACAAACCCTACGAAAGAAGACAAACTCCCAAAACGAGGGAAAAAACGAAAAACAAAAGCAACAATCACAATAAAAAGAAAGGGAAATAAAGGATGATGAACTCCCCCAACCTCCACTAATGGAGAAGGGGGAGAAAGCAAGGGATTGGCCTTATGTCCCTTAGAAGACGCGGACATCATCGTTATCACTTTGGGACATTGGGTACTTTTGGAACTTCGATACAGGGAGAAAACAATCTGAATTCTCGTTTCAGCTCCATCGCCCGGTTCCAATACGATTTCCATACCGAATAAATTTTGTTCTTATTCAGTCGCAATTGCAGTCCTTCATGCCACATGAGGCTTTTTCGATCATGTTGGCAACGAAATGCGCTAGAAGATGTAGCTGTAATAGATTTCAGGAAAAATTTAACTGTTTGTGTTTGCAAAAATGATTAATCGCGGGACTGAATGTTTGGTTTGGTTTGTATTTAATTGATAGACTTATATGATGGATGTGTGTGTTGTTTTTCCTATTCGATTTGTATTCAAATTCGTCATTTATTCGAAAATTGCATATACGAATGAATTAACAGTCGAAAATGATTTATTCGAACAAAAATATAGCTTATTCGAACTCTAAGACGCTCTATTCGAACTCGGATATGTCTTACTTGAATTCGAATACTTTATATTGGAATTCGAGTAAGTCCTAATTTGAACTCAAATAAATATGTATAATGATAATTATTATTAGAATAAGTACATAATTAGTATAAGAATTGGCTAATTAATCGTACAAGATTAATTATCAAATGTGTAAGTTTGATTGACTAAGTATCACATTTAACAGAATCACGTGTTTTACCTTATACAAGTTTAAGTATATCAATTTTAAGTTCAATAAAGTAAGACTAAACATGTTTAGGTTTAGTGTTTCGGCTTTAGGGTTTGGGTAGCAATATGATTTAGAGTTTTGGGTTTACGGTTTATAGTTTAGGGTTCCCAATTTAGGTTTTAAGGTTTAGGGTTCATTGTTTAGGGTTTGGGGTTTTGAGTTTAGGGTTTAGGGTTTAGGCTTTCAGTTTTAGTGTCTAGGGTTTGGGTATATGGTTTTAGTTTAGGGCATAGGGTTTAGGGTTTCAGGTTTCGGGTATGGGATTTAGGGTTTAGGCTTTAGGCTTAGTGTTTAAGGGTTCATGTTTAGGGTTTGGGGTTTAGAGTTTGGGGTTTAGGGTTTAGGGTTAGGGTGTAGGGTTCAGGGGTTCAAGTTTGGGGTTTAGGGTTTGGGGTTAGGTTTAGAGTTTAGGGTTTAGGGTTCATAGTTAAAGGTTTAGGGTTTACGGTTCAAGAAAAATGATTTTGAATTAGGGGTTTAGTGTTTGGTATTTATGGTTTAGGGTTTCATGGGTTTATGGTTTAGGGTTTCAGGTTTTAGGTTTAGCGTTTGGGGTTTTGGGTTAGGGTTTAGGGTTCAAAGTTTCAGGTTTGGGGTTTAGGGTATGTGATTTAGGTTTAGGGTTTAGGGTTTAGAATTTATGGTTTAGGGTTTAGATTTTTAGGGTTTAGGGTTTAGGGTTTTAGGGTTTAGGGTTTTGGGTTTTAGGGTTCAGAGTTTAGGGTTTAGGGATTCGCTATCATTCCTTATATACCATGGAGCATCGTCCTCAAAATCCCTTACGCATAGTTGATAGCTCAATTTCAACTCTGATATCCCGCTCGCATCAATACACGTATTTATAGGATCATTCAACGGACATGAATCTCCTTCGAAGCCTATAGGCCACACGTTCCTACCTGAAGGCAACCTTGGATGCCACTTATATTTATTATCACTTCCGAGTTCCCACTCACCACCGTACATAATAATGATACCAGTCGCCATAACCTGCATTTGTTAAATAATGTATTTATTGCAGCTTTTTTGAATCTCAGCATTCGAGTTTTATTCAAATGTAAAATAAGTCGAAAATGGGTTAATCGAATCAAACATTTGTGTTTCGCCTTCCAAATAAAATCGAATAATTAGTACGAATTCGAATATTTCTTCTTTATCCCAAATGCGAACTCAATTTCAGATCTTTTTCACATATTCAAGTTCGACTAAAGAAATCGAAGTCTGAGTTCATCAAATGCTCTTAATCCGGAGATGGAATCCGAATGTCCAATTCACCTAGAGCTACCCTTGATAATGACTCAATATCCATGACAATAGAAAATTATCTAACATGAAATGCATAATGCGTCTCCAAGATCGATTTTTAAATGAAAACGAACGCCTCGAGAGAACTCACTTGTAGTCTTCAACATGTGTTTTGATCAAGTCCGTAGTCATCAATGTCGTTGGGTTATTAAGTGGGGGTTTAACTTATAATCTTAGTAAAAAAATCATGTTAGAGAATTGAAGACAAAAGCCACCACACAATTAACTCCAGTTATTTATAAAAATGATCAAATCGTATAAAACGTTTCATCCTATGCAACTACAAGAAATCAAATCATCCTTCTCATGCTCATATTCGTCAAAAATCTCTCTGAGCCAGCGTTTAAAGATCGCCCCGCGACTCGACTCAGTAACCGTAACTGTTTCCGTAAACGGAGCCGTATCCACCGCTCTGACTGGGATTCGGTGCAGACCCGTGAGCCACGTAAGAACCGTACATTTGCTCAGCTGAAGGAGGATTCTGCTGCTGAGTTGAGCCCTGAGCATCAGCCATGAAATTCTGCAAATACAGCAGTGCAATCATGTTGATGAGCAGTAAAAGATTATTCCTAGCGTGCGTTGTGTAGGGTATGGGGTAATGCATCGATATTTTTCTATGTTTTTGTCAACCCTACCCAATTGGGTTATACCCAACTAGGTTCAGATCGTGACACGTGGCAACTCCCCGTGTGTGTTACTCACCCTCCAATGTGTTATCATCAGCCAACTACCCCTGACACATGTCACGATCTGAACCCATATATCCAACTGGGTTGGATAGCAAGCTACTCGATTCGAGATTTGATTCGAAAATTCGAATATCTAATTCAAATAATAATAGTTTTTCTAATTCGAATACGATTACAAATATCACAGTCTTCGAATAATGTTGGAATAGTTTACCTGGATCAGCTGTTGAGCAGCCTGAACTTGAGAAGCAGTTCCACTGATCTCAACGGTCATCTCAGTGGGTACTCCTCGGGTTTCTTGAATGGTGACAGTAGCACCGCTGACCCGTCGAATGTAACTAATAGTAGCACCTTGTGTGCCAATAACAGCATCCGCATACAATAACGGTATCTGCATTTGCTGCGTAATCTGCAAGCAAATTAATCATTAAACTCCACTTCACGTATACGGGAAACATAAAACGAACGTGTTTTACAAAAGTCTTAGCTAATGAACATGTTGGAATTGGGGCATTTTCTTTCCAAATCAGATACATTTAGGCTAAGTTTGGTACGCGGAATTTGTGCGTGGAAGCGACGAAGGAAAATAATGTTAGTGTATCAGGCAAAGATACAATAACATTACAACTTTTCCTTTTCTTTTCCACATTAGAATCTTTATACCAAACGGAGCCTTCAGCTCAGGAAACCAATCCCTTTCCTTCGTACAAGTTTCAACTCGCATGATAAAAGAATTCAAAAAGTTGACAAAGATTAACCTGAGTAATTAGAGATGAGGGTGCCTGAGCGGTTGACGAGTGCATAATTTGTGCTTCCCTTCCATAGGCAGATATACCGTGATGTGGTTGTTTCTCCGGAGGTGGCATTTCACCTTGCGGGTAATAGTTTTCGTACTGCTGCTGCCTTGATGGTTGCTGCATGAAACGAGGACTAGCTCCATATCCACCATGAGTGGCCGGAGGAAAAGATTGAGGAGTCGGGCCCCAGTGCTGAGGTGGTGGTGGAGGCATGTGCTCCATCGGTGGATTGGGATTTTGCATCTAAAAAAAGAAGTATGATCGAGGCCACGAAATTCTCAACTGGAGAAATTCTCAAAACGGAACTGAAACTTACTTGCACTTCGATAACGGAGATGATGCTTCGGTCGACCAAGAATTTTCTCAAATGCGTTGCAATGAGTTCAAGAGCCTTGTGTATGCTGGTAGCTTCTCCCACCACTTCCACTACTCTATCGTCTTGAAGAGAAAAAACCGGCAGTTCTTCTGTAATGATATTTCAGAGGAAATATACTTATTTAGTACGACGGTTTCAGGCATGAAAGTAAGATATTACTTAGTTGATCTCTGGCAATAAACAACAAAACAGTTTTCCTTCTATGAACCTCTAGGCTGTGTTTGGTTTAAGCGAATTAGTAGGGAAAGGAAAATGAAATGGAAAAGGAAACTCGTTTTTATGTTTGGTTGATTGAAGAAATAGATAAAGAAAACCAAGATTAAGTTTATACTTAAAACTAAGGAAAACTAATATCTTCACCAAATGGTGAGGAAAACGAAACAAAAACTTATTAAAACAATTTTCTCTCTAATTTTCTTTCCACGCTACTTTCTTCAATCCAAACACAGCCCTAATATGCAATCTATAATCAAGGTTCACATACAACATCAAAATATTAGAGGCTATCGAGGTCATAAAATTCGAACAAGTGATGACATTGATGGGAGAAGAACCTGTCCCGAGGACTCTAACGACACAATTGGACTCGTCTTGAATGGATTTGACGGTGGTCCCTTGTTTACCGATCAAACTTCCGGCTTGTGCAGCTGGCACTAGTAATCTCGTTGAGACCTTGCCTCCAGAGCCCGGAGCAGGGGCAGAGGAGTCATTTTCCAGGCCATCCAAAACACGCTTGTGAACCTGTAGGAGACCCTCTACAGCAGGAGGACGAGGGACATCGGGCTCTTCCTTGGCAGATACCATAACCTGTTCCAGCAAATATACTGATAACTTCAAAGTTTTAATCAATGGGGGAGAGAGAGAGAGAGAGAGAGAGAGAGAGAGATTTCCAAGAACTGCATATAAAAGCATAGTTTCCAAATTGATCCCATATCATTCATTAGCAGTGAATCAGCTAATTACATAAAGGATGGTAAACAACAATCGAATTTTACTTACGGCTCTCTCTCTAGTTCCCGGAGGACCATCGAGAATCTTGATACGCGCTTTAGTCTCTTCGCAAGTCTTCTTTATATATTCTCCTTTGCGTCCAATTATACCTCCGACCTTCTGTGCCGGCACCAACATTCTGAAGACACTCTCTCCAGGCCAGCCCGGCCATTTTTCACTAGCTTCGGGTTCAACAGCATTGTCCTGTTTCTCATCGAGATGTGATATCTCATCTTCAGTTCCATTTTCATCGTCTATGTCATGCTCATCTTGATCTTGTTGTTCATCTTCATTTTGAGGCTCATATTCCTCTGCATTTTCATGTTCGGGTTCATCTTCAAGTTGATATTCTTGTTCTGCTCCTTCTTCTTCGGGATCAGACTCTTCTTCGGCTTCTTCTTCGGGTTTGTACTCATGTGCAGCTTCTAGTTCGGGCTGATAATCAAGCCCGGGCTCGAGCTCAGGCTGATAATCAAGCTCGGGCTCGAGTTCAGGTTGATACTCGGGCCCCGGTTCATGTTCTTGTTGATAATCATTCCCCGGTACGTGTTCGGGTTGATACTCACGGGCATCGTCCATAAGGATTTCTCTGAAACCTAAAAACTATAAAAATAGGTGAATGACACACTCTGCACAATCTAGAACCTGAAAGTTACAAATTAAGACAATAATTTAAATACAATTGCTACAATGAGATGGTATAAGAGATATGCAAGGCATATTATGAAATTAGACATTTTTAAACGACTGAATGCACATGGAAATCAAAATGAAAGAGCTGATAAAAATGGGCAAAAAATATATAGTGCAACCATCACAAAGAAGAGGAAGATGAGTCGTGAAAATAACGCATTTAACTTTTCGTAAAAGAGTTTTAACGCCAAATTGTTGCTATCTATGAATGAAATATACCAACGTTCTAATTTACGACAGCTGGTGTGGTGTTAACTTTCTAAATTGTAGAATTAAACTTGAGTTTTAAATGCTCTAGTAGAAGCAAGATGTTAAAAATATTACAGAATCCATTTCATTAACACTGAACATAGCTAACAAAATTCATTCTCAGTTGCGACCTAAATAATCGTATTCAAAGCCACACTAGAACTGCTCTAAATGTCTCTATGAGCTCTTTGGCAGAGGGATAAAATCGACAGACATATACGTAGGTGGTACTAAACAAAATTACACGGTGTTCTAACAATTCACCACCAATCCACAATTAATATCTCACTGATAAATTCCAGATTGTTGGCATTATTAGCTAATAGAAAAACAAGGAGAACACAAAAAAATATCATTCTTGAGCGACCTGCAGCATTCAAATAAATACAAAATTCATACTCCAATGCCAAACACAAGACCGGAGATTAGATTTTCTTGCCCCGATTTCCAACTTTTTACCCCAATCCACCAAGAGAAAACCCCAGGGAGAAACGGAGAGTTCTGACTTCAAATCATAGACCATTGAATAAATTGCGAACAGATATCAGCTAAAATAAACAGCTGAAAAAAAAACCAAACACTAGAAATCAAGCTCAAAGATTTGAAGCTGAATAACAATGCACACTCCCCCAAACAATACCCGCATAGCTGAAGAGCGAGAGAGAGCGGGAAGCAATGCGTACTTACGTCGATGCCGAGAAGCGATAGAGCGAGAGAGAGAGAGAACTTCAAAAGAAGCGTAGGGTTTTCTTTTCTCAAATTGTTCTCTCGGTTCGATCTTTTCTTTTCGTTATTTTATTATCATTTTCTGATTTCTAATTAATTACTTGTATAGTTTGCCACCATGTCCTTTAAACTTTAATTATGTCCTAATTGTTAACTAAATATCAAAAATATTGTTTATCTTGTATTATCATCCAAAAATAGCATCTTTCTTATCACAATTTCACAGTTTAATTTATCAAAATAAAAATCAGATCACCACATCAATTCATTACAACAAAACCACGAGCATATGGAACATAACATAGTTGCTCATAGATAACCCAAAGACAAGGCCACTTTTGTTGATAAATTTTACCAATTGTTTTAATGTTTGATGATAAATTACAAAAAAAAAAAAAAAACAAGGAAAAACAGCTCTCAATCTCCATCAAAATTACCCGATAAACCTCGAAACGATCAATTCCCGGCACCGGACTCTCGCCGAGCTCCGATGTCTTCGAGTCTTAGGGTCACGGCTCGCTTGTGGGCGTCCAACCCCTCGACTGCAGCCATCTCCGCAACGTAGGGCCCGAGATTTCGAAGCCCTTCTTCGGTCAACGACTGAACCGTGATGTGCTTCATGAACGAGTCTAAAGACACGCCGCTGTACATTCTTGCATATCCATAGGTTGGAAGAACATGGTTCGTTCCACTCGCGTAGTCTCCTACGCTCTCGGGCGTCCATGGTCCCAAGAACACGGAACCTGGAAAAACAGAGAGTTTTATGCTGTTGGAAATAAAATATATAAATTTAAAATACAATATATGGTATTAGAGCTCAGACTCGTACGAATCCACCCATTTAAGAAAATTACACGTCTAAGGCTAGATATGAAATAAATCAGCACAGACGCGACGGGGAGCTTTGGAAATAAAATATATGAATTAAAAATATGATACACTTCCTTCAAGCTTAAGCTTTTAGGTGCAGTCATGCCAATGCAGGGATGGGCAATGAAAGAACGAGAGAATCCCGACTAATATAGAGAAAGGCGTGTTCGTAAGGGTTACCTGCGTTCTCGACGTAACTTTCCCACTTCTCGGCATCTTTTACGTTTATTATCAGATGCTCGGGTGCGTACAGGTTGGAAAATCTGATAGCCTGAGAAACGCAGAGATGAGTAACATTGTAAGGACTATTATTATGGGGAAGAACAAAGAAATTTAGGACATCAATGAAGATGTTGTCTTTCCGATAAGGTAACATATTGTCGTCGCATGCAAAAATGGACTTACAAACCTCGACCATATCACGAGCTTGAACTATGTAGCTATGACCCAATGCCTTCGAAGCGAAATCTCCTCGAGGAAGGTTATCGCATTGCTTTTTGATTTCTCGCTCAATGTTAGTTACATCCACGCCGTCGCCAGCAATTACAAGGACCACTTGGCTGTCAGGGCCATGCTCCGCCTTAAATCGGGAAAAAATTTACAATAAATGTCTGCTTAAGATTGATTTTAATGACATGGTTATGTTAATTAGCCCTGAAATGGGACAAATCGTTCCTAAAGGAAATCTCCGACACAAATCTCACGTGGATAGATATATTATCTATGTTTAATCATCTATAACAATTACCAAACATGCGAAATAACACTTAATCTCTGAAACATAAATGCAGATATGGTCCTATGTGAACGGAAATAATAATTACAGGGCGATGGCACCTGTGAAAGGAGATCTGCTGCTACATGAACAGGGTTGGCGTACTTGTCAGCGATGACAAGAA